>CM056169.1:14343108-14519123 GCA_029691765.1 Entomobrya proxima
CTGCTGCTGTGATGATGATGAGCATTGAAATGTAAAGCAGCATAAATGACAAGCTTGAACATTTTCCGTTGTCTTTTTTCTACATAACCGACAGAAAATCCCACTTTATAGGTATATTTCCGGAGAAATGACCCATGCTTTAACGCAACTTTTGCTCCCATATTATGAGATTTAACGCAATACGAGAATACATACTAATTTTATCTGGCCGCCCTTTGAAATTTGGGGCGGCTTTTATTATTATAAAATGCCTTTAAGATGCCTAAAAGATGCAATAATGTGGGAAGATGCATATAATATGCTTATGGAGAAAGGTAAAAAAATAATTATAATATGCTAATAATGTGGAGAAATGGCGGAAGTGTATTATAATATGCTTATAATATGGAGAAATGTGGGAAGTGTATTATAATATGCTTATAATATGGAGAAATGTGGGAAGAGTATCATAATATGCTTATAAAGAGAGGGGGGCGGGGAATAAAATACATAATACCTCAATTAATAAATACCTAATCAAATACCTTTCATCAATTATCATCAAAACCGCAACAACTCATCAATTTCTTACTACTCACACCATTAATAAAAAATCACCGACCATTAGGACAAAGTCAAGAACAAGGCAGGTGTGGTGGGATTTTGGAAGATGACGTACTGTGAAGATCAGAAAACGATAAAAACGTAAGAACAAAATGTAATAGAGTAGCGCTGCAGATTTCAAATTGGTTTTAAACGATAATCGTAAAGCCATTTTAAATCTCCATCCTGCTTATAATACACATAAGAGAAATCATAATAAACTAATGAAAATGACGAAGCAATTTATCAAAACATTGTGCAAAATAATAAATGAGATAAGGGCAGACAAACGTGAAAATTGCAATTTTATCAAGTATGGATGCCTATAACACTGGACAATAAGCTAAAGTAGCGTGGAATGTGGGATATTAGATATTCCGCATTACACTACGCTACAGATCTTTACTCTGCTTGATTGCTTTTAACATAAATACTTAGAATATTACATGCAATAATGGCTACTAGTTTCGTTAATACATGACATGACATGGGAAGGATGGCTATGTAAAATTTTGGGTTTTAAGTGGCCAGTAAAAAATAGCGGATATCTTGGAAGTTATATTTCCAAGATATAAGCTAGAGCATAAAAGAATACAATCAGTACAACATACGTTATTCAATACAAATAAATGGTGCGAGCATCTTAATATAAAAATATCTATAAAGTACGCATCATCTTGTAGGATCAAACAAGTGGAAATTCGTGGACAATGGACATAAATTTCTTATGGCCCTCGTACCACCCGATGTTAATACGGACAGTAATGAAGTAACAACTATTTGCATGCAGGCATGTTGAGATGATATGTTGTGGTTGTAGCCTTGAAATGGCTAAAGGATTGAAATTTGTAGACGAATTTTGTGGCGCTACACAGTACATGAGCTTAAATGTCATACACCAATCCACCTGTACGTAATATTACGCGCTAAAGAACTGGCGTGATATGCATTGTCAAGATTATTTGCGTAGTGACGGTACTGACATGAATGACAGTGGTTTTATTCTTATGATGAGGAACGTGCTAGCCACTTGCAATGCAGCATTTTCAGTCTCATCGCCAGACTCAAAAGGAACCAAGAGCTTTTCTGAACTCTGTACAAAATCAAGTACAATTAAGGCCTTTTGACACTGCAATACCAATACGCATACCTCGAAACATATATTTTGATTAAAAACCAATACGTGTGTATATAAGATAATGACCACGACGATGGTGATTAGTAAGATGGTCTGCTGTAACCATTCACACGTCAATTCCACTGCTTTGCGTTGAATTTGACTCGTGTGCGTTGCCAGAAAATAATAATATTATTATCCATAAAATTATGAGAATAGAATGATGATGAGCTTCATCTCGCTGCATGACAGACCTGTTAGGAATTTATTTCCTAGCAGAAATAACAGCAACAAATCACTTCCCCTTCAGCGGATCGCTGTAAAGCCAGACTGCCTTAGTGCCACATTGTCAGTCATTTGAACAAAATGGTAAGCGAAGAATACACAAGTTTTTTATGCACAATTGTTTAAACGACAACTTTTTCCATATTACTTAATACATGCATAAAATCTGCCATTTGTCTTCTGTCATTCAAAACTATTCAATTAGGAAATGCCCTGTAGGAAATATTCGTACAAAGAACAAGTGCCTAACGACTCATATGTTGTTGAACGTAAATATTTACAGTGTTTCTGTACTTTGGTCATAAAATACCAGTAATTTTTAGTAATATTACTTTCGTTTGCATTAGAGCTAAACACACTATAGCAAAAGCACTGCATTTATGGTCTTTGCGTCATATTAAGCTTAGTAGAGTTATAGAGTAGTATTTACAGTTCGGATAATGAAAACCTCAAAATATTATACGCTGATAATGAAATGTATATATGCTTCTACCTCTGAAAATTAAAATAAACAAAGAACCGTTCCATACTCACCACCACATTTGTCACTTGCACTTATGCTTTTTATTTACACGACAGATCATTTCTTTGTCTTTGCACCGCACCAGAATCTTATTGTTTCTATTAATGCTTCATGGCTTCAACTGGAATGGAATTAATGCTTCCCTCATTTGTTTTAAACAAGAGAAACTAGATTATTTGTTAACACAGCAGTATAACTCTAGTGGTTTCACTAAACTTTCATCCATTTCCCGGGAATTTTCCACGGGTTCATACCAGCTCATGCAAATTTAGTATTTAGGTATTTATCCTATATGCAAATTTCCTAGTCCAAACCAGAACCAATAATTCAAGATATATTATGTTCATTTTACTAATACATATATATTTATACACCATATAAATAATGGCTTACCTTTTCAATGCTGAGAGAATTTCCAGATTACAAATAATGCAAAGTTTGACCTGACACTGTACGACAGTGAAAAACAAGACTTTACACAAAGTATCCCTTGATTTTGTCCCTTTTGCATGTACACGCACGTAACCAGACGAAAATCCTTGGATTTTCTCTTTACTGCCTCTGCAGAAGTCACTGATGATAGTTCAGAATTACACGCTCGAACAACTGGAGATTGTTGCAAATTTTACTGCTTTCCCATTGCTTTCCCAGGACAAGAACGAGTTCCCTTCATCTCTTGTAAATCCTCCTGACTTATCATGAAATATTGTAATATGACTTCAATGTCAATTTCTCTTATATTACTCTACTCCTGCTGAATATTTCATGCAAGAATGTCAACACAAGAAGTGCAAATGTTCGTTGTGTTTTCCTTAAATTCCAAGAAACACTGTGTTGCATTTTCTTTTTATATTAGCTTAATGCTGGTGGATGCTGCTATATGAAAGCTTTTCTTACAAATTCTCCACAATATTAAAGTCTCGAGAGATTTTGAAACGGAAAAGACTCACAAAATTCAGCATCAGCTTGTTTTTATATGCTTTTTGGGTGAAGGAACCGTTGTTTACTTACCTTACGAAGTAGGGTTTTCCCTTAAATTTTAATACCAAAAAGGTAAGCTTTGCATTGAGATCCATTTTGTTCCTGACCTTCACCATTGTTAAAAATGATATTTGAAAGGTTGAAACAGCAGTAAAACAAGCAGTGTGCATGCACGAGTACATAAAATAAAGCTCAAAAGTTCTTATCCGAAGTATGCGGATGTTTCATAAAAATGGTCCTTTTGCATTGGTAGAATCCACTGTAGAAGAACCGAATGAAAATACCAGCGACAATACAGGAACCAACTGAAATTCAAGTAACGTCACGAAAAAGTTTGGTAAATCGGCAGCCTTTTTACTTTTACGTCTGCATCATGACATCATGGGCTTTCAAAAATAAGATACTTAGTATTATTACGCAATATTATGTACGTAGCCTAATGTAAGTGTACATGTATTGTGCACATAATTCACTTGCCATATTTACGTCGTACCATAACCATTTCTATAGATTTTGCTTGTAAAAATTGCTCCTGGAATGCCAAACCACTTCATTATTCATGAATGACGGAGACGGAACTGGATTTTACCCCTTGAGTTTATTTCTCGCATTTTTGCTAAAAAGACATTTTGTTGTTTTGTTAGGAACAAATAGTATTTGAGTATAAACACACAATCTCAATTAAATTTTCAAACATCATTTCAGATAAAGTGCTATGCTTCTATACATCTTTTGTTATGAAAAGAAATACTAAAATGTATGTTGAAGAATGAAGGTGTAAGTTGATAAGGTGGAAAGTATGTATTACATTATATATAAGTAATGAAAATGAAAGCCGGAACTTGGTGGGACAATTTTTATGTAGTTTTTTAGACCATTTTTATACACTCAAATATATTACGCAACATGAGCATCACAAAAATATGTATCCACTTATCTCGGGGTAGTAAAGTTTTGTTGGATACACCCAAGTTAGTACTTTTGGTTTACTGGCCACGGCCCAAATAAAGGATCTGGATCTTTTAAAACCATTCGTAATGATAATGTACTACTGCGACTTAAATGTAATTCCGGCTAGCAACTCGGAGGAAGGCAAAAAATGGTTTCGGCCAAAGAGGTAGACAGTTCAGCAGATTTTATCATGTTTTCCCATTTTGATCACGTTCAATCCATGTAGTTTTGATGAAGAGGTTGACGTAATCCACGGCGGACTCAGAAGTAATACCGTGTCGCTTGATTGACAAAGGTAAAATGTCAGGTGAAAAATGATTGCTAAAAAAGTGTGTAAAGAAGTACATAACAACTTGTAAGAAAATTCGGAGTAACACTTTTTGTTTTCACAAATATCCTACCTTCTAAGAAAGAAATCCAATCCAATTTTCTGTGATCCATTTAAAGTGACAAAACTGACACTTATAACTGTTCTCTGGTAAAGTCATATTTCACTTTTAGGCAGGTTTCGAATTTCATTCGAAGTGTTTCAATATTATCATCTTGTACACTTTAGGCATTACACATTATGATGACTATATGAATTTGTAAAAGAACTAAGGAATCTTGTTACTTTTCTGTAATACATTCCCAACTCATCATTTTTGCTTAATCCTTTTGGTTTGGATTTACCATTTTATCATATATCTCCTTTTAGCTTCGTATATAACATTATTGCGTTCACTTTACATTTTTATTGCGACCACCAACCTGAGATGCATTTTCATTCATACATTTTGCCAAAACTGTCTTCAGGCTTGTTGTACGTGTGATAGGATGCTGGACCGATCCTCCCCCATTATTCCAAATAAGGTTCGAGTGAAGAACTCAATTACTGCATGAGTCCCCTCTTTCTCCTTTTTCATAGACAAACAACATTATTACCACGCCTGGTCTCTACCGTAAATTGTAATCTAACACCACGTGTTTGACAGTAGGCATACTTCTTTTGCTCGTCTCACCTTTAGTAAAATTCATCCAAGCAGAAATAAAATCTATGCATGTTCCATTAGCAAAGGTTTTGGATTCTTGGATTTTATACCAGCAGGTAATGAGGAAATTGCCAAAACATGTTTACTATTATGCCGCATGTACGCATATAATGTTTAAAACTGCGCAAGCAAAATTCACGTCATAACCATGTCATAATATTGTTGTTTTAATGAAAACTGAACAACAATATACTCGCAAACACAGACAATTTAGATTTTTATTGATATCGATAAGCCGTTTTTGAAAACGTAATCTTTGCACGTATTAAACCAGTTTGAATACAGTTTTCCTAATTTAGCAAAATAGTTTAGAATTCAGTTTGCTCATGCTCGTATTTTATAGCATTTTATGGCTAGACATTGATTTAAGCGCATCTATTTTAACAATCTAAGGATATCACTTTATTGCCTAAATCGGTGAATATAAATTTTTCTAAAAGAGCATGCGTTTGTGTATCGAGATGTTTTATTGAACATGGAAATCGAAAATGGAATTAACTCTTCTTGTATAATATGGTAATGTATTGATTGCATTTTGAGATCCGTTATTTTGTGTGTAATATTCATGAACTTGTGCAATTGCAAAACTCTTTGTTTTCGGAAAAATAATTAAGTTTTTTATTAAGCGACAGTGTACTAGTGACTTATTTTTTATTAACTTTTTGGTAACAAAAATACAACAATTTGAGCAATATTATTGTAGATTCTAAAAATATCCGTACATCCCAGGGCGCACAGCAGTTGTGCTCACTTGAGTGATTTGCTTTGCAGCTGGATAACCACCGTAAGCTCCAAAACCTAATCCGGCAAGTCCTGGATAAGCTCCGTATGCTCCATAAGGAGTTAGGGCAGCAGCGGCATGATATCCGGATGAACTGCTGACTGTTTCGGTGTGTTTTACAACTCCTGGATAGCCTCCCAAACCGTATAATCCATAGCCCATGCCAACAGGGTGATGGGCAGCGGTCGAGGTGTGATGTGTACTAGTAACGGCACCAGGCATTCCCGTGAATGCAGGATCTGGACTACATGCTACCAAACCAAAAGCCAAGGCGAGAAAAACCTGAAAATCAAATCAAAGCTGCAATGTAACACAGTAAAATGTTCAAAGAAATTTTGTTTGTGACCTCTTACGATTTTCAACATCATTGCTTCTTTGACACAGATGAACACTGAATAAAGATGCTATATCGTGAATCGTAGAGCAAAAGTGAATCGATTTATTGCACCATAAATTAAAACACGCTTCTATAGCAGATCCGAATTGCAAATGGCTAAACATTCATGGACGCTTCTTCTCATTTATATATCTGGAGATTTCCTTCTCAGTTCTAGTTTTGTTGATTTTCGACAATAATTACCTGCCAACAAAAGCTTCATAAAAACTTTTAGTATTGTACGACGAAAGTGGTATGAATTCCAACAACTTGTAATGATTTCATAACGTGAAGTGTAAGATTTCCGCTATTCGTTCTAAGTTCTGTCTTAAGCATGCTGTAACAGTTCCAAAGCTTTTCTGCCTTTTATAACCATAATCTTTAAAATGGATGTCGTACTAAATATTACAGTTTTCATATTATGGTATCATGTCCAACTCTATTTGTACTTAACTCTGTGTTCCCGGTAATTTTTTATTCATTTTTTATTTCATGTTTTACAACCCTCCAGTGCAGAAGGCAGTGCAAAACTTCATAGGACGAGTTTACCAAAAAGAAACTTTAAGATATGGTGAAATATTCTAACTTAAAATCCAAAAATAAAAACTGGTCTATGTACGCAATCCACTCCAACATATCCATTAAATTAATTATTATCCCAGAATTTGTTTCTTCAAAACAACGGAGAATATCAAACCTGGCTTCCGCGTTCGAGTCGCGCAATACGTGATTTTATGCCAGAGACGAGTTAGGTTGAGACTTTAGTTTATTTTTAAACAAAAAGGTACTATAGTTCAGTCATAGAAGTATATTAATTTACAAATAGAGAGACTAAAAGTAAACCCAGATAATCAGTCTCATTTGCTTTAGTGCCAGTCGCAACCTGCTCTGAATCCAGAAGATGGGCAAGATAATACGATAAACGGCAGTCACGGTATGGTGACCCCAAGGTATGAAAGTAAAATGAACTGAATTTATGTAAGTAACAACAACTGGTCATTGGTATAATATATAAGGATATACAATATACCTACAACAACCACAAAACTAAATAAAAAATGTAACGTTATACGTGCAAGCGTGCAACTTGCTGTGGTCGTGAATTAGTATGTCAGCAGTTCGTGGGAATTTTCTGCTTTTCCACTTGCACAACTGCCAAATCGTTATCTGGACCATGAGATATATTTAAGAGTGTAGAAGCAGAAAATAATGCTTTGAAAATGTGGACAAACGCTGTGATGAGAAACGGATGTTTTCAGTCTAAATTTCGACCTATGATAACCAAAGTAAAACGGTATTGTACGCAATTTTATTTTTTAAATAAAAATTCCTATATTGCAGACATGATTTTATGTGTAATATTTATTATTAGTTATGTTTTTAGATTTGTAGTTAAATGAATCAACATTAATGTGCACTTTAATATACAAAAATGTGTCCATTTGAATTCTCTCGGGTTTTCTTTTCGTACAAATATCGTGACATTGACAATATCAAGCAGTAATTCTTGACAGTAACATTTGAAGTGTCTGATTATATAACAAGTATCCCGATAGTTTACAAGATAATGTGAAATTGTAACACAGCCAGTGCAATAATATTTTCAGAAACACGGAAGCGTCTGCAAACAAGCTGAACACGTCTGAAACGTGTGTGAGAGAACGTTTTTGTGGTAAAACTCTTTCCACTTGATGAGCAGTTTCATCCCACCATATATCCTTCAGAATCTGAAGCTGATATAAATCATATATATTATAGGAAGATTCAAGCAAGTCGTGCCTGTGAGAATATTACACATTTTATTTGTTGGCATAAAAGATTATAAATACCTAAATATTAGGTACTCATTTACTTGCATGCATTAATGGGTATGGTTATGGTTGCTGTTGCAGTAAGTGAGTGATGATGTGATGAATCATGATTTAGGTTTTGACACTAACTCATAAAACATTTCTGGAAAGTATCAGTAAATAGTAAGTCTCACGTGCACATTACAGTCCGGGATAATGATAAAGCACAACAGCAGAAGTCGCACAATATAATGATTAAAGTTTTGGGCTTTTCACTAGATCAACATATAGATTGATCAACAATAAATTATGCTTTATCTACAGATCGATGTTCCTACTTGGATAAAACTTTCAAAAACCAAATGATAAATAAAAAGACAAATTCGGAAACATTGTTGCTCTATAAGCTGAAAAAATCGCATCAAAGGAGTTCTATTAACAATATAAAAGCGATATGCACAAGCGATGATGTATGTACACTGTACACTTAGCTTTCATTTCTGGACTAAGAAAATTCCCTTGAAATTTAAAAGCAATTTTCATTTTAGACCCTGAAGCAAATCTAAGTTTGAACCTGTCCCATTCTAGTTATTGAAAATGTGCACTGGAGAATTAAGGTTGTGGTCTTATCATGTTTAAACAATAGTATGTAGTGACTTGTCTGGTATTATTATTCAGAAGAGAATTCAAACAAAACTAAGTTTCGCAAAAAAGAGTAATAATGCCTAAAGATGAAAGAAAGTACACTTTGACACTACAAAGCAGCATCCTTTCGATTCTCTGAAAAGTCATTATCAAAAACTTTTTCTAAAAGTTTTCATTTTGTTCCGCACTATATACCTCGATTGTATGTGCACAACAATGGTTCACTTAGAAGTGACTCCGGCTCTTATAAACTGTCTAAGGTTTTTAAAAAAGCTATATGCTTCATAGAGCAAAACACCTTCAGCATTTCCAGCATAACTATAACTTTGAAATTAAGTCTTCGACGGGAATTGTGTAGGGAAAAATCTCATAATGATGATAAGATTTTGATTATTATGCATGTGCAGTTCCAGTTTTCTGGTATCTTGGAACTACTACAGAGGATTGGCTGTGTGACAAAGATACAAAAGTATAGAAAAACAGGAAGGAAATGGAACTGTGTGAAGTGAACAACTGTAGTTGTTGTGACATACTTTGCTGGAGAGAGCCTCCAAAACTGTATCACCAGCTTTTCTCAGTCTCGTATATAGCACTCGAACCCTTCGCAAAGCTGATTCATTCCGGATCCGTGTCTGGAATCTGGTGGTTTCCTCTCCGTACCTTGTGCTCTGAATTTGCAAAGAAAGCATCAAAAAGGAAATAATAGCTGCAGCATATCCTGTACAAATCAAACTTACTCTGTATTCTGGTTAATGGGGTAAAGTGAAACTCGTCGTTGCAAAAGTACCTATTAACAAATTAGTTGCACTTACACAAAAGGCATGCTTGTTTGTGAATCAAATGAATAAAATTGAATACGGAATGATTTTGGATAGCCATATAAGTGAAAGTGAATTATTTTATGTTAACGGTAGTGAGCTTTATGACAATGTTACCAGTTTAAATACGTCAGGAGATTATACTGCTAGTGCACTACCTCATCCAAATGTTTTACTTCCGTATTCTGTTTTGCTGACCATTGCAATTTATCTAACTGTTGTGGGTATGTAATATATTATATAACTCGCGTTTGATGATTTTAACTAATGTGCATTGAATTACAATTTGTTTAAATAACGTGAAAATTTGATAACAGGGCTACTTTCAACTTTTGGAAACATACTTTTCATCCTTACCGTGATAAGATGGCGTTATTTAAGAAACAATTCGCATATGCTGCTGCTATTGAACATGGCAGTAGCAGATTTAGCCATATCAATTACAGGTGAAACTCTGGGTTATTATGATTTTATACCAATTATTGTCAGTGAGATTAGAAGTGTACAATTCTTAGATTTTACTAGCTAAAGATACATGTAGAATTTAAGCAGAGTTTAAAATAGTATGAGAACACGTTATTTTAATTAAAAAAATATGAACATAATATTCTGTTCAAGGTTATCCCTATACCACAGTTTCTGGTTATATCGGGAAGTGGATATTTGGGCCTATCATGTGCCAACTTTATGCTTTTCTCTGCTTCACTTTCTCTCAGGTACAGTAAAAATAGTTCATAATACATTAAAAGTTTACTCATTTTTAAAATCCAAAACTCATTTGGCACCCACACGCTGTCCTAAAGAAGGTCGTTTTAATATATTATCAAACGAAATTTGATAGAGACTTAGTAAGTGCGTACCTCGTCTACATTATGCAACTCGAGTATCTCAAGATAATACTAATTTCTTAACTAAAAACTTTTACCCACCGTTCCAGGCTTGGCCTACGCTCCAGAAAAGTTTCAAACTGCAATAAGTAGTAGGTCTACTCTACTACGCGTTTGCTTACACACACATTTACAAGCATTGAATATTGTCTTTACTATACTATACTATATAACATGCTACATTCAGAGTTAAGTTGCTGAATATTAAAGGATTTTCATGGAGTGCCATTGTAACTTGTAGTTTTGATACAATTTTTGACGCAATAAAAATTACGTAAGAATATTAATTATACTATATACTGATTATAGGAGCTACACAATTTTTATCAAAGCTAAGCAAAGAAATGAATGGGTCGTGAAATCAAAGACCCGAATTATTAATTATTTTTCAAAAATAATCACTTACACATATACTTACCTAAGGAACTTTTAGAAAGATTGGATGTTCAGAGTCTCAACTTGGGACCATATACTAAAATTCATTGATTCCATACTTCATTACACTCGTTGGACTTTAGAATATAAGATGCTTGTCAAGTTTAAGGGAACATAATTATAGCTATCTAAATTCAAATATTAATTTTAAATATGTTAGTAAACGACAAAAAAGGAGTATACAGATTAAATTTCCACTTGTTTTAAAATAGGTCAGCATGAATACATTGGTGGCTGTCAGCATCTTCCGATACATTGCGATTTGTCATCCTCACATGAGTAAGTTAAAGTTAAATTGACTTTTTACTTTCGATTATCGAAATTCGATATCGAGTAAAAAGTACATTCTAAAACTTTGATATGTTTCCTCCCTTTCCTGGTGAAGAAGTTTAATATAATTACGCTGCATAATGTAAAAAATAGTTTTAAAATCTTTAGTAAATTCCATTTAAACATTTGCACTACTTTTTAGAACACTGTCTGACAAGTAGAACAGCTCTATGGGCTTTGGGAGTTGTCTGGTGTCATGCTCTGTTTTGGACCATTTCTCCTCTTCTCGGTTGGTCTTCATACACGTTCGAACCAACAAGAATATCATGCTCATTTGACTGGAATGATAGAACTTTTGGAGGCGTAACTTATGTTATTGGTGAGCCCTCCTGAATACTACTCTCTTTTTACACAAGTGTGATCAAACTTTTGGAATGATTTTTTGAAACCATGTTTAAGGCATCTGATATGACATAACATGGATTGAAAATACCAATATAGTAATAGGTTTGTTTTCTACTTTTCCCAGGGACAACACTATTCTGCTATTTGTCTCATATAATAGTGCTAGTGTGGTGTTACAGAAGAATTTTTCGCATGGTTTATCGTGTCCAAAGCAGAACTAGGGTCAGGAATGTTCGATTTCGGAGTACTGGTAAAAATACAACCTCAACAACTTTAAGTACTGCAGCTTCTATTTCTAATGTAAGTATGTACTAAACTGGCTTGCCAAAGCGTAAAAAAAGTAGTTAGACAGTTTAGAAACTTAAAACTTAATTTTCCACAAAATCGTTACTTCTTCTTGTTAGCTTCTGCTGCACGTTAAAACTTGGCAAAGAGAAAAATGACATAAATGGCACATGTCACGTATTGCGAAATGACAATAGCGAGTGTTGTACCAGCCTATAATCGATCTGGTCTTTGGAAAATGGCATATTATTCGAATTTCCTTTGTTCTGGAAGTAGTAGACATTTGGAAAATTAGAAACGTGACAAGGTGCACTATGAATATCATTACTTGCTTCATTTGGCAAAAAACTTTCTGTTTCATTCATCGGGCCAAACTACGAAATGTTATATAATGCTTGCTTCACACTCCAGAATTTTCATGAACACGATGGCATACTTCTGTAAAACCAATTTGTATTAAGCACACTTTCTACCGTTGTATTTCAAACTTAAAAGGGTTCGAGAATTTCTGCAAATAATTTCAGATTCATGAAATGCAATTTTATTTCAAACAAAACGATTGTTCATTGCATATACCAAGCATGAAGCAAAGGAGTTTTTAGATTAGGACATGCATTGTACAGTACGTAGATTTTAGAATGGAATAATTCTCTGATACAAAAATGTCAATTATAAACGCTGGAACAGCATCAACCAGAACAAGACGCTGCCGACCCAGACCCACCAGACAGTCCACCTGTCTTGCCAAGATGCCAAAGTTTGATAGTGTTTTCTTTCACAACGGAAAACCTAACCGAAATGGAGCTTCATGTGTTGGGGGTAAGTAGACGATATTACTGAAACAGTTTGGTAAAAGTTTTGTAGAAATACCTTTATAGCTTTTTGTTTAGAACTCGAGCAAAAACTCCTTACATGACAAGGCCATTCTTCCCACGATAGTTTTAGTGTGATGAAATTCAAACGAAAGTATTACAAAGAATCTCTTCCTACTTCTGAAAACCCCATTTTTTAGCATACAGATTGCACAAATGCTTGTAGTCATCCTTAAATTTTAATTATCTAAATTTAAGTAACAACAAATACCTACCAGTTCTTATTATGAAACGTTCGTTATATGTTTTTAGATGAACATTGCAATGGTCGTTGCGTTCATTACGTTCTGGACTCCTTATGCAATCATATCTTGCGTCTCTGCGTTTTATGACAAGTTGTCCCCATTCTGGTAATAATGTTATATGATGAAATTATTTTTCCCTTCAGGCTGGCTCCTTTAAACCTCATTAAGAAATGGATGTATCATGATTCTTAGGTACATCTTTCCAACAATTTTTGCAAAAACGTCGTGCATGATAAACCCTATTCTATATGGACTTACAAACAGCTTTCTACGCAAACAGTTGTTGCTCGTCCTCAGAGGGTTCTTGGGAATGACTACGGCAATTGAGGACTTTGAAGTGATGCGACAGTATGAAAAATCTGAAATAAAGTGTTGTAACAAGTTGCAAAATAATATTAAATATAATTAATCCTACATTATGCTTCTGCTTCTTTCAAAAACACCGAATTCTTTAGACGGGAACAAGATGGTCTGTACAACAAAGAAGGGATTTTTGTTGGAAGGCGAACAGGAGCAATTACTCATTGTCCATGTGAAGGATGCGTCGCATCAAGGAGACAGGTTGTTTCATATAAAAAGTTTCATCAGCCTTTTTCTAGAAAAGCTTTTCAATGTGACATTCTTGCTTCTTCAGGAAATTAATTTCAAGTCTCGTATTTTTAGATTAAGCTTCTTATTGAAAAGCAAAAGATCCGAGCTTCCGCTAATAATTCCTCTGTGGAAGCGTCAGACCAGCAGGCGACGTTTGTAACAGCACAACAAAATCTGCAGGTTGGAAGTGCCATGGGGCAAGTTGAGATTTCTGCAGAACGTCTAAGTTCTGACGTTGTATTTGAGAACTATACCAACTATGAAGATGATGACATTGAAGAGAAGCGGAGTCACCAGAGACACCCAAGTCCAATGAGTATCTCAAGCAATGAGTTTCAACAGAGTTTGGCAAAGGGAGAGGGACTCTTCAGCAATAGTAATGCCGTCATTCTTAACGTCAGTACCCTTTCCAAAGATGTAATTGACGAGAAACGAAAGGGAATGCTGCTGAAAACTATGGAAAATATGGAACAGGGCGATGTCACAAATACTTAAGTCGATATTTTCTTTCCAAAACCTTTTTTGTGTAAGCTTCTCCTTCAATCAGTGAAAAAATGATGAATCGAACAAAAATGTGACAACTATAATGAACTTATACTCTAGTCTATATGTCCCCCAGTATGCACGTCAAAGGAATATTACCAAGTTCTTTTTTATAAGGCAACAATCACTATATTCAAGACATACCACTCCTCTTGAGAAGCTGACTTCGCAATGATAAACTGTCATTGTGAATAAAAACCGTTCCATAATAAACAATGTTGACGATTGGAGAGTTCGAGCTGTAAATAAATGTACCTGCTTGTTCTATGTTTACTTGTAGAATGAACTCATAATGTTTTCGAATTATCTATGATGAAATGTACATAATCTAGTAGTTTTTATTGATAAAATAAATAAAAACGTGAGAATATCATGTTTTTAAATCTTTAATTCAAGTCATTTTAAACAGCAACATGGTAAGAAATCTGTGTTCGTATTGGTAAACGTACAATATTTGAGAATATGTATACTTATAAGGAGTATAAATTATAATATGCTATCACTTTTCAGTTCCATAAAATGTCATGATATTGCCAGAAAAATATTTGCCGTGTGTAAACTTCAAATTTTTAATAATAAAGTTGTTGTGTTTGAATATTATAATATGTAGTATGCAATGTGTGTGTCACTTACAGAATCTTATACCTGCCATTTTTCTTGCTTTGTTTTAATAAAGTGTGTAACTAATATAAGACGAGTTTACATAAAATAAGTTACATAATATTATGTAGCAGTAAATGGTGTGTGAATTATCTTTCCAAGTAAGTAACTCAAACTCTATGCACTTTAACAAATTGTTTAGAAATGACTAAATAGAAAATGTTACATGAACAATAGAGAATTAGAGAATAATATAAAACGCAGCTTTGAACTGTAAATAAGTTATAGCTTTAGATTTTAACACGTACAAGTAAAAAAATATTATTGAATATCAATACCTGACTCGAAAAATTCAAACCAGCAAATCCAGTTGTAAAGGTTGGTAATTTTAAAATCGATGTTAATTTCTGAATTTCCAAATACCCGATTTAATTTAAATAAAAAACTGCAGAAAATTTTAAATGATTAAGCCAAATGGAGCATATTTTTCCATCTTTAGTGAAATCCGATTATTACCACCTCTGTAATCAATCACTTTAACACACATACAACATTTCAATCAATTATTACAAATGTTTAGTTAAACATTACAAACTAAAAAATAAAATATCTCATTACAAACAAGACACAGGTAGTGTTTTTCAGTCAACGGGAAAATAAACTTCAAATATACAATGACACGCATAGTAGTATATTTTTTTGAATTGATCGTACAACGACTTCTGTGACATTTTCTGGTAATTTGTAGCACAAAACCGACTAATTAACAATACAATTTGTCTCTTTTATTCTAATACATTTATAGCCTTTTAGCTCTGCAATATATAGCAATGAATCGACGATCGATGATTAAGTATTGTACACAAGGTCTAGCAAATAGCCAGGCAGTTATTTCGCTGATTTGTTTATAAATCATATAAACAAATAAATGATCTGACATAACATAACTACGAGGCTGATGGAACAATCTAAACTACACGATATTGTAATATAATAATTGAATAGGTTTATAATTAATATATTTCTAGTTTACATGAAAAGACAAACAGAATTGTCTACTGGGAAAGTCATACACTTGTGAACAGTGAGGTTTAAATAGTAATAATATAATTTTATGAAAATTGCATAGATAAAATAAGAGTTCGTATCTTTCTTACTAGAACGAATTTGTGTTGGTGTAGATTATCTTGAAGCAGGAAGAAACGTTTCTTTTCGCAGAAACTTTCCTGTCAACAACGTCTTTTTTACATTTGGATCGAAAGTATCAACGCTTTCAACCCTTGACAAGTATTATTAATGTATTACTACTACAACATGTTTTAACAAAATAACTATATAACGCAAAATCAACAATACATATTGTTATGTGCTCCACGTAGCTTTTCAAACAATTTTTACATAATTATGTTCAAGTTTCAGTTTTACCACATTCAAACAGTAGTGTGAATCTTGATGATGATCGTAAAGCATTAGGCAAAGTGAAATACGTATTTGTGTAGCATAGTCTGCATTCTGCATAATATTTTGTTCCTTTTTGCTAAATCACTCCAAAATACCACCAAAAGGTAAATAATAAATTGATACTCCTACTAATTTTTATATCATCTATATAGTTAAGATCACGGTTTATTAGTTGTGTTCTTTGTTCAACGCGAAGCAGATCCAGGCGATGGATTATTTGCAGGAGAACTAGCATTTATTCTAATCTGTCTTGGTTGACCAGCCCCAGTTCCACCAGCGTTGTTTCCCACCAATCCCAACAGGTTAATTAGCTGTGGCGAGTTGATGGCATGATGAGACTGTACATCAGACGCATTAATTACTGCAACAGTGTTCCCGCTATTGGCGGTACTTGTGTGCCCTATTGAAGTAACAGTTGTAGCGTTCATGCTTGATGCAGGACTAGGCGCAGGCGCAATTTGTCTGAAAGTTGAAGATGCCCGGCTTACTCCTCCTGAGATATTAGCAGCGGAGGCGGAAACGGATGCAGGTTGTTGTTGCTGAGTTAGCGTTGCAGCAAGTACTGGATGGTCAAGAACAACACTAGGTGTGGCGGTGGCTATTGGATTCAGTCTGCTAGCACCTGTACGCACCTGAGTTGTTGTGTTCTGCGGTTGGTTTAATGACGCTGCCAGTCTGTCCAGTAATGATCCGTATGATGTTGAATTCGCAGCTCCAGTTGATGAGTCTGCAGATCCAGTAGGACTTAGTAGGGTGGATGGACCGTTCGTACCAACTACCACGGTATCTGCAGATGGAGTACCGGCCAGCAGTGCAGATAGGCGAGGTGTTGACGAAACAATGCTGCTTTGCGTTGCAGAAGAAGTCACCGCGGACGACGATGCTGGAAGCCCTCCTCCAATGGAGGTGGAAACCGAATTAAGTAAAGAGCTAAGCGTTGGCGAAGAGTTAATCGCGTTACTGCTGCTGCCAGGATTATTCGCAGTGCTACTAATGTTATTCAGAATGATGGGAGAGTAAGAGCTAATACTCCCTGCAGAAGAGACCACTGTTGGTGATCCCAAGAGATCAGACAAAGTAATCACATTGGTTGAGTTGTTACTCTTACTACTACTGTTATTATTATTATTGCTAATTGAGGAAACAGTCGAGGAGGTAGGGATGATATTTGCTGTCGCTCCACTACATACAATATTCATAGCGCTACTTGTAGGCACGAGTCTCATCCCAGATGAAATCGGTTCCGTTACTACCGAGGAAGGGATTTGGGAAGTGGCTACATTATTGGAAGATGCAGCAGACGCTGCGGCAGTGAGGGAGCCACCTATAGCATCCAGCTTTTGTAATTGCTCAGGTCCTATTGCTTCAGAGAGTGCGTTGAAGAGGGAGTCTACCCCATCAACGACCACATCACTAGTACTGCCCACCTGTTGTGAGTCCAGCAACTGATTTCCACCATCCATGTTGTTCGCTTCTCCAATTTGATTTTGTTGGGGCAGGTTATTATTACTATTATCACTACCACTACCACCACCACCACCACTTGCTGCCGACGTTGTGGCAGAAGTCATAATAGAAGATGTTCCAGCGACGGACGTGGCTACTTCTCTTTTGATGGCAACGCCGTTATTGCATGCACCCAAAAGTATTCTTGTTGGACCCTCTGGAACCTTGCCGGGTTGGCTTTGAACAACCTGCTGCTGCTGTTGCATAGCTCCTAAACTCAGACTTAGTCCAGAGGGATTAGTCACAGTTCCGGCAACTTGTCTTGTAGTTTGGGTCTGCGCTGCAGTGGCAATGGACATGGGGCGGAGAGGGGAAATGAAAACCAGAAATGGTGGTGCTTGAGCAGTGGTTGTCCATTCTCCCCCTTGAATTTTGGCTATTTGGTGTTGTTGTACTTGTGATTCTCCATTGTTCACGACAGTGCCACTGTTCAAGTTGACATTCAAGTTGAGATTTAGATTGGTTGTGTCAATTGTAGTTTGCGATGGTCCTCCGGCGGTGGCATTTGTTAAAATGTGCTGTTGCTGACCAAGTTGACTAATTTGAATGGGTTGTCCGCTAAGTAAAGTGGTCAAGTCGGGCACCGACAGCTCATCAATTTCGCCCGACCCTTGAACTTGAACTGAATTTAGATTCAAGTTGTTCATACTATTGGCATTGATCAGGAATCTTTGTTGATGCTGTTGCGAACCCTGCTGAAGTATACTGACATTTCCATTTAAAGCATTTGACACGGCCAGTTGTCTTTGAACAGCAGCCAACTGGACAGTATTTCCACCGGTAGCAGTTGCCACTGTTCCCGTATTGTTGTTCAGCCTCAAAATATTCACAGCAGGTTGTCCAGTGCTTGTCGTGATTCTGCTCAGCCCCAGGTTAACATTAGAAGCGGTCATCAGATTACTGCCAGCTTGATTCGTTGTCAGAGTGGACGCATTCCCATAACTGGCTGTGCTGGCGGACAAAAGTCCATCCAAACTTATCGTATTCAGATTGACACTAACGTTGGGAGACGCGTTAACGTTTACATTGACATTGGGCGATGAATTTGTCATTGCGGAAGAGACGGATGGAGGAGATGTAATCATGATAGGTGAGCCAAGAGGATTTTGCTGACCTTGTTGGTCAACTGGTGAGGTAATTGCATTGGTAGCGTTACTATTATTACTACTACTATTTGCATTAGTGCTTGAACTACAACTAGCCACGGAGCTTGCAGCGGAGCTACACACGACGTTAGTAGCACTGGAACTTATTGCCACATTGACTGGATTTTGCGGAGTTGGCTGTACAGCAACGGTAATTGGTTTTGTTGGCAAATTGGTTAGCAATAGTTTTGCTAGTGCCGTATTGGGTTGTTGCTGCTTCATTCTCAGGATTCTCTGCTGGGTTAACTGTTGGAGCAAATGTTGTTGAGCTGCAGCTTGTTGCTGCTGCTGTTGCAGATTTACGTTTAGAATATGGGGTCGCGTCAATACTTGTTGAGGCGTTATTCCAGCGATTCCTTGAGAGTTCAAATTTACATTAAGGTTCACATTTGCAGCCGCAGGTGTCACGCTTTGCGGAACGCTGACATTTTGAGCTTGAGCTTGCTGCTGAGAAAATATCTGAATGGCAGCTTGTCGTTGACCAGTTGTCTGGGGTTTTTGCGACTGTTGCTGCTGTTGCTGTTGTTGTTGTTGCTGCTGCTGAGGGGTGGTTCTTGGCTGAGGATGAACAATTTGAACTGGAGGGAGAGTGGGAGCGGTAGTGGCCGTTGCTGTCGGCGCTGTTCCTGCGACTACAATGCTCGTAGCGGACACTGGTGTGGGTGGTCTTTGTAACTGCTGCTGCGACACAGACACAATACCAGGAACTGTGACGGAAGTGGGCAAAACCCCAGGACTAGTTACAGCTACAGTTTGTACAATCTGACTTGAGGGAGTAACAGTCGTCGAACTAGTAGGGATAGTAGCAGTCACTGTTGATGTGGCACATGATGCAGCGACCACAGTTGGGGTAGAAAGCGTAGGGACTGCTTGTGGAACTGAGGCGGTAACTGCGCTAACCGTCTGACTTGCAGCAGCGGGAGTTGAAGTAGCCGCAACAGCAGCAGGAGCAGTGCCTGTCGCTGCAGGTGTTGCAGGAGCTGCCGACTTGTACGAGTTTGTATAGACTACTTGTGGAGGCTGGCCCACCTTTTGATAGGTTATCTTACAGGGTCGTCGTCCGTCTTCGGTGAAAATATCAGAAAACTGTTTTACGTACAATGTAACATTTCTGCTTGAGCCCAACTCAAATTGACATTTTGTGCTGGCAGGAGGAGATCCAATTCTTGGTTGAGTAGGATCCAGAAAGGATTCCATTTCAAGCTCTCCAAAGAAGGACTCCATGCCATTTCGCTGGAAAATTGACAACGTGGTTGTGTGTGGACGTTTTCGTCTCTCCGTCTCCAGAATATACTCTTCGATTTTTCTCACAAAATTTTCGTTTGGGAATACGCGTAACTGAGCAGTTTCAGGAATTTGGCCAATGCGCAGGATTTCTTCGATATTTTTCGGGGGATCCAAATTGGGATAGTCTTGATATTGCTAAAAAGGAGAGAGAAACAAATCTATTAGTTCAAGAACATCTTGAAAGTTTATTAAAACTATGCGCCATGTATTGTTTCTTACAATTGGTGGCAGTCTTAATGCGTCTTTGTCCACACCAAACGTGCGCGAGCTCAGCTCGCGCTTTGCTCTTACACTCATAATGAAATTATGCAAAGGCTCTATACTCAGTCTTCCTTCTGCCAAACTGGGAGCATTCAAGGTCCCGTCAGGCGTTGAAATAGTAGTTTTGTATGACTTGAAGGGATTTTCCTCCCATCGTTTAGCGGCAATCCTCATTTCCTCAGTGTTCCACTTTAACTGTTCATGCTGCATTCGATTTGCGATTAAACTAACTTGTGGACTAGGATCTAGACAGAGTGGACCTGCTGTCAGATTCACAAACTTTCTCTCCAATTCGAGTCTTTGGTCATACGTGAGATAATTACATTCCTTTTTCTGCGATGCCTCTAAATCCACTTCGTATTCATATTCACTGTCACTTCCGTCCGCAACAAGGTGCGAAAGGTCACCACTAGTTGAACTTTGTCGGAACACTGCATTCCATCCACCCCTGTCCTGCTGTCCCTTTTCCACCAACAAATCAAAGTCACAAAGTAAGCTCTCGGTTGTTGGACGCAACATCACTTCCTTTACCACCGGTTTCCCCTGACTTTCACCGCCTGCCACACTCCCATTCACTAGCGGCGTGTTGCCGTTTGGGAGAATGGAGAAACTATTTCTTCCGGGAATAGTTATTGTGGCAGTGATATTTTGACGGGATTGTACACCCATTGATTTACGATAATCCCGTATCTCGGCAATGACTTGATTACGGTACCGCATTAAGTTCACACCATCTCTGTCTTCTAGTTTGCATAACACTTTGTGAGGAATTTGTTCCGCGTCTATTGAATCCAGTAAATACCGTTCACTGTACGGAATTGCGTGAGATTCAGTACATTCATTTGAGCCAGGGATTTGATAACCAAAGCTGTAGCCTTGATCCTCGGGATACAGGTTAACAACCAGTTTTGCCTTTTTCGATTTGGATGGTCCTATATTCACAGCAGACTCATCCTCTGATTCCTCCTCCATGCAGAGGATTCTGGCAAGATCGTTTGATCGTCGTTTCTTTCTCTTATTCACAGCACCCTTCCTTGTCTGGTTGATGTAATGGCCCCCCGGTGGTCCACTGCCGTTACCTACGTCGCCCGAGGGGCCATTTCCAACAGCCACAAGTGATCCGTTATAAGAATTGTCGTGGTTGTTTTGTCCATGAATCAGTTCAAGATGGTGGTGGTTTATAGCTGCATCTTCATCTACTGGCACATCAACGGCATTTAGCAGATAAAATGTTGGCGTCTGATCGTCATTCTCGATTTCCATATTTTTATTGAGGGACTGCCTTGAGCCGCCAGCGTCTCTTGGAACGCTTAACGGTGGCAGACGAGAAACTTGCTGAAGGGAATTCTGTAATTGGCTGCTTTTCTCGTTTTTGCTAAAATCTTCGTCACAGGTGGAATTTTTCAGGGAAGTTGACCTAGTCGACAAACTCGCTCCGTCCCGTCTTTGAAGAAGAGGAGGACTGGTCGAGCCGCCGCACTTGCTCGTTTGGGGACGTGTCAAATGCCAATACAGAATCTGCATTTGGATCCCTAAAATAATGAAGTGGACAATTAATAACCTTTATATACATCACAAATTATTAAAAACTGTATATCTTAACCAAAAACTAACCGTCTTACGATATCACTTTAATGTTAGAATCACCAAATCCAGCATTATTGGTTCTTTAGACATTGTAGTGAAATAAATGCCGCTGGTGGCACTGGTAAAATGAAGAAGAATAGTATTTAAGCGTTTACACGCGTTTCCTCCCTCTCGCTTCCCCTGCTGTTAGTCTGTGACCAACTTATCCACTTCCATTTGGGCCGTCAGCAGCGAAATGGTCGACGACGAAGGTTTCCTTCACGTTTCCTGTTCTTTGACAGCTAAGGTTTGATAAAAACCTGTCCTTTTTCTTATTCCCTAAAAATACAATAAGTAATTAAGTTTATATCTTCATGGATTGCATTGTTGAGTGTTTTAAGTACATTCATATCTGCTTTCAAATTTGCACTCTCTAAAATAGCATGTTTTTACCGTGATACCTATTCGGTATACCTTTCTCGCACGAGTTGCATTTTTGTGGAAGATTATTGCAAAGGTATTTAAATAATTTGCAATCTACCAGTTTAATCCTTATACCATCCAATTAGTCTCGATTAACCAGTCCGAACTACGCCTTATATCGTCTTGAACACTACTTTCTCTATTCATTTGCTTTCCCGTGTATCAAGTCAGATTCGCTAGCCTTTACAAATTGAACACTCCGGTTTCAACAAAAGTTAGCAAAAACAATTATAAAAACTTTTCAGTACTTTTGCAGATCAAAAAAGTTCATCAGTCAAAACCACTCCATGTGTGGCTAAGGTAAAATAAGAAACGCGCATGTTCAATCTCTTGTTTTCACTGAGAAAATATCAAGTGGGATATGTATGCATGATGCACGTCTGCACGAGAGTTTTTATATTTTGCAAAAAGTTTTTGCACATCAACTTTCACAGAACAAAACTTGCAGTTCTTTCTCTACAGTTTAGTCAAACTAGTTAATTGTCATTACAGAACTGGAGTGTAATAAAATTAAGTTATAAAATCCGAGTTTGCAAACCAACTTATTTCCGAACTTTGAAAAACACAACACTTTTTTGGAAATTTACAAGTACATATACAACAACACATTGTAGTCAAGAAAGGAGGCACACACATTTGCGCTACATGGGATGTACGTAAACCATGTACGAAGATGCATTTTGTTCAGAGATTTTTGTGTTTTGATCTTGTAGTGAATTCTCTAATGGTTAGTGTTAGTAAAGTAGTGGTTGTAGTTGTAGAAGCACTTCTCTGTGCATAAAGTGCTCATGTTCAGTTCAACAATGTTCATTCATGGCACTACATTGTATTACTTTTTCCATAATTTCCATCTTTCCTACATGGTTATATGTAACACCAATTCGAGTTTTATATGTATTGTCTTGGCAGAAAATGAGAGCCATGCCAAAAAAAAAAAGATTGAGAAGAAATGCCCGTATTTCTTTTGTGATGTATATACCGTACTTTACTACCACCACCGCACTATGCACTAGCTTTCTTCTAATAATTCTAGCTCCATATTGCATGTTCATAAGTTCATAATACTTTTGCACTAGCATATAATATTATTGCTCATATCCGTTCCTCTCTTTATACTTAAAAAAGTTGATACATGTGTGATGGTATTACCTCCAACCTTCGCTTGTTGTTGGTAAGTTCAAGTCTCTAAAGTGTGGTGGTAATGGGCTCAGTAAAGTTCTTGTATATGTGCCCGTACTCACATTTTATTCTCACTTTTAGAATGGTGTGGGATACACAGAACAGCAAAAAAGTTGATTCGAGATGTTCAATGTTGGTTTTAATGCTTTTGGTAAGGTAAGTGCTACAATGTATACATGTGGGCTCTTCTCTGAGAGTTCTAAAAGTTACTGTGTGTTTGAATGTGAACATGGTTCATTTCTGACGGAAGGAGCAGGACACCAAATACATTATAGAATGAAAAATAGCATTGAGCATAGCAAAGTTAGTAATAGTCTATGAAACATTTTCGTATTTGATGCCTTTTTCTTGATGATGTGCAAACTAAGGATTTCCTCTGATGATGCTATATGATTTTTACTTCGATTCTATTTGCTAAAGTTTATTTAATCAAATTATGTGCTTGGTGCGATCTTGGCTCTGAGCCTATTCCAGAGTGAAAGACGATCCGAAGGGCATGCTATTAATGTGAGATAAAATGCTCTGTGATATTTGTCATTGTACTCATGTTGTTTCCGGTTAATGAGCATACTTAATACTTATTTCAAAATATGGGTTAACACTTTATTTAGAATAGCTTTAGAAGCCAATAAAATGATTTTTAAAACATCATGTATGCTTTATTTAGATAAGCTTTGAATGTTTGGCATCTAATTAAATTAGTGCGATACTCTTCCTTTGTCGTCCTTCTTCCTTTTCTTCTTTTCCCGAAGTGCACAAAAGCAGACAATAAGCTTAAAGCAATATCATTAATGCTTGAACTGGTATAAGTTTTAAATAATTTATTTAAATTGGATCACCAGGATGAAATACGTCATCACAGTTGTTACTGCCTGCAATTAATAAAGCTTATTAAAATATGCGAGAAAGTAGAAAAAGGCTTGGTTTTGCAGATGCAACATTAAAGTATACCTGTGCCACAAATTTGTAATTAACAGTAAACAATCCATTTCCAGATAGCCCCACCGTGTGGGTTGAAATCTCGTCTAAAAGTAGCATAAGAGAAATGCTCTTAGAAGCAGAAGGCACCGCATCTGCGTTTTCTTTTTGACGAATCCATTCCCGGAATTTGTCCATCTATGAATATTTCATTTGGGAAGTTGGTTTAGTGATTGCATGACCGTTAGGCGTTATATAGCAAAAATGTAACACGCTTACATTCAAACACGCAACAGAGGCAAAATGAAGCCAAGCCATTGCACTCAGAAGAAACTGAAGTACGACCACTTTCGCAAACCATTGTTTACCCGTAAACATTGATTCTAAATTGGTGGCATAGAAAAGTATGGAGTCCCCTGTGTATGCCAACACAACTGTTCCTGCAGCACCATTAATGTGACCAGTCAATTTCTTTAATGCCTCATAGTTATGTAAGGCCGCTGTGCAAACCTGCTCCTTCAAAGTATGGATGAAATGCGACGTGGCGCTCCAAAGTGTAAGGGCCATTACATTCACAAACAAATCAGCATGGTACACAACAAGCCATTGCGACAAGACTCCAAGATAACTGGACAATGCAAATAGAATGCGAGGTAGTCGAAAAAAGTAATTTGATGCGTTCATTGCTGTAGGTGTAATCTCTACAGATTGATTTGACTGATAGCCCCATTTTAGTGAGATGCTTTCACTGCTGAAAAACAGCATGTAACGACCTCTTGCCACATGGTACTCGAATAAATCTTCCCAGGAGTGTATGTCCCCTACATTGTACAATGGACTCAGAAGGGCCATGATTACATACATAACCGTGACCAGTGACATGATCCAGTTGATCTTCAAAATACCAGAATGCCCCAAAACATTACACAAGATAAAACCAACAAATGAATGATGTACTATGTACATCAAATATGTTGCAAAAATGTTTTACTTCTGTGTAGCTAGTTTGTACTACATACCTTTTTGGGATACCACAAAGAAATAACTGGACAAAGCTCCAGAATTTTTACCAACCAGCAAAAATGTTCCCAATGTTTCCACATTGAATAGCAAAAACCTGTAATTACAGCTGCATGAAGTGTGATCATGAAAATCTTAAAGTACATTTTTGGATTGCTGGAGACTTCCCCAAATGGAACTGATCGTAGGTCTGACAAAATGTCCATTGTTGCAGCAAAATGCACTGCCATGCATAACAACTATTTAAATCGCAAGAAAACCCAAAAAAGTATGAAATATTCTGAAGGCTAATGATGCGATTCCAGAAAAATTTAAAACCTGTTTTAAACTGTTTGTTTCACCTTTTGAAAAATGAAACTCCTTTTTATGTAAAGGCCATCACCAGTACTCACGATTTTGTATGGAATTACACAGAGATAATAGCTTGTGTCCAGAAAGAATTTCAGAAAATGTTTGCGTCGAATCTTTGGAATATCTAAGAGATCTTCCGTTGGCAAATTCATGGCTACACTTGGACACATAGTTGGAGGGGTTGCGCAATTATACTTGAAGTTGGAAAACTCTGTTTTCTGACTGACCTCTTCGTTCCCCATCCTTGCTGATATGCTTGATCTTTTGCTGTATGTTTTTCAATCTTACGATTAATGTTCTAAATATCTTGTGGAAATTTAATTTAGACTATTTTATAATATCAAATTATCTCCAGTGTAGCCAGCTCAATGACAATGAGCCTACTACTGACCGTAAACATCTTATATGACCTGTGCATCCGCTAAACTTGGCGCTCCCATGAATTACTTAATTAATTTATTAATCGTGTAAATGCAGTAAATAGAATAGGCGGACTGAACAAAAACAATTTTTCTCTAGGGATTACACACGTGGGTAGCTTCTGAAGGAATTTGTTTTAACAAAACATACAATGTTTGCTGATTGAGTTCAGTAAAATGAAGTTTTCTTGCTTCTGGTTTGCGTGCTTATTCTAATTAAAGTGCGACGATCACCTAACCCCAAATACAAACATGGAATAATAGAGCGCAAAATAGACCAATGTAAGCGGAACTTTTTAGTG
Source organism: Entomobrya proxima (assembly GCA_029691765.1). Classification (NCBI taxonomy): domain Eukaryota; kingdom Metazoa; phylum Arthropoda; class Collembola; order Entomobryomorpha; family Entomobryidae; genus Entomobrya; species Entomobrya proxima. Next base: position 14,370,020 of record CM056169.1, read on the forward strand.
TAAAACGACAAGATGGCAAGTGCAATCTACTAAATAATCAAATTTACTAATTTATTTATTTACGTCAGTATTGCCACCAAATAATGTCCGACAGGAAATTAATGATTCGTGTACACGAACACCTATGTGTACCTTAGGGTGCAATACGGGGGATTGATGGGTTTATTTTTATATTCATACAATTGTGACAATCAACGGCACGAAGTGCATGAATTCAGTTTAGTAAAAATTACCTAATTATAGATAAAGTAGAAGCATTTTGCAATTAGTCTTAAGGTTTCCAATTTCCGCGTTGTCTATGTATTTACTTTGTACATGAAATTCTTACATGAAAATAAGCTAACTTAAAGGAAATAGTTCAAAGTTAAAAATATAAAAAATTGCTATATACAATATAACAATTATTATAAATGCCATGTATTTTAAACCTTTAATTTGCAATGTACGCTTTTAAGTTTTTAGGGTTCCTGTTTCATTCATAATATTATGCAGTTGCATTTAAAATGGCCAATGGTTTCTTTTCAGAGGTGAAAGATGATATATGCACAATGTTATCTGTAATATTTTTGGTGATTCATTTTCATGGACTCAATTAGTCACCTAGATTATTGAACACAGCCACCGGGATAAATAGTTATCATAATATATTTTATCATATCTGCAAAGATTACTTCTCAAACTTCACGGGAGGGTATTTACACACCAAGGTTTTAGCGATATGTGTTTATATGCAGTGTGTTGGAAAAGAATATCCTGCATCTATGTCGGTGTCTGTACAAAATGCTGGAAATTATCTATGTAATATATAAATGAGGACATCTGCAGTAGAAAAAGATATAAACAAGTCAGATTAGATATACAAATTTCGCTTATTAATACACAACGAATTCACGCCAATTGTGAATATGGACAAGTTTTACATTTAGCTTGCTAATTTTTGTAGTTTCTTGTCTAATTCATAGTTGCATAAAGTATGTTCAGTTGACATTTTCATCAAGTAGGTAATTACATAGAAGACACGTTTGAATGTCTTCAAGAAGCTAACGTTTTGTTCATTAAAAATTAATCAACTGCAAGTACTGCAACGCTGCATTATTGCAAACATGGAGTCGCCACAAAATCAAATCGTGCCAAAAAGAAAGACATTTTGTAAGACATGCACACATTATATGATCAGATATTTTTGTCAATCAAACAGTAAATATATTTTTGAAATAATCAAGAAATGAAAATATATCATCAAATATTATTTTAAAATTTACAGGGAAAATGGTTCGAACAATGTTTGTTCCTGCACGAAATATAGCCAAGCTAATGGTTGGATGTGGTGGTGGCAAGGGAGCAAAAGGTCTTAAATACATTATGCTTTTAGTCCGACTTAAGACAAGAAATTGTTGATTGAGATGAGATTTGTTGCTGCAATTGTAAGAAAAATATCATTTCTTTTTGTGTATGCAACCGCGTGCAAGCAGAGAAAAACTAATATGCCTGGATCGCAGCACCCAAGTCTTAGCCAAATTTAATTATTATCTACATGTAGTTTTCAAAGTACAATTTCTTTAAAGAATGTCCTTAGTCTGAATGCCTTTAGTCCAATATAAACATTTTGAAAGTTATTGTGTAAGCCATAAGCAAGGGTGTCCATTTTTCCTATTCCATTTCCATGTTCAATACGCTCTGAGACGTTGTTAAAATTTCAAATTGTCTCGAGTCGAAGTTAAAGCCTTATCTAAGGACGTCTGATTAGTCTGATAAGTTTTTCTAACATAAAGCCATAAAGCAAATAGGTCTAGCAAGCAATTCTAAATGTTTGAGTTATAATTGGTTGTACTCATAATAGTTTGTTTACACTAACTTATTCCTTGGAACTTGGAGCGGGTCAGCATATTACATCTTTGAATCTTTGCCCTATTTTTCTTTTCCAGTGAAACGCAGGTTGACTTTGAGAAACATGCAACAAGCTAAAGATGCTTTTATGCGGGCTTCACTTCAAGGAGCAGCCAATTTGTCCGAAAGTCGAAGAATGCATCCTGAACCTCGCAGTAGGAATACTACTGCAAGAAATCTCCCAAATAATGATAATTCCATAGTTAGAGATGGTCGCGACGATGAAACAAATGACATTCTTGTTACGCTGCATTCATCTTCTGAAACTGTTAGCCCGAGCCAGCAGCAAGGCAGTCAAATAACAGGGACAAATGAAGCTCTTTGTTCATGCATACTAACTTTACCTGCTCCAGCTCCGGTCAATCTACAAGAAGCAGAATTTTTGTTAGAATCGCTAACTTTATGCTCCCAATCTCCGAATGTAAACTCCGATACTTTCACGCATGACACTAACACTGTAACTGACACTGTAACTGTAGAAGTGGTCGAAACTGCAATAGTAGCAAATGAGCAGAATTACGCGGACCATTCTGCTCCATTCACAAACGGAGAAACTTTCTCTGATGAAAATGAAAATTACGCAAGGTTAACAGATCACCAGAGTGGGGAAAATGAGAGTCATCACAATACTGGCAGCGTTGCTAATAACAGAACCACATCCCTTAATTTCATCAATTCTGTCGAAGCGGTCGCATGCCAAGATGATAATGCTCCCGTTATTATGAGGCGAAGTCGAACTACAGCCAGCTTTACTTCCACTGTGAGCGGAGATGAGTACAATGGATGGAGAAAGTCTTCGATTGAGGTTACGTCTAACCCACCGGTTACGTTAGGTACTTTTACAGAACCATTCTTTGTAAATAACGTTTATGCTTGCCCTAATTAAAGTTATTTAAAAGCATTTATACCCAGTGGGCTCTGCGTTGGCGATCGAATAGTTTGGGTAAAAGATGAACATCCCGAAATAGGAACAGTTCGTTGGATTGGGAAAATTAGGCAGCAGTTTTACGCGGGGATCGAGTTTGTTAGCATAATATACTATGTTTTCTCTGCATTCTTTCATTATGGAACAATTCCTAAACTTTTAGAACCACATAAAAATAGCGGAGTTTTTTGTAATAGGATAAACCGGTCGGAAATTCTTCTGGAATTTACGGATATGGAGTTGGAATGTACAAAAGACTATTCACATGTCAACTTCCATACGGACGTTTTGTTCCAGTAAAAGAACTTGTGCTATATAAAGACTATCATGATACAGGAATAAAGTCTGGAATAGTCTGCGTAATATGTAGGGATGACTTTCTGGATACTTGGGAACCGGACTTGTTCCAGCAACAAGGAGAGACTGCCTGTGCTGATGAACTGCAACCTTGCCACATGGTTTCTACGAAGGTAGCTAGGAAAATGTCTTTTATCCTTACTTTTTATCATATTTATTTTTAAAACAACTGACGAGCTAGTTGCATACAATCGTTAATGAGAATGTTAATTATTTTTATTAGTGTGGCCATTTATATCATTGGGGATGTTTAGACCAGTGGTTTAGCGCAAAGAAACGAAGCGAGTAAGTTAAAGCTAGTACAGAGTACAGAACTTATTCATTCATAAAGTTACTTCGAAAACTTTTTATTTAAATATCTGTCACTGGCACCTCTAGATTTCACTGCCCGTTTTGTTCGAGGTCCATGGATCGGAACGATGTTATTCGAATTTTTCCTGCACAAGTATAAGTTCATTTCAGTACATCATTCCATGTTGACTAGTTATACATGAACTCTTCTATATTTTGTCATGTCTTCCTCTTCCGTCATTATCAATATACACTGATTATTTAAATTATCTCTGTAAGTATACAATTAAAAATGAACTTCTACGTAATGGCAATTTTATTTACGAATTTGCTGCTGTAGGAAAATTAGAGATGGTAAAACCTAAACAAAAAATTATTATAAAAAAATATAATCATTGTTGATTGTATATGTATTGTATATTATGATGCGGTCAAATGATTTTGATAATAAAAACAAAATACCTATACAGACAACAGATAGAGAAAATATGAAGACCTTTCATAAATGTTTATGAATCATTTTTTAAATGCAATTAACAACACCCGAAATAAAAAAATTAGCAGTGCTACATTATTGGCTATCTAATCAACAAAATAAATATGCAATGATCTAACCATTTTGGACCATTCAAATGCATGAGTGATGTCGGACTATCAAACTTTATTATTATAACAATCAAGTGCTTTATAGAGTCCTTATACATAATTCGTTTGATAAGAAGTTGTTGCGAAAGTTTTGATTGGTTATTGGGAGAGGTATATTTAATGATTGAATTGATTGAATATGTTTGTCCACCGGATACGGCCTATTCAAAAAATTCAAGTATTTATCAACAGGAAAAACTCTTATGATATACTTGATGACAAAATACACATTTTATAGACATAAATTGCACCTGTAGCCAACAGCATCACAATAATAGCAACTGCAGATGACATCATCTTTTCCATAATTCCATATAACTCTATTATCGTAAACTGCGCATTATTATGGGTTCTTAGTATACATAAAATATTTAGTGTTTGCCAACACGGGGCTGATAAATACAGTAAATATAAACTATCAAACATTTTCTAACAGACATGAGTATCAGTCTTACCAGGTTTTGCGTCTTTATTTAAGAGTTTTATTTACGTTTACCTAATCAGGTTTCCAGATTATAGTAATGTATGTCATACTTTGTTGAACATATAGTACTTAAATAAATGCTTGAATCAAAACTCTTTTAGTCATTATCCTTGGTTCCATCGTTCCTCATCTCACGTTCACGTTCATCACACCCCTTCAAGTACAGATACTTGAAGGTGGATATCGTTTTTCATTTTACCGTTCCTACTAATTTCAGCAAAAGAAAACATAGTAAGAAAAATTGGAAGGCAATAAGAGCAGTATGTCTGCAAGTGTATCCCAGTGGGTTGTATTTTGCCACGACTATTTGCGCCTAGAAATTTGGTACGATCGCATTCAATGTTTTTATAAATAGTTCACCTTAATTCTATAGTTCATTACTTAACCATACTTAAAATCCTTTTGACTCTAGACATTGGGCTGAAGTCACCACAACTTCTGTTGGGGGACAATCAAGTAACATCTGAAATTTGAACACATCCAGAGACAAGGAAAGCAATTAAAAAGCTTTGTACTAAACATAAAAAGCAAGCTTTAAACTGGACACAGCAATACCCGAATCGGTCAACGTAAAACATGAGGATGGGGCAAGACGAAACCGATTGTGGAGCTCATTGTCATCACACACCAACACCAAGTACAAAATTATAGAATATTTGCAATTTGCCGTAAACGTTTTCTTGCATGTGCATTACATCTAGATGTTTCTACTTTTTTGCAAATAGCATCACCTTCTATATGCATCATTTGCTGGGAATTTTTACTGGTTTATGACTCAGAGGATCCCTCGAAAGGTCCGCTTCCCTTTGTTGCTCTAAAATGCGGACATTTGTTTCATACAAACTGTGTCAATAAGTGGTTTGACACTCCACAAGAGCGTAATGGTCCTCTGTAAGTATTTTATGAACTTTTCGACACGTCAGCACCACATTCAACATTACTTTTGTCAAAAACGGTTATAAGTACTCAACGTAAAAAAACTCTTTTCACGCATGCTGTAATTAATAGGAAGTCGTGTCCGTACTGTAGACGGAAGATGAGAAGGTGTGAAAACAGTATCATGTCTCCGATGTTTGCGGATGAAGAGTAAGTTGAGTTACTAAAAGTACTATTACTTGTTGAAGTAAGCTGAAGCTACAAAGTTGGTATTTTCTATAACGTATAGTTTATATCGTGAAATCATGGGACAAAATGACACTAGAGGTGGTCTAAGACCAGGTACAATGCAAATCCAATAACGTTAAAAGTGTAACTGTCTGTTTTATAGATTTACTAATCGAATCCCTTTATTTTCTAACTGAAACTAGCCCCTACAGTCTGCAAACTCTGCTTTGACTTTATAATGATGTATGATAACGCTACAAAAGAAGATGGAGGACCACTTGACCAGTCTAAGCTACGCCCTATGGTTAGACTAAGATGCGGTCACTACTTCCATACAGGTTGTATCAACAACAACTGGTTCAAAAGATCATGGGGAAATGGCTCCGCGTTGTAAGTAACTCTTAAGCATTCAGTGAGAACGGCATACTTTTCTAGAATTCATATTAGTATTTTTGTATTGTATTTCATAAATCACAGGAAGCAATGTCCAACGTGTCAACGTGAGATGAGACCATGCGATACAATGCAAATATTTCCAGTTTCATCGGGCGAGGAATGAGTATGCACGAATGATTATGATAAAATTATCAGATTACCAAACGAGAGAAAGCTACAATAGTTACGTCATTTCATAAAACGAAATTACGAAAAACAGAAATTCCGCTTAGCAAGCAAATTCAAATACATTTAAAGAATAAAACTAGCATCCTGATCATTCTTGATATGCTTGATTCTATGAGTCATTTGTAGTAGATCAGTAGCAATTATGAAAGACTTTTCCGTGTTTAGTATAAAATACCATATAAAAAATTTATTTCACTGAATTACTATACTAAGCTGAAAATAATTTTTGCGTTTTGTTGATGTAATATATGACTGATATATTATTTGTAGCAAAATAAACTTATTGTATTGTTTAGCATTACCTTCAAAATATCCAGTTTTTACAAGATCTGCACGTGTAGTTGACTCTATGATGACATATGACAAATATAGTAAATGAATTCGTTTGGCCATAAGAATTAATTCTTAGAATTATTGTGGTGTGAGTAGCAATCAGACCAATCTTCAAACGGTTTAGAAACCGCAAATTGCATTCATTTTCCGTTGAAAAATATATATTCTTTGTAACAAGTACCAATTCCAGAGTTTGGAAAACCACATACACGTGTTGACGTGTTTGTGTACCTATTGACTTTCCAAAAAAGGATTTTTGGTAAAAAACGTTGTACAGACAGAGCATAGTGCCTAACCTATAACAGTTTCGTGGTAATATCATTTTATTAAACTTTACTCTAAACTCAAATATACACTAACACGCGCAAATGCTACTTGCTTTAAAATAAACCACAAGTAGAATTCCCAATGAATTTCCATGTTCTATCACATTTGCTTTAAAAATACAAACAAAAAAGGATAAATTGTCCTTGTACAATGATCTCTGGGTGCTCTTTAATTTTTTATTTTGAAGACATGAATGAGTCATATTCAAACTGGAAGTTATAACGCTGCTTACTATATAAGCCAAGAGAATTTCTTTTCATTATTGCACACTTGGTCAGACAATCAAACCAACAAGTAGCAATAGGTCCGGTTCATTTGGCAATATCACATTGCCCCAAAAATGTTGCAAGTGCAAGCATCCCCAACGACTTTGTTGAGCAAACCTTCCTTTATTCAACGAAGCACATCTATTGCTTCGTTAGTGGCTTGGAAGGAGAGGTTTGAATGTTATTCGGGAAGATTTGCAAAGCAGCCAAGTTTTGTGAGCTTTGTCATTGAGGAGGACATGCCGTGCAAGCTAGCTAATAATACAACTGACCCAATTTACAATGCCGGACCATCGAACGATCCTCCTCCTGAGTACACAAGTACTACAACTGCTGCCGAAAATCCACCTCCATTTTCTAGCACGGATATCCCACAGAAGAAAGTTGACTTTCACCAGGATTTTACCGCATTAGAGACTTACTTAAAAAAGAAACTTTGTCTGCAGAAGAAAGAAAGTTTTAATGCAAGCAGCCATTCTGCAGTGGACACAAGTAAGGTTTTCCAGTGGATTCATGAACTTCCTGAAGGTGACAATTTGGAGGAATTTCTGGAAGCATACGGCATACCAATCAAGGGGGTAGACATTGAGGAACTGAAAGAGAAACTGAGAGCCTTTATATCGGAAAGGCTTAATGTAGCCGATATGAACATTAACAATGAAGATGCCAGCATTCCGCATTGGCAGCGTCAAATGTCCGATTTGGAAAACTTGGCACATGGTGACAACCTTGAAAAATGGCTTGAAAGTTTGGACGTTCCTTTCTTCAGACCGGTACCAGAAATAAAACGAGACATTCGGAAATTCTTGCATCTGTCAGAGACAGATGAAGAGGAAACAAGTCACATACACGTTCAACCTTCAACAAAACCACAAGTTCCTCTAACGCCAAGCATTAAAGAAATGGAAGCATTTGGTATGATAAACTTTTCCTCAAATCAACCAAAAAATATCAAGTCGTAATATGCAGTATCTCAATGGTATTTTAATAAAATATTTGTTTGTACTTCAGTTCCCAAATGGAAAGAACTGATAGATAAAATGGGAGCTCTGAAAAACGAAGAGGACTTGGATAAGTGGTTGGAAAGTCTTGATATACCCCACAATGTGGAGAAGGCAAGAATACACCATGAAATTAAAAAATTCTTCCGTCATGAAACATTCGAAAATTTTGCTGGTAATTTGACTTTTCAATTTCAATTCAGTTTGCTACTAGCAAATTACTAGTCTGTACTTGTAAGTTAAAAGTATGCGTAAACTCTTTCAGGAAAATCTATAATTTTCAAAGAGCATCATATAGCCAAACAGTTGTGGGATAAATTCGAAGGTACGAAGGCCAAAATGTTCTAATTATAAAACATTCTAAATGTACCAGTATCTAAAGTCTAAACTAGCGTCATTTTCTCAAATTAAAGATTCCACTGTACTGAAACAAGTAGCAATGGTTGCAGGAACTACCGCAGTACTTGGTCTAATTGCCGTGTTGAGCACCACTTTGCTATCTTTTGGTAAGGTTGCATTTTATCAAGTTACCCCATGACATGACAGTGAAACAAATGTACTCGTTACATGTACTATGAATTATTTTTTGTTCACAGCGGTACCAGCAGCTTTTGCAATTAATCCTTTCTTTGTAGAAGTTTTTTCTCAATACTTTTTGCAAAGAAATGAGGTTGCTTTTAATCTACTGAACTTTCATGCGGCTCAAGCAAAACCACTATCAACAGCGTGGGCGAAACAGTATGTTTTATGGAAGTATTGTTGAAAGTGGCTGCATTCGCATTTTTTGTACTAACATCATTGTTAACAAGCAGGACATTACAAATGATAGTATTACAACATTCGACTCGATTTTTATATACTTTTATTGTCGATTTATAATATAAATGTATTATGTAAATAAATGATGCCAAGTATTTTGGCATTAAGACAAACCATTTCTACTATAGTTCCTCACCACATTTAAAGCTAATATAATAAAATTAGTATTTGTACTAAAATCTACTTTTAAACTGGCAAAATCCGACCACTGTTTTGCTAGCTGTAACAGCCACGCGAAAATGGTCTTGACATCAAACCTCAAATTCATATAGGTACAGGTTATGTTCTTTATGTTCTACGAGTTAAGGTAGGTGCTAAGACATTGAGTGAGAGTGGAGAGTTGAGTGATTCACGAAGTAGCAACAAAACGGTTCATATCAAATATATACGAAAGACAGTATTAAAACAGTATTGAAAAAAACTAATCATAGCGATATATGATTATTTGGCATTCACGTCGTTTCTGAGCTAATAAAAATTACGAATGGTAGTAAGTAGTAGGTCCACCAAACCACCTAATGTTTTCAGTTTTGTTTATCTCTTCCGCATCCTCACCAATGTTCCATCGAGAATTAGTGTTCGTGAGTACATTTTGTCTCCAGTTGCCCTGTGTTGCGTTGCATCCATATCCATTGTTTCTAAATCCATTTCCATTATACCCTTTGTGACCATTAGTTCTATAAGAAGCGTTTGAGTTTTCCACACCGGGGTTTGGATTTGATTGCCATTGCAAACGCTGATTCATCTCCAGCTGCAATGGATCCACAGTTTTTCCTTCCTGTAAAATCGTTAAAGAAGTATCAACAATATTGTAGTGAGGATTTCATAAGTCATAAACTATGAACGCATATCTTATAAACTTACCACTTGTATAAGATGTTTTAATGGAAAGCTGGAACTCTCAATAAACCTTGCGGGCATAAACTTCACATTGCTGAGTTTCAGCAAAAAGTCTCTATCATACTTGATTCTGTTCTCTGTAAAATAATTGTTCAGAATGAATATATAAATCCAATCATGAAGTTAAAAAAACCTTTAATAATGATTATAAAGTTGTACTCTTATCATTGCACGTGAGTTTTTCTGTGCATTTGGTGACGGCGTTGATGGTGTCCAGGAAGTTGCCCGATTCGGTTGGAACTGGACTGGTACAAGTGCCGACGTCAACAGTAGAAGCTGACTTTGATGAAGCTGCTTCAGATGACAACGAGAAAGTCCGAAAAAATCGATTGTTGTTAATATCACCCACAGCTCCAACTATCGATCCAAAAAAATCATAAAACAAACATTTACAATTAGATATGACACAATTAAAGCATTTGCAAACAAATCAACGGAAGTTTACTATAAAAAATCTAATAATTTAATGTGTCAAGCTTACTTTGTCCATTCCTTGCATTGTCTGAATATTTAGGAATAATCTTTATTTCAAACGTTTGACCATCCCGAGCCTGTAAAGAAGGAGGCGGTAACTGGACTCCATACCTAATATTGTGAAAACAGGAAAGATTATGGTGCATCACGAATCATTTGCTTTAAGAAGGGTGTTTCAATTTAGGTATACGGGTAATTTGGTAATTATTGTGTTTACTGACAACTGCAACGCGACCAAGACAGGCTTTGTCCTGCTTCCATAATACAGGGCTTCAATAAATCCATACTGGGACAAATTCATCATAAAATCCACGTACAGCTCGACAGTGTCACCATCGTAGGTTGGCATATTGGAAACAAAAGCGACCCAATCCGCGGCTGGCCAGTAAGTAGTCCTTGTCATCATCAAGGCTTGTTCCGCTTGATGCTTGGGTGACAGCAGGTGTCTCACCCATTGCTCATATTGTCCGATGATGACCGCTTCACTGTTGGATGCCGTGTTGGGACAAATGTCGCAGATGAATCTCATGGTTCGCCCTCCCAATCAAGTCAAATTATTTCAGAACAGAGAAGGAATGCTAGTCCCAAATCCCAACCTACAAAATACGTCATTATCAATAAGCTTGCATATCACCCGCAAAACCAAAAGCACCGAAAGCGTACGTACCAAAAAATCTAGTTCAGCTTTTCATGCAATGTCTTCCTTCACCAGCCAGCCAGTGCAGCGTCCAAAATCCAAAACAAATGTAAACCCCCACTTCAGATAAGCTGCCAACAAAAAAAACAGGTCCCTTGGATGCAGCAAGTCAGCTTTTTCCAAAATAAAATAAATGGTTTCCACCATTTATTTTTCCAGACAAAAGGTCAAAGGTTACTGACTCCTGTAGCCGACAGTGACACACACACTGACGCAATAACAGGTCAAACGCTTGCATTAAAAGTTCACAGAAATGTGCTTTCACTTTTGGACGCGGCGAGTGATCACACAAAAATAACGCGTTTTAGATTTTTTACTTTTGAGAACAAAAATGTTTCTAGGATCAAAAACTGAAATTACACGTAATTTGTTGAAACTTTGAATCAATATTGACAGGTTGGGTCCGTACCCTAAAACCGAAAAAACGCCGTTGCAATTACTTTAAAAATCAAGAACGGAACAATTCCACTTTATTGAGTTGCAGAGGAATTCGAAGTTTTTTGCTGCAAAGCTCAGGATGATGATGACAGGTAAAAACATCAAATGTCAAAAAGAAAAATTATTTGGTAGGAAGAACGGCTGCTGTGCTTGAATCGAACTCGAGCTGAGCTTCGTTCTAAAAGGAAAAGACTGCTACGCTAGAAAATAGAGAATTAGGAAACAGAAAATGCATGAATAGAGACGACTTGGACACGACACTTCACAAAGTGAAGCGGACTACGAAGAAAAACAATTCAGATGCCATTTAACATAAAATGCAAATTAACAAATCATCCAATTATCCCTTAATTCCTGTGCTCAATTTGTGTGTTTTTAAATAGGTAATCTGTTTCTTTTCTATTTCATGCGCACGACTCATATATACATTTCATGTATTCAAATGTTGAATGAAGGAATATTGAATATTATGATGTCTCAGAGAATAATACCTTGCTTTGCTTTCAGTCATTTGCATTTCTAGGAAATCAATCTCGATTCATCAAAAAAAATGTGTTAAATGTTAAAATATTCATTCTTTTTAGTGTGCTTCAAATGTCATCTTAGCCCCTTTCATGAAGCAGTTTGTCATTCCTATATTTATCTGGTGACTTGATTTTTCATTAAAATTTTATTGTTTGGAATTTGGAAGGTACAAGAAAATATTAGATGACGAATATTTTGAAGTAAAAATTATTTTCATATTTGTATATATTCAATTGAGTTGCTGCCCCGAGAGAAAAACGTACAGGCAGATGGAACGGTTGAATCTGGTAGTTCGGTCTATAATATGGTTTTGATAATTGGTGGTTTAGCATGGTATGGTATTAGGTGTAGTACTACTGCCAGTGCCAAGTTGGCAATGTGGATACGAAGTACGAAGATTCAGAGATTTGCCTTACAGCATGAAAGTTACATTTACATGCTATGAAGTTTATATATCGTCAGCTTTGCTTACAACTTAGAATGGGCTGAAACATAAGGTGATAAAAAAGCTTCCATCTGCTGCAGTCCGATGTCCCCGGCTGATTTTCTTCTAACTGCATGTTTGACAGCGCTTTGTGTGAGATTTTGCTCGGTTACGTGTTTTACAAAAATTAAAGATTGATTATTAAAGACAGTGTAAAAGGAGCAAACAAAAATGTTCATGTGCTAGACAAAACATTCATTCACTCCAGCCGAAAGAGTCAAGTCCTGATTACACGTCAAACCAGCAAGCCAGCAAAAGTGTAAGTGCACACAAACAAAAACTTAAACGTTGGTATAAAGCATAATGAATGTGGCTGAGAAAAATTGTCCGTCTAAAGATGAAAGATCTTCCTTGAGTCTGAAAATACTAAAAAATGAGCATTGCACATTCCGGTAGTACCAAATGATTTGCTAACATATACATGAATTCATGAACATTAGCATTGGCAATGTTTTCAAAGTTGCAGTGTGGAAACAGTTTTCCTGTGTATGTACTGTACTAATTTACTAATGCACTGCATGATAATTATAAAGCTACTAACCCAGCAGTCCTTCTTGCCATTTAAAGAAATATCTAGTTTCTAGAGATGTCCGTTGCAAGTTGCAATTGCAAAGAAATCAATGTTTCAATTCATTAATTAAGATGATGTCTGGATGTCTTTATTTGCGTTAATAGACTTGATTTAATCATTAACTGCCTAATTCTACAATTATGTGATGTATGTAGAAGCATAATACACTCTATACAGGTCATCACAATACAATGTACATGTACTAAATTAAGAGTTTAGCATTATGGGATGTTTGCTGGCATGTACAAAAACAAATCTAAGAAATTTTAGCAGACTTAATTTAGTCTAGCACCAAATGCAATTAGTCTGAATAACCTACATGCAGTGTTGGTCGTGGTCGATCCGCTGCAAGCAGTAAAAGATAAGATAAGTGGTCATGGCCAATCGGTCAATGCATATTATGTCATCTAGCCATCTCGCATAGTTGCCCATGGATCACATTTATTCTCACATTTGGGACTCACAAAGTAGTAATATAATTGTCGTAATTTTCCCGAAATCTTGAACTAAGGTTTTCACTAATTTTCAGGAGTAGTACTATAATACAATACATCACTGACATTCCTTTGGTTTCCTAACTGCATTTGTCCAAATCTTGCGGCAGAAGCCCTTAGCACACACTTTCTCTCACGCCACCATCACACCATGACGGTAAGCTGCTATTAGTACATGTGACATGTATTATATTCAAAGATCTTTAAACTAAAGTATTACAACCAAATTTTGCTAAATGGAGAAATTTGATTTTTTCAGAGCTACAAGTTTCATGTGGAAATGACCTGCGAAGGTTGTTCTGGAGCGGTTAAGCGTATTTTAACCCGACAACAAGGTAACAGGAATTGTTCTCTTGAATATTGATTGCAACCTATATGACTGATCTCTATATTATTGACAATCGTGTGTTATCCTTTAGAAAAAGGATTGGTTAGCGATTACCAGATTGACCTTCCTGGCAAAGTGGTAACGGTTACATCCGCACTTACAATGAACGAAGTTCAAGACATCTTAGCAAAGAGTGGTAAAACTGTGAAACATCTGGAAACGAAACCATTATAAGCACAATCATGGATTCGGAACGGACGGACTGCAAATCTATGAGGGACTTACCTAGCACGGCAGACTAAATTTTTTGTGTTTGTGATAGAATCATTATGTATAATATTCAGAAGGATAATTTCTCTGATGAGTCTTAGTTTAAGACTGGTGACAGTTAACCAAAGTTTGTAACATTCAATATTGTATGATGTATTTTATTTCAAATTAGCAGTCAATTCGTACCATTTGTCTTGGTCTTTTTTATAAATCAAAAGTAATCAATGCAAGGCATCAAGGGAATGTCGTATTCCGCTTTCCAATTTTCCCGAAAATATTATTCAGATGTGCAAAATTAAAGGAATCCTACATTTTAATTATATTTTATTTATTGAACTTGAATAAATAAGTACATTCATTCATGGAACTATGTATAGAGTATGAATTGTTCATTTCCACAAAACTGTTTATGGGCATTGGTGAAATACTGTATGTTACTAAAAATATACGTTGTTAAAAAGTGCATTGTCATGATCTCCAGCTTCCATATAAAATAGTGATGACACGAATATTTACTAAAACTGCTCTTTCTTTGTTTGTCATCTCTCATTTACTTGTCCTTCAATCATGAAACAATAAACCATGTGTTTGCATAATTATTAAATCAGTATGTGGTGATAGAACCGGAGTCAAGATTTTGACGTGAATCGTGAATGATTGTATTTTTGCTCATAATGTTTGTGTGTAATATATACCACACAAGTACATCACAAACAAGTACATGTTTAGACTTTTAGTGTAATTTATGAAGTAGTTTTTGTTTTAACGAAAAAACCAGTTTAAAAATGCCATGTAATGGAACAAACGTGCTTTTTTGTCGACTTGTGGTTATGCATAGAGCAGACAGAACTGGCTTTAATGTGACTGCATATTACTAATGTGGTTGTGACACAAACACCATAAACTTACAAAAACCATATTTCATAGACAGGTAGAAAATCCAGTATGTATTAAGTAACCCTGAATCTTCTGGCCAGCGTTTCAGCATATATTATGTTTCCATTTGTGTAAGTAGAATTTAAGCCTCTAAATTTACGTGAACATATTTTACCCATCTGCACATGTGGAACATTCGCATTCCCGTTCGCGTGATGCATTGTCGATGTACATCCTGTACTTAATCCATTTACTTTGTTCGAAATTCATGTCCAGCACTAGCACGACACTTGTGTCAAAATAGGTTGATTAATTATAATTACCCATCACTTATTGAAACTTTCAATTTGAAAGTGTAAAGAATATCATACATAGATTATTTTTCATTTTCAGTTTTGTCCAATCTCATTCCTATCGCCCATTAGTCTCTGGATCTCTTGTGTCTTACGGTTAACATAACTGGTTAATAACACAGTGTAATTGATAACTAGCCAACCAAACCCAAGCGCAACACGCAAAAATGGCAACACCTAAAGTTCGAACTGGAGTACTTACAGGTACTTCATAATTACAACCTTGTATTCGGGAATATGCATAATATCCAAATGCATAATTTTGATTTTCAGTAAGTGATCGCTGCTCTCAGGGCCTATCAGAAGATCTTAGTGGCAAGGTTCTAGTAAAAAAGGTTGAATCTGAGGATTTTTCTGGCATTGTTGTTGCTGAAAATTGTGTTCCGGATGAAATCGCTGATATTAAGGTATGCAAATTTTGCAATGCATATTTAGGCAACGCATTTACCATCATCATGTATGAATATGCCATTTTTTTAGAAATGTTTGGAGCTCTGGTGTGACTCTGGAAACTTTGATCTGATCCTGACCACTGGTGGAACTGGATTTAGCCCTCGTGATGTTACGCCAGAAGCTACCAAGCTTGTCATTACAAAAGAAGCTCCTGGAATGGTTATCGCAATGATTCAGGGCTCACTTGCTGTGACTCCGATGGCAGTGCTTTCTAGGTTCATAGTCAATTGAAACTAGCTTTAGGAGGTTCCATACCTTTCTCCATAATTTGATAGATGTTTAATTATGATTACAGGCCAGTTTGTGGAATCCGGGGTCGTACTTTAATTGTAAATTTCCCCGGTAGTCCTAAGGGAGCAGGAGAAAACTTTGATTTCATCAAGAAACCTTTAAGACATGCAGTTGATTTGTTAAGAGATACCAAGGCAAGTGTTGATGCCTTACATCGTTCTATGCAGACACCAATTAAGGTAGCATATTATTTATTTTTCTCAAAATATAGGATGAAAACTTGTCCTACCTGCTACGTCTGCTTAAGGCATAGTTGATGTACCAACTTTGTAATAATTGTAATGCTTGTAACTTTGCTTCCAGAGCAAGGTTAATGCGGTTAATGTAGCTGACCGAGCCAGAAAATCTCCATATGAAACCATCCCGGTTACAGTTGCTCAGGATCTGGTCCTGCAGCATTGCTCCGAAATTCCTTGCGTTCTTGAACGTAGGACGCTTAGGTAGAGTTTCGGGAAATGCAAATCATTTAATTTTAACAAATAATGTATTAACTTTATTGTGACTGCTTATTTCAGGGATGGTTTGGGATTTATTTTGGGCGAAGATGTAACAGCTAACGATCCCCTTCCGCCGTTTCCTGCTTCTATTAAGGACGGTTATGCAGTATTTGTAAAAGAAAATTCCAAACTAGATTTGCTACAAGTGAGGGGAGACTCTACTGCTGGAGAGAGTCCAGACAAATGTAAAGTGGAAGAAGGTTTTTGTATTCGGGTAAGTACTGGTGCACCTGTGCCTCCTGGTGCCAACGCAGTGGTCCAGATTGAAGACACGGAATTAGTGGAGCGCACTGATGATGGAAATGATGAGAAAGTTATTCGAATTTTAAAACCGGTGGTTGTGGGTCAAGATATTAGGTACTGAAACAGCACCACAACAATGCAAAGTTATAAATGTTTACTAAGCAATGTTTTACATGATAATGAGTAATTATAAAGAACTTTTTACTGTCATCAGGGCAGTTGGAAGTGATATTCCTGTAAATGAGCTGATCATGCCGAATGGCACCAGACTTGGAGCCCCAGAATTGGGAATATTGGCAACAATTGGAAGGCCAACATTTTCTGTTTACAGGTAAATGTTAATGTTTTACCATTTGAGTTAAATGTGAAAGTATTCTTTTTGCAGTCGACTTTGTTTCTTAATGCCCCAACGTTTTAACAACAGAAAACCTGTGGTTGGATTACTATCAACTGGAAATGAACTACAAAGCCCAAACGATGCAGTTCTGGAGAAGGGGAAAATTCGAGACAGTAACAAGACTACTTTACAAAGCCTATTTGCACACGAGAATTTTCAAACTTTGGATATTGGAATCGCAGCGGATACGTAAGGCCAAAAACATGCATAGTACCTGTACTTGTGACCAAATTACATAATAATGCAATAATATCTCGCATGCAGGCCAGATGCAGTTTTCCAAAAGTTGGTGGAGGGGTTACATAAGGTCGACGTACTTGTATGCACTGGTAATTAAAATAATGATTTGAAATAAAAACTCAATTTCTCATAGAGAAATGAATTTTTATTCGATTTTTAATCAAATGACAACCTTTTTGGCTAGGTGGTGTATCAATGGGAGAAAGAGACTATTTGAAGCGTGTTTTAGTAACTGATCTTGGAGCAACTATTCATTTTGGTTGTGTTCTAATGAAACCAGGGTGGGTACTAGGCTTTCAGTCATTCACAATAATATTCACATCATAATGTTTTACTGTGGTACTACGAATATATTATCAGCAATCTTCAAATTAATATAAAAATCTTGTAGCAAACCAACAACCTTTGCAACGTGCACCATAAATGGAAAGAAAAAACTCATCTTCGGCCTACCAGGGAATCCAGTTTCAGCTACCGTAACCTCACATTTATTTGTTATTCCGGCTTTACGAAAACTTTCTGGACACCAGATTCCGTTCTACCCTACAGTTAAAGTTCAGGTACATAGTAGGAAATGCTCTTTATCCTCAATTCAAAACAAATTATTTTCAACTTGTATAATTTAATAGGTAGAGAAAGATATCAAATTGGATCCAATGCGACCGGAGTATCATCGAGTTTCATTGGATTGGTCAACTGATAACGGCATTCCCTTGGCAAGAAGCACAGGTGAAAATCATAATTCCATTTTTTGTTCATGCCGATTTTTGTTTTCATTTGATAAGATTTGTTGTAATTTAATCAATCGTGTAATAGGCAATCAAATTAGCAGCCGCCTTTTAAGTTGCAACATGGCAAACGCTTTACTAGTGCTGCCACAAGCGACCAAAGTACCTAATGGGACTATCGAAAAGGGATCTTTCATCAGTGCGTTGCTGCTTTCCCTTTAAGAAATTTTGATTTCTACACTTACCACTTTGGTTGTTTTTATGTCTAAAGCAAAATAATATAACAATTAAATGGAGATTTTCACAAGTATAAAAGAGCAAATGTTCAGCTTTTGTTTAAGCATTTCATGGCCTTGAATGATAAATGATAAGAACGATGAATGAATGCTTCCTGTAAAGTACACTCAAATTACATCAGCCATTCAAAGTTTTGACTGTCCGGTTGGGGTTTTTACAAGATTTGTGTGAAAAATGAAAGTTATCAACTGTTTTGAGTATTTTCTAGACAAATTGTTATATCTCATCATAAACTACTATCAACTATATAGTTTATCTTGTCGATTATAAAACTTCATGATGAAATACAAGTTAAGGGAGTTTGAGCATATACTTGTGCTACTGTCACATTTTCCAAGATATACTTTTATCCTAGATATCAAATGAACAACAAAGTGGGCATCAATGCGGCATCAGTTTAAACACTTAAAAAATAAATGAATGATATTATGGGAAGTGGACCAGCAATTCACAAACGTTTTTTATATAATGGAGATGGCATGGACTTGTTCATATTCCTATAAAAATACCTATGTAAAATACCATTTATCTACATATTTATCCGCGTGACCATGCTCCTGCTAAGTTGATCAAACAAACGGCACTTGATTATTTAAATCGTCCGTACTGAGCTACACGATACTGAGTCAGTTCAGTTATGGAAATAATGTCTTGCAAATGAGACATCAAGATTTTAGCCTGTGTAACGGATTTATTTTTCAAAATTTACTTTCCTAAGGGTTTTTAAAAACTATCAAAATGAAGTCCCCAAACCTTTTTTTGGTGGGTATTGCGATAACTGCTCTCGTTGTAGCGGGTTCTGCTGAAAGAATACTATTTCTGCTACCTCTAGCATCCCGTAGCCATGTACATGTATTCGAACCTCTAATGAAGGAACTCGGAGAACGAGGTCATGAAATCTTAGCATTGTCACCAATTGAATCAAAGGGCATGCCATCGACAGTGAGACAGGTACAGTTGATTACAGTGGACGATCTTGTTGGGAAGATGCCCAATCCTTTTGACCAACGTAGGAAGGGATTTTTTGGGATGATGATGAATTCCTCGTCGTGGGATCACATGAACAAGGCTTGCTTGAAAACTCTGAAAAGTCCAAAGCTAAATGACATCCTACAAGAAAAAGTTGATTTGGTAATTGTGGACATCTTCTTGAATTACTGTGTCCTTGGACTGATTCCGCATTTTAAGGCGACGTCAATTTACCTATCCACCGTTGCAGCACCATCCTCACTTTCAAACATTGTTGGGAATCGATTGCCACCGTCGTTTGTTCCCGGTTTATTTCAGGATTACTCGGATAAAATGAACTTTAAAGAAAGACTAATAAATACCATCATGGATTCGATCTCTTATTATTTTTGGGACTATTTTATTGTACAAGGAGGGGAAGCCATGTACCGGGAGCACTTGCCATTTGGAAATGAGCTGCCCAGTATATATGATATCCAGGCAAATGTTAGTATGCTCTTTATGAATAGTCATTTCACCCTTACCTATCCTCGGCCCTTGCTTCCAGATGTAGTCGAAATTGGACCTATGCACACAAGATCTGCGAAAAAACTTCCAAAGGTACCTTGACGTTATATGTTGAAGTGTAGCAAAGAAAAGGTTCGGATAAGTTCTACTTTATTATTTATGTTTAGTCTGCTTTTCCAAAAGAGCTTAGAACAAATATTAGAGCAATCAAGGATATAGAGACGCAGAGAAAATAATTTCAGGTAGGGGCCTATGTTTCCCATGTAATTAGATGGTTGGTTACTCTGTATCAATAGATACGCATGTTACAAGGAGATAGAGTAACCACATAACAAAAAATTACTTGCTTCAATCACTACCTTTCTCTGCGTCTCTATATCCTTGGTTGCTCTAATGAACAAATGGAGGACTCATCTTTTTGATGTTTGAAGCAGGGCAACAATGTAGTTGCGTACCATATTTCCTTGGCGTTTCTGAAAATGCTATTTTTCAAGGAATTTCTGGTGTTCCAAAACGCTGTGAGTAGCCTCAGACATTTACGTATCTTTGTATATTTTCGGTATCTATTGAAACATGGTACGTAACAATGAAAATACATGGGCTTCATAGGGCCCTGTGTTATAACGGCAAGATGAGTCCTCCATTTGTTCTAAGCTCTTTTGCTTTTCCAGCTTATGTTTACTCCAACAATTAACATGTGATAATGTTTGAAGAATGAGCATAAATAATTATTTCCAAAACAAGTTAGCTTGTCAATATGTACGCATATTATGTCCAAGACATGTGACTTAGTCATAAAATGTTTCAATTTGACAAAAAATGCCATAAAGGTGCCATCTACATCTCATCTACATGCCGATCGACGATGAATCTACAATACACAATAACTTTTTCATTTTGGATTGGTAGGATTTAGATGATTTCTTAACCGGCTCTGGGGACGATGGTTTCATTTTCTTTAGCTTGGGTTCTATTGTAAACCCAAGTGAAATGCCTGAGGAGACTCGAAAGAAATTTATTAAAGTATTCTCCAAACTCAAACAACGCGTGCTGTGGAAATGGGCAAAGGAATCCATGCCAGACGCTCCACCAAACGTCATGATTCGCAAGTGGCTTCCACAACAGGATATACTTGGTATTTTGCAACAATATTTAAAATTCTAATATATATGGTATACTTATAAATGGGCTTTTCTTCATTGTTCAAACTATTACATTTAGGGCATCCAAACATTAAGCTATTTATGTCGCATGGTGGTCTTCTTTCCACACAAGAAAGTGTGTATCATGGCGTACCAGTGCTGGGTTTGCCGGTTTTCGGTAAGGAATGAATTGCAATTGAAATCTGTATTTGAATTCGCTAAATAGAAAGTTTTATGAACTTTTGTATTCTCTTGCAACAGGGGATCAAGATCTAAATATTGCCCAAGCAGAAAAGGGTGGATACGCCAAGTTTGTTGAGATTTTAGACATGTCTGAGGAAAAACTAGAAGAAGCTATAAAGGAACTGATTAGCAATCCTAAGTACTTACTTACAATTATACAAGTATCATACAATTATGCTTGTATACTAATCTAATGCTCATAACAAGGAGAAAATTTTCTCTTTAATGAACATTGTCATCCAATAAACAGGTACAAACAGAAAGTGAAAGCTCTTTCCAAGGTGCTTAAAGATCGCCCGCAAACGGCTCTGGAGACAGCCACTTACTGGACGGAATATGTGTTGAGACATAAGGGAGCACCCCATTTACGTTCTGCTGCAAGAGACCTCAACTTCTTCCAGTATTACGTTTTAGACGTTACAGCAGTTATTATTGTCATTGTAGCAATTTCGTTTTATTTGATGCTAGGTTGTTGTAAAGCCACTTGTAGATGTGTTAGGGGCAAAAAAAGAAGTAAAGTTCACTTCAAGAAAGACTAGTTGAATTATTATTTATTAAAATATTAATATTGAATATGTGAAATATGTTCGACAAAATGTCTTCTTGTTTCAATAAATGATATATATTTAAAAGTTCACAAGAAAAATAAATCGAAAATAAACTTTTGGGTGAGGGTAAATTAATTGCAAAGATAAGCTTATAATAGTTTCTAGTTTTCCGAACAACAACGTTTGCGCATTAAGTAAAGACATACCTAATATGAAAATCTTTTTTTTGCGTTAGTGATTCATGAAAATGGAGAAAACCAACACCTCCCGCAACAACACTATGATATCCTTTTTCGTTACCTGGCAGAGTACATCGAGTGAAGTTTGTTATCATGATGCTTACTTTAACGAGAATTACTCGTAGGATTTTGCATTTCACAAATATGGTAGCTTTAAGGAACATCCACAAGTTAAAGATTATGCCACAAAGTTATGGGACCGTGGTAAAAGTATATTATTATGTGTTTTACGACATTCGCTAAAGAAGAAAGAATGATTCGGATGTGGGTTAAGTTTCCCGGCGAAGGCTTTAAAGCTTGTGAAGCGCTCAACTATGACGAAGAATTTGTGACGTGAGATAAATAAAGCCAACCTGACTTAGTGCTTTTAGATGGTTTAATGAATGCGTGTTCATAACATTACTGGAAGCAGAAACTGTGTAATTTTACCAATTCATAATCGCAATGACAGCAATAAACATCTTTATTCAATATCACTACCAAGAACTTTTGGTACTTAAAAAGAATCACATGCTATTTTCTCCAAATGTAATGTCTGTTTGTTTTTTTAATCATGTTACATTACAACTATTACAACCATATCAAAGCAACAATGCTACATGCATCCACAAATAGCATACTATTATAGCATTTCTCCAATAACACCATGCAATTAAATCACAATGTTTCGATTGAAAATCATGTATCAAGTATCGCTTGCACTATGTTTTCATCTAGGTTTAGGTAACACGTTATCAATTGAAACACTATCAAGTACAGTTTTTTACAATAATAGTTAAACTATAGACTAGTAACTATTGACTTCAAAATAATTATAAGCTAATGTCTTGAATCATGTACATATTTTTTTTATGACAAAACTATGCTTAACCTTTATAAATTATAGTATTTATCATCAAACACGAATAATGGATAACAAAGAATCACAGTGCGATTGCACATCAGCAAATTTTCTGGATCTGTATGGTCCGGGGAACATTTTAACTCCTTCTCCCGGATAGTAGTTACCCGTATACTTTCCGACTGCTAGATTTCCAGGATCGCAATGTGGACGAATCAGCTTAAAATTTCTGACATCAAGTTCTTTTCTATCTTCATCGGTGAGAGAGTACAACCAGTCGCCTTCACTTCTGATATTTAAAGGGACGTAGGGGTACGTTTCCTTTAGCATTCTGTGCCGAATTGCATCCATCTTTATTAGTTGCTGAAATAAGAAGAAATGACACAAAGAAATAATTAACATGAAACACCAACTTTGATATTTGAGCAAGTCAGATTTGAAGCACTTACAATATTCATTGCTTCATCTTTTGCAGCCAAAGCCCAGTCTTCAAACTCTTCTAATCTTAAAATAAACGCCTTAGATGTTCTCGTCAAGATCTTTCCAACACTTGTTTTCCCTTTGAAGTGGCTCATTGATATTTGCTCGTACACAGTTAACCCTGCGTATATAAACTTGAAAATTTCCGGGTTTACTAGTAGTTGTTCGACCGTATCGTTTTGGTGGAGATTCATTGTAGGGCCATCAAAGATGATAATGAGGTACGACTTGAATTTCACGTTTCCAGAAACGTTATGCA
Organism: Entomobrya proxima; assembly: GCA_029691765.1. NCBI lineage: Eukaryota > Metazoa > Arthropoda > Collembola > Entomobryomorpha > Entomobryidae > Entomobrya > Entomobrya proxima. The sequence goes on from CM056169.1 coordinate 14,393,867, forward strand.
GGCATTTCTTTATGTCCTCAAATGGCATATCAGAAGCGACTATGCCACTGTTCAATATAGCTAACAGTGCAGCTATAAAAATAAAGCACTTCATAAATTGTAAGCCAGTTCCTTGATAAATCTCGTATGTACATAAATCCCACTAATATATAATATATATACCAGGATGGATTATGATGAACCACCAACTACACATTGGAAATGGACGAAATGCAAGAAATGCGATTTCAGAGGTCAATTTTTAAGGTGTGAAGGAATTATCAGCAATAATTCTAACGACGAATGGATCTGCTCAAAATGCGATACAAATCAAAATGAACACATCCAACTACATTGTCATCAGGCATTTGCGGACACATCCGAACTGGATATCAACGATCCTGAAGTCAACACCGAAAGCAACAACATAGAGTATATTACTGTACTCCCAAAAGGTCTAAAAATTTTGCATTTAAATATTAACGGTATTAAGTCAAAATTCGAAGAATTATACTATATGCTAAGTAATGAGCGTGATATAATTTGTTGTGGCATTACCGAATCTAAATTAACTTTAAGTGATATGCCGAATCAGTATTTAGTTAATGGATATCAATTACTAAGAATTGACAGACCCCATCGAAATGGCGGTGGAACTATAATATATATAAATGATAGGTTCAGGTTTAGTCAAATTGAACTACCATTAACACTACCATTCGAAATTGAATGCAATATAGTTAAAATTTCTGCTAAATATTTCAAACCTATACACGTTTGTTTCTGCTACTTTCCACCTGACAAGGTAAATGATGCTGCACTTGAAGCGTTTGAAAGCATAGTTAACTATTTAAGGGGAAGTAATTTTGAGTTTGTATTATTAGGTGATTTAAACATTAATTACCTTCAAAATACTAGTGAAACTATCAGATTAAAAAATATAGCTAAACAATATAATATAACTCAGAGTATACAAGTTCCTACACGCACAGCAATCAGAAATGTAAATAATGCTCTAACGACAACGAGCACTTTACTTGACCATGTTTATATCTCAAACAAAAATAAGTTCAAGGTCAGCGGGTGTATTGATTTTACAACATCCGATCATAAGCTTATATATACTATATTTAAACAAAATAGAGAGAAAGTCCCACCAAAAGTAATTAACATTAGGAATTACAAAAATATTGACACTGATAAAATTCGAGAAGATTTTGAAGCTCTCAATTGGGATTTTTTACAAGATCATAATGATATGAATAATAATGCTACAAAATTCGAGCATCAGATATTAGAAGTGCTTAATAAGCATGCACCAGTAAAAAGAAAAGTTGTTAAAGGTATTAGTGCTCCTTGGTTTACAGGAGAACTTGTAGAACTTTGTAAGAAGCGTGACATTGTTCGAAAAAAGTTATCAAAGGATAAAAGTTTAATTTCAGAGTATAAGAAACTAAAAAACGAGGCAAATATAAAAATTAGATCAGCACGTAAATTATATTTTCAAAAGAAATTTGATGATGCAAAAACTTCAGTTGATACTTGGAATGTAATGAATGAATTTATAAATTTTAGACATAAGACAAGCCAAGAAATAGTAAAATTAGTTACTGCAGACGGAAATGTTATCACTGAAAGTATAGATATTTATGATCAGCTTGCTAAAGAATTCAGAGTAAAAAATATTGATCAACCAGAGATCACTGAAGCAGATTTAGATAATTACGAATGTGAGTTCAGAAAATTGAATCCTGATTATTGTACTCCAAGGGTGACTTCGGATGAGATAACTGAAGCTGTTCGTAGTATTAAGAAAAGTAAAAACTCTGAAAATGATATACCGAAAGCGTTTTACAAAAATTGTATAGGTTTGATAGACCGCCCACTCAGATTTTTAATAACCGCTATATTTTTATCTTGCTTAATACCTAAGCAGTTCAAATCTGGTGATGTAACACCTTTATATAAAGGAAAAGGAAGTCGTACCCAGTCAAGCTCATATAGGGCTATTTTTAGTTTTTCATTTTTAGTAAAAATATTCGAACGTATACTCTATTTCAGAATGCTAAATTCAGTAGAGAGTATACTTGATGATAATCAACATGGTTTTCGCAAAAATAGATCCTGTATTACTGCAAATGCAATACTAACGCAAGATTTGTATGAGTATCTAGACGTAAGATCTGGTAAAGCTGCGGCAATATTCGTTGATTTTTCGAAAGCTTTTGACTCAATTAATCAAACAATACTATTATTGAAGCTATTAACAAAGTTCACATTTAAGATTCCTCCATATTTAATGAAAATATTAGTAAATTACTTCAAAGATAGATTTTTTAGAATAAAGAATGGAACTTGTTATTCTGATTTTTATAGTATAGTAACAGGTGTGCCTCCTGGAAGTGCACTTGGAAATCTATTATTTTGTTTATTCTTAAATGATATATCCGAAGTTATTGATTTAAAATATATATTGTATGCCGATGATTTGGTTATATATACCGGATGTACGACATTTAACGAAGGAACAAGAATTTTATCAGAGTGTCTAAGTAAATTTGTTGTATGGTGTGAAAAAAATGGCTTAAAAATCAATGCAAGCAAAACTAAACATATGATTTTCTATAAAAGTCACGACTATAGATCAAAAAATGAATCAAAAAATGTAGATCCGATATATCTGTACAATGAAAAGATTGAAATTGTCGACTCTTTTAAATATTTAGGAGTTCATATAGAAAGTACTATGTCTTTCAATACTCACAAAGTTAATGTTGAGAAAAAGGTAAATGTAGCTATATCAAGAATGTACAATTTGCGCAGATTTCTAACTTTGAAAGTAATAAATACTTTTTTATCTTCCTATGTGATCAGTATAATAGACTATGCTCTAATTATATGGGGTATTCACTGTGACAGTGTATTTGAAAAACTACAAAGAAAGATAAGTCGATTCATTCTATGTTTTATATACTCTAAATACAATGTAAAATCAATTACAAGTAGAAAATTTGATATTAATGACATATTGGAAAAATTAGGACTATTAACTATACTAGAGAGAAAGAAATTAGCCTATTTAAAATTCATATCTACTAAAAAAAACTGTAAAATGTTTTCATCATGGTTTAATTGGTCAACTCATTCTTCACAATCAGAAGCTTATCCTAGAGTACTACTACCACTCCCTAAGACTTCATTGTTCAAACAATCAGTTAAGTGGCAGTGCAGCACAATTTGGAATAATTTAATTCAGTCGGTTAGCTATGAGAAGGATGAGTCAGACTCCATGTTTATAAATAAATGCAAACTGTCTGTAGTTAAAGATAGAGGAAAGGTAATAGTATGACGTATTGGCCTGTTTTTATGATTACAAATTCGGACTATTGTTAATCTAAATTATATTATAAAATTAAATTATCACATTGTTTTCATTTTATATTAGCAAATGTGTTAGGGTATGAAAAACAGTCTATGTAATGATTGATAGACCAGCCTGCTTCGGCAGACTTGTCGACAGACCTGTAAACACTTAAATCTAATAAATCTTATCTTATCTTATCTTAATGTTGGCGGAGTAGCTTGTAAATAAAGTTTGTTCAATTTATCTGCTAGGTCACTGGAAAGTGTTCCAAATGTGCCAAAAATCCTATGTCTGCATATACAAAATAATGTTTTTAAAAAGTGAACTTTTAGATTGCATTTCAAGTTTTGAAAAGCCTAATAAGAATCAAGCTTACTTTCCAAAAATCAAACTTTTTATCACTCTCTCGCGACAGACATCAGTTTTGAAAAACGTTTTGAAGTCCAAATGCCATGCTTTTTTTCCTACACAATCCTGCGTACAATGTTGACAAGCCAAGGAATTCGGATCTGCCTCTATGCTAGCCAGATCTTGGTTGATTTTACTTTCAATCCTGGGCCAAACGTGCTGGATCAAGTTAAATGGTAATGCGGACTTTTTAGCACTAGCTAGCAATATAATCTGCGTTCCCTTCCATGTTTTCCTTGTCACCGTCACCGCTAGCCAGGGGATCTGTATATAACCCAAAAATACTCCTTCCAGCAAACAATATCAGGTTTTCAAAAAACTACAAAGTCAAGTGTAAATGATACTCACAATGATTTCTGCAAACCAGAATGCTATATTTCGATCGTCCTTTCTCCATGGAAGCAGTATTTCACCTTTGTAAACGGTGTAACCCGTGCAGAGATCAAAGTCGTTAAGATATTTGTTAACATCCTTGTTACACTTCACTAAAGCCATAAACATTTTTTTTGGTGGCTTGAAACGAAACAAATCTTCTAAGGTTCTGTATGTATGCTCTCCCAGAACGATCATAAGTATGAAAAACTTTTTTCGAGCTGAGATACCACATACATCTCGAATAAACTCTGAAGGATCGACCATACTTCCAATGTCCTCCGGAAGTTGAATTTCTTCCTGCTCGTCCTCCTGGTCGTTCTCTGGTTGTTCCACTTCCATCATTACAACATCATTTTCCAATCCTTTAACAATTGTCATGTACTCTGTCAACTCATTGGTTCGTACTACAAGCCTCCACTCAGCACCACAATTTGCAAGACGTAATGGTTCTTGAAATATGTCGGCTTTTTCCGTAAACCATGCTTCTCTACAAATTGGACTATAGATGTAAAGGCTTGTTTTTATCATCCTTGCTGCCGCAGCAGCAATTAATTCCTTTGGTAATTTGCCACTTTGATACTGAAGACGAACTGAAAAGCAATAAAATTATATATTGTTATTCGCGCGATATTTTTACGCTAGTGCGATGTTCTCATATCTTGTACTTACCCTCGTTTTGGATGCCGCTTTTATTGTCCGCAAGAAAGTAATCCTTATATTCGTCATGGTTGTCCAGGATTTCTTGAAAGACACTATTTTCAAACTCACTACTACTTTGTTGCCGTAATTTGTAAAGCCCTACCTGAATGACATCAGAAAATGATAGATTATGCGTGTTTACTACTGACAACCCCTTGCGGTTCAAAAACCGTTCTAGTAACTGTTTGTCCGGTTCCATTTTGAATACCAAAGTAAAGTTCAGCAATTAATTCCAAGAAGAAATCATTGAAAGAATAACAGTAAAGCAAATTTTACTCAAAATTCTCAGCTTACAAAAAGACTTTTACATAGCCAGTCAGTTACACACGTATATACTTCGTATATATACAGAATAAACAACAAGCAATTTCTTAAAATGCAAAGTAGGCTGGTGTACAATGATAATTTGCATTCACTTCAGGCTTATTTTCTAAATGCAATAAATACAAATACATTTTCATGCTATAGTTTGTATCACAAAAGAGCATTGCTATGTAAATGGATAAATGTGAAATTGGTTTTAAAAAATTAAAACGACAACCAAAATTAAATCTTCTTTAGTTTAGACCAAAGCGCGTGATATGTACTATAACAGAATGGTACTTTCCTAATACAGTGAATATTTCAAAATATCTCTTAATGTTCTTCTGTTGAGTCGTATGTACCCTTTGCTATTGGTACTTCCTCCAAATTTATTATGTACAAGGATGTTTTTGCGTTCGGTCGTGGTGGCTAGAATAGCTCTCTTGAATAAAATAATCAGAAACCAGAAAGAGTGCGCATAATTGAATATTCGGAACTTATATTAAGTTCATCACTAATCGGAATAAAGAATATGCTGTAGAGGATTACATGATTTAGAAATTTGGCTAAAATGGAAAGAAAAATTAGTTATGCATATGACACAAAAAGTGCTCATTACAATTTATTGCTTTACCTATGAGTCACCCTATAAACTTATACAAATCCAGATAGTTACTTCGCAGGTAAATTATTAATGACCTGCGACCTGAGGGCAGAAGAAGCATTACAAGTACTTAAGATTTACGGAGATTTCCGAGGATTTAAGAAGATTTCCGAGGATTTAAGAAGATTTACGAGGATTTAAGGAGATTTACGAGGATTTACGAAGATTTACGAGGATTTACGAGGATTTAAGAAGATTTACGAGGATTTACGAAGATTTACGAGGATTTACGAAGATTTATGAGGATTTAAGAAGATTTACGAGGATTTAAGAAGATTTACGAGGATATATGAAGATTTACGAGGATTTACGAGGATTTAAGAAGATTTACGAGGATTTACGAAGATTTATGAGGATTTAAGAAGATTTACGAGGATTTAAGGAGATTTACGAGGATTTAAGAAGATTTACGAGGATATATGAAGATTTACGAGGATTTACGAGGATTTAAGAAGACTTACGAAGATTTACGAGGATTTACGAGGATTTAAGAAGATTTACGAGGATTTACGAAGATTTACGAGGATTTACGAAGATTTACGAGGATTTAAGGAGATTTACGAGGATTTAAGGAGATTTACGAGGATTTACGAAGATTTACGAGGATTTAGGAAGATTTACGAACATTTAAGAAGATTTACGAGCATTTTCGACGTTTCATAAAGATTTAGGATGATTAATAGCGTTTTTAAAAAATTAGCAAAAATATTGTTTTTGGCTCCTTTTAGGTTTTTGCAAATATCAATATTAAAAACTTCACGCTAACTGAAATCACGCAAAAATGGCCTAAAACATGCTGCAATGCATGTTAAATTAAAAAAGAAAAAAGGTATTAGTGTCAACGAAAGGTGCGATCAGTTTCAAATGATAATTTGTCTTTTGAATGTACTTTACTTAATATCTTTTACTTTACCCCTTGATATTTGGGTAATAATTATGAAACAATCGAAAATGTCGCATGATTATGACATGTTCATTAACTGTAACAAATTGCCACGTTAGTCTACAGAGTTAAATAGCGTTATATGCATTAAAAGCCTATGTTTTAAAAATAAAGGTACTTCTCATCTTAAGGGCATCTTAAACTGGAAGCTGAACTTTACTCGAAATTTATCTTCAAAACGGAATTGTAACACATTATTGCAGAGAATAAATGTGGAATTTTCAATTGAGAATTTCTAAATACTTTATGGTAACACGACAGTTGGAAAGTCCATTGTAAAATACATTGTGGTAATTTTAAATTGTTACGGGAGTGCTGATGCACCCGTACCTTGTACATGTGACTATTTACTGGAAACCCGTAATATTGCAATATTACTGCATAGTACGGGATAAAATTCATTTTAAACCCGTAATATTGCAATATTACTTCATAGTACGGGATAATATTCATTTTAAACCCGTAATATTGCAATATTACCGCATATTACGGGAAAATATTTATTTCAAACCCGTAATATTACAATATTACCGCAAAATACGGAATATTATTCAATTTAAACCCGTAATATTGCAATATTACCGCATAAGACGGGATAATATTCATTTTAAACCCGTAATATTTAAATAACATCCCATAATATTGACTGGAAACCCGTAATATTGCAATATTACCGCATATTACGGGACAATATTCATTTTAAACCCGTAATATTTAAATAACATCCCGTAATATTGACTGGAAACCCGTAATATTGCAATATTACCGCATATTACGGGACAATATTCATTTTAAACCCGTAATATTTAAACACTATCCCATGCTATTGATTAAAAACCCGTAAAATTGCAATATTACCTTTTATTTTTTGATAATATCCATTTTAAATCCGTAATATTGCAATATTACCGCATAATACGTGATATTATTAATTTTAAACCCATAATATTTAAATGATATTCCATTATATTAATTGGAAACCCGTAAAGTTGCAATATTAGCTCATAGTACGTGATAATATCCTTTCAAAGCTCTTAATATTTAAATATTATCCCATAATATTGGTTTGAAGCACGTAATACTTTAATATTACAGCATATTACGTAATAATATTTACTCTAATCCCGTAATATTTTGCTTCGCCCCATAATATTGATTTCTAATTCGTAAATTATGACATCACAATAGTAAGTTCAAAGCCGTAATATTGTAATATTACATCATAACACCTGGTAATATTCACATTATACCCGTAATATTTAATTATGATCTCACAATAGTAAGTCAAGTGCCGTAGCATTGACATATTACGCCACATTGATTCTGACATCATAAATTTAATTTATTATTGCAAACTGCCTAGCTAAAGTTAGGCTGAATCCAAACCTTCTGGTTGGCTTCCAAGGGGCGGAGGCGTGCTGCGGGAGTGCAGATGCACCCGTACTTTGTTCAAGTGTAGTGCAGTGTGTTTGCCGGGTTAGAGTACGACATTGACTAATCATATCATATTGTCAAATTGAGTAAATGATCGGAAGTCTGTATGAATATGTATTCAAGAGACGTACTTGCAAAGTAAAAGATCTATTATATAGACATTGCTCGAAATGATACTGACTGATTTTTACAAGTAGTAAATTGAAAGCATTTGCTGAAAATATTATTTATTGGCAGTACTCTGGAACCTTGCAGAATTAGTATGCTAGATTATTTGTCAAATAGTTAAACTCAAATTTAGAGCATGTTGATATGACAATCCACAGAAATGTCTTCCAGGAACATACAAGCGCGCACATGGCTTCAGTAAATGTTTGTATTTTGGATTTATATTCACATTTAATGTCTTTCTATTTTAGTTTTTACTGCTTAGTTTCAAAAGTCATGCATCTGGAGGATGCCAGTAACATATAAAGAAAAGAAAGTTGCTATCACACACAGGATGGATGTTACCACGTATGGAAACTTCCAGAACCACAACCATAGTTTCTACATAATTACTCGAATGTTTAACCTTTTCATGATTTGCCTTTCCTGGATTTCATGAGAGGGATATGGAAGTTTCCCGGAACATGTAAAAATGACAAACTACATTTGTACAACAATCCAATTTAACTCGAATGCTTTTCCCGTGTAAATTTGTATGATTCTGGTATTTTAACACGTATCTGGAAGTTACCAGCAACAAGCATACGTTTGAACGTATTTTCAACCCTATTTTAAGGAGAAAGTGACAGCGATAATTTTTTCATGCAACGAATTCATAGATTTCGCTTTGTTCAAGTTGTGTTTTTATGTTCTTTACACTTACCACTGGACAAAGCTCACTATCATAAACCATGCGTTATCGTATGAATATTTTATATGCACAAACACGTTTAAAAACAAGATTCAGAGCACAAAATCAATGCTGAAAGCCTTCGTCAAAATAGTTTAACATAGTGCGCATTTCTCTACGCCGCCTAGCAAAAGAATTCAAGTAATGCTACTTTGTCTTCTACTCAACTATTCACAATACACAATCAAGGCAAAAAATGATTTTGTTTGTTTTTCGTGATTGTTTGCGAATGCATGGTTTGGTTTTTATTTACTTCACTTTTATTGCTTCAGAGCACTTTTTATTAATCTCGGAGAAGTTATTTAATTGCTAAATACGATTTGTTGTTGGTTTCCACCAAACTTATTTTGACTTGGCTATTAAAAAGTTGAAAGAAAGGGAAACGAAAGTTGTTCATTTCCTGCTTTTGTAACAAGGCTTACGTCAAGAGCGTTGGGTGTTTTAGGCAAAGGGGTTTGCCCCGGAGGGGCGGGGGTGTGGAAGAATAGTTGTCAGGGACAGGGCCTCCAGTTACTTGCGGAAGCATTTCAGCGTCTTAGGGTCAAGCAGTAGTAGCTGAGAAAAAGGGCGTTGTGCTAGAGGTGAGTCTGAAAATTCTATTTTTTCGTAATTTAAATTTTTCATTACCAAACTACTGTACCAAAGGTATATTACCAATGATTGGTTTGTTAAAATTCTTTATCAACAGAAAACTTAGGCTGCAGTAGCAGCTTTTCAAAGTTTTTTCCTGGATTGAAGGATACTTTGGAAGCTAAAGGTGTAGCGCTACAGGGATTGAAGATGGGAAAACGGAAAACCCCAGAACCTGGAGAAAAGATTGGAAGGAAGAAGAAGGGGAAGGTGGATATAGTGAAAGCTGACGGTGCACAACTGCATGAATCGAAGTTGAAAAAACGGAAGGCTTCAGAATCTGGGGAGAAAAGCGGTCGCAACAAGACACGAAAACCCAATCGAACGCCGAAGGTCTGTGAGCATTGTGGAAAACAGCTCTCAAACAAACAAAACTACGAGAAACACGTAAATTCTGTACATTACAAGGTCGTAGTAGCCCGTTGTGAACCATGTAAAAGAGATTTTTACCGGATACATCATTATCAAACGCACGTGAATACGGCTCATAAAAAAGTGGTAGTTGCTCGCTGTGAGCCATGTGGAAAGGACTTTTACAGGCAGCACCATTACAAAGAACACATGACCCGGCTTCACGATCCCATCAAAGTAGAGTGTCATATTTGTAAAAAGACATACACCCCAGCTAGCCTTGCAGCGCATTTAAAAAGAAAGCACCCGGAAGGTCCAGAGGAGACTAGAAGTTTGTCTGAAACCAACTTGGTCAGCACTCCCAGCTTGGAAGGAAAGCCTTCGACCTCCGCATGGAATGTATATGAGGAAAACCAGCGTAGTTTTTTATCAGTGTGGAATGAAGCAAAGAACAAGTCGATTCTTCAAAAGGTCATGACTGGAATAAGGAGTGCCAAAACAGAAGCAGATTCTGAGGAGAATGAGGACAAAACCACGAAAGAAGAGTTAACTTCCAATCTAACGGAAACGTTCATCGAGAGAAAACTAAAGCATCGAAATTTCTGTAAAGCATGCAAGAAGCAGTTCGACAGCCTTTATGACTACAACATGCATGTCAAGAGTGAGCATATTAAGCCAAAACTGGGGAAGGGGCCAAGAAAGTGTGGTGCTTGTGGCAAAACTTTTAAAGACAGTAGTGGTTATAGAATTCATGTTTATAGTGTGCACCTAGGACGATATGGAAAAAAATGTAGAATCTGTCAGAAGCCCTTCAGGGATTTGCATTCCTACAAAATACACTTCAACGCTGTTCATATGAATATAAAAGCTAAATGTCACATATGCAACAAATTTGTTTCAGAAGCACACTTTAAAAAACACATTCGGAATCATTTTCTTGAATCCAAGAAAATTAAGGCGACAAATTCTAAGGAGGTAAATCTAGCGCAAAGCACAATTCCATCTAAAAAATTGTCCAAAGAAACACTAGCTCAGGATATAGAGTCTTGTCCCAACTCAAGCCAAAGCCCTGAAGACGCCAGCAACAAAAAGGAGGAGGAAACTTATTATTGCAGCCCTTGTGACCAAAGATTTGTTAATAGCTACGGTTATTATCTACATATAAGGACCGCTCACAAGAAACGTGGGAAAATAGTTTGTCCTGAATGTCCCAAAATGTTTACTGCTACCCAACGTTATGTAAGGCATGTGGTTGAGGTTCACAACAAGGTTCGGGTTCAGTGCCCAGAGTGCAAAGAATGTGTTACTAAGAATTATCTCCTAACACATTTAAAATTGCATGCGACGGATGAGAAAACAAGAAAGACATTTACTTTGGATTATGAATATTCTGAGGAAACTCCAGACGCTTTAGTACCTACTGCATACTTTTATAGATGCAACACTTGTGCAACAGAGTTGAAGACTAGGGATAGTTATTTGAAACATCTTAGGGAAGTGTGCCTAAAAAGGGACATGTACATAACGTACTGTAAAAAATGCGGCATTAGCTTACAACGGAGATCGTTGGCTAGTCATCAAAAAATGCATGAAAAGTATCCTGAGAGAACGGAGAAAGTTCGCCACCCTTTGAATCCACCCTTTATGTCACCATTCTCATTTTTTAAAACGGAGGATTTTGAAAAAGCTCTAGCTTATTTAGCTAACTGCAAACCTCAGGAAGTACCAATTGTTGAATGCAACGTGTGCAGTTTGGTAATGGCCCCCAAGGAGTTTCCCGTGCACTACCAAGACCATATATTGATGAATCCAAAGTATGCTTGTCACCTGACAGTCAAGTGTTCTAAATGTTATCGAAAGTTTCCGTCTGAAGAGCTAGCTGAATCCCATTTGTGCAATGAAAACATTATTTCTGAGGGTAATTTCATGTATCAATGTGGAAATTGTAATGCGTGGTCTAGGGAGAAGCGCATAATGCGCTTGCATACAGAATCGGTACATCAAGTGTTTGTAAGAGGTAAACAAACTGGAGAAATAATATATAAATGATAATTCAAGAAAATGCGCAATTTTTTTCGGTTTGCAAGTCTAATTGATTTCTTTGTTAATTGCAGATTTGTCTGAAACTGACTGGAAGGAAGTGTTAGGAGGTGAGCTGGAAGAATTAGAAGCGTATGTGTTATGTCATGTTTGTGGAAAACCTTCGTCCAATTGGATTACTGCAAAGGATCATGTTGAGTACTGCGAGGGAGAAAATTTGCGCCGCATAACATGCCTTCAGCTTGTGCACTAATGATTAGACATGTCTGATGTCTGAGGAAAAACTAGAAGAAGCTATAAAGGAACTGATTAGCAATCCTAAGTACTTACTTACAATTATACAAGTATCATACAATTATGCTTGTATACTAATCTAATGCTCATAACAAGAAGAAAATTTTCTCTTAAATGAACATTGGCATATTTTACTAACAGGTACACGCAAAAAGTGAAAGCTCTTTCCAAGGTGCTTAAAGATCGCCCGCAAACTGCTCTGGAGACGGCCACTTACTGGACGGAATATGTGCTGAGGCATAAGGGAGCACCCCATTTACGTTCTGCTGCAAGAGACCTCAACTTTTTCCAGTATTACGTTTTAGACGTTACAGCAGTTATTATTGTCATTGTAGCAATTTCGTTGTATTTGATGCTAGGTTGTTGTAAAGCCGTTTGTAGATGTGTTAGGGGCAAGAAAGGAAGTAAAGTTCACTTCAAGAAAGACTAGTCTTAATTAATCATATTATTGAAATAATATTGAATACTGTGATATGTGTTCGACTAATTTTTATCTTGTTTCAATGATTCTAAATTGTGTTCCTTATAAGTTCGTTAATAAAATGCTCAGTTAAGAATAAATCAGCATCATTATTTTTCTATTTCTCGCGTAAATCAATTGCAAAGATAGATTCATTCATAATACTTTCTAGTTTTACAAACAGCAAATTTATTAGAATTCATATTCATGATGTGAAAACAACATATATAGTCTTAAATAATATTCATAAATATCTTTGTTAGCGTTATATAAGTGAATCATGAAAAAACTTATTTTGTAGCTTCAATTTGAAGCCTTCAAAATCACCAGCATAAGGAATCAATATGAAATTCTTCCCCTTTTACCTGTCTATCTATATCTTCACCAAGAAGAGAAACCCCTTTACTTTGTGCTGGTTTCGTGCTTAGGAAAGACAGAATATTATGCTCCGTGCTTTGAAGAATGATATATTAAAACTCTTCATGCTTTAGGATTTGCATTGCACAACGTGCCAAAGGATCTCCCAGAATACTCAGCTGGGCAAATCTCTGTGATTTTTCGCCTACTCACTACCCACCCATCCCTTTGTTGTCATTATATTATAATATGACATTCATTTTTCAAGGGATACATTATTAAATCCTTTCCAGCAATATTGAATAATACGAGAGTTTTAATGTAAAAACACATTTGATATTCCCAGGAAAGAATTCGTTTTATGCAATATCTAAGAAATATTGCTTTTAAAAATATCTCTCAACTGGAAAGCTTTAGGGAATTTTCAAGCTCTAAGAAAAAATCCGGTTTCTTCTCCAGAAATTACATAGCTATCTGGCTTTGGTAGGTACACACGGTTTATATAACTTGGTATAAAATTGATTTTATCTACCTATCGACCTATTTCTCCAGCCTGTCGACAGGGCGTAATACAATACATTTAGTATCAAGTAATCCCATCGTATCATCATAATATCAGCTACATTAGACATTACATCACTTGTAGAGCTTCATCTTGCTTTGCCTAGTGATCTTCTGTGAATTGTTTCTCCAACAGACATAACATAACATTGTCAAAACAAGTTTTGCCAGAAACTGGAATTTTGTGGCTTCTCAAATGGACCCTTGGCAGCCTTGTCACGCGAAAAACGCTAACAACACTGATTATATAAGCTCGTCTAATTTGACGAATGGGGTTGGCCTTGCATTGCATAACCAGCAGCATAATAATCAAGTGCAAGATCAGAGTTCCTTCGACTTGCCCATCAGCTCTTCCACTGATTCCATTGAGCACCATAATCAACAAGACAAACTTTCATTTGGTGACAATTTCCAGCCATTTGTCAAGCTACCAGATTCGCAGGAGTATCTTGCATCTCTAGGTATGCTATAAGAAAAGATGAACCTTTACTTATAATAGTAGTGCGGCAATTCAAATTGATTGTCCAATCCTTAAATGTAATATTTTGCATTACATATTTCCAGAAAGAAAATTGAAAACTATTCAAAAAGGTGGACGTAAAGGAGCCAACGCTGAATCCATTCTTCGTTCGTTGGAACAATCTAAAGAATCCTGCATGATAAAACTACTTAGTAATTCTGTAGAAAAATTAACCATTGAGCAGGAGGTTTTTGAAGAGTTGAAGGTGAACCCCCTTTTGAAAAAGTTGGCACCGGAGAAACAAGCATTGACTGCAGAAGAACTTGTCCACCTTTTGAAAGCGGATCAGTTGGAGCTGTTACTGGGCAATATTAATCTTGAGGAGGAAGTAGCAGGTTCAAGTGCGTCAGCAGCAGCAGAAGTGACAACCACCGAGGCTGGAACATTGGAAACGTCCACAAAAAGTGAAAGTGAATTAGAGAAGGAAAAAGATACTATTGTTGCATCTGAGACGGATTCATCCGGAAATTGAAAGCAATGGAATTCTGGAATCAGAAAACATTCTGCTTAGTCACTGGCGCATCTAGAGGAATAGGGCGCACCATATCTATAGAATTTTCCAAGAAAGTAGCCGATGGCTCAGTATTCTTATTAATGGCACGGTCAGTGTCTGCTCTTGAAAATACAAAATCTGCAATTTTGGAGGCTAACCAAGGGCGAAACATTTCAGTTGTCGCAGTGCCTGCAGATCTAGAAAAACCAGACAAAAATGCCTACCTCAACTCTATTCAGGCAGCTTTGACACAAACTAACACTACAGCCTCTGACTTTGAGCATTCAATTTTGGTTCATAATGCAGGAAGTTTGGGGATCGAAAAGAAATTAAAGGTGGCTGAAATGGATGATTTGGGAGAACTGCAAAATTATTTTTCTTTGAACGTCTTCTCCATGATGATACTGACTACCCAATTCTTCCGAGTTTTTAATGATACTGGCAAGCAAAGAAGCATTGTGCAAATTACTTCTTTGGCTGGAATTCAACCTTGCAACACTTGGGGTTTGTACTGTACTGGAAAGGCAGCAAGGGATATGCTGATGAAGATTGTTGCACAGGAGTCGGGCATTCAAGTACTCAGTTGGGCTCCAGGTCCGGTAGAGACGGAAATGCTGGACAGTGTATGCAAGAACACTGGAGATCCAGATTTGCAAAAGATGATGACAGAATGTCGTACAGGAGGAAGTGCTCTGACGTGCGAACAAACTGTTTCCAAATTGATTCGGGTTCTGGCAGAGAAAAAGTATGTCAAAGGAGAGCATGTTGATTATTTTGATGTGGAGTAAACCATAAGTTACAAGAATTTGTTTTCATTCATTTTGTTCATAGCAGTCCTAGATAATAAGTTGTTATTGTTTTAACAGGGCAAGCGTATGTTTTTGTATAATCATTTTGTATTCTTCTGGTTTAACTTTAATTGCATTACATTGATGTGTCAATTACAAGTTTACTGATGGTTGAAAAGGGAACAAGATTTACTGTAAATGATTGTATGTATGGAAAGAATAAAATACTAGACGTTGTTTTAGATTGTTAACACCTTCTTGTTGGAATGTTTTGTTATATTTCCTAAAAGTATTGCATTGTCATTTAGATGCAAATCATGGTCCAGAGTAAAGGTTTAGCATAATCTGGAAAGCAATTTCTTATGAACCAGACGAAATGTTTTGCAAAATATAGAAAACCTGTCATAAAATGCCTTTGAAACTACGGCAAATCGATAATAGTTTTTGCAACAAACCTCACATCATTAAGAAAGTAAAGTGGACAATGAGCATATTATTTACTTTTGGAAAGTGAATGAGCATCATAAAACCTTCATACAAATGGAATGGTTCCAGTCAACGTACTTTTAAGGCGGATACTATTACCAGTTACCTCTACATATGAAAATTGACTGAGCATTGTTCATATTCACGTTCACAACCACCTGAATCATTCAAGCTGAATGTCTTGAATTCATTTGAATGTTATGGACTAAAAGTGTTTAAAAGCTCAAAATGTGTACACGCATACGTGACACATGCTATTTTATATAGTATCCAAAGTTGGAACAGAACACTTTTTGTGATGACCTTGATAGAAGCTCGCTGGTTGAAGTATATTGTATTGCATGCACTCATAATGACAAGCTTTTGTACTTTTTCTCTCGAGAGAATTCGGCTTTTAGCATTGGGATAATGTGTTGTGCTATCATTAATATTACATATACATAACCAGCAATACGTTGAATGTAAATGTATAAGAATATATTAAATACTCCTGAACTTTTCGCTTTCAGGCTTCACTGGTCACAAGTCACAAAATAGACTAAATGCAATCAAGTGAAGTTGCACTTGTCAAGTCTGAGCACATGAAGTAGAACTGTGCTGTAAGTTGACAGCTTTTTGAGGTTACCGGTTAACTTGGCCCTGGATTTTAAAATATAAGCTGGGAATTTGGAGTCCAATAAACAGGATCAAATTTTCGTACAGAAATTCTCCGACTTTTGCTTGACAGCATTCTTTTGTGAGCCCATTACGCTCGAGCTGCTAAACAATATGTCAAAAATTGAGTTCCCGGGTATGAAACGTTGGGAAGGTCGCAATGCATTAGTAACAGGCTGCTCATCAGGAATAGGGGCTTCTATTGCAAAGGATCTGTTGCGTTCTGGAGTGAACGTAATAGGCTGTGCCCGAAATTCGGATCGTATTCAAGTAAGTTTCAAATGAGATATAGATATAAGCAGCACAAGAAATATGATATTGTTTATGTATATCATATAATATGCACGTGTATGTCACCAGGAACTCATCGACCAGTGTACCAAGGCTGGATTCAAAGGAAAGCTGACCCCATACAAGTGCGATGTTGGTGTTCCATCACAGATCGAAGAGATGTTTCAATGGATAGAAAACAATCATGGTGGTGTAGACATATGTATCAATAATGCTGGATTTGCGTCACTTACACCACTTCTCGGTAAACTTTGATAGATTTAAACTTTTGTGCATTGATTTTTTTATTTGAATTTAAACGCATTGTTACAGACATAAAGGGAGACGAAATGACAACAATGCTCAACACAAATATAACGGGATTGGTGTTGTGCTCCAATTTGGCCGTAAAGTCAATGATTGCCAGGAATGTAAATGATGGTCATCTTATTAATATAAGCAGGTAGCCTAATTATATATATTAAGTACATAATTTTTACTATAGATCTTAGAAATTTTTTAAAAAATTAATGTTTTAGTATGCTGGGCCATAACGTTATCAACGTCTGCAACTTTTATTCAGCAACAAAGCATGCTGTTACTGCTATTTCAAAAGGTTAGTTGCAAAAAGAGTACACTAATGTTTTGTATTCCTTAAAATTCCCAAGAAGATAAAATTCCCTTTTCTATTTATGTATGTATATTTGTCGAAAAGGCTTGCGAATGGAAATTGCAGCAAAAGGAAGCAGAATTAAAGTTACAGTAAGATAGTCCTTATACTTATCCCTTTGTTACTGCAATTACTGATGCAGTGCATAAGTGCTTCAAAATTACATTACTACTTTGTACATGCATTATATAAAACTCTAGCAAATAAGCCCAGGACGAGTGGAAACAAATTTCCATGTTACTGTTTTTGGGGACGCAGAAAAGGGTCGCAAGTTTTATGATAGTGTGGAAAGTCTAACCCCTCAGGATGTTTCCGATGCGGTCCTACACGCATTATCTGCGGCTGACAACTGCCAGGTAGGAAGTCAGGCATGAAGGCTGCACTTTGAATCATATTACCTTTTGCTTCTAAAACTTTGCGTTCTTACATTTTTACAGGTATACGACATAATGCTTCAACCAACATCTTTGGGTTCAATTACGGCTTACACAGATGCTGCAAAAAAGTAATATCCCGATAACTGTGATAGAATCCAGTTCTCACTACCGATAAAAATGCTTTATTTAAAAATAGTAGCTAGATAATGTCACAATACTTGAATTGAAATAAATACATAATATTGGTTCTTTTTCAATAAAATGCACTTTGAAATTTTGGTGTACATTAGTAAAATGGAATAGAGAATAAAATTACCAACTTTGTGGTACGTACTTAATAAATTCTACATGGTGGCTCACTGACATTCCCAATTTTTCGTGAAATACGATGGAGTTGTGGTTCCTAAGTTCAACCGCGGAGCAGGGTACAACCCCGACCTCTTCTACAAGAGATTTCATAAGTTTCCTAGCCACAAGCGAAGCATAGCCTTTACCTCTATGCTCGGGAAGACAATATAGATTACCCAGTAAACCGCAATCGTTTATGCACATTCCGCAAATTACGTTACCGTTTTGGTCGTATAAGCCCATTGATTTGTTCTTGTCGAGTAATTTCTCATACGCCAGTTTTGTTTCTGAAATAGCGTACTTCCACGTATTGCAAATAAATTCGGTACCTTTTACATTATCCAGTGGTTTGAGGACTACTTCATTGGAAAACTTTTCTGAAATGCTAATTAAATTCAGTACACGTTTTATCAGTGGGCTCTTACTCCGGAAATTCATCAAAAGCCTCACCTGTGGAACTGATTCCAGAGGGCTGTTGTTTCAATTGAAAAAAGAAAAGAAAAAATAGCATCACTTACGTCACGTCTAGATTTGCTGCTTGATCCTTGCTCAGGGTAAATACCTTACAGGGCATGGTGTTCACAGAGTTACCCACTATTTGAGCACTAATTTCCATTATCATTGGACTGATCTCAAAGTCTATGCATGAAAAATGGTACTTTTTGTTCCAGTCGATATACGGGCATTTTACAAAGGTATCTTTGATTTCTGGTGTTATTATTGGATTCTGTGGAGCGGAAAGAGCGTACCGCATGCCATAATCCTACAGAGAGACACAGCCAGGTTTATACGAATCAATTTTAATTCTAAACGAAGCGTTGGTGAGTACAAAGTAGATTACAGACGATGTTTCATTGAGTAATACTTCATTGTTCTATGGCACGGTACAAAGCAATATTTTCATGCTACACACGAATACGTTATAAATGGATCGCTTCGCTCAAATTATAATTAACTGACAGCTACCTAGTCTATAGGCGATAAATTCTAATTACAACTTACTTCTCGATAGTAGGTGGCCATTATCCATACGCTTTCCTCGTAACTACTTTCATCAGGACCATCTTTGTTGTCGATAGTTGTGCACATCACATAAAATGCCATTTCCTCCGGTTTTCGAAAATTATCGTACATTTTGCACATGTTATGTATCTACAAAATATCAAGCACATAATTTTATAGCCTTTTTACATATAATCTAATTTTAGTTCACAATTGATTGTAAACTTACGTTAGCAGATTTTGGCAATCTTTTCTCAAGAATTGGAATGATCTTGCTAGCATCAGATTCAAATACAAACGTTAGACTCTGCATGTTGCTGTTTTTGTACTGATTAAAAAACTTTCAACTGTGATTGTGAGTGCATGCACTCAATAAATGAGGTAAAAGTAAAAGTTTTTGTAATATCCTGTTGGTAAAATAATAATGGAGAAGTCTTCAATGATTGACATTACAACGGAAACAACTTTTCATACACAACCTATTACTTTTACTTGCATAAGCTTTCATTAAAAATCAATGTGCTGTAGGTGAACTCGCTAAAATTATATCATGGAATATTTGGCGCTCATGGAATTTCCTGCATCTGTACTTTACAAAATTAAAGGCCACAAAAATAGAGAAAACTTTCTCTCTGATGTTTCCAACAAAAAGTATATCAGATTATAGTTTACACAGACTATCTACTATCTAAACTGCGGAACTTCAGATGGAAGTGTGCATTCAGGAACATTAACTGAAAAATGATAAAAAATTAATTGTAACTTTTTCATTTACACTCGTGTACACGGCCAAGGTCTATACTCTTTCATGAACAAGGTCACATAATCATACAATACAAGTGCAAATATTTTAAACACAAAGCATGCACATTATATTATTCCAGAGAGTGAAAAACATGTTTTATCTATGAAAGTGGGAAAAATGTAAATTTAGACCTACTCTTGAATTCCAATGTCTATCTGCTTTTTATAAAGGTAGTCGTATCACCGTTAACTTAAGTTTCAGAAGTTTACACTATTATGACTTTTTAGCATTAAACATCGGTAAAACATCTGATTATTACGACTTTATTAAGTTCATATGAGCACGCTTTGTCGAGAAGCTGATATGTCAGTGTACATCAGCGTGTCACATTAATAGGTTTTATGGCAGAACTATTTAGTATAATATTGTGATTCTGATGTATTACTGACCAGTTTGATTACAAGCAGTGAATGACAGACAGATTTGCTAAACCTGCTTATTCGTGCTATTTTTGGCTCACGCTGGTTTGTCTGCTGCTTTAACCAGATAAATGTTTCGGTACAGGCAGAAAGCCTACATTATTTGTAAATATAGATTTCCTAAGATTATGGTTCACATTCTCGTTTATGTCATTCAACAGCAAAAAGTTAGGCATTAATATTTCATTACAAGCGACTTAGTATATAATATAGATAATGCTTTATTTCATTTCCTGCAAATGGTTTAACTACTTTGGTAAACATTCTATCATAATATTTTGTCTATTCCAACATTAAATCGTAGGGACAGAAACAATATTTACAGTTCTCTGTGTAAACTCTCGTAAAACTAAATGAAAATGGCAACTTGAAAGGCTTTCGGGAAATTAGAAGCACAAACCGTGCAGACTACCCGTCTATTCGGGTGGATGCGTTCGACCATATATGTAAATGATTTCTTCATAATCACGCATGTGTTAAACAAAGCATGATGAGATACGGGGCTCTACCACTTTTTCGTATCAGCCCTTAACATAAGCCTCTCTTAGATCTTTTAATTGAGTACTTTCTGTGAATTTTTTACGTCAAGCCATACCATTAGTTTTATCAGACGCATTGTACGTGTCAAAGTGCTTATTGTTAAGTTGTCTTTTGCTCCTAAAACTTAAAAGGATATTCATAATAATACCATTTATCATTAAAGTTTACATAACATATATATGCTTGTACGTGTGTTTTTCTGGGTTTCCGTACACAAAGGATGGTGAAGAAAAAGAGAGTAGGTATGTGTCATTATGTGACTCCATTTTTAGTATAAGATACTTGTGCTGAAGTACATTCATAGCTCGTTTTTGCGTTATGTAATGTGAAACGTGGCCTTGAGTTAGCCGGATGAAGTAGCAGCAGATGTCTTTCGTTAGGAATTATATTTAGTAATTTTATCTCTTACAAAGTAAATATTATTATAGGGGCAACTGGCAAAACGGAAAATAAATATAATAGCTTATACAACAGCCTGTAAGTCCGATAAAAACATGACGTTCTCATATTCCCCCAATCTGTATTAGGAATAGGAATTCCTTCATTCAAGGTTGCACTTCTGCCTAAGCATTTGCCACTTACATTAGGCTCTGGAAGAGAGAAAGCGTCATCCAGTTTCTGTCCATATAAAATTTATTATTTATACATCATTCTTCTCCACGAAATTACAATTCTGGAAATTAAATGAGTGTCTACCTGATTATAATTAGAATTCGAGTAAATTATTGTATGAGTAACCCACTACACTATTCTGCTACAATAAAAATTACTACTTCTACTGCTGGTATCCAGCAAGAACTGGAGATGCAAGAAAGTGTGAAGCAAAAAGAAAAGACATATGTGTAACAAACTACTGCAACATAATTGGTAATACTCATTCTTTCATCAATTCTCTAGGAATCTAAGTAATAGACAAAAAGACTTGTAGTACTATATATTTTATATGCACACAACAACAACCAGATGTAATTTCAGGGATGTCAAAAGAACTATAACAATAGCTTATTCAAGTAGGTATATCCGGATCTTTATTTCGACATATTTTCCAGTCAACTATCTTTCAATGACTGTTTAGTACAAAGAGAATTCATTTATTCATATTTATCATTTTAAAGAAAAAAAATTTGCTTACCGGTTTTATTACATTGTTTTGAAGTTATACTTATTGACATATTGAAATTCAGTACTGAGAATATCTAATCTTTTTGAAGAAATAAATATGGACAATGGATGAACATTGAATGCGTAGTCAGAAAACAAAATTTACTATAGTACTAGTCCATAAACTGAAAGTAAATTAAAGTACTATTTTTTCAACTTACCCTTTTTGTAATAAAGCCTTAATATTCGGGATAGTGGTACACAATGTATTGGTTTGGGCATCTCAACTTTCCTTACGAAGTTATATTAAACTAGCCTGTTGATGGATGAAAACTGTCAGCATGAATTTCGATTCATGTCAACTGCTTCAGCTTGTTTACTACATGATGGTGGAGCATTATTCTGTAATCAAATCAAATCAGCATACATAGAACGGGATATTCTCCATGGACTTCAGTACTCTTACATGTTTCAGTTGAAGTGAAATCAAGTTTTAGGCGCAAACAGATTCATTTAAGTGCCTTTCCCCAATTATGGTCCCATCAAAAGATGATGAGGGAAAATATCATCCAAGGATTTTTCAATCCAACCTGAAAACCCGTTTGAAGTATCTAAAGTACATTTTAAAGAGTAATATGCTGTTTTCGTTATTAGATCATACGATGAAACTGGAAAGTCAGTAAACTTTTATGCAATAATGCAAAAAATATGTCTAACATTTGCAGACTGGTGCACATAAGAGAGGAACTCGCAGCGTCCTTAGTATTGTATGCTAGACTTTCAACACTTATAATATTTTCTCTTTCAAAGAAATTCCCTTTGTTTCATGAGATTTCAAAGAACACATGCCGTTTTTAGTATACATTGTCATTATCCATAGAATAAATACACGGAATTTCACGTACAAAAATTTAGTGGACCCACGGATATCCATTTTTTATCTGATTTACCCAGGTGGATTTCCACAGATGGTACACCTCCGGGAGTACACCTTTATGTATATGTGCTATGACACCTTATCTTCTCATTTTATTCAAATCTAATCCTCTCTCTTTTCACATTCTCCTTGATCTTTCAATAACAATCACAATAAGCGATCAATTTGTGCGCATGATAAGTTAAATATACCCCGGCAGTTGGTAATATTGCTTTTGTCGAACTGCTACAGCCAAGTTTATCACGGGAATCAGGAAAACTTCAACGATCTTCTTTCTGACATCTAGTCTAGCTCAATTGGCATAAACCAGTGAATTTTTTGGCACCTTCTCGTGCACACTTGATTGAACATGTTTTCAGAAAACTGCTTTTCGTTCCCACGCACAAAATGAAGTACATTCAAGCGATATTCTTTCTTCTTGTCTTTCTTCAGAATCAGACAAGTTCCGTTCACTGATAGGTAAAAGTATGTGAGAACGGAGAAAGTTGGGACAGTTGTATTCGCCGTCAGTCAAAGGATACGGTCATGAATGAATGAATGTGAATGAGAAACAGGAGCAGGCAAGCAGAGAATTTTTTTCACTTCCTTCTACACAACAGGAAATCAAGTGTAAACGTACTTAATACAGTTTTCTAGTTACATCGCTTGAAATGAGCACCAGAAAGGGTTAGGGAGTTTATGTAAGCTACAAGCCACAGAATATTGTAGAAAACGTTTTCTCGAGGAAGTACTGGTGGAATCACCATTTTTATACCTTGGAAGCACCCTTTTTAGTTATATGAAATGCAAAATGCATGAGCATCGTACAGCGCAGTTAAAGATCTGCGGATGTAAAAATTATTACTACATCAAAAAGAATGAGAAAAATGTGAGCAAAAAAGTATTTGAGCAGTTAAAGCGGAAGCGTACATATTTTACACCCCACAAGGGTGAAACCACAACTAAAACGAAAGTAGAAGAAAGTCATTTTTAGGGAAAAATTGAGATTCATCATCATCTGAAATCCAAAATTTCGTATAAGACATCCAGTGAATATCCAGCGATATCTCGACATTTCGTTTTGTGTTCGCTTCTCCCTTTACACAAGTTGATGTCTATCTTCTTGTTGGCGTCCACATGGGATATGATATAAAGTATTTCAGTGTGGGTCCCAGCAAAAATGTTGGAATAAATGTAGTAAGGCTTTACTAGACACCGAAAAACGTAAAACAGTCATTCTTGCAGTGTATTATGTAGAGTTGAAGTTGGTGGGACATGGATGATAGCGATACCAAGCTGTCTCGCATTTCTGGCTTGCCATTTCAGCAGAGAGCTTCTTCGAGCTGTGCTTTCCGTCTACTGGTTGCTGTTGAATAGACTGTTTCGCTAGTTGGTTGAGTCAATATAAAAGTGAAAGCGTCATATTCCCCAGCTTTCACTCTGTTTCTAGCAGGGAACGAGCGACTGAGAGAAGCGTGTACCGAGTGTCAAAAAATCCACAGATAGAAAATAACATAATTTTTGGCTGAACTATCGCAGTGAATCAAATCGCTCCGTGATTTCAAGAGAAAATCTGAAAAAAAGTGCAGTGAAAGTCGGCGCTATAAAAATAAAACCGAAGGACGATTTAATCTCTACCCCGAGAAGCAAGCAAAGAAAACATTTTTTGTCTTGAAAGTTTTTTTGTGAAGTTTTATGAACCAATAAATATCGAGTTTACCATTCTATTGTTGAGATTGTGGGTTAAACGGAGCTTCAAACTTTACGCTACTGGTTCTACACAAGTCTAAGCACTCTCCCGGTTTAGTGTGCTAACGCCAATTGAATTCCAAATCAAGAATAAATAATAATAACAATTATATAACTTTGAAACGGGCATTACAGTGTTTGATTTTTAAAAGGGATGAAATACGGCTGGCTTTTAGCTCCATTGCAAAGAGCTAAAGCAAACATTGAAAGGGATCCAAAAAGGTGAGAGTATTCCACATTTCTAAAAATTGCATAAATATACAGTAGGTTTATTAAAAAGTTTTGATGCTTGTCATAAAGCATGACGCCAACATTAACTGCATTTTTCAAATTGAGATAAACGTTCTCAGAAAAAACGGCTGCTTTGTTACTTTGTTCTAGTTTTTCATTGCATATAAGTAGCAAGGTGTACTTTTGTTGCTCTCTGAAGGCATAAAACATCCTGTCTATCTTAATTGATTTATTGGTGTGGTGGGATTTGATTATATAAGATCTTGCACAGTGTGTGTCAAGTTTTGAGGCTCATGTTTAGTAGGATATATTCGGTGATGCGATCGTTACTCCAAATAAATGTTATAAACAGCATGAAACTCCAAGTAAAAAGTATCATAATTTATCTGACAAATACAGTAATATCAGCGACAACATATCCAGTACACTGAACAGTACAGTATAAATATTCGCTTTGTGTTCAACAAGTCCCTTTACTTTAGCCTATACTTTCATTTGTTCCTTTGCAATTCATAATGGGTAAAAATGGGGAAACCTGAGACTGTTGAAAACTGGGACATATTCACTGGTGAGTTGCTTACTAATATACTTTTTCGCTTGTTTCTCCGACAGGGAAATATATCATAATTTTGTCTATCTCATTAGAACTGCGTGACGTATAATCCTTGGTAAGCAAACAAAGTTAAACTATTTTCTCTTGAAATGTCTTTAAGTAAAATAGCCTTACACGAGCACATAAAGTGAATGAACGAAAGACGATTCACCAAAATTTCAATGACTATTATCGTGCAAACTTTATTCTTAAAAAGTTTTAATTGGCTCCTAGACTCCATCATTCCCTTCAATTTCTCTTTCCTTTGCTTGGGGACTGTTTCATTTTTTATTTGTGACATATGACGAGGCATGAAAAACTGAAGCATATATTCATGTTGTAGCAAATTTTCTTTTTTATGCTTCGAATCAGCCAAAAGGCATTGTAAATATTTTATAACATTTCCACTCTTTTGCTGTTCACACGATGATACAAAGAAGTAGACTTGCTTATGTGAAATTTGCTTTTCCAAGATTTTATTTTAGTTGCATGAGGTAAGACTACCTTCAATGACTTCTTTCACTATCATCAAACAGCACTTCAGTAGGTTTTCCTGTTACACATTATGATTGATGGCCAGGTCCTCATAAAAACTTCTGTTTGATCTCTATTTGGCCAAAAAAATGTTTTTGAGAACCCAGCGAATAAAATTCAATAAGTTCCGCTAACGTTCTTTGTTACATTTGGAGATTTCTTAGAAATGATGGATGAATAGGTAAGGAACACAACTTTCTAAATACATACAAAACGGAGGCACACAGGAAAGAGCATGGGTTATAATAAGCGAAGAGAAAGGTTATACCTAACGAGCATGAAATAAAGTTAGATGATCCATTAATTTGAACCAGGTGTGAATTGCAGCAGCAAATAAACTTACTTGATTGACTAGAAAAGTTGATAAATTCATTAAACAATAATTGCAAAAGTATTAGAAAAGGAGGCTCTTTAAATTAAATTAGTTTTAGTGAAACTGCATCCAAGAATATCTACGGTATTGATGCTGAAGAAACTTTACAAAACCGTAATTAAGTTTGGATCAAGTACTTTAAAAATTTATAGAGTTTTCCTTTAAAAAATACACGGTCCTGCCAATTTTTTGTCATCAATCTAAATAATACCTTTTCTTTCAAAACTTTGCAGTCTTTAAGAACTAACAACTAATTATTACACACGCAGCCATTACCCCATCATTCATTCTTTCAATGTCATCACCAACAGTACCCTAACTTGTTTTTCAACAAGCATCTTCATAAGCTCTACCGAAAGCGAAAAAAGATAATTGTACAAATTTTTAAGTCAAATTGCTCGACCCTCGACTACTACAGTAGAGTCCGGAATAATACAAAGAATATATATGTTCCTATGTACATAATATACAGCAACCAAGACTGAACCAAATGCTGAAAGTAATCAAGTGAGGTGCTCCAGTGTTTTTCTCTTTTCCCGGTGGACTTCCCATCTACAAGTACCACTTCTCCGGAAAAAGTTTAACTGAACAACTCGACTCGTCAACTTGTAATAATTGCGAAAGAGAATGATGATGAGTCCAAAAGTTGAAGCCTATGTACTACTGACACCACTACTGCGCACTCTGTTCTAGCACCATCATCATTTTTGCATTGAAAACTCTTGACTTTACCCAGCAAAGAAAAAGTTAACTTCTAGTTTCCTCGTCTCTCATAATAATACTCAAACAGTGAAACCCACGCCTAAGACCACAAGACACAAAAACACTAACATCAGTACTACATAGAACTGACAACAGTAGTCAACTATTCCGTGGGAAAGATCCAGCCGGTTTCAAGCAACCCAACAACAATATTCATACTTAAAACCTGAAATGTCACTTTGACTTAAAACCTCAAAAAGAAACAAGTGGGCATACAAAATTACACAGACTCTTCGTCTTCTTCATGTACAACTGCTTTCACTCGTTTTTTGAACAGGATTTGGAAATGACGAAACCTGCATGGTGTCCTTTAGACTGATCCAGTGGTACTTGACGAAAAAATAGACGAAAGGAGGGCAGTAAAGACGCTTGCTGAGACGTGAAGATCTCCAGTAGCTTTTTTACTCCTAGTTGAGCTGGGGGTCTTTCCAAAGTCTTTGTCAGTAACGTGACAAGAGGAAAAATTACTTGCAGAAAGTGTTAAATATTACATTAGTTGACAGAAAATGGTGGCCGTCAAATCGTTGTGGGTACTTCTTAAAAGTTTCTCCACGAATTTCTCCTTCAAACGTGATAGCGGAGTTAGAGTCCCGGGTAAGCCCTTTTTATTATTTGTAATGTTTAGCATAAATATTACACGAACTTTCTTTCAGCCAAGGCGTACGCTCTTTGGCCGTCTATACTTCGTTTGCTATAAATATATAATGGAAGACTGCTTACAATAATAGGTCTGCTCCCAGCACTTTTAAACATTGTGACTGTTAATAAAATGTAGTGAGTCCTGCACACATTATAGTCAAGAATTTTCGATAAAATTCAGCAAAGGTTGGTAGAAGGTGATGATGACAATGATGCCTTGCATCCTTTCTGACAGGAGACATATACTCAAGCAGCGAGGCTTGTGTCTGTGTAAGGACAAATATACACGAAAGCATGGATCAAATGAGAAAAATGTCACCGTTAATGCTGTAGGTTTTAAGGTAAAAATGATGTGACTAGAGAAGGAGGTGGTAGCTCACGTCACAAGGAAAAGAAGAAAGATTGTCTGGCTTAAGTCAAGTCAAGCCACCTACCTACACCTGCTGAAAGATAGATTTTGTAGAGGCAAATGTGTCTGAGAAAAATAATAGTTAGCTATTGATGGTACTGGCACAGTGTCAGAAACATCGACAACAAAAGTAAGGAAGGATTAGTCAAAGGAAAAGGGATAAAGTTTATTTTTAGTAAGAAAATATATTCGTTGGTAAAATGGATGAGTTGGGGCAATGAGAATCATTCTTGGGGAAAGGCAGGAATGCCTTTGTAGCTAGGATTTGGTTTAACAAAACCGCTGCATAGATAAGTTTGAAGGACAAAACATGGCTCTAGAATGAAAACTCGGAGCACATGAATGAGCACAGATCCACTAAAGACAGTCAACAGCAAAAGGACATTACATTTTTTCCAAGAATTTTGAAACTCTAAGAAAGCTAGAAAATGAAAAGATGCCCCGGAGAAAGGCAATCCAATGGAAAATTTACATAAACTTGGCCTATGTATATGTATTATGCATGTAAAGTGAAAATTATTAATAATTTTCTCTACCTCAGCTAAAATTTTAATATTCATGTGGATTCATTTTCCCTTTTCTTCTCTTTTTAGCTTCGAAAGAGATATGGACGCTATATAAATTATTGTAGGATATAAATTATTCCGAAGACACGTTCTCCGAGAATTTATGCTCTCTCCATCTCATAATATAGATGCAACTTATGAATGAAAAAGTGAAAAAAAAAGATATTTTCATTTTACGGCAACGACTTTTCCATTTTCCTAGAAAATGTGTAAAAAGTTACTGCGTGATAATAAAAGTCTTAAATATGGTAGGATATCTCTAAAGATAAGCGTACAAGGTTATACATTGCCTGGCTATTCGGATTTTCTGCTCCATTGAATATTCCCCAGACCAAAAAAGAAATGAGATGTAGGCGTACGCTTTGCTATTATTAGAATATCCTCCAATTCTTTTTCTCTTCTTTTCCCATGCAGATCATAAACCTGATAAGCGAATTCGTTATAACCGGCTAAGACCCCAGTGGCATCGTCCATACTATCCTTCGGCAGATCCAGAGATCGGCAGAGGAAATGGAAGCACAGCCGGCAGCTCAGCAAGCTTCAACTCATCAAAATCATATCAAGATTATCTGAATGGAAATGAGGGAGATGATGCTGAGAATAAATTTGGTGGCAGAGGGGGGGCCGGTGACCATGCTCCCTACAACAAGGATTTCGAGAATTTCATTAACTCTGACAGTGACTACGAGGACGGTGACAGTGACGCGGAAGACTTTGATGATGACTTCACTACCACAGATGAAGACGAAGATTCGGATTTAGGTAAAAAAAACCTTCAGAGTTTAATGACACTTGATGCTTTTCCAATTCATAACTCGTAAGAAAATGATACACAATGAGAAAAAATGCAAAAAATAAGCAAAACAAAGAAATCTACACTGCGCACATTAAAAGAAATTACAATTTAGATAATTGCTATTTGGAGCACATAAATATAAATGCATAGAGAAAAGTAAAATATACATGAAACACACTTTAATGCATTCGGATAAATTGCTAGTATATGCGTAAAAGCCATATATGATGTAACTCTAGTTGGTATTTTTAGACAAAATTAACGGTCCGTTTGCATTATCCAACAAGTGGAATTCTGGATGAAAGTAACTAAATGGGTCATATATCACAGGGATATTCAGAAGCCAAATATATTATTATTTTTGTTTTGAAACAGGGGAGTGCTGCGCACGACCTCCTCATTTATTACCATAATCATCATTAAACTAACAATAGGGAAATCCCATTTGTGTATTTTCTTGAGTTCAAAAGTTCTTTTGGTGAAATTCCCTTGCTCCTCTTTTAGCATGATATTTGCACAGCAAAAAAAGCAAATAACATAAAAGGCTTCACTGCTGCTAAGATTACCGCACACACTATGCCACAGTACCACTAAAGAGGAATGGGCGTTTTAACTAAAATGTACGTGCACACCGAATTTGTATATGTATGATATGACGACTTTCACTTTAAGTTTAGAATGACTGATTTTGTGAGCAAAGTAAGCATGACTGAACTCCACTTTCCTCTCCTTTTGCTCTTAAAACACCACTATGATGATGAAATTAATGATATAAAAGTCAAGTGAAGAGTCTCTTCAGTCGCCAGGAGGAAGGAGGAATATTCCGCGCGCAAACAACAACGAAATACAATATACGACTCGTGTTACTTTATACACACATCACATTTTGAAGAAATGGCAATTCAAAAGTGAAATTGCATACCTATTTTGTATACAATATTCATTTATTCTTAAACGCATATAATGCCGGGTAGGAATGCAAGTACCTTTGTACAACCTCTTTTCGTGCAAACAAACACACAAAAACATGAATTCCTTTCCGTTTCCTTTTTGAAAGCAAAGCCGAAACACATGCGGAAAAGAGTGAAAGAGCCATTTTTTTGTGAAATAAAAAGATATGGTATGGGTATACATGGAGAAAGAAGAGCGTTACATACAATTCAAAAAGTAAAGTGGTCGGCTTCTTACGTTACTCTACTTGAAAAGCATCAAGCATGAGTGGATTCTTGGACGTGACAAGTATTTCAACAACAGTAGCAGTGGAAGTGAAAGAACTTAAATGCATACATACATTTTGCCCTTTCACAACTTCATAAGTGAAAGTTGGGGTATGGAAGGGGTTGCAGTTGTAGTATACATTTACATGTAGAAAAGCAAGACGACGTTTGTAGGAGAGAAAGCGCTTTGTGTTTCCCATACAAAATGATGAACGGAAAAAGAAAAAGGTGTTGTGTTTTTCCTGATGAAATGAAGTTGATGTCGTTATGTTTGTGCTGTCTTGTGTTGCTCTCTTATTTTACAATTATTTAGAGAGCAGAGCCAGTACATCAACCCTTTTATCGTTTCACGTGTGGCTTACCACATGTTTGTAATAATGATTGTAAGGACAAGGCACTTTCACGGTCATTTAAAGAGTCATGCCAGAGATCCTGTAAAGCGTTAACAAAAGAATGTAATGGGAATAAGCATGTTTCTCGAAAGTCGTTGCCAGAAAAAGGACAATAAAATATTAAAACAATGCACAATATCCCTAAGTAGGGTCTATTTATAAATGCTACAATACCGGAAACATTCACAGACATGACACACTTTTACCATTTTATTTATGTTTATGATGCGCCTTAAAATGCTAATGACAGCATCATGATAACCTTTATTACTGGTATGTATATATATGTAAGAATCATAATGATGGCTATAATTTAAAAACTTTTGGACACTACTCATCATTATGAAAATGTTTATGCTTACTACTGCTTAGCGAAAGGGATAACATAAAATTCGCATTGTTTAGTTGTAGGATAAAATAGCCTATTACTACGTGCATCTCACTTTTCCCAATTTATTTCGTTTACGTTTCTCGTGTCAGACAGCAATCAAGGAGAGATTATGTATAAAATGCATATTTCTGACTACTTGTTATTCATATAAATGGTAAGATATGCAATACTACTGTTGGTTGGTAAGTAATGCATCTAGTACGTGTGCATGAAAATGAAGGTAACATCTGGCAAGTAAAATATTGCTTTGATTCTTTTTTTGCTTTCGATGTAAGAAAAAACAAAACGCGAGTAAGTTGCAGGTTGGTACAAATTCTTGGGGAGAAGCTCAAGGTAAACAGACCAGCATTAAAAATGAGGATGATCGCTTCCTCTTTGATGATCATGCAGCGCTGGTGTGCCAGTAGTAGGGAGGTTGTTAAAGTTGATTGTTTTCTTCTATCGTTATAATTTCATGCCGTTAGTTTGGCCGTTAACGGACATGCACGTCTTGCATGTGAAGCAAAAGAGTGCTTGGCAAAACTCTGTGTACATTACTATTACACGTGTGTTTTCACTGTGAATCTGTAGAGCTATGTACATTTCGTGTACATAACCTTCAGTCTCTTTCGATTTTCTTATTTCCCTGAACTTTCTCTTTGCTCGGTTTTTATTTAAAAAATCTAGATTAGGCATGTATACCTATGTGAAATGCATTAGTAAGTCTCAGATTTCCGTCTAGGTTTACCTTGGATTCGTATCATTATATGAAAGAAAAAAAGGGTATAAACAAAAGGTCGGCAACTGTATCTCTGTACACAGAGGGAGGCGAGTACAAAAATAAAGAAGCTTAAACTTTGAGCTCTTAAACCCATCCTTTAAGAGGAAAGACGATGAGGGCAAAATCTTAAGTTGGACGGACGTTTGTTGTCTGTAAGAGCATAAACTAGATGAGCATACAACAAATATTTAGAGACACATACATACATTTTTGGTTTTTTACCTATATTCAAACCCGCAGACTGTCCGTCTGTCCAACCAAATCAATTACTCTTTTGTAAATGTGGGGAGCAATAAAATCCAATATAAACACTAAAATTTTCACTTTGATCACTAATTAACTTTGCTGATGTAATTCGAATGTTGTCTGAGAAGAGTTTTACTTTCACTATTCAATATATCGCTACTTTTTTACACCAAATTTGTACGTAATATTCCTATTTTCAAAGTCCTTGTCAAACATAGTGGAATTTTTATTACTTTTCTCTTCTCGTTTTTTCATCTCGGCGTATGTATATCCTTATCAAAAATGGGGTATGTATATGACCACAAATAACAATTCCCAATCTAATGTTCCTTGTCTTCTCTTTTCCGTGTATGAAAACCAGTAACAAATACATCGTCATTATTTTCACCAACATCATCAGCTTGCTACACACTAACAAAAATGATACTCATTCATACACAGCTACATGCATATGAGCCCGTAAGTGCACACTTGCCAGTTCTCTTTTTTGTTCTCTTTCCAAAAGAAAATCCCTTCCTTTTCCCCATTTTTTCTTGAGATTCTTTTACTTTGGTGGGGAAATGTAATTTAATCCCGGCCTAAGCTCTTGTGCCTTCTTCCTTTTATTCTTCCCCCATCCTTTGTGTACATATATCTGTTTCACTAGTACCGGCACTCTTGTGCAACTAGTACATTCCAGAAAAATAGCAACTGATGTTGATGATTACACTTTAGACAGAATTGCTTTTCTCCTCCCTTCTTCGCGTCATACTTCCTTACACCCTTCAGCGTGTGATATCCCACTTTTTATATAGATTGTCATAATCACATTTCTCAGCTCACTTATTCAGCTTAATTTACGTACACACCAAGACCCACCAACAATTTCATTCCTCTCGTTCTCCCCGCGCTCTACCCACATCCACACGTCATGTGAAGACCCAGCTTTAGCAGCGTCAAGAAAGCTGAAAAAATTGGGTGAGAACGAAGAGGGTGTAATAATGAAAATAAGCTTATAAATTACAAGAATCAATCTCAGCGGGCAAGAAGGCAGACGTACAGCATTTTACATCGTAAAAGAAAGTCTGGCTTGAGTCTGTTGTTGCGTGCATAAAATTCTCGCAGTGGAGGTATTGTTGAATGCATATAAAACTGACAAACTAGAGAAAGAAGGTATATATGCGTTTAGAGATAGCTAACAAAAAAGCAATTTTCGTTATGGTTTAATTACATTCATCCCGTTTAGTGCCATTGCCATCCAACTACTACAACTAAAGTGGTAGCTGCTAGCAGGCTATTTGTTGATGAGTCTTTTGTTCGTATAAAATAGTACTGATGCACACAAGAAGTCAGTGCTTGAGAATCTATAAAAATTTAGGCAAACGTTTTGATGATGATTGCCCTGATGATCGTGATGTTGACGAAGCAAGGCAATGATAAGAAAATAAGGTTCCATGATCATATATAGTCACTTTTGTATAGTATTTTTATGTACTTTTTGTAAACATTCGCTTGCTTTCACCCTGAGTCTGTGGCATGCCAGAATAATCTCAAAGCTCCCCAGACGTGATTGAATGGAATATAAAAAGCATCTACGAACATATTAAGTGCCAAGATGTAACATGCTACACACATGATGGTAGCAGACTGGCAGGCAATATTATGCATTATTATTGTAGATGTGAGAGTAAGATGCGTCTTTCTCGGACTAATTTTCATCACTGACAGGTTTAATACGGAATTTGTTACACGTTATTGCATGTCATTATTCCTAGAACCATTTTATGGCCTGTTCGTCGCTCCTTTAGCAAATTTTGCTCAATCCTAGGAGAGATATTCTTTAGCAGCATTTCCTATTTCAAACACCTAAGCAATGCCAGTTTTACTTTGTGTTTATGCGATAAATATGAGAACCTTACAGTGTAATCGTAAAGCTCAGCTTTAAAAAATCAAAGCAGCTTTACTACCGCACCGGCACAAAAGCATTCCCATGCACTCTGTAGTTACCGATTTATTATTGCCTTATTGTGTGTGACCGTGACCACGCGTGTTATATCCGCACGGGGCCTGTTCGTGGAACTTGATGACGGCCATAATGCATTGATGTCATGCTTATAATATTTTTAACAATCTTAGCTTTCTCTCCAGCCTACGCAATAAGGAGATCATGCTGACATTGAAAATTCAGCATTGTGAAATAACGGGAAAGATCTTTCACATTTACACCACACTACGAAAACGTAAATGGATTCCATGCCATAAAAATGTACATAAGGTTACGGCTATAAATCCCGTTAACGGACAATTAAAGCAGGATTGCACCACAAACAGCTAAAAAAGAAATGGTTACAAACACAAATGCATATTTTAAGAGTACATACTAACCCTGTATCCGAGCCCAGGAAAATGTGAAACAAGCACGTTTGAGGCTTCCACCCACTTTCCCACTTGTGCATGAAAATCGTTCTTGTGATAATAAGATTGTCTGATCATGTTACGTCAAGTGTTTCTTCTGATAAGGTTCCGATATATAGTGTGTGTATATTCTCAACTACTGAATTCTTATACTCAAACTTTACCCACTTTTCTTTCTTTTTTCTTGTAGATGATGAGGATGACGATGGCGAAGAAGTACTCACGTGTGAAGTGTGTGATCGTGCATTTCCAACAATCAAAAAACTTGCTGATCATCAAGAAAAGAAAAAGCATTACGGGTGAGTCACATAACCCTCTCTTCTAGAAAATGTGATTGGGCATTATGTATTCCACATATAAAATTTGATACTCAAGTTAAATAGAAAAACTACTTTCTCCTTAATTCTGCGAACACAATGCTGTATAGCGCCACGCGAACCCTGCTTGATCATTATTATGCCGCTTTTTTGTGCAATTCTAAAAAACGTAGTCGTGCCGAAAAACTACTTGCTGAGAAAGTAAAAATAAATGCGGTATTATTGTATTCATTTTTTATTGATGATTGTGCATACATGCTTTTATCCCGTTCAATGTCTGTCTTTTCGTGTTCCTACAAACCACTTTCTTTTGCCATATTGCCCAACTTACTCAATCCACTTCTACATTTTTTATCTCTTTTTATGCTCTCCGCATACAATGACTATTGACGATGTTGATGGTATTCGATGTTGGTATGCTGAAAGTTGACAAAAAATGCGGAGCGAGCATTTTCAATAGGCAAAGTCATGGCTCATACTTCTTTTTAAGTTGTCCGTTGTCGCTCTCAAGAGCTTATCTTTATATACTTTTTTATTATCGGTACAACTGGTAGTTTCGCAGTTATTTTTTGTGAGATTATGGCAGCCGGATGGAATAGAAAAGTCTGTATAACTTGAGAATTATATATAATGTAATAATAAATGCTCTTCTACTCTAAAGTCGAGTTTGATGATGATGATAGAGAAGGAATAAAAGAAAAATAATATCTTCCAAGTAAGTTCTTGTACTTTTCAGCTCTGTTCATAAAAACATTTGTGATCAAATAGCTCTGCAGAATAACCAGTAGCAAAAGCAAAGGCATGTGGTTAATACGCTTGGCATTCCTCGTTTCGTCTACTGAAGCTATTTCCTCTCTTACAGTATTATTATTTGTTGTGTTGTTTGGTGAGTGGATGAATGAGAAAATAATGGATTTGCTCGTTGTTGCTGTGTGTTGAAAAGAAAAATGGGAGAAGTGCTAGTAAAGCGCAAAGACTCTTGTGGAATCCTCAGAAGATTTTCGTTATTTTTTTTTCTCTCGTTGCCTACTTTTCTCCCACTCATCTCGATATAAGGAGTTTCTTTCCCAAATGCAATAAAATTGTTTGGTGGTGGTAGGCAGTTGTGTGTTTGATGTGCAGACTTAAACATACAAAAGAAGAAGTGAAAGCTTATATAAACATTCGCACACATGACCTATCCTTTCTTTTATCTTTACCCACAAAACATGGAATGAGAAAGGTAAAAGGGCTATGGGAATAATAATATGGAAATAAAAGGAGAACGAGCAAGAGGACACACTGTGAGTGTAGGGATGAGCAAAAACGTGAGAGATGAAGAAAAGGTGTCTTACGACGACATGAATGGTGGAATCCTGCAACAAAACCGAAAATACAATACAGATGCACACATGCTCACATACAAAGAAAGCATTTTCTGTATACCTAACGGCCAGAATAAACGGCCCAGAGAGCAGAAGAAAAGGATCGAGTTTTTGTAGCCCGGCGTGTTTTCTCATGTTGAAGCTTGTTTACTTTTTTTGTTCCCTGCAATTTTCGGGGTGGTTTAATGTTTGTATAGCATTTTTATTTTATTCGCCATTTGCAGGTACATTTATTTTCTCTGTATGTGCACATAACACACTATTGAATGTCGAATGACATATAGTTCTGAGTAGTTTACTCCTACACTACACCGTAGTAGTAAGCGTAGTACACTCTTTGACTTGAAATTTTCTCCATCTCCAACGAGCTTGTATTTCTTTCTTTCTCTCACTTTATGCGCTCAAACTCATCCACTTTACTGTCTGCATTGGAAGGGAAAAAGAAAGGCTTGACAGGAATTAGCCCACATTAATCTTGAATGAACGAGGCATGTAGAAGAAGAGGAGGAATAAGAAGAGCCAGGTAAAATATTTAGGTTGCAACTATACCTATATCACACTATTAGATATATGCCAGTGGAAATAGTTGCTTCTTATTTGGTAAACAGCGTGTAGGAAAAAATGGGAATGAGTAGTGGAAGAAAATAGAGAAAAAAGTAATAACGAATGTCGGAAAATGTCTGACTCTGACTGAAATTGCTCCGTTTGTATTAGAGCAAGACACATGGAGAAAGTGGCAAGAGGTAAAAGGAAACCGGACAGGTTACTCAGTGCTCACTACTACTGAATTGTTGCTTACTCATGCTTGCCCAGTGTTCATTTGCAACAAAATATATTGCCCTAATAATCACTTCGTGGTAAAATATAAATGATATGCGATAATCTTTCAAGGCATCAACTATTTCTCTTTTTCACTTACAAACACAAACTATATGATATACGATGCTACTAAGTTATTCGTACTAACTATGAAGTTGGCTTTATCAGTCTAGTGCCAGTCCCTATTTTCTACTATATAATGGCTTTACACGTTATGAAAAGAAATGAGAAAAAAAATTCTTATTCATTTATTTATTTATGCATTCTGTGCATGTGGTATGACAGCAAAATGAGCAAATAAATATCTATAACACTGCAAGCAAGCCCTTTTGCAGAGACCCCACCACAGCAGCAGCTTAAGCTGCTTCCCTGCATGTGCACTTTTTTACTTGGAAATAAAGCACTTTTGCTTTTACCTTCGATATGACAGTGGAATAAAGCCAGTAAAAAATGAACAAGGAAGTCTGCTCTGGAAGGCTTAAATGCTATCAAATTTTTATTCCTTTTCTCTTCTCTGTCCAAGGCAAAGTGTACATTAGTTGGAGGGTTTACGCGCATTTATTGAGAAGCTGCACAGTTAAAAGGGTGCCTTTCTCCTGAAAACGGAACGTGAGAAATGTGTTGTCTAATAAAGCAGAAAACATGCGATTTTTTCTTTTCTTTTTTATGCTTCCCAGACTGATTCCCTATATATAAGAAAACATTCATTTTGTCATTTATCATTTAGCAGCTTTATAAGAAACCTTTTTTTCTTCTGTGTGATTCCTTTTTAGATAGAGTTCCTTCTCTTGGATACAAACAAGTCTTTCCGAGTCCCAAGTATACTTGGAAGGTTTTTTGTGCTTAGCAATTTTTAGCGTGAGTTTTTACAAAGAATTAGTGGCAGTGGTGCACACTGCTTGTATATTCTTATTGGTTTTATGCCTTCAAAGAAAGTAGCTTTTTGACATGAAAAGCTTTTTTTCCAACACGTGGAATGCTGTTTTTCTTTTTGCTTGTTCCGTTGCTTTCTTCTCATAAATCTTATTTCTTCTTTTTTTTTCTGGCGTGAAGAGGTATGTAATATGTATGTACATGCAATTGTATTGAACAAGCACATACTGTAATCTTTTTATAAGTGCATATATGTGGAAATGTTTATTTCCCCCGTTGCCGGCAATGGTGTGTCCTCTGATAAAGTGCAGGATGCTTTTAATTAATTAATCCCTAGAATCCCTTTAGCCGACATTTTTCTCTCCTTAACCACCTCCTAACGACATTACTTTTGTTGGCTCATTCATTCATGGCTAATACTTTGCTTTTTGTTTTTTTTACAAATTGTAGGTGTTCTCATTGTGACAGCATTTTCCCCAACAGGAAGGCCCTCGACTTTCACAGAGAACAAGCGGACCATTTAGACTTTCCCTCTGACTACGGAACTGATGACACGGCGAGTTTTTGCTCGGGGTCTGTGGTCGATGGAAGTAGCAACACCAACAGCAGCGCTTCCGGTTCTGGAGGCAGCGGTCGAAGTGGCGTCTGTGAGGGAAAATGCTGTTCAGGAGCTACATCATCTTCAACAGGAGGCGTAGCGCCGACACCAACTGGGAGCAGTAATGCTCGTTATTGTTCCGGGAAAAGGAATAATAATAACAATAATTACCACTGTTACGGTAATCAACTTCACGCCAGCTGGTATGAAGGTGATGACGAGGAGGAGAAAGGTTTATTGCGAAACTAAAACTTACTAGCTTTAGCTTGCTGCATTTGAAAAATAGTAAGAGAAGCTGTGAGCACACGGTGAATCAGAACACATCGATAAGATATAATCGTACTAAGTTTTTATTATAGGGAAGATTCTTGGTACATACATACATAAAAATGCATCACTACAGAAATACACTTTGTTCATGATGAGGACAATGACACTATAACCATCTTGAAAGTTTTATGAAAGCGAGAGACAGACAAGATTGTGGACATGCAGAAAATATTCTTTCATATTTAGAGACTACCAAACGCGAATAGCGTTTTTAATCTGTACAAAGAAGCAGTCAAAAGGAGATGTGTTTGTTTCCCCGATTTTTATATTGGCTTACCTTTTCTCTGGTGAAAGCTTCTTAATGTGGTGTCTTGTCAAAAAATCGGAGCACATTGATGTCAGTTGAGTGACATAGTGGTATATTGCATAGAAAAGGAAACAAAAGGATGAAAGAGAAAGGGAACAATGGATCACAAAAGAGAAATTAAACGACAGGATAACAGCGGATTATGTCGCATTAACTAGCTTTACACTAC
Organism: Entomobrya proxima; assembly: GCA_029691765.1. Taxonomy (NCBI): domain Eukaryota; kingdom Metazoa; phylum Arthropoda; class Collembola; order Entomobryomorpha; family Entomobryidae; genus Entomobrya; species Entomobrya proxima. The sequence continues at coordinate 14,433,844 of CM056169.1, forward strand.
TCTATCCACTTGTTTATGGAGAAAGGAGCATACATATGGAAGTTATAATGTTATGATACAAATATTAAATAAAATATGATGGGAGAGTATAGTACTACTACACCACCTCCTTTTAGTTTGGGTTTGAATATATTTAGCATTTTAGTGAGCAGGCGTGATGTAAACTTTTAGGGTTTGATTAATCACGCCTGATACTTATACGTGTCTATAGTTTGATCCTTGCTAATTATACTACTTGACTCATGAAAGTATAAAGACTTCATAGGAATATTTTTACCGGGGCTATTTGTTGTCTCATGTTTTAATATTCTTTCCGCATAAACCATTGTTTTTACCATGCTAGTACACCTACACATAAGCCACATCATTTGTTTTGTAGAAACCCTTTCAGTCGGGATTCATGCAGTTAACTGGAATTCATGAATAATGTTAAAATATAAGGCGTATTAAGTTGTGCATCTAAACTATAATATAAAAGGCCATGTCATCATCGTGTATAAAACTAAGTATATAGTATTCGCATCTGAATGAGCTGAAGTACATGTGTGGGTTTTCAGTTAGTGTTTACTCTTTTGTGTGAGAACATAATACGGTGAATGAAGTTGAGTGAACCAGGGAGGATTCTCTATAAATGTATTCTCTCTTTTAGAATAATTTTAAGTAGAATAAGTTGAATAGTTGAGAGTTCAAGTTTATTAAGCATACATAAGGTCTCCCTCCTTTCCCCGTGTATATGATTGTGAGAGAATGTCGTGCTTTTGTGCTTAGTTTGAAAGGTTTCACTATCTCCTACTTTGAACGAGAAGAACAGAGAGGAGCAAGATTTATCAATGTTGTTACTCTGTTTACATTAGATTAAAACAGTATAGTGGTTTGTGGAATGGAAGCTTCCCAGATGTACAGCTACCGACGATGATAAAGTTTTGCAAACATTGCATTGAATAATGTGTACTTCATATCTCTTATGCTATCACCGTACTACCAAATATTATGAAGGAAATGCGAAAATTGAGTTGGCATACTATAAAAGCCAAACAGGAAGGAAAGGGGGAAAGTAGAAGTAACCGAAAAGTAAGACGGGACGAAGGTCTAGCTGGAAACGTCACGGTTGATTTTGTAAAAAGCATTGTGTTTTCATGATCTCATATTTGATTTACAACATCTCAAGTATGATGAAAAGCAAAAATGCATGCACACACAAGTTACCTAAAATTGCAATCTGGAACGGGAAAAGTTTAGCAAACTTCATGATTGGGTGAGTTATGATATGATTCCACAAAGCGCATAAATGTTCTTTTATGAACGGGAAGCGTAGAAATTACTATCGTCAAAAGTGAAAAGGACATGGTGTGAGGTTGGGAATTGGCAATAAAAGTTTGTATTCGCTAAACACAAGTAATACATAACGTTTGGAAGAAAATGAAACTTTCACTCTGAACTTTTTGCAATGATTGAATATGAATAAAGGTGGTAAGGAAGTGTGAAACCATCGGTTTGAGTCTTTCCTGAATTGTTTCCTGAATAGAACACGTGCAAATTCGATGTACACTAAAAAAGTAAATTTTTAGCAAGTGTATTTTGAGATTTATATATGATGACCTTACATTAAAACGCGAGGGTACAATCAGCACCATAACTGGTTACAGGTTAAATGATAAAATTTTACAGAAAGCTTTACATAAATATTATATACTTAGGTTTGCATGTAGAGATGATAGTCTGTAATGTTAAAATTTACAACAATCTCATCGCGAATGAAGGTGTTAATGTGATATAAAATGAATGCATGGATCGGGGCAAGAGAGTAAAACGATCCTTTTGGTGAATGAATCCGTTTGCTTGTGATTGATGAGGGCAAGAGCAGCACGTGAGATTTAGTTCCGTTACACGGTCTAGGTTTTGCCTTGGACACTTCTCGTTTTATAATCTCCCAATCTTCTCTCCCTTGCTAATCTAGTTAGGCTTTGGGGATGAAAACCATGTACCTTCATTATTCAAAATTATATACATATGTGTATAAACAAATATTGTATATGATTGCCTGAAACTGTCTGTTTAAATATCACATATTACGAAAAGTTGAAAACCGGGGAATTCATGTTTATACAAATATTGCAATGCTTGCTTTATAGTTGGAAATGAAAGCAAAAGAGGAAATGACTACAGGCCAGAAAAATTAGTCATATCGTTAATCATACCCTACAGCTTGTAGGATTAGTTACAGAGCCAAAATGATGTTAAAAAGGTCTGAACAACATAAGTCTAATATATAGGCAAAAAGGCAAATAGATTTATGGAACAAAAAACGTAGTTTGTGTGCGTGGGAAGCAGTAAGCAGCACCGTCAAAAACGAAATGATCCTTTATTTACATAGAAGCTAGCATATTTACAGGGAAAGTATAAAATGCTAACAATAAGTCTAAAGATCACATAATCTAGATATTGTATCATAAAACATTTCCATATCAAGAATATTTTGATGCAAAAATGTAAGCTACACTTTGGCAGGAAAGGATGAAATGTAGGTGTGTGTGTGTTGTGTAAGAAGGAAATGTAATACTTGTAGACTATAGACCGGATCTTTAATAATATGCACAACTATACATACTTATTTGCAAGGTAGCTAGCATATATAATAGAAGAATTGATTAATGCTCGCAGATAAAGTGGAAATGAAGCGTGTAGCGTAAGTCATTATTATCACTCCACTCACCACCACTACTAACGGTAAAAAATGCCAAAATTTATGGCAAGCACAAAGGATGTGTGGTTTCTACAAGCATACTACATGATGTATCTTCTAATGACTAGCTGAACGTTTATTATGTTACATTTGACATTGTGGATGTGTTAATATCAATGTTAAGAACAGAAAATGTTGCATTTGCTAATTCATGTTAAAGAACGGAAGAGTATCGTGTACAATTCATATTTGCTTCAGTAGCTCGTATTGTTTACATGTAAATAAAATTTATATCCAAATAAACTTTTTAAAACCTGTCCTAAAACATATAGTATAGTATAAAGGATGAATATATTGAAACAAAATACTAAATAGTAACCAACATATTACTTATCATATCGGAAAGTTTTTATTGTGTTGTGCATTTTTTGAGAGCTACACAGGTTCAGTGGTGTTTCTTCTGATGTTTGTGCGTGTACCTAAGTAGGTATTATGTTATGATTTGTATATTAATAAAATGTCTCATATTGATCAACATATATCTTATATTAATTTTTTCGTAGTGTGTAAGCTTATAACTGTTTAATGTGCAAACGGATCACCTACACGTGTATGTGTATCTTCATAAAAATTATGGTAATAAAAACTCCATTTATTTTGAAAAACGCTTTTTGTTCGGCGGTTCAGTATAAATTGTATTTTTCCATTCAAGTACCCTTTCCCTTCTTTTGAAAATATTCTCGGGCAGCCAAACAGTCTGCTGCTGATGATGATGATGTGCGCAGACAAACATGCTCATTTCTCATGTTCCTCAAAACGGAAGTTCATTCAATGTTTGCATTGAAAAGCTCATAAATCAGTAAATGGATCCTGAGAAAAAAGGAGTCTATTCATTTTCGGAATGAAAAGTATGAAAAGCGGTAGTAGGAGTGGGACTGCTTCTTTATTTTGCTGGAATATCGCATGTTTGTATTTTTTGTTATTGTGATGATGAGAAAATGAGAGTGGGGCTTTTTGAAACCGCCTGCTTGGAATCCGATCAGCAACAACGTAGTTTAGGGGATTGTATTATTTTCAAAAATAGAATAATGGAAGATATGAGCAGCGTAAGAAGGAAGGCTCTATACATGACGATTTTCCTCTAAACGGAAGGAAGCATACTTCTTTACCCATTAGGAAAAAATATATGAGGGGAAAACATCGAAAGGCTTACAAGTGAGAGCACTCCATGTTGAATTGCATCTACATTATTCAAAATGCCTTTAATTAGAAAATTGAATTTGACTATGCTTCCATCATTTTATACAATTATAATAGAATCATCAGACAAAAACAGATAGAAATAGTCCAACTGAGGACATTATAGAGATCTATCATTGCAGTATTTTATCACAATGCATACAATTCTATCAACTCTTTGCATGTACTAGGACAAAAGATGAATGAATACACAACCACCACCGGAGGCTACTCAAGTATGGTCTCGTAATTTTAGAAGCATTCTTTATGTCTATAAATATATATGTATTATATAAAAATGAAAACCGCACCAAAGGCTTAGGCAAAGATACATCTCAAGTTTGTCAGACATCGACCAAGATATAAGTAGACGAGCCAAAAATAATAAAGCAAGTAAACTACCCATCTTTAAATTTGTTTTTTCATCCCAACGCAATAATTCTCTTCAGAATTCGAATAATGTCGCTCATTTCCCATTTCTCGTATTATTTTGTCATTTTGAAAATCTTTCAATTACATACTGAGGGAATCATCGGAAACTAAATATGCCAGCGAGAGCTTTGTAGAATAAATTACAAAAGCTCCTTACAAAACAGGAAAACGTCTCAAAACACATACTTTACAGTTTCCCATTGCTGATATTTTAGTTTTCTTTATCAAGTAGCAATCTACATTATAAATTATACAAATCTATTTGTTCGAACCTTATATATAAGTAGACTTAGTTGTGATGAAATAAAAACTCCAAAGATTAGGTACCATTGTAGCGTTTTACCCCATAAACCCAACTGCGGTTTCCGAATTTCTATGAAATTATATAATACGTAGATAATTCTCACAAAGGAAAAGTATTTTGATTTTATACTTGATGAGGCATGTATAGTTTACATTTTCCTAAAATATAATATTAAATGTTTACCATTTTCAACCTGAAGAAATATTAATTCTGAACCATCAATTTGGCCCGGTAAAGGTAAAACAGTAGTATGCAGTTATGCGGTTTTACTGTATAAGGTTTATTCAAAGACAACGTCATTCAAAAACCAAATAACACAATACCTGCTGACGTTTGCTGAAATGGACAACATGACAGGCAGAAGGAATACAAAATAGAAGAGAAATATTATACAAATAAACTACACAAACTCTGCGTGTCTATATACTAATGTTTTTGCTAAACTTAATAAATTAACCATCACATTCTAATGCAAATATGTTTAACTAATGTTTGAATTTTCTTCGTTTCTTTCCTTCACTCACCTTTCGCTGTCCTTCACTTTAATACAGGGGAAAACTTTTTCTTAAATCCACAGACGATCGTATTATCGTGGTTTGCCGTAAATTTTCATTTCCGAGCATCAATTTATATAATATTTATTAGGGTGGGAACGAGTCTCGTTGATGGATAACCCTCACAAAAATATGCCTACATTAGTAATGCTGATAAAAGGTTGATGTGATGCCGACGTCAATATTTAATTTTGTTTTACAATATAATAAAGAAATTTCGACATTATTAGATCCCGTGTTTGAAAATTCTAGTTTTCAACTAGGATTAAGTCCTAAACAAGATGGGGATGAATAACTAGCATAAAGCGTAAATAATGTTAAAAACATGCTACATAACCATTAATGTCATACAAATGCCATTTCAGCTTTTTAAGAACATAGCAAAATTAAAAGCCTGTCACTCCTCATTGTTCTCTGTATATTCTTACAAATTTTAGATTATACACATTTTCTTTAATTTATATATGACTTTTTACGTACAAGTGCACTACGTACGTAGCTTTTCTGTGATAATGCAATAGGATTTTATAAAATACCTAAGCCCCTTTTGTTTGCCCTTGACTTATTGTTTCTACAGTTTGATGGTAGGAGAATGAGAGATGCTACTTTTAAAAAATCCTTTATAATCTGTAGTAGTTCCTTTAACAACTTGTGAAGCAGATCAACGGCAAAATATCTTCCACGTTATTACAATAACTTTTTATATACAGTTTATCCCATCGTTCTCTGGAAGAACCTTGAACTTGCTAATCTGAAAAGACTAGTACTGACGTGATTCCCTTTACAGAAACATGTACCGGTATTCAGAAAACTAAATTCTAGTTTCATCCCTTTTCCAGAAGTTTTATTTCACAGAAATGGGTTTTCAATTCGACATGAAAGAACTTGGCCCGATAAACCACCTAAAGTACTAATGCGAGCAAAATCAACTTCAAAACTCATAGGCAATATAAAGTACTTTAAAGTAATTTTCTTTTAACATCTTATTTATTACCACAAAAATGATGCAGAATCAATTGTGCGAAACAGTTTTTTCATGAAACGAATAAGAATTGTATATCGACTCGACTACAAACGGAAAATTAAAAAGGAATGCTTAGCTTGTCAGAATGCAAAACTGCTGATGTGAACAATGCACGAAATTTTCGTGTCGACAAAGGTAGTGTGCATTAATGTTACACGATACGATGAGTTGTTCGTTTCTGTGTTGCCGTTTTCAGAAACTCAAAAGAAGCATAATAGTAACAATAGAAAGAAAAGTATAATACATTTGGGGCACTGGTATATTACTGAGAAACTCTTTAAATGAAAGTGGAATTTTCTTTTTCTCTATCTCTTGTTCCCCTGTCACTCATTTACTTTCAGCGTGTGTCTTTTTTATATTTCAGTGTGTCAGAGTATATCAATGAATGCGTAGCATGTAAAACTATATGGACCTTGTGATAGCTCCCTCTTGTCCCTATCCGCTACTCGCTAGCCAGAAGGGACTAAACGTAAGTTTTTATATTCATTCGAGTGTGTACTAATATAAAATGCATGTACTTTCACTTATATAAAAACAGAGTTGTATGTAAATTGTAAAAGGAAACATGAGATGTAGTGCATACTCGAATAAAACAAAAAAGTGGTGATGATGATGAAACTCTTTTTGCAAGATTGCAATAATAATAAAGTTTATACAATTTGTAATGGTATGCATATGTTTATCTAAGAAGGACTTGGAAGAGACGAATGGGAAAATGTGCGCTCGTGTAAGATGCACAGGTAATTTATCTCCATTTGCATAAACATTATCATTGACTTTTGTCGTGTATGCCGGAGGCAGGTATTCTGGAATGGAACTGTGTAATAAAAAACACGAGAAAAATTGTATTCCTTTGTATTCAGGCTCATGTCACCCGAATGGATTAGTCGCAAAATTTGCGTGGCTGGGTGTCATTTATTTTTCCTCTATGTCAAGCTCAAAAATGACAAGAAGTTAAATGTACGGTGAAGCAAAAGATACCTGGCACTCACTGTCATCGTTGGGAACAACAGTGAAAAAGTCGTATCGTAACTTGTTTTATAATATGTATGTGTCCCTTTACGATAATCGTGTTTAATGTGAAAGCAATAAAATGCGGGACACGGTTCGACGGGTCGGCATAATGTGAGTTGATTACATCTATTTTCACGTGTATATTGTCATGCTTCCTATTAGTACGCCGTATTCGGAATGAGGAGAATTGTACAATGGAAAGCACAACACGCCACCTTTCTCCTACGTAGTTTTGCTGCATTATTAGAAATGCTGCTGGCTTATTGTATATTATGCCAGATGCGCATTATGGGGCATATACGCTTTGTATTTTCAAACAAATTAGTTGGATTAGGTTTCTGCCTAAACAAGTCATGGCATTATAGTTTATGTAACAACAGTCATTCATCAGCTAAAGCCTTTTTGCTTGTTACTGTCTCATTAGTTGCCTAAATACTTTTTGAAACCTATTTATGAAAAATATCACCTTTACAATGACGTCTGCTCTATTAGACCAATACAAATATTTACACTAACGGAATTGCGATCTATGTATTTCTTTTCAGTGTGAATGAAGTAAAATAAACTACTGTACACTGTATTTTTTGTGGTTCTTTATATACTAACATTTAACGAATGAATGTGTCTCTTTATAGAATTGTCATCTAAACTATATCTAAACCACAATTTCCAATGTTGGATTTGGGCTGCTTAAATATTAAAATATTATATTATGCTGAAATTCTACATTGCGACTGCTGAGACTTGACATTTAGACAAATGTCACATTTCGATATACAGCATAAAACAAAATACAAACACCGCGTCATCGTACCTATAACGAGTCTGTATATCCAAAGTTCCAGCACAGCGATTTAAATTACCGTTCCTTGTTGAAGTTACGTAGGCGTGAGAGTGTATGTGCCGTGAATAATGCGTTGAACAAACTGTTTTGTAATTGCTTTGCCAGCTTTCTTTTTATGATTGCTTTACTTGTGTAAACTCATAAATTTACATGAAGTGAGAGAACTCACTCATCATACAGCTTGGTATAAACAAGTGAAGCAACTAGTCTCAAGCTAGTTTTCACTTGATGTACAACATAGTAATGTATTTTAAGTCTGACAAAGCCACGTTTCTTTATTCATGATGAAATATATTTTGTATTAATGTCAAGTCAAGGCTTTACTTGACTCAACTTTGCTTTGAGTGATACTTTGTGAAACTCTTTAAAGTATATAATGTGTAGTCAACAGCGCACTCAACACTTTGTGACATTTTTCTACGAGATCTGTTGCTTTCATCTAAATGAAAGATACAAGTTTTCCGCTCTACATCCCATACATTAACTAAATTCAGCGAAAAGCTGTAATTTACCTTTTGGAATCTTTATAATTACTTTCTATAAAATTTAAGTAGAAACGTAAGAAGTGTACGCATGACAAAGTTTACCCATAAACACACACGCCATTATTAATATACGACAACGCTTCAATGATAGAAAATGATTACAGATACCTTTAATATATTGGATCCGAAATTTTCAGTAAGCATGACCAACATCGTTCCCTGTAACATGCAAAACAATAGACAAGGATATCATCAAAACAAAATTTCGTTTCGCCTCAGTGCATGCACATTATTGTTTCTCTATCTACCTCTCGTTTTCGTTCTCGCTCCAACGATATTCCCAACCCAAGTATATTTCTCCGGAGGACTGATGACTAGAAGCAAGAAAGGCTAAGAGGGCGGGCTGTTGTGGAATTTGTTTTCCATCGTAAATTCTCAATATTGAGTTGAATTCATTTAGATTCATCAGCTTCAGGATTTCACATGAAGAAATCAAGATTCTAAAACTGTAATCATGCCATGATCATCTTTTACTCCATTTCGCTACCAGGTTTCAAAAGAAACAGGTACAGATTTCATTATGAATTATCATGTGAGCTGTATCAAGTCTTTAAGAGAAAGGTAGAACAGAGAACATGAACGGGTGGGAGGTCATTAATGATAATGAGGATGATGACATGACAGTGCCAGCAAAAAATATGTATTCTCACTACCTCTGCAGGCTGGAAGTAGTGATGATGATAATTACTGACGTTGGCGTGTGTCTCTAATAATGATCACAATAATGGAAGATGTGCGATATTAAAAACGGTAGTATAATGAAAAATGTCATGCATAAAACATAATAGACATTTTATAGAATTCCACTAGATAGGAAATTTTTGGAGACAGTGAAACACATAATACTACGCGTAATATAAAGATGGTCCTTCGTTATTATCTACGTAGTGACGATGACAAAAGAGAACAGAGACCATTATCTCCATTTTTGGCTTTCTCATTCCCGACCTAAAATATAATGCTCCACAACAGGATTTTCCCTTGCATTTTACCCAAGGTAGCAACATGCCATTTCTCTAAACTTACATGCTGTCTCTCGTTTTCTATTTTAGTTTCACCTGAAAAACTTGTCTTGCTCCTTTCGTTTGTCTGCCATGTATTCCAGTATTCCTAGGGAATGTCGTAAACAACGCTACACAATCAACACACACCAACTATCCGGTTGCAAGAATAAAATACATGCTAAGGAAAATATGCGCCGTTTTCCATTGTCTTTCACCTTTACTTTCAAAAGTCCAAACAAAGGAGAAAATTGGTTGTTTCTTGTTCACTGGAGGTTTTTTTTTACCTTTTTGTATAGAAACCATCAAACATGGGTAAAGTTTGTAGGTAGTTACATCTTTTTCAAGGAAAAGCTAAAAACAAGCTAAATCAGAATATATACATACATTACCAAACCTCCTTTTTGATTCAATATAACTTTGTATTTTATTAAAATATACCAATCTCATAGGAATATACTTATAAGCTCTGGTGAAAATTTGACCGACATAGAAAAATATCTATCTAGAAAATGTTAAGATACAAGGAACTATGTACTACAGTATACATAGTGCGCGCAACATTCGTCTTACGTAGTCAGCTTGCAAAAGCCTACTTGTTTTGAATGATATATTTTCAGAAATGGATGACAGGTTATATTTGTAAAGAAGATAAACAAAAAGCAAAGCAGTAGCCTTGTCAAATCAGTTCTATTCCATTTTATCCCAGTTCCCGGAAAAATATAGTTTATGTGCACTTGTCATCCTCTGAACTGTACTGTTACTGCTCGCCCACCACTACAACACCATTCTCGACATTCGACCTGATGCTGCCATTCTTCTACCCAGAGCAGTCCAATTCCATGTTGCTCCATGTACTTTTCAGCTTCTTTTCAGGACATATTTTGGCGAATAACAAATACAGCAAATAATGGAGGAAACGACTCGTTTCAAACGAGTGTAGTCGCAAGGAGAAAAAGCATTATCATATCAAATCACCAGGTAAAGTCTTTAAACATGCCCCAGATGTTGCCTGTTTAGTTGATCAAGCCTTTTTCTGGACTTTTGTTTTCCACGTTTGTTGTATATTCGTACTTGACTGCAAGCAAAATCGAGAAAAAGGGTTCGCATACAGAAAATCCACAATTTTCCCAAGGATTTGCTCGCACGTTTGTCACCACCCGCGTGTTCTTTCCCGTTTCCATCCACTGAATTTTGACTATCAAGTATTCAAAGTTTGTATTATGCATTCATAGGGATTCCCAGTTTATTTGCAAAACGCAAAGAGAACAGAGAGGAAAATATGTAGTTGACTACATAAAATGGGCTTATTTCATTTTCCACGTGAATGCAGTACACAAGAAGGCCAGCAGGATGACAATGAGTTTCTCATGCGATATTTTTAAACCGAGAAATGGGGATAAAAAGGATAACGGAGGATTGCTGATGCTCTGAACTCAAACTGGGTACTACTGGGTGCTTAGGAAAATTGCGGGAACAGAGAGGCGTACATTATTCAAGGAATTCAATAGAGAAAGCTTCCCGGTTAGAATATGATTACGTTCATGTAAATTGAACTTTCTTTGTTTCATGAATCCGGTTGATTCACAGTAATTCAAGTACCCTTCGCTTTGCTATTCTATTTGCGTTACTTCTGACCCTCCGCTCACATGTTGGTTAATTTCAGTCTTTGCTTTATGATATTTACATTTACATCACACGAGGTGTGTTTTCACCCACACTTTGTTTAAACTCCAGTCCGTGACAGCAATGCTGTCACAGCATTCAACAGCATACATACACTATTACATATATTTATTGTTTTTCTTGACTTTTCCTTCTTTTTATTTTCTTGCATTTTTCTTGTAGATTTATAATTTCCAACTGAGACAGTCAGAAGAATTTGAAATCTGACAGGTCTTACAAAGAAACAATATAGCACTTTTGTACGTCAGCAAACATAAAATGCTAAAAACGATCGGTATTTCGTGAAAACAGGTCTTTCAGATGTCAGAGAGCAGAAAAAAGATTGTGTGATTTTTTCATACAGCATCGTAGTAGTAGTGAGTTATTTCATTACTTTATATAAAACCTTCATGCATAATATTACCCACGAATTAGCTTTGGCTTTGATTCCAGCTTTCTATAAACACTTATCCTTATTCTACAAACAAATCTACGACTATGAGTTAATATTTAAGAGAATTGTTTGTGTTTGTAAAATATATTGAGCCTGAATTCTGAGCACTCTGATTTCAAAATTGAAACTGTCATGTAAAAGTATATATACCGTTAGTCTTTACGTTCATCCCACTACAAAAAGCGACAAATATCTATATTTCACGTACATCTACTTCTAAATTTTGAGCAAATATCTTATAACTATTTTGATTTTATCGCAGCCGGCACTGGTATTTGATTGAAATTATATGATAGTAATAGATTGTAATTCTATAAACTTATAGACTTGTTTAAGTAGGAGACCAAAACATGTGGTATATTGAGATATCGTTAACAATTGTATTAAGTTAACGAGGTTGATTTAATATGGTTAACAAATTCATAGTTAATTTCCACTTTGGTGACACGCTGTAGAAGCACAATATCGATTTTTAAACAATTGTAAATTAAGTAGAGCACGACATACATTTCCGAGTCAAATCATTAAATTTTAAGCAACCTTTTCTCATTGTTATCTTTTATTGATATTTGCTTCGTGTTTCTACGAATCTATGATTGAAGTGCTCATTGTTTGCTATAGTGTTGGTGTACTACTCAGTTCCTCTTTCATCATTTATCACTTCTAGAAGTAACGCACACAAATGATGTTGCATCTTCTTACATCATCGGGTTATATTCGATTCTTTTAAATGCTCAAGTAAAGTGGTTTGTAAACAACTTTCAGGACAAGTTTCCTTTACAGGCACCTCCGCTTCTAAAGCAAAAGTACATGCCACATGCAATCGTCCTGTTGCAGTATTGCAGTGGTGTATTGATATATTTCTATAATATAGATATATATATTGCTACCAGCAAACTAAGGCAAGGGATGTCAAAATCTAGGAAAACAATGTTGTCTCCATTTTTTGTTTTCCGCTTTTCAAGAAAACAACCACGCATTTTGGCACAGATAACATTCAACATACCGCTCTACTATACCTGAATTTCTATATGTGTCAACATCAAATCAAATACAAACATTTCTTGGTACGATTTCAACACTTGGACAGCTACAAAAATCCTAGAGCAGCTCGAGCAAAGAGTAAAACTCACTCCTTCGCATTTGAAAGGTTTTTTTGAACTCCAATAAAAGCATATTCTCTTTGTATCAATAATGACAATAAGAGCACAGCAAAAAGAAACGTCAGTCATCAAATAATAACACACTGTTCGTTCTTTGTGCTTGCTTATTTTTATAGAGACCTTTTCTGACATTTTAAGTACTTTTGCAAAATAAACCTGGCATTTTATCAGGTCGTGGCATTTCACCTTTTCTCAAATAAACCTCTGAGAGCTGGAAAACATTGAACTGTTTTTTCTTTCGGCCAGGACAAACAACTCTGAGAATTTGAGTTTCATAACAAATCAAAAATATAATATTATAAATCTCCCTCTGATATTAATGTACCTAAAAGCTAAGTAGATTATATGTAGTTACTTATAATCCATTTCTACAAGGAAAAACGTGTTTAAAAGGAAATTCACATTCGATTTCACTGTAAAACGAGAAATTGAGATAAAATATTGTATAAAACATTGTATTAACAGTTGATAGTGGGAGCGGAAGAAAAGCTAGTGGGGAGTTTACGGCTTGCGTAAGCACATTCAATATTATTAGAAAAATCTTGTAAACGTTCAACCTTTCCCCGATTAAAAAACAAGAAAAACTTTCTCTGGGTATAATACTTAAATCATTGGAACAAAAACATGAATGAAAAAAGTTTTTCAAAGCAAGATTACAAAAAAATGAATTTTTGATCTTTTGATCTAGTAAAGTTCAGTATCTGAAAGTACTAAAGGGGAGAAATTAGCCAAAGGTAATGGAGGCCGGAAAAGTTGGAACGGATTCCCTACTTCCTGAAAATCCTTCAAGTGGAAATGCAGCGGCTGCTGCTGGTGGTGGTGAAGCAGAAAAAGTGGTATTATATACTTGCACGGACTCACCACCCGGCCGTGCAGTGCAAATCGTCCTGAAACATCTAGGAGTTGCGTACAGAATTAAAACTGTGGATTTTGACAATGGAGAACATTTTTCTGAAGAATTTCTAAAGGTAAAGTTTTGTGCTTTGATCAAAATTAGGAAACTTTTTTGTCAAGTCGGAAGATATGGCAGATGGTTGTCGTGTACATGTCATTGTTTTAACATGTTTGATGTTTAGACGATATAAAAGAAAAATTCCAACTTGCTAAAGAATAAACTGCTAAACCATTGTACTAATTTAGTTTGACCTTGAAATTTCTTCATGTATTGGAGATTCCGTTCCTTAAAGTTACATGATGATGAACTATATTATGGTGTGGGTTGGTTACAGAAACTTTTGATGATAGGAGGTCTTATAAGTAAACTGGGAAACTTTAATACTGGGAAATGCTCCCCTACGTATCTAATATGATATTATTGCTGATTATATTTTGACGCAACTTTTTTTTCCTACCAGATGTACCCCCAGGGGGAAATTCCGGTACTTGACGATGACGGATTGATAATTGGAGAAAGGTGAGTACCCTCAATTTGAAAAAATTGGATAGGTTATATTGTAAACATCAGTGTGTTTGTTATTATAACCATGATAGAAAAATTGTACGTGAAAAAATATTTTCCGAAAGGCTTACACGATACACTCATGTATCATTTCATCAATAGCTACCCAACTGTTAGGATAAGCATATTACAAACATTTGGTATTCTATCTTAAAACTATTAAACAACAGACAACCGTAATGAGATCAATCCAAAGTTTTAAAAAAATTCCATTACGTCAATGGAAATAAAGCATTTTAGTGCTTCCTGGCATAAATGTGCTAGTATGGGGTAATGTGTAAACGTTGCAGAGCATTTTCTGATATTTTCGCAAGCTAAACTGCAGCGCAAGAGAAAGTAGAAATTACTATTTATGATGATGATAGCTTATTTCTGGCAAATTTCTTAACCCTAGTGTTGCAATCATCCAATATTTGGCGGAAAAATATGGACAGGCTTGTGAAACCAAACAGACGTTCTATCCTAGGAATGACCCTGTACGGAGATCAGTCATTCATCACCGTCTCGCTTTCCATTTATCGACTCTTCAAAGACGTACTTACGACTATATGATTTTGCCCATGGATTATGATTACCAGAGGACTGAAGAGAATCGGATTAAATTAACTCATGCGTTGGCAATTTTTGATGAGTTTTTGAAACGACAGCAAGAGCAAATGCATGGGAACGTGACATCCGGCCTATATGCTACTGGAGGTTAGTTTTCTATATTTTATAACTTTTTGTAAATACAGCGTACAATTTCTGACAAGCAATTATATGTTACATACACAAGCGTATATTTTTTTGAGAAAGTGTACCAAAACTCATCAACTAAACCCTTACTTTTTTGTATTATCAATACTTGGCCAATCAGCAATTGTGTGTGCATTCGATATGCATAAGCATAACTTTACGTAAGCAAATACCGGATTACTACCTCCATGCTACTATGAATTTTCAACAATAACCTTTTGTGAGAAAAAAGTATATAGCGTAACAATTAATGTTCTGAATAGTTAAACTTTAGTAAACTTTTGTTATTTATGCAGTTATAGTTTCATATTGTAGTAGACTTGCTGAATCAATATAAACTAATATTCTGCAATATTGAACGCAAAGCTTAATGCACGATTGGCTTCAAATGCTTCTTTTCTAAATTGAACTTATATACAGAAAAGGATTAAGGTTTTCGTGCGGAATAAACTCGTAAAAGTGAAAGTTCATATTTTGTGCTTTGTAAGGGATGTAGGATAAATTGAAGTTTGAAAAAAAAACCGCAGCTAACTAAATTATAAAAAGTGGAAAGACTGATACCATATGTGTTCAACTCAACCCAGGAGTCTACCACACCATAAAATTATTAGCCGAGTTATTTTCTAAAAGTACGCGTTACATAATATGCCACCTTTTTACTTTCACGTGTGAAAGAAAATCGAGTTTCAAATTATATTACAGTACGTACGGGTAAAATCAGACGAAAGGGGTTTCTCTTCTGTGAAAATGAAGTTATTTCCTGGAAAAGCAAGCACCGCATAAAAAACTAATCAAAGACGTCAATGAAATCAATCCCTTTTGGTGAGCGGAGCACAAAGACAGAACATAGGCACAAGGAGAAAAGCTAGATTACTCCATTCTTCAAGAATGAATGCACAAGAGACATAAAAATTTAGAATGCCATATGGCATGTAGTACGATATTACATAAAGTAGAAGTAGAAAATTTCACTTTTATTGCACGTCCCACACACAGCCCTATACCTCAGTTTTAACTATGCCCTCTTTAAAGAACATGCTAATACAAGGAAAAGGCATACCACGAAGCCAGTTTAAAAATAGCTTCAGAAAGCCAATTTTCCTCCGATATCCGTTATTCATTTGGGTCAATATGTTAGATTCAGTTTGAACATGCCTTACAATAATAATAAAAGGTAGCATGCTGCTTCCTTCTTTCGTAATGTAAAAAGTTTTACTTTGTTGCTTTAATTCAAAAAGGAAAAGGAATAAAGTATTTGCTGAAAAGTATACTTGTGGAGACAGCAATAATACGAAAAAGTTATATGTCAGATTTTGAGAGATCATATTTATAACACGTTTTTGTGAAAACAAGACATTCTGAATGTAAAAGTGGACTGTAGACACTAATGGACATTCTTGATTGAGGAAAAAAGCTTTTCACCTGATCATTTTCATCTTCGTGCATTGTAGTGATACAGTTGACAACAAAAGCTTTACGAATGGATTCGTACAGCAGTTCGGATTTGAAAGATTGATGTGCTCTTTTGAACGGATCGTCCAAGTGAAAGCATTTTGCTTGAAAAGATTTTCGAATGAAAGAAAACACATCAACATCACTCATTCATACAGGGTGAAGAGTAGAAAAGAAGCCATTCAGGAAGAAGGCCATGTATACACCTGCTTGGCATATATATTATGCTATTCCCCTTGCCATACCTTGGCAGTTCCGTTACGTAAGTGTACTCAGCTCAACATTCAAAGTTCGTCCATTACCGATGGGAAATGAAAATGGAGAAATAAATGGAAATGACAAAAATATCAGTAATAAGTGTTAAACTTGACATTGGAAAGAGAAAGTACAAAGTTGATCGAACGGAGAGCAAGTAATGTTTCTTTTTTATTATTTTTCAAGTTATCATCATACTATGTAACGGTGACCTTACTTTTGGTACTAAATAAAATTTAATGTTGGATTCCACAAAGGGGCTAGGAAGCCAGATTGTGTACATTTTAATTTATTATACTATACTGCTCAACGTTTGAATGCAATGAAATTGGAAGTAAGCGTGAGTAGTAGATGAGAGTATATTATTCTTATATACTCTAGCCTAACTAAAATGTTTAGTGGATACGAAGGTGAAAGTGAACAAAAAGATGAAAGTTGATCCATTATCCAATATATCGCAGTCCATTTTCGTAACAAGGTAGTTATGAATAAGTATATGCTTTACAACTTGCAACATACGCATGGACCTATAATCATTCATTGTAAGTTTTCTTTTAAAGTGTGTCGGTCGGTCATGTATTTTTTCATGTAAGAAACATGAGGTAAGATAGATAGATAGATAGATAGATTGGGTTTATTGTCAACAAGTATCCTCGAGAGGTACATTACACCTGAGTGACATAAATTAGTCAAAAATGTTTGGTAAATCACATAATACTTCATCATTAAATTCATTTATAATTTGTTCATTTTGCATTGAAAGTACATAAGACATCAGTGATTTTCTAAAAACATTAACAGAATTTATCGATTTAGTTACGGTTTCGGGTAGTTGTAGCCATTTTTCTATTGCCGTGTATTTGAAAGATTTTTTTCCCCAAATTCCATTGCATTTTATAGCAGGTGCGTTGTATTGCTGATTCCGTGTACTTATGGTTGGAATAGAGGAAAAATCTAGGTAGCTATTTATAAAGTCATTTGGGTTTAAAAATGTCATTTTATAAGCAGTAAATATAGAGTCAAACCATACCTTATATTTTAAGAAGAACCATTCTAGTTCATTACATATGAGTTCGCTACAGGAATCAAATTTTTTAAGGTCAAGAACATACTTAGCAGCAAATTTAATAACCTTGTCAATTTCATTAGTAATTCCTTTTTCCAAATTATTACCCCAAATTACAATTGAGTATGTAAGAACACTAAATACAAAAGCATTAACCAGAATGACTTTTTTACCTGGTTCAAGAACTTTTTTAAGAGGATACAACATAAATAAGTTTTTATAGCACTTCTTAATTACATTATTACAATGTTCTTTGAAATTAAGGCATTCATCTAAAACTAGGCCTAGTATTTTTATTGATTCAACCTTTTTAACAGGAATGTTATTTATGCCCAAACTAAAGTTGACGCATTTGTTTAATATGGATCTCTTACTTACAAGCATATATTGGGTTTTGTCAATGTTAAGCTTTACCTTGTTTTCAATAAGCGGCTTATTATAAGCCATTTATGTATATTCGCTAAATCCTTCTCCAGGTTTTCTTTTAAACTTTTAGTGTTTTCTACCTTTTCAGATGCACATACAGTACTGTCGTCAGCAAACAAAGTCAGATTAGAGTTCTTAATACAAAGTGGAAGGTCATTTATGTAAATGCAGAACCACAAACTGCTTGACCCTGCTCCTTGCTGAATACCACGTGTTGTTTTCTTAATATCTGATTTTTTCTTGTTGATTTCTACGTATTGTTCACGACCAGTAAGAAGAGAGTTAATTACATTACATTTAATCCCGTACCATTCAAGTTTTCTTATTAATATATCCCTGTCAATGCTATCATAAGCCTTCTGGAGGTCAAGTGCTACTAAAGCACATATCTTATCCTCATCGATTTCCTTATACAGATAATCTGTAATTTTCATTAGTGCATGAGTAGTTGACATTTTCTTTCTAAAGCCAAATTGGTTGTCATTGAAAAGCTTGTTTTTCTCAAAGTAATCTAAAACTTGTGTAAATATGCATTTGTCAAAAAGCTTCATAAAAATAGGCTGTATTGAAATTGGACGTGTTTCGTTAGGTAGCTTTGTGTTTTGTATTTTAGGGATAGGTACAATACGAGTTATCTTTAAGATATCAGGAATATTACCATCAGTACAAAATGAGTTAAAAAGTTTGGTGATATGATGAACAAACTGTGTGGATTACATAGCATATTTAACGCTTTTATTATTGATACCTAGTGGATCAAGAGAAAGATTATTTTGATTTTTCATTTTTTTCCATGCATTCAACACATCTTCAGTTGTTATTGATTTCAATGTAAATGTTGCATTATTGTTAGTAAAAAGATTGGGAGGCTTTTCAGGCAAAGGCTCATTATCATGAATTTTGGTTGAAATATTTACGTAGTAATCATTTATAATGTTCGGTTCAATGTCTAAATTGTTGGTTTTTGTTTGTTTGAAACCTAGGGTTTTCTCAAGACCTTTCCAAAGTGTTTTCTTAGAAATTGATTCATTAATATTTTCTTTTATATCCCTTTTGATAAGGTTTTTAACCTGCATGTTTAATGTTTTTAATGAGTTTGCTGAGCCCATACTTGGTTTACGCTTGTTTAGACGGTAAGCTTTTTTGGCTTCCCTGATTTTTGATTTAGTAAGCTTAGATAGTGGAAATTTACCCGATTTATCTGATACTACTTTGGTATATGAAGGAATGCATTTGTCTAAGGCTGATTTGAATGAGTTAATGAAAGCTTCAATATTATTCGATCTAATTGTACTTTCCGCATTAAGCGTTTTAAGGAATCTAGAGGTATTCGCTGGGGTGAATTTACGCGATTGCATTTTTGACACTGTTTTGGTTGGCTGCATATAATTATATGTGCATTCGGTCAAGAAATGATCGGCGATAAAGGCGTTAAATACATTTGTAGTTAATACTTTTGACGCATGTTTTACCATTATAAGATCTAGTATGTTGTTTTTTCTAGTTGGAACATCTATCAATTGTGATATTTCTAAAGCATTACAAAAACTGATTAACGGTTTTACTGTACCGCCTTTGAGATTGAAGTCTCCTACTTAATGTTGCTTTTTTGTAATTTGGGTGCCTGTAAAAACAGGCTATTGAAATACTTTTAAAATGCTTGTATTGAATTTTAATTAATGCTAGCTCGGTATTTTCAGCAGTGACATGATTATTTATTCCCCAGAATTTGAATTTGTCAGCAATAAAAATAATTATACCTCTATCACCCGGCTTACTTATGTCAGATCTATATACATTATAACCTGGGATTGAGGGCAAATTATGATCTGGTTTCATAAAAGACTCTGTTATACAAAGCACGTCATACTTATGTACAGAAATTAGATTAGCAATCAGTAAAAACTTATTTTTGATTGATTGAACGTTAATATGACCAATTTTAATACTATTTTGTTCATTATGTTTACGAAAACTTTTCTTTATCTTCTCAGTTCTCTTCCTCTGGTCGATCCCCTTCGGTTCCCACGCTGAGTTGTCGCTCCTCCTCCCCTTGTTACATGTCGGTAACAACAACATAACAACATGTCGTATAGAATGTTGCTTCTTGAAAATGGGGCTTCAAAGTATTTTCACATAGAGGTTTATATGACTTGGTTTATGTAAGCAGTGATGCAATGTCAACGCCATTGTTGTTGCTCACAATTTAATTTGTACACCCGAAAAGATTGCAAAATGAGATGAGATTCCTTTTTATGAATCATAAATTTTTTATACTTGCTCTTGACTTGACTTGACCCTTGAATGAAGATCAAATCGATATGAAAAGGAAACATGTGGCGAAGGAAGTTCAAATGGTAATAACCACAAGTTGCAAAAATCGTAGTAAAACCCAAGTTTAATACATGAGGTTGAGGTGTACCTCGGTCACTGGACAGTCACTGTGACAGTGTACTCTAGAGAGGCGTAGGTCATGATCTTAAAACTTATTGCAATTATGATTTTACGTAATGCTCTATAAAAAATTAAGATTATGGTTCCGGTCCACATCACACACTGCATATGTGACATGAACAAAAATTACAAAGTTTTCAGAGGAGGGGAACAGACGTCACAGGCTGTGACTCACAGCACTTCTTTCTGCAATGCTGGTGACGTGACGCAATAATCTCTGTATATTATATCCCCCTGCTTAAGAATCTGCAATAGAAAGTAAGCATAAGTTGTATACTTTATACACGCGTTGATTTTTGAAGAGTTTTGTCTCTTAAATCAAGTTCAACTTATGTGTAGGGGTCGAAAATGGCATTGTTAGAGAAATGAAAGTTTGAAGGAGAAAAACTAACAAGTAGGTTTGCGTTGTTGAGCAGAATTTTTGAAGCAAATAAAAATAGAATGACATATATACTATAAAAATGACATGATCCATATGTGCATTCACCAGCAACTTGCACTCATCGCGAGTAAATGTCATCAGGAAAGTAGTTCTCCGTTTTATCCATGAATGTGCAGCATTATAAAATTCAACAGGGTATTGTGTCAAATCGAATCTACTTCTTACTTCACTGAGTTTGGAGTTTAAAAAAGCTAAGACTATCCTGTAGGATAGCTTTGTGTCACCATTCACTCACTCTCTTTTATTTCTTTTCATGGGGTTTTTCTATATTACTTTTTCCAGTTTTATGGTCTAACGTAGTTTTTCTGATGATGGCGGTGATGATGATGCTGGCTCAGTGGCATGCGGGCTGGGTTGTATGGTTGAGTTGTTCATTCCGTACTTAAGATTCCCCAGAGAAGTTGTAAATGTAACAAGAGAAGAGAGGAAAAGCTGTGCGACAATTTTCCTCTTCTTTTTTTGCTTTCTTGGGCCTACAAAGAGGAAAACAGTGGAAGAAGACTTTTTGTGGTGATGAGACTGACGAGAAGATTGTTAGCTTGTGTTATTCCAGTTGTAGGGGCACTTGTTAGGATCCACCACTTACAACATACAACCTATATATAGATATAGAGCCAAACACGCAGTACAATACAAAAGCCAACCAGACATCATTCGTTTTTATGTGTACTATTCCTACGTAAATAGTAACGACATATTGTATATGAATGTAATTTGAAACCTTTCATGCTTCAAAGAATCAAAAAGGATAAGAGGAAAGAGAGAGAAGTGGATATAGAAAAAAAGGAAGCAGTTGTGTTATGGCGTGTGTGGCTGGTAATTCTCTTATGTACATACACACATATATAAGTGTTGTTGTTGCGTATTCATGAAAGCATACGGATGTTAAGTGCGAGCAAAAACAGTCAAATCCAAGAAATGGTTCAAGTCAAGAGAAAGTAGGAAAAATATAGAAGGCGTATCTAGTTCAGTGGCAAATGATAATAGGGATCTAGCTGAATTGTTGAATGACCGAGACAAAAGTACATAATCCTTTGAATGCGCATATCCTATATATTAGTATTTTGTAAACATTTTCAAAAAGCATGTAAAAAGCTTGCAAAAAGGTGGTCTGGAAAAAGTGCTACTGCTTCTGCTATTGAATTCCTAAGTTCGATCGTTTGATCGGTGCAGTTTCTCCGATTTCATTATTTGATTGGGGCATTGTAAGAAAGTTCAAGCTTGTCAGTAAAAAAACAAGCAGAAATGACATTTGTTGTATCGTTGGATTATGTAAACAGAAATGAAAAAAGTATTATTTCAAATGGCGAAAAGTTACAAGCTATTTACCAGTTAAGTAAAGGAGAAAATTTTGCATGTGGAATGCTTTTCTTTTTATTACAATGTCAATGATTATAATGGGAGCAAGCAAGTAGCGCTTTCTTCTACAGATGCGTTTAAATTGAAACAGTTGAGTGTAAGTGAAAGAATTTGAAATGACGTGTGACTGTTGTTGGCATGTTGTATATATGCTATGCAATTTAATAAATCGCTTTTTATATAAAGGCTCATACATAAGTATAAAATAGCTTTTTTCATTATGCAATGTTATATGTACTGAAATCATAACATTGTTTCCTTGAATGATGTCCTTATGCTTTAGAGCGTTAAAATTGCTTTGCTGAAGTCTTTTTTAAGCCTCTGTTTTGTTTGAAATGTGCTACTTTTACATTAGTTTGAAGTATGTTGATATCACAGTTCCAGCTCCACTGTGTAATACTAAGAAGCTGACGTATTCGCAACGAGGCTCTTAAAAAGAGTGGGTGACATTAATTAAGGCATCCTTATCTTTGCTTAGAGAGGCGCGAAGCAAAAATCAACGCTAGCAAATTGAGCACTACCATAGAATTTATGCACTCGCAGACTCGCAGCAAGCTTTAATTATATTTCAACTTTATTTTGTTTAACAACACAAATCCAAGGCTTTTCTAAGCATACGTTATGTTCCCAGCAAATTTGATACCTTGGTTTCCAGTTTATTGATGTACCAAAGTGTTAGGCAATGTTTGCCCAAGTGTCTACAATGCAATAAAGGTATTATATCTAGAGTCGAAGTACTAGTACCCTTTATTTCTCAATTTATAATGCAATCCTCGAAACAATTTTAGCTAAACTATAAGTTCAATATTGATGACGATGAATAAAAAATACCTATTTCTCTTGATAGCATGTAGCTAAAAATATTCTGGGCAACAATTGCTGGATAGTGTAATAGTGCCCAAGAGTTTTATGTTGGATTTTCATAAAGCTACAAACTATGTAGCTTGACTGTCTTTTGCTGCTGAACATCTTTCCTTACCCTACAATTACTTTACAAATTAAAGTTTGCAACAATTGGATTTAATTTTAATTCAAGTTAACAACAACAGTTGTGCGCAATTACTTTTTACGACACATTCTCTACTTCAGCAAATAGGCAAACAGTGTTGCTTGCTCTTACTTCCATCACTTAATCTCAAACTTATATACAAACTACGTGGTAATGTAATAATAAATTGTGTACACTAAGCTCATTGTTTAGACGACTTTATTTTGCCTCTTTCTGTAAACATTTTCCTAGTCATCATTCCAGTTGACACATTCTTGAATACTTTTTCTCTTCTTGTTGAAGCACAGTAATACAATTTTCAAAAGTTCTCAACAGTGAAAAAATAACTAAACAATATTTATCATCTGGAAGTTTTTGGTTATACTGGTTATACGGTGTGAATAGGAAGATACAGCACAAAAACTTTTTCACTGAATGAATGACAAGACAAGTTCTTTGCAAAACTTTTTAAAGTTTCATCTTTCTTCTGTGCTTTTTACACGTTTGTAAATAGTTGGCTTCATGCTCAAATTTGTTTGCAGATAAACTTTTTGTATCACATGATCATTTGTTCATGATTGCCTCTCTTCAGGGCTTTACGAAATCAAATTTAAATTATTCAAGGACTGCATGATCAGCAATGCACTACAACACGATATGGGTCTACTGCCTTGTTGTGCCATTTTACCCAACTACTACATTCTTGATAAGGAAAAGTAAAGTTGATGCTCGTGCGTACAATACACAAACATGAATAGTAAATGACATTTTACTGTTAGCGGATGTGTGGTTTGTTTGTGGTCTCCTTTTTGTTTGCTGCCCAGACAAACTTTCTCTTTTTGTTGCTTTCTAATTCACATTATTGCTTTTACTTCTTCTGCATGATAGCTTTTTGTTGACTTACAATAAGGTTTCTGTGTTTCCCAGGGTGAAATATTAAGTGAATTTTATTCTCTTTTTTGTTGCCACAGAACATTTTACCATCGCAGATCCTCCATTGATTATGGCCATATGTGCCTTGGTTGCAATGGACCCCAAAATAATACACCCATATCAGAGTATTTCAAGGTGGTTTAATAACTTTCAAGAGAAGCACCCAGAACTTTGGGCTATTGCCAAGGAAGGACTCGACGGGTTAAGCTATTATGACAAACATCCAAGGGATATGTCGCATCTGAAGCACCCAATTCATCCTGTTCGTGGGAAAATGTAACTTGACCAAATGAAAGTCTTTAAAGGCAACAATTGAAACATGAGTTTAAGAAATATAGTTGGAACCTTGAGAATGCTTTGTCGCTAACCAAATTTACGGATAATCTAATAAAAGGGATTTTTTAGGTTTCTTAATTTCTTTTTATCCACAAGTATAAGCTCAAGTTTATGTAATACTCAAAATGTTCAACTCAAAATCGTGCTTTAACGTACAATAAAATGTAACTCTTTATAACTATTGCAATAAATAGAAAATACAAATAAACTGACTCTTTCAAACACGAAAATAAATAATAATAAAAATTACTAAAACCATGTATTTCTTCCAGCAGTTTATACACGGGTAGTTTCTTTCCTTGCCTTCGAAAATGTCTGCAATTTACATGATGATGTAAGCTAAAGTACAGATATTCATGACAATGATGAAGAATTAGGAATTATTATGTCTACATATGCATGTGTTTGTTAACTTTATGCAATTTACCAAAGCGAAATGAGATAGTATATTACCGTATATTTTGCTCCTATGTAGGTATGTATGTTATTTCCTAGTAATATGCTTTCTAATTCCTTGAAATAAAAGTATTGATTGTGGATTCACTATATTTTATAAACGAGGCTTTATTTGGTTTTTAATATTTACACGCAATTCCACAAACCTTTTACGTACGATGCATAATTGAAGATAAAATTATAGACAATTTTATCAAGTATGGGTTAGCAACATATAATTATTTAAAACTTTGGACGTCATGATCGCATGGTCTGCATTAATTACTGCCGTTTGTTGAAGTAGGAGGAACCGTTGAGGCGTTTGAGAACTGATCCGTGCTTACTTTGATTTTGTCGATTTCTCGAAGTTCTTTCATCTCCAACAACCATGCTTCCCTTTCATTGGGGCATTTTGGTCCCCACGATGGCATGGGCTTTAAAGCAGCCTGTACTTTCTGCCAAAGTCACCCAAACATTTTATTTTTAACAGTAAATAAAAGTAACTGTGTTTACTAAATGTAGCGACATATTTTGATAACTACTTTACACTACCAACACGATTGTAGGAAACAGTTTAGCTTCGTTACATAATTCGAATACAACACCACCACCCACCATGTAATCTGTACGCAAGTGTACCAAATGACAAGAGAATAAATGAAAAGCTTTTTACCACACTCAGTAGTAGACTGAAAAATGACAAACGAGTCAACTGCGTAGGCCGAAGCTAAATGTACGTTTTCTGCCACATCACCACATACTCACCTCAAACCAGGTATTACCCCGACTCTGTCTAACAGCCTTGATTGCACAGATTGGCAAAGTGATCAGTATGATCCCCGACAGCACCCAACCGCACGCTGAAACATTTACATTTACAAAGCTATTTATATAATTCATGCTTTTCCTAAACTCTATAAATGCGTTAAGCAAATATTCAATGTTGCTCAGAAAAGCGAGGCATTAATACCTAGTTCCCTTTGAACAATACACTGCTTTCGTGTGAGCTTGTAATCATTAGACATTCAAGATCATTGATGCAACGAAATATATATCTGAGGGTAATGCGATATTTACCTATAGCTGAAGTTGGAAACTGAGTCCCTTCATGGAGTAAGCTTTTATACGAAGCAAAAAAGTATACAAGCAGAGTAAACAATCCAACGGGCATTATAAAAGCCCAACAAATTTTCCAATAGATTTGTGTTTCTCTTCCCAGCATAAACTTGATATCATCGCAGAATCGATTGACACCGTAGACCCAGGATACAGCAATGATTTCAATCATGGCCGTTATATAGATAATGAAATCCACCCCGTTGTGGTTCACCAGAGTGAGGATGAACTGGCCACCCTTTCAGATTCAATATTAAAGTTTGGCGATTAACATAATAAATCAAGTTTTACAAGTGCGTAGGTACAAAACTGCAACTGAATATGGGCAAAGTTAAAAGAATCGTATGCTTACCGGGGTTATGTAGACAACTCCGGACAAAAATCCAAGGGTACACACGAGAAGTGCAACTTGCCACTTTTTGCTTGTTGGATATATATCTCTGATAATAGTCAACACTTGACCAGCCAACATCATAGCGCTTCCAACTCCTTAAAATTCGTATAAAGAGAAATTACACATAATATGCAATATAAGCATACACATTACCACTGCAGAAGGCTAAAAGACATGGGTTAATTAAAACTTTGTACAAATTGCAAACAAAATCCTTAAAATAAATTATGCGTACATTACGCCAGCTTTACAAAAATCCTATTATTCATTTGGTATGATAACCTTTGTCAAATACTTTTAATGTACATGCATAGCATCCTTTACGATTTAGCATAAGTTTTACCCATAATATAGCTAAATCGACTTGTTTATCTTAGCTGTGAACTGTTATGTTTAGATAAGTTAATGCAAACAAAACTACAAAACTTACCCAGTGTAAACAGCATAAGGAAAAACAGGACGGAAAATCCCTTTTCCGTGTAGCACATACAAGAGAAAAGTGATATTGCAACATTAATTTGTGCATGTGTGAATACTGCATGAACAAGAGAAAGGAACATTTACCAAACATACCTGAGGAAAGAATTCTAAATGTGCTATACTCTCTGGAAAGGCAATGAAAGCCAAGCCTGCAAGTGCAAAAGAAGTTTATATTAACAAAAGTAAATAGATAATACATAGCCGGTTCTATTGATTCCTCCAGCTTTACCTGGACCTCCCCGAGTTACATCCTCGATATTAGTATTCATTGTCTTTGCCAAGTACCCCAGCAGAGAAAATATAGCACAACCTGCTAGAACACTAGTTAGTGTATCCGTAACACTTATTACAAGTGCGTCTCTGCATATTTGATTAAATAAAATATCAAGTGTGCACTTCAAATAATCAGATTTGCCTGATACAATAGTTCATTCAATGTCAAAGATTCCTTATGCATTCCAACAACATACCTGAATACGTTATGCCTAAATCGATTATGTGAAGATAGAAACACAATTGTCCCAAACCCTACGTTCAAGGAGAAAAAGCATTGTGAAACAGCCGCAAACCATACCTATTTTTTATACAGAAAAAAATCATTAGTGTATCATGTTAAAAAAAAAGTATTCTTGAGACCTTCATACTGCCCATATTTTACCTTTGCGCTCAAAAGTTTGGTCCAGTCTGGTTTGATAAAGTAGTAAATTCCATCTATAGCGCCTGGCAATGTGACTCCTCGTATCAATAAAGCAAAAAGCACAACATAGGGAAAGAAAGCAGTGAAATATGACACTTTGCCAGCAGATTTTATTCCCTTCACCAGAAACACGTATATGACCACCCATGAAATCAGTAGACATATGGTAAGCCTCCAGTGTGGTAGACCAATCCCACCATCAATGTTGTCCATTTGTGGGAAAACCGAGGAGCTGTATAATGACAAAAGTTAATGAGACAACAATTCCTCAAATGAAACAAGATACTCTGTTCTCGGCCCTTGTTCACATTATACAAGGACTCCTAAAGTAGAAAAACTTTCTCCCCAAAACTTACTAATAATAAAGTTCAGAAAAACTTAGGTTTGCCTCGTTCCTGGCCCCGCATATGGATGGAATATTAGGGCTTGCAGCAGAACCAGAACCGGTGTCATTGTTGCAAACTTCTACTGACCAGGGTAAAGTACTGGAGAAGGAGAGGAAAAAGTAGTAGACGGTGATAGCCATGATGCTGCAGTAAAAAGATGCTGTGCAGCATGCAGCCATCATTGATGCGTATCCAACACCTGTGCAAATGTTGAGAGAAAGTTCAAACGCTTTCATGAATCTTTAACGAAGGGTAAAAAGAGAAAACTTACCTCTAAATATTGGTGAGATTTCCCAAATATTTACCGGTCCAAAGCTTGAAAACTGACCTAAGCACATCTCCAAAAAGTACATTGGTCGACCAAAAATAAACAGAGCTATTAAGTATGGTATGAGGAAAGCTCCTCCACCATTTTCATATGCTGCAACGATAGAATAGTTTAGAATACAAATTAGTTAGCTTGTTTAGTTCTCTATAAGAAAAAGTTTTGAAAATAACGATCTTGTTGCGAACAACGTTTATGAAAGCAATTTTTCTTTCGTAAACATAATATTGGTTTTGACATGCATTATTCCTTTAAATTTTGCATTTACCCGTAAAAGGGAACCGCCATACATTACCAAGACCGACGGACATGGACACACAACTTAAAAGGAACTCCATTTGGTTGTCCCATTTGTCCCTCGATTTTACTTGCTTATGTTCATTACCAGATTTGTCGGGGGGCTCTCCGTCGATCTGCAAGTCACGAAGCATGAATACTAGATTTCATGCAGTCTCTCATAATTGACTATTTGATTGAATCAACGGCTGCATAGTAATTACCTGTGATGTCATTGATGATAATGAGGACGGTAGGGGTTGCCCCTGCCCCATACTTGAATGTGGCAAGTCGTCTGCCACTTCTCTGTCAGTAATCTCAGCACTGGAAATTTCATTTTCATTAGACTGTTCGATGGAATATGCCAAATTGACTATTCCGAGCTCCTGGATTGCATAAAATTCAAGAATACAATTTATACTACTTACGTAAAGAATAATGTCAGAAATCATGATGCATTTTTACTTACAATATGCTGGGTTCGTGGATATCGTGCATTTTCCATATTTCCTACAACGTGTTTTAACATAGCCTAAACTGGCAAAATGCGATTAGAAATATTCAAAATTATGGTTACTAACTCTAGATTATACCATAGCTTACACGCACTACTTACTTTAGAAAGTTATTTGACTTCCAAGGACTGCCTTCACAAAATAATTTCACTGCCCGTACTTGAACCATTGAAAGTTTCGCTCAATATACACAATAAATAATGCTGCTATTGTTCTATAATAATTACTTTCATTATATTTTATTGCATGTCATAACAGTTCTAAGGTTATTGCTTATATTACAGCATTGGCAATATTTTAAGCTCAAGAAGAAGCATTCATATTATGAATAAAGAATCAATTCATAAATAAAGAATGGAAATATTTTATTGAGACATTTGTTTTAATGACATTTTAATTAAATCATCGATCATCATCAGTATCCAAAGTTTTGGCCACGTCATCAATCCAATGTGTGTCCTTTGTCTTATTTGCAGCTTCTTCGCTATCTGTACTGTTATCACCACCAGTCTGAGACGTTGCTATTGTCGTTGTTTCTTCTTGGTCGAATATGGGTGGTATGAGATCCAAAATTAATGATTGGTATGGAATATGAGGAGCCGCCCCACACACTTCGGGCCTTCCAACCTCCGGACGCACTATTTCACCTTCTGCTGCTTCCCATTCAACATGATAATCTCCTTCGCAGGTGGAATTATTGCCTGTTTGAATGTAATGTACAAGTCCACAATTCACACCTACCAAAATGCTTAAAGCCCCTCCAACAGCTTTTAAAGTAGATTTTAGATGAGGAACGGCAATCATGTGAAAGATTTTTGAAATCATCCACATTCCAGACAAAAATACATCTACAATTTTTGGATTTTTGTACAAAATGCTAACAATTAGTTGAACCGCATTGAAATTATCGATGATCGGGCAACCAGGATTTGAGAGCTCTGTGGCAGTGTCAATAATAGCTCTTTTACCACCGACTGCCTTTGCATCAGATTCTAAACTGCTCAGGGCTGGCTTAAATAGGTCAGCTCCCTCCACATTACCGTATTTTAGAAGCATGGCAGGAATTGCATTGGCAGCTAAACGAGTAAACCGCTTAAAAGCGTCAGGAACAATTCCAAGCAAAGCCAAGAAATGTTTGAGGCTTTTGATATTTTCGTACTGCTTATTAAACAATCGGACTCCCTAAAAATATATGAAACCCATCAAAAGTATGTTACGAAGCGTGTCCTTTCTTACCCCATCATGATATGCATAATAACTCACCTCGTCAAAGGCAGTTCCCAGAGGATCGCACAAAAGCTTAATAAGAGAATTTATATTACTTTTCACAATTTTGCCAATAGGATGCTTATTAAGAAGACAGTGAAGGTAGCAAGAAATAATGTTTTTCCGCTTGCAAAAAATCAATTTCGCTTTACATTCTAGCAGCTTTTTCAAAAAATTTCCAAGACCCTCTTTTAGAGATTTAGGCTCTATCTCTGCAGCTTCTTCTTCGGTTGGTGATAGAGTCGTTCCACCCTCTGAATCAGTTTCATTGCTGGTGGCATTGGGTTTGAGGAGCAATTCTTCAACGGGATCCATTAGGAGTAGTTTATTCAAAAATTGCTGACCCACAAACGGACCGTCATCGTGGGCTGAATTACCTGACGGTTCATCTATTTGTAGTTTCGATTCAGGATAATTTCCTGCGAGTACTGCTTCATTTGCTATAGGATCAACTATTAGCGCATCTTCGTCTGATATTGGTAGGTAATCTGTTGTTGCAAAGAAAAGTAGCATTAAAGGATTTAATGAAGAGT
The DNA here is from genome assembly GCA_029691765.1 of Entomobrya proxima. Lineage (NCBI taxonomy): Eukaryota > Metazoa > Arthropoda > Collembola > Entomobryomorpha > Entomobryidae > Entomobrya > Entomobrya proxima. Next base: position 14,465,094 of record CM056169.1, read on the forward strand.
GAAAAACTATTAATTTTACCACATTGGAACTTGGAAGTAGTCGCTTCACTTTACCCTTTGCCTGTGGGACAATGTCCTCTGGAGAGACAATATCACCCAATCCTGATATAGCATTGTTCTGTAGAAACAAATTGGCTTTTCGTTTAGTTGGAAAATCCTTGTCAACATCCCCGATGGATCCTTTACCACAAAAATATTAAGCCGATATGGATATGAAAACACAAAAATATTACATTATGGAAACATATTACCCACCGGTTACACCATGTTTGCACAAAAATGCTCCACACAATATTATGGAAATCACTCTCATAATCCTGTATCATACACTTGACAAAGAGCTAGAATCCAATTTTGAAGTTTTATGACAAAATTTAGAGTTTTGGTAAATAGTGAAATGATTAAATAAAAGGGATCATCTACTAAAATATTGCTATCATGCTGAAAATCATAGTTTTATTATAAGTATAGTCTATTGTGGGTGTAGTAGCTCAAACTACAGGAAAGGTGAATGCTGGTATCAATACAATGGAGCATATCCATTTCCGAGAAGTTCAACATTTTAATATCTTATTATTAGCTCAAAAACAATATCCTTCCCCGAATTTGCTACTTTTGTATTTTAGCTGATTCCCCACATTTCGTGACTCTAATTATTCTTTTTGCTCTTTGATGTGGCATTGCCTTTCCTGTTATTTCCATCATTAGTTCTTCTATTTGTGCCATTCTTTGAAGCTGATGGAGACTCTAGTAATGATGATGCTGATCGTCTCAACGTTACATGGCTGTCATTTGAGGACTTGGTTGTTACTACTTTTCCGTGACTCCCGCTTAGCGAAGCATCCATATCTCTCCTTCTCTTATGATAAAGGCCTTGGTTAATTGGCTGAAAAACCTTTGTAAGCCGTCGTCGCGTTTTTTCCGCTTGCTGAAAATAAGCGAATTATTATTAGCAGGGCATTATGTGTACATTTGCACCTAACTTTCCTTTAGTACCTCGCGTCTGAAAGCCATTCTGGATTCGTATTCCATTTTGGCCATTGCCACCTTTACTTTATAGGGAATCTTTGGACAAACCCTCTTCACAAAGTATTGAAGTACTAAAGTTAAGTGTTCAATAAAGGCAAACAGGAGAAACCACTCGATATCCGAAAAATCTGGAAATGTTTCCCGCAAAGGCTGGTTTATTGCCAGCAGGGCGCAATTAGTGATCACGGCCACACTAGCCATCATTTCAAAAGCTTGAAGCCATGCTCCAATACTGCTCACTCGACGGGCTAGACAACGCTGGTAAACCTCTCGTCTTTTGAACAGGCTCGTTGATAAAAGTAAGAGATTACTTAAAAGAGCAAACGCCGCTGACGGAGTGTATACGGAGGAGAACAGGAATATGTAGCCAAATTGCAGGTAAAGATTCAGATACTCGTCAAAATCTGCCTTAATTCCAAACATTTTGCAGACTGATTCAAACAAGTCTATATAGGCTAAGATTTACGAGATTAAAACACCCCACCACGCACCTCGTATTCGTACGGATCCATTGCCTCTTCCACTTTTGACATTTGTACTCGTCTGTCATTGGGATCTAAAGTTTCTATTGCAATATCCTCTAGCCCTGGATATGGTCGGGGTTGGACAGGATCTGACGCTGAATGTTTGCCTCGAAATACACTGCTTAGTCGGTGATATCGTAAAAACTCGTGCATCTATGAAATAAATAAGTTTATGCAATGACCCGCATTATTTTCTAGCCCTTCTCTTAAAAGAATAGTTAAAATTACTTTAGCCTGGCTGGTGCGAAATACGATTGGAACAATACACTGTTCCACGGTCATCAAAAACTGTACAATCCCTAGCAGCACAAAAAGACGCTGGATAGCAAAGAGTTGGAAACAAGCACTTAATTGGCTCGTACAAAAAGATTAGTTCAACTTGTTTTAGTAGGAAGTTGGTTTAACCTGCTGAAGCAACATTGTGTCATTCATGACGAAAGCCGTGTAAAACAAGACGGAAAAGCTGTTGGCCGCTTCAAAAACCACCATTTTGTTAACAAGGTGTCTTTCATGCTGAGTTTGAGTTCTGTGATTCTCTTAAAACCCAAGAAAATGAAACTCTATTATTTTTTGGTTAATCTTCTGCATCTCAAAAATACTTCAAAATGTTTCAAGTTACTAACCCCATTCTGTGAGATGGTTTGCCAGCCAACGATATATTTTTGTGAACAAGAACACCGTTATAGCGTAGATTGTTACAGGTATATAAGGAAATCCAAATTTCCAAAAGAGAAATCCTGTCTTGGATTTGATATCTTCTAGCTTTTCCGCAGCATACCGTTTAGCACTGGTTTCATATTCCAAATACAAATACATGCACCAAATGGCTATGGCGCAGCATAGTAGGACAATTGGAAGGGAAACGCCATATGTCTGCCACAGATTATAAATGTTGAACCAATTTCCATGAAAAAGATGTTCCATACAAAACATAAATTTGGTTGCTTGTTTGTACCTTTAATACACACTTGTAATAAGGATATCTTCGCTGTAGCTGCCCGGTGACTGGATCCAAGGACAAAACTCCATGATGATTTTCTCTAGGATCTTCCCACTGATTCATATGCAGAGTACCCCACAAGTAAGTGAGTCGAGACTGATACCTTTGCCACATCACCAGAAAGATGGTGACAAGGAGCATGTACATGATACAAAAGTAAAATACAAGATGATGAAACCAATAATGTGGTAGCAGTCTCATAATTAGTCCAACAACCGCCGGTATCGTTAACCAATAGCTGTAATATGCTACAAAGTTAAAGTAGAGACACGTCTGGTCTCCAAAATAGTTGCGAATGTTTTCATATGGATTCGACTCCCAAAACTCCCAAAACCAGTGTCCCTCTAGCTTGTTCAGTTCATCTTCTTGATGCAGGGCAAAGTATGAACTAATCAATTCATTCTTTGTATACACATGAACTACAAATAACGGAAAACCCCAGAATAATCACACACGCGTTTATGCATTGCTCGGAATTCATCGTTTCAAATCTTACAAATTGACTGTCCAGTTGTCAGTTTTATATGCTTGTAACCAGGAACGTGTCTTTCACCGGGATGGACATGTAAATTTTTCAACTCGTGCATCACCACGATTTGTTTTTCTGCAGGACTCAATATATCACTAATTTGCATCGACTCGGTCAAGAAAGAATGCAAATCATTCAGTTGGAATGGTCGCGGCACATCTCGAGTATAGTCCATCTTTTTAATTTCTAGCTTTTCTGCGACCTCTAAAAGCCTCCAACCTGCTGCGGTTACATGTACCACAAGACCCTGTGCACAGCCGAATAATATGATGAGAAGATTGAATTGATGAACAAACTAGGTGAAGCCTGTAAGCATATTGTTCACCAAAAATTACTTCACCAGGTTGCCCCATGTACGGCTCTCTTCTCAGAAGAAGCTCTGCTCCACCCTGAGACTTTTTCGCTGTAACTCTCTTGATAAACCACCTTAGTGCATGAATATGGATTTTGTTATTAAATTTAAGCACAAGCTCGGTGTTCTTGAAAGGGTCTTCCGTATCAAGCACTACAACATCCGGTAAGTAGGATTCAGAGTACTCGTCCACGTGAATGTTAATTTCCTCGAGAGGGCTTCGACCGGTCTTAGGATCCACAGCTAAATTTTCATTACCGCTATCAGAGTCCTCGTCCTCAAAATCTGCTTAGACCAAAGTGGTTTGGGGAATTTTTGGGAGTAAAAAGCAAATGGCTCTTCAATAAGATAGTCTTGAAGCATCTTTACATCGATCTGGTGTAATACCTATATATGATTACCTTCAATAGAAGCAGAGGTTTCGTAGCCATCTAGTTCAATTTCAGTATTTTGATGCCTCAAAGTATCATCTTTACGAACATCCTTCATGATTCCTGCAAAATGGATTCATAATATGGATTTAAGAGGTTTTCCCATCAACCCATTAATCCAGGAGGATGTATTGGTACTGGTACTAGTGGTTCTATAGTGCAATTTGGTAGCAATCATTCATTCAAGGCTAAATGAAATCTATCATAATTTCTGTTACTTATTAAGGCATTGTGCTAATGTAGGCATATCAACATGGATAAGACTGAATAAATGTCTCATGTCTTTGGGTTATTTGACCGGGAGGCCAAGGGAGTATCTGTAGACTTGGTGTTTGCTATCTCAGAAAACACGGTTTTCAGCACCTTTCGCAAATCCCTGACTTTGGTTATGTCTTCATAATAATCAATGATTTTGCCTTTATGCTTCACATATTTGGTGAAAATTGTAAACTGAAAACAAGTGATGACAAATTCATATTGAAGACAGGCTCACGGACTCCGCACATGTCAGACATTACACGAAAAGATTGAAACAAACATTTTAGCTCAATACTTAGAGACATTTCTTATAGCTGCAGGTTCTTGTTAAAACTTTTTGCAGAAAAAATGCAAAAAAAGCTATGCAAAAACTTTTCTCTTACGCCAGGTTTGTGTGGTAGTAATAATGCACAACTAAAAATAGCTGACAGGCTTAACGCACAAAATCCTCCCACTCTCAAAAGTGGTATCCCACTGAGTATTAAGCAAATTCATAGGCTTCATTCCAAGACACGTGTTCTATGAAGAAATGATCAGACATATCAACTTTTTGCATAGAAAATGTCAAAAACGTGCGTTGCATTGCTTTCATTCGATTACAGGAACCAATGATAACATTACGACGGCAAATTTTCGTATTTTTGCTTATATCTTACAGAGGTTTTTGATGAATTGCTCCATTTTATGACATCAGTCATTTTATGTAGAAAGTTCTCCAGATCCAGAAGCCAATAAACTTAGTAAGGTTTGTTTTACACTTTCATTGAAATCACATGAATCCCATGAAATCAAAGATTGCCCAATTCTCAAAACAAGCATACTCTTCTATATATACACCTACATAAAATCTCAAAATAAATACAAAGTAATATTGATAATACGTTTTGTAAAGGTATTCCAACGACTTACTGATAACTATACTGATAAGCATGACGCATTGTCGATTGTACTGCGTGGATACACTATTATTTTGAATGCATCAAGTTTTTCCTTATATATTGGTATATGAACTTAAAGTTATCACTTTTGAAGCTCTAGGGTATGGTTTATAATCCTCGAATATGCATGGAAGACATTTTTTAACTTTCAACATAGCATAAAGTTTCAGCGAGCTTCCCAGTTCGAAGTGGATCTGTTTGTTTTTTACCTGTATGACAGATAAAAAGTACGTTTATGCGTTTCCATTTCCCATGAATTATAATAAACCACATTATATATTCAGTCTACAGCGATACGACAACACTTGAAAGTGATGGATGGGTAACTTTGTTTTATCTAAAAAGCTTGTGCATTCGAAAGTATGCATACAATATCCACCAATCGTTCGGCTCACACACTACCGTTGATTATCTTGTTAAGCAATCCCCGTTACATGATTCATTTTTTTCGTTTTGCTTTCAGTGAAAACTGAACGTTTGACGACTGCGCACGTTTCTGTATATTGTACTCCATAGTTGCATTCTTCAATTTTTAAGATGCAAGACTTGCAAGAGGAAATCATAGCGTCATCAGAATTGTATTCCTTGTTCCCCCACTACAAAACGGGATATCAAGGAAGCATTCCTTCGCTTGTGGTTCCAACCAGCAAATATTCTTCAACGGAAACGGAACTTTCTGCTAGCAATGACGATGAAAGCAGTAATGTGGGGAGCCACAAGGGACGTCAACATCCATCCTTGAGTGGATTCTCAGTATGATATGGCCTTTTCAAATTTTTCCTTCTTTTGGTATGAAAGGTTTTTTCTTTTAAGAAAATTAGTACTCTATCTGTAGACTTCAGCAGCCAGTTCCTCGGGATCATCTCGAAGACGAAGAAAGAGAAGACGATATAGAACGGCAAGCACTAGCACTAGACTTTCCCCAGCTTGGTTGAGACTGGGTGTTCAATCAACCCGAAGTGAAAGTACAATTGCTGAAATTCTAGCTGCACAACCGATTACCGGAAAAAGTGGCAAAAGTGATGACGAGCCTGTGATTTCAAGCAACGATATTGAGTTAAGGGTAAAGATTGTACCCTCTTTAAACTCTGTTGATGACTTGAAGCACGCAATAGGTAAAGCCAGTGGAAGAAGATATATACTAGTAGAAACGACTCATTTTTGAAACTGCAATATCATACACCGTATATATGCTTAAATATATTTCCAATGATCAGGTAGACACCGTGGAATATCTGGAAGCAGTGCACCGGCAGTGGACGCTGTACTCTTTGCCATGTTTTATGCAACCGACATTTTTGACTGCTTGCTACATGACTCAACCTCTTATTCTCGACTCCTTCATCCACAATACTCATCGAGGGCTAGCAAAAATAATTTCTTAAAAGCGGATTTACTTTCTCTTCTAAGAAAAGAAATTGTGTATTCCCTAAGGATCAATTACTTTTGTCCCGCTAGTAAAATTGTGAAGCTGGTGCAATTAGTGGATGAGCATTATCCCTTGGAACACATTCAAGGTGAGATAAATTGGAGGGTGCATTTCTTTAAAAAACCAAAATCATACACTTAGTGTGAAGAAATTTTTTTCTCCCCAGTCTTATTACACAGGAGACACAAATGCAATTACATATTTATTTAGCTAAAAAGCGACCTACATTTTTTGTTTCCATTCCGAATATAAATAGACGCTGCTGGATTCCTCGACCTACTTTTTCGCAAACTTTTGAAGCAATGTCCTTTCCTTACGTACTCGAACGGAAGTACGGGCTTTATCCATCCCATTGATTTGGAATATTACCTAACAAGACGGTTTTACTACCAACCGGTGGCTCTCACGGTGCAACAATTGCTCCGTCAGAAGAACATTTTCAATACGAAAAGAGACAGGGAGCAATCTAGGGGAGAAGAGAACCGGAATTTTGCAACGGTACCATATCCTGCTTTGATTATAAATATAATTAGGAAAGCTTCTCCTGATGAGAATGTCGATGACGAATCCATGTACTACTGGGACCAGTCATCCGAAACACATCATCATTGTCACAAAAGACCAGTTATTCCCAACCTGAAAATTGATATAACAGACTTAATAGGAAGAAATGACAGTGATAATAGCTATCTTCTTCATAGCTGTAGTGGTAATTGGGATGAAAACATTTCATTTAGAGACAATCAATCTGTCATGATGGCTTCGTCGTACCAGGTGGACAACCCGTCGTTTCTTTCCTGCGAATCCGAGAATACCATAGGTAGTTTTATGAGAACATCTTAACTGCTAAAAATGTGATGCCATACATCGAAGATATTAGAGCTAATGTAAAAACCTACGTGTTACCAATAATGCATTTTTTTCAATGTAGATGAAGTTGATGAATCTCGTTTTGTGAGGGGTCTTAAATCAGCATGGAAAGTTGTGTTCAGCTATTTGGAAGATTTAACAATATCTTCCGCTCACGTCAATCCTCAAGAATCATTGTCTTTAGATGAAAACATCAGAATAACAAACCAGAATAATTTGCAATCCGGGAATTTATCATCATCAGAAAAGTTTTTCAACCAGAGAAAAAATAATCACTTAAGCTCTTCTTTATCATCATTAACCCTTTCGACATCGCCAAGCTTCCAATCTTACCAGGCCAGAATTAGTGAGTTGGAAGAATCGTTGACTCTTCCGCCAAAGGTGCAAATCAAAATGGAATTGATTGCCATTATTTGCAAGTCTAGAAAAAACAGACTTGACAAGAAAAATGGGGCAAATAATTCTTTTTCTGGATACTCTGTTTATTGCAAAGCTGGGAAAGATGTAATAGATATGGGAGGAAACACACAGTATGCTCCTTGGATGTTATATGAATCCAGAAGTGGTATTGCACCACAGGTACGTGATTGCAAAAAAAATATCGTTAACTTCCAGATTCTATGAAATTCCAAATTAACTTTTCCATGTTGGTATTTATTTTTATATACAGGTAGTTTTAATTGAGAATTTTGGAAAGTGGATGGACTCACTAGAAAAACACCACGAAAGTTTGAGTCTGGAGCAAGTACCAATGGAAATTCGTCGAGTTTTAGAGGATTCTCAGTTATTTATTTACAAGCGACTTGGAAAATAGGTCGGGCATAGTCATCGACAATCAAATTCTATTAAACAGCTATATATACATAAAGTTTTTTTCAGGGCTGAAACCCCACCTGCATTAAAGTAAATATGGAAGTCCGCGATATCTTAGCCAATGATGTATAACTTCTGGTGGCGTTCCAAACATGTGTTCCAATAAAAACTAAAATCAATGAAAAAAAACGAAAATAAGCAAAAGTTTGTTTTTAAACGTTACAGTTCAATCAGTTTTACTTTACGTACCACTATGGCTTGCTGCCAGTGCTTGGTTGCCAGCTCCGTGGTTGGTAATGACACCACCAACAGGGCTAATCTGTTCAGCATGTGAGGCTTGGTTTTCATATCGACATCGCAATACTTGAGAAGCTTCTGCAATTCTGTGTGACAGCCGTTGTGTCGAGTTGCCCCGTTCATTTCTGCTTCCTCTTTCAGCTTCTTGTACCAGAGAGCTGGTCGCTTTTGCTTTAGCTTCTTTTCCTCCGCGTCCTCATCATCACTCGCGCTGGAAGGAGCTCCCGTTGTTATCACGGGAGGCTGTTCCTGGTTCATTCTCATAACGGATATAGTCCACTGGTAAACTGGACTTGGGTGTAGGCCATTAAGCTTACAACGAAATCTTTTCAATGTATCCCAGTCCAGTTTTCCGATTTCGTTTTCATAGAAAACTCTAAGCTTGTTTTCCGTCACGCGAAACATTCTCTTCATTTCCATGATGTTTGTAAAAATGTCCATTTCCGTTGTACGAACCCCAGCTAGCTTATAAAGACGACGGACCGGCGTTGGTGGAACTTCATCCATGTGCGGAGTTTTCTTCAAAAGATTTAGCCGTGACTGCTCCTCCGAGGGTATTTTGGTTGTCGAGTGAGGAAATGGAAAAGTTGGTGTGGGAATGTCATATTCTTCCGGCCATCTTTTGTTTGCTTCTTCGTCGCCTTCCATAGCTGCTTTTCTGGACATTGTCTTCCTTTTCTTTAATGCCGCTTCGACGACTTCAGCAGCATCCGCTTCTGTCAGATTAGCAGGATCTTTGTCTGTCAGCCTATTACAGAGTATGAGAAAGTCAACATTACTGAAAACTATTAACTGCTAAACTATAAACTATTAAAGAGTGAGAGAATTAAATTGCGTCCTTTTCTTTATACCCTTTGGCATTTTTAAAGTCCATGGCCATCGCTGCAATGTCTATGTTGTGCCAAACAGGACGCTTCAACTTTTTATTTCGCTCGAAAAGTTTTGTATACGTCATGTAGTTTCTGGCCCTTCGAATTGCAGCGTGTTCTGGATTCTCGGCTAAGCGCTTAATTTTCTGCTCTGCAGTTAGCATGCTCCGTTTGCGGCTCCTCATCTCCATCATATCTTGGAATGAGTACTCTCTTTTAATATCATCTATAATTTGGTTCGTTGATCTGAATGTGTACAAATGTATTAAATAAAAAGCATATTATGCATAACGATTTTATGAAAAGTCAAATGAGAATTATATGTATTTAACTTCATACCTGACCGGACTTAAATTCACGACGTCTTGTACTGTAATTGCTTCAACACCACCAGGTTTCATTGCAATGATATCTTTTATGGTGCTTTTTCTTCGATTCTTTGTTCCAAGTTGCGACAAACTTTTTCGAATGTCCATAGCTCCTGACGCGTTCCGGGATAATGTTTTTCCATGAGATATTAGATGTTGAGGATTACTTTTGATGAAATATATACATAAGGTATAGATTTAAAGTAATGGAGAGATATTGTCTTTGTCTTTGTAGTTTTGTCTGCATGAATTGATTGGAATAAATCAATATCATTACTTGCTTGGAGCTGGCTCTTTTTGGCTTTCCTCTTCCTTTTTTTCCGGAGACACTGGAGACATCTGAACTACAGACTTCCGACTGTCCACGGAAAATGAACGATGACCCAGGCCAAAAATGTTAGCTTGTGACTTCTTTTGCTGTGCATTTCGTTGAAGCAGTAACATCGGAGTCATTACGTTTCGCTGTCTGTTTTCTGATGAATCGGGGCTATGAGACCTAATTTGAAGGATGGCTGTTGGGGGCAAAGGGAACTATAACCAAAAGAAACGTGAATCGTAGTTTATTGCTCTATTGCAACTAAATCAATAATGTCATTTACCTTTGATTCCAACTGCTTCATTTTGATATTCAGCAAAGACTTCATTATGCTGTAAATTGCCATCATGAACTTTTCAAATGATAACATATCACGTTGATACTTCCTGCGTATGAAAATATCAATTTATGAATATTGTGTACTTTTCTCTATATATGTTTAAAAGTTCAATGTGAACTCTAGCAGTACAAATGAATAATATAATTAATATTTGAACTATACCTCGCATCCACAATGGAAACTCTCCTTTGATCTGTATCCTTATTTTTGTCATTAGATCCGCGTTTGTCCTTAGAGGATCTGTCTTTGCGACGGAAATCAAATGTACCTTCGCGAACCGCTCCAAAACCTGAGTTCATGCTGTAGCTCTCTTTTTCCTTCTTTTGAGACCATTCTTTAAGAGCTTTAGAGAACGGGGTATTTCCTTTTGTAACTGTAAAAAGGAAGCTTTATGATATTGAGAAAGTACGAGCTAAAATCATCGTTTTGAACTCTCTGGGACCTTTCCAAAATTAGTTTTTTATTAAAGTAATAAGGATGCAGAATGTCATATAAGAAGAGTTTTGTATAGCGATCCTAATTGGCATACAATGTACCTTTATAAAAATTCTCCGCAACCTTTACAAACTGATCCACTTTTGCTACTCCACCAGGATCTTTTATAAGTCTTCCTTTATTGTAACTTGGCCGCTTTACTTTACCGTGAGGAAGACGGGGTAAAAACGCGTCTCTTTTCTACAGTTTTAATAAATTATTCAAAGGAAAATAAAAATGCAAGGGATGAACAATATTTGAAAATTAATTTCTTGTTAGTCCAATTACCCTTTTTAGTTCTTCTTTTCTTAATTTCATTCTGATCCACCGTGCAGCCTGGATGAATATTAAACGATAAAGTAAAAAATGACGATGCTAGAAAGTGACGCTAATGAAATTGCATTTGATAGTTCATTCATATTGTAAAGTACTGTTATTTTTAAATCGGGTGGCAAATTTTTAAAGGTTAATAGAGCGGTATCCAGCTCCAAATCTATTAAGGCTTCGTAGGGTACGTCCAATGGAGAAAAGAAGCCAGTTTCCAATGCTCTTTCTTCTCGAGCACGTATTCTTTCTAACCAGTCGTCCGGCTTTCGTGTATAAACGCTGGCAAGCGTTCGATGCTCTAGCTCTCTTTCTTCTTGTTTCCTATCCACTCGGACCTTCCAACTTTTCTTCATGTATTTGATAAGTTTCTGAACCATTTTATTGGTCTTACGCAGAGCGATTACTTCAGGGTCTTCTTGACGTGGCATAACAAATGCAATGTTGCTGTCTTGTCGTTTCTCCAAAATGTCTCTTTTCTTTCTTAGATACCAGGGTTTTCCCTTTGGAATTGATCGTGGCTTCCGCGTCTTGTCAGGAATGCAAATCTCATGCTTAATAAAATGATGCCTACGATAGCGTTTTGACTCTCCTACGCTTGGCGCCATTGAGGGCTCTTCAGGCGCTCCTTGGCCCCCAGCTTCGCCTTCCTCCTCCTCCTCTTCACCTCCTACCAAGCATGGGTCAATTTCTTCCTCCTCTTCTTCTTCTTCGTCATCCTCCTCCTCTTCTTCCTCATCGAATGCCTCATCTTCATCGTGAACAAATAATACTGCATCAACTATATCATCTTCTGGTGTAACTTCATTTTTTGGCTTTCCTGATGCTTCCACGGGTGTTTTTCCTGAATTTTTACGTGTCTGAGATTTCACTTCCTCTTTATCAGGCATTTTTATATTTAAGATTGTCAAATGTTAAATGGAATACAAAAATACAAAAGTCAGACAAAAAAATTACCCTGAAGCGGCACCAGCAATACTCGTTTAAATAAATAATCAGAAAAACTTTTGAGCATCAATGAATTGGTCTTGATTATTACAACTCGTCTACATGTTGATGTGATATAGTTTCCATTGGATTTGGTTTGTAAGTAATTTGGAGTGGAGGTCTTATTTTGGATAGGATTAGGTTGTTTGGAATTGGTTTGCATTTCTGCGTACTAATCGTGATTCACTTTTAAAGTGATCAACAAAGTTTTCTTTTATTATAGCGATATTATGTTTGTAAATTGTAATATAAAATCTATAAATTCCTATAAAAATGATCGCTCGTAGATAATAATTTAATATGGAGTTGGACAGAAATACGTTTGTACGCTTTCAACGATTATGATATAGCTAATGAATTTTTAAAGTTGGACACATTAAGAGATACGTATAAAAAATCATTATCAGTCTAGTACATTTGTATAATAATAGTCCTGACAAATTTGAATATACGCTTCTTGTTCAGCACTTGTCATTTTTGCTATCACGCTCTCATTTATATCAGTAATTGGTACTCTTTGAGAGCCTACTACAACTGTGGGAACGTTGCAGTCTTCCTCATCGTCTTCCTCCATTTCATCAACTGAAATACAAAAAAGAAGTTATAAATAATCTACCAAACGTTTCATTTTAATTACTGAAGAGCGAATAATCAATGTAGGTGATATACCTCCTCCATTGTTCCCATCAGTCTCATCAGCATCAAAGTCTTGTCCAGGTATTACTGGATAGCCCGATGACCCATCCTTCTTTTCAAACGCCATCAACAGGCTCATTATATCCTCTCTAGGGGCCCGATCTACAGACGTACTCTCGGAAGTTGTAGGACGTGATGTTGTGGTCATCTATTAATAATAAAGTTTAAAAAATATTGGCATTTCTTGAAAATATAATACGGTTATAGTTTTGATCCTTACATTATCGCCGTAATCTCCTATTGTTGATTCAGTCATCCATATTGGCCTTTCCTTCTTTTCTTCTCGTTTTACTTTATTAGCTTCATCCCCAATAGTAATATCAATCTTAGTTTCAGAATTTCCAGTGGAACGGGTTGCCTCTCCAGACCAGATGCCAATCCTTGCATTGTTTCCACTTCCATTTTGACTATACAACAATGGCAATTGGAAACATTTAGAGCGACAATACATCTATATTCTATAGCTGAATAAAATATTTAAATATTATTATCTTACCTGTTATCACCGAATAATCTGGGTGGTTCAGGTTCTAAAAGCTCCGGTGCTAATTTTACATCCTCTGCTCTTCTCAAAAGTTCGTATAAAAGTTGAACTTGTTCATTAAATCTGAAAACGGTAATGAAACAAATATAAATTACATTTCCTTTCTTTTCCACTTTCAGTATTACAAATTAATCCTACTTTGCAAGCATTAATCGCGAGTCTTTGGGCACACCGGAAGCATCCTCTTCTACGGGTTGTTTGCAAAACGTACAATAAAATGCGGCAGTCATTGGATCAAATAATTCTCCAGCCTCCAGATCTGCAAGTTCAAGTAAAAGCTGCATACTTCGCAAAGAATAAACAGTAACAAGTTTACTAATCTTCCATTTTCAAACTCTGCACACCTGTAAATGTCATTGTACAGTTAGTACACTTAAACGAGGCTCTGTTTGTCGCATCTCTCTCCTGCGTCTCCATTCGTTTCCTCATGTGATCCAGCTTGTATTTAATAACATTCACTAAACTTTTGTAGTTAATAAAATAGTAATTCATTTTCTGTGCCTTCCCATCCGGACCGGTTTCCATTCGAAGCCGTGACTGAACCAACTTTTCATTCTTAAGTGTAGCCATTCTCGCCCGCAATAACTTGAGGTCAAATTTCAACAGATCTTCCAAATCCTTCTCTTTCATACCTGAAAATGTAGCCAACAAGATTCCCAATCACAATTTCTGCAGTACAAACCCAAAGTATAAAAACTTAAATATTAAATTCCACAGAAAAACTCACATTGATTTCTAACAAGCATGTCCACAATTAAAGAGTCCTCTATCTGGTAAAATCCTCGGGCCACCAGACGCGCAAGGGTTTTTAAATAACTTGGAATTTCGGTGACCAGCACCGCATCCTTTTTATCGCTCATTTTGCAAACTATTCAACTAAACTATCACCCTGCAAATTACCCCCAGGGTCTCAACTGCAACTCACCCCCGTCCGTTCCCCGTTTCACAGGTCACCAATTATAAAAGGCCGTGACCTCTGTGACTTTTGGAACGTTTTTCAATTTAATTTCTGTGTCAGGGACTTCCGGTTTTTAAAACGTAGCCGTTAGCTAGAGCCAGTCCCTGTGTTTTGTTCATCCGTTCAAGTTGAAATGTGCACTTTTGTGTGCAGGATGGTGCATCAAAATGATAGCGAGTGTATGTGCTCAAGAGCCAAACAAACAGACTATCAGCTGAACAGATGTTCCCGAAAAGGAATACGCTGTCAGTTGCCGGCTCTGTGGTGCCTATTCAATTCCTTGAAGGCTGATTACATTAATTTAGCAATTAATTAAACTAGTGATTACTTAGTTATTCCAGAGGTCAGAGTGCATCCATTGACCATGACCAATTACGATAAGGTAAAAATCGTTGTGGTTGGGGATTCAGGTAAGATTCTTTGTAGAAAAACGTTTGCGATCGTATCTTAGTGGGTGTGAAATGAATTGTGTTTTAAATACATGATTATTATTTAGGTGTGGGAAAAACGTCCGCTGTTCACTTGATTTGCTATAATAAACCCTTGTCCAGTCCTTCGTGGACCGTTGGAGTGTCACTGGAAGTCAAACTTCATGACTTTAAAGCTGGTACGCCTCAACAGAAGACGTACTTTACTGAGTTGTGGGATGTTGGAGGCTCGTCCAGTCACAGAAACAGCCGTTCCGTGTTTTATAATGGGGTGAATGGGGTAATTCTTGTACATGATCTGACCAACCGGAAGTCTGAGGCGAATCTGAGAAAGTGGCTGAAGGAAATTTATAATAGTAGGGAGAAGGAGAGTGTTCATGTGTTGGGAGGGATTTCGTATGGGAACTCGGGGGGACACTCGTCAACGTCGTCTTTACTGGGTGGGGATGATGATGACGACTTTGACCCGGAACAGTTTGTGGGGTCCACGCAAATCCCTGTGTTTGTGATTGGAACGAAGCAGGATGGCATGTCGGAGAGTAATCGCCTTCCGGTGCATTCACGGGCAAGTTTAATTGCAGAGGAATGTGGGGCAGAAGAGGTTTTCTTGGTAAGTCTTGCATGAATATATGTTTGATGGGAATTGATTTTGATGACAAGTGTTAATATTGCGTGTTTTAGAACTGTCTTGATGTCAAGTCCTTATCTCCTGGATCAACCGCAGCAGTGAAGATTAGTCGGTTCTTTGATAAGGTTATTGAGCGAAGGTTCCACAAGGAGCAGCCACCTAACTCGTTGTATGATCGAAGGAAAATTTATCCTCAGAACAATAAAACGTACGACGATTTCTTTTGACTGTTTTTAATTGTAAGTACAATTTGGCATAATTTGATTCTGTGATAAATTATGGAAATTGTAAGTCGAAAACAAAAAGTTTTGAATAGTTTTATTCTTTATAACTTGAGCAATCTCTCACGGGACTGTATTTATATTTTTAGAAGAATTCACGTAATTATGAAGGACAGTTGCACATAAAGATTCAATCATAAATTAGCCACTTTATTTATATCTATGTAAATATAATTTCAGTGATAAGCATGTTTGATTTTAATGATTATGGAAAGAATACTATATTTAACTCGACTTGACTACAGTGTCGTGAATTAGAGTATAGAGAGTTAAGAACATCATGTATGTTCAGCGAAATAAAAATTTAATTATTTTTAAATAACACATACGAAATTGATTTACGTTGCTCCAGCATAATCACATCGTCGTATTTTCCTGTCCCTTTGCTTCATCTTTTTGCTCTTCAGAATGGGGTTCCAGTGGAACGCTCTCTCTTCAAATATAAATCAACATGGAATGATTAAACCCTGAGTTTGTACTAGCGGTTTCCCTATACATGATGATTATAATTACTTTTCAGTAACGTCCTTCTTTTTACTAGCATTTTGGGTTCGGGATTGCTTAATAAGCTCAGCGACATTTGGGTTCCGTTTTACGAACCCGTAGTACCAATCCAATCCCGCTTTATCCGGCTTAAAGTTGTTTGGAACCAAATTGACGCGACAATACTCGTAACAAATGCGTCTAACGCAGATCTCAGTGACTGCATGACCAGTTTGCACTAACTGCCCAATGGTCTGTTCCAGTGACTTTTCCTCGTCACGAGTCAGAACTGCATTACCCCCACTTCCCCTTTTTTCAAGAATAACTACTGGATTGAAGTCGTTCAGTTTAAAAATCGCATATTGACGGTACAAAGTGGCACGGGATATTCCATACTTCTTGGACGCCTCTTTTATATCGCGGATTCCATTCTTTATCTCAAAGAGTGCCTTCAGCAGATCGTTGGTGCTCCAAAGATCAATGGTCTTTCGCTTGTAATTCCGAACCATTTCGTCACAGAGAGGATAAAAATTTCACGGTACACGCAATTGACTTGAGCAGGAGTCGATAATGGGGTGATGCCAGACTTTTGAAGATCGCCTACTAACACAACAAAACACAGCATCATAGAAGTAATAAGATATTATTTGGATATTTTACACACACAGTTCATCAAATAGTTTCCAATCTGACGGTCTGCACATCCAACCTTACCTTAGTACTTGGTTTTGAATATGCTTGATAAAATTGTATTTTTCAGGCTCTCGTCACGACGATTTATCCTGAGCTAAGATAACACATTCAATAGTGTGAATCTTCCAGAATACCTAGCGAATTATAAAAGCTACTACTTTTGTTTGCTTCCACTAATCCACAACACTTTTTAGCGATTTATAATCAATTGGGCGCAGAGAAACGACGAGTGTATAGTTGAAGTATTACTTTACCCCGTTTGCGATCGGACTATGAAGATCGATCATTTTGCCGAAAACGGAATGGAAAAAATAGACAACTTCATTCACGTTTTCATTTGAAGACTTATAATATCGACGACAAGATGAACGTGGATTATTGGGGCGACATGAGAATAGATAAATAGTGTCAGTGGAAAGCAATAAGACTACCATAACCAGATTATGATAATCTGCTTTTCAATTCATCACATTGGGCTGCGGCTACCACCATGTTTAACTTTATTTCCATTTTTACGATAAAAGCATAGACAATTTGGGTGATCAGAAAAGTCCGTACACCTTAAAACATCGAAAGATGCAGAAAAGAGGAAAACCGATTTAATTTTACATGCTCATTAAAAGTAGGCACTTTACAATTTAATATAGTAGAAAGATCATTGTGATGATGGAAGATACCATCAAAGTTCATTTCAGTATTCTCTGCAAGTATTTTGACCGTTACTACAAACCGCGCAACTCACGTCGACAACTCTGCATGGAATTCGTAAATTGTCAATTATAAAATAGAAATGACATGATTGCAGTTATGAAATATTTGGCTTAACCAAAAGCTATCAGAATCTTTAATTTTTTATCCCTGCGACCGTCGGCATATTGGCTTACTGCGTTTGTTACTCAATTAACTAATGTTGTATTTGTATGCATAATATTTTAATTCAGCAAAGTGGAGAATACCGTTTAGTTAGTATGAATGAATGTTTGAATTTTTTTTAGCTTTTTAGAATCTTTAAACTTTGAATACCAAAAATAATCCTTTGATTTAAGGACTTTACGATTTTTTTAAATCTGAAAAATTGCGATAATCCTGTTGCTGTTTTATTTGCACAAATAGAATTATTCCACATTTCATTATAACTTGACACACCACAACACGACATACCTGCAGGAAATTATCATCACCTAAATGAAGTTTACAATAGAACATAGAACGCTGTTTTTAAACTTTGCTTAGTAGCACGACTTGCGACGTGATGCTATCATTATGCAGATAATATGTAGATTCTTTCAAATAATTTGTCACGGCTTGTGCTGCCATACTGCACGATATTATGGCTTTCAACGTGCATTTTTTAAAAAGTTAGAAAAAAGTGAATGGTTTCTTGCTGTTTTCTGGGACGGGACTTGCGATTTCAAGAATTCTGTGTCACACAACGAGGTGCATGGTGCATCGACGGTTACGGTTAAATAAAAATGCTTCTACTTTGGTCATTAAATCAACTAGATCCATGATCTTTAAGGGCGTGTGTATGTAGGTAATCAAAATGATATTATCACCTACATTTGTGTGCAAGTGTGCATTTAAAAGGTTTAGGAGTTCGAAACAAACATTATTTAAAATAATGCACTTACTCCAAAAAATGAACTGAAAACATTTGTCTATTGAATTATGGGAATACTCCGGCCGGTTGAACATGCAACAATTCTATAAACAGATAGACATTACAATGGTTCTAGCTCGTAAAAGTAAAACATACAGTAACTTGTCTTAAAAAGCAAAAGTTTACAAGCACATTACTCGGTTATCATCACAATATCGTTGCATATCATCAAGCCATTAATCACTTTTCACGTTTCATGCATATATCATACACCTAAAACAACCAATTGTTATTGGTCATAACTAACTGTTATATAAGTTTCGGCGTGACTTGCTATGTATTTTATTTTTCAAAATTGAGGCAGTGCTACAGTGATGATTTGATAATAATAGGGCAATAAATTCACTGTTAGATTTTTGAAGGCCTCCAAAATTGTAGGGTTTTGCTCCGTGCAAGCAATAATAGAAATTCAACTTAGCTGCAATTAACCTTGTACACCTCGTTTTGTGGTATTTTAAAACGCAAAAAAGATGAAGAGGAACCGAGCACATTTTCAATGCATACAAGCGTCCTGTTTAAGCACAACTTTGCAATTGCTTTAAAAGTACGTGTAAACAAGTGTCGTTAAATTCGACATTGTAAAACAATCGTAAACAAGACAGTTACGGGTAAAGACGAGAGAAAGACAGAGCAAAAATCATTTTGGGTCAACGAGTTGAATGCCAAGTCAGAAGATCCGTGTCAGACACATTCAATTATCGAAAATTCAGTTTCCCTACACATGCTTGATGCATATATAAACACACGTCCTTCAAATCGGGGAATCTGCAAACGTTTATGTTTGATCTTGCTCTAGATTTTCAAAAGGAAAATATATAGCTGAGTAAAAGTGTGGACAAGCAATAAAACGGTTATCGCTTGTGTAGGTATATTTTAGTGAGCTATTAATATCCCATTGTAGCCAATTTTAACGGCCATTATCATTCCTAATAAATCGTAATGGTCAGCTTGAACAAGCAATTTCTTGCATAATCTGAATTCATTATATTTTCTGATCAGGATCAGGTCATGAATAAGCTATTATTACAAGTGCCTTTTATTACGCGGCGCAGTTTTATCTTATCTGAAGGTACACACATTCAGTCAAGCTTTTTGTAGTGAATGACCATGTTGTGTTTTACGCTATTCGATAGCTAGTTTTGAATGCGCTTTGTTTGGAATCAGTGCTAAAATGCGGGACATATCAAACAACACGAAATTACTGCCAAAGACCTTCAAAAACTACAAATTTAGTTTGCGCCTGTTCGGCAATCTTGGAGGACAACGACACGAACAGTGCATGTAAAGTGTGCATACCGCACGTTAAACTGAACACTGTCCAGCTTCAATCTGCTGACAATTAATCGCACTTAAAAATTTACACATGAATCATATATGATCTTTCACGATACTTTTTCTTTCATTCGTCATTCAAATATTGTATTGCTTTTTTAAATTCAATTCTTTTGTAGTAATTTCAGGACTCATGAGTCATGCTTCATGACTAGTATAATGTAGCAACATAGCATTTGTACTATTTGACACAGGTAATAGTGCTTTTAGCTACTCGGTTATATCCTTTAAACTTCAAACAGGAACAAATTACAAAGAAATCTTTCATGCGACAAGGCAAACATTAAGAATGGACATTTATGAGAGCCAGAGAGAAATGAAGTCATTATGAACATTATTTTCATCATCATTAGGATTTTTTTACAATATTTATGTGTATGAAATAATACACATGCTCCAATTTCAAATTCCTGCATAGCGAAATGGGAAGCAAGGTCGGAGGAAGGAATTAAATTGGATTAGTGTGTGAACGAAGGTGAAATAATATTGCGTTTTGTGTGCACTGGCCAGCCATTTGCAGATTCGTGTTTTATACTAATGTCCCACAGAATGTCACTTTAAGCTCACACATAGCTGCACAAATAATTTTAATATTATCCTATTTTGAATAATATTTTATTATTGAAAAGCCCCCTCTGAATTTTCCCTTGATGATTCTTATCGGATTTTAAAGTTTATGAGCATGAACAAAGCTGTCAGGACTTTGTCGTTAATCAAAGAAAAATTAGTGTTCATATAATGGGATATCAAGTAATTCATTTCAACTTGAGAGAAACAATTAGATACGATAATAAGAATAAAGATAACGTTGGTTGACCTACGGAAATTCTCACTTCTTTGGTGTTGGTGACTCATCAAATTTCCGATTTGTCTTATATACAATAATAGCCATTTTATGTTTTGGGTAACAACTCTGGTATAGAAGTGTCATCAGTTTTTTTTCTTGAATACGGTACCAATAACGTGAATCTTATAATAATGTATAATATATCATAATAGGTTGGCATAATCAAACGCGCGAGTGTTCATGCACCTGAAATCTTGAAAAGCTTTTGTTTGTCAGGAGCAATAGACTTGCTAAAAGAATCGGGTGGTTTACTTGTCAAGATTTTAGGAGGTATGAAAAATAGCACAAAGACAATGGCAATGATAATATCAAAGGACTATGAACTAATTTTAATCCGTGAGGGCACCATTTTGTTGCTTTGAAGCCGTTGTCATTCAGTCGTTTTGCACTTGCATTCATACAACAATCAGAAATTACCTGATTATTCTTAATTATAAGATTCACACGGGGTATAAACAGGCTCTTAGGAATTTGGGTTAAGTTGAAGAGGACAAAAAAAGTTGTCGAGATAAGACTGTCAATTGTTGAGTTTTTTCAGAAGAAAACAAAAATAACACCAGCAAAAAGTGCACGGAGGAGACAGGTACAACAACAAGCACAATGAATTGTTTTGATGTGATGGATGATACTATGATGTAACTAAATCTTTTTGTGGTTTATAAAATGACTAGGTAGTAGGTGTTAATATTTCAAAATAATATAAGCAGTGTACAAGATTTTTGCAGATAAAATATTTCAAGTTTATTATAAAATTCATATTTTCGTCTTCTAAAAATTTATCACTTAATAAATCTTTTTACTGTGTATAATGCATTATTTATAGAATTTTGTTATTTGTAGTATACACTTTGGTTGCAAACATAAAAACATACAAAATGACAGCTATACAAACATTTTGATTATGATTAGGTGATATATTGTTGTCAGCAATTATAATAGTAGCAATCATTGTCTCACACACTGGGAATCTTTTGTTTCATGCTTTTAATAATCGATTTAATTTCCTGCACAAGCCAGTGTGACTTTTCTTATATGTTATTATACAATCTTGTCACGGGAATATATTTTGTTACAATTCCTGAGAAAATCTGCAGTAATCAGTAAATACCACGGAACTAATGATGCTCAAATATAGGCTTTGATCGAACTTATTTGTTATTTTAGCTTAGCTTAGCTTTAGCTCTTCTACATCTCTAAGTTCGTTTCCGCGGTTTGTGGAAATCCTGATTGAAGAATGAAGATAAATGATAAAATGGAGAATATTATGAAGAGAATCGAAGGTTTTTTTTAAAGGGGTCAACGTTTACCCAACATCTGCATCCAATACTATAATTACCAAATATTAAACCACATTTTTCTTATATAAAATCTCAAATTAAAGATACAATTACTCAAAAATCTAGTTGCTTGACTTTGTGAATGTAGGTATGTTGCATTGTATACCAGATCATAGTCATTAAATTTCTGGTAGCTGAACAGTTTTCAGACTGAAAGTAAACTCATGGGAATAATTCAATTAGCAAATTAGGAGTGTAAACAGAATGAATTAACTAGCTCTTCTGGGTAGGTCACAGGACGATCAAAAGTCACATTCCCTTTCAAGAGAGACCTTCTACTAGGAAACTTTTCTAAACAACAAAATCTACTCGTGTATGTGCAACAAGAAAGGTGTAAATTGTAAATTACTTTGCGGCAAATCCGTGATGTTCATTTACCTACTTTGCAAAACACCTTTTTCATGTTTACAATTTAGGCCTGATTTAAGTTTAACCCATCAAGTCGACCGACAATAGTTGAATGCTATTTTGGAAAAGAGGTTCACGTTGCACGCACAATTTATAATTTTACATTTCTATTTCATTTGATGACTACACGTTCAACGTTGTTTTGGTGAACGTTGATGAAGCAAGCTAGTAACTTTACATTTTTCTTTCCTTTTCAGGTTTTAATTTGACAGACCCTTCATGAATGTTTTGTGGTTTGCCTCTTTCACCTTATCCTTGTTAATACGCATTTAATGCAATTTTTATCACAACTTTATGCCATGCCCGAATCCGAACTGCATTATCGATGCATGAAAATCTCTTAACTGGGTCTAGGATCGGTATTGATTTAAGCGCTTGTAAAAATATATTACTAGTTGTTTATATTAGCCGGGGTAATATGTAACTAACAATACATACCTAGATTGTTTCACTCCTCATTACCATAAATATTTTGTTCATGATGACTACTTTGATAGCGCAACAAGAGCCTTATTGCGTTATCACCAGTCTTCATGAACAAAAATTAGTCATTTGTTTAATTTTCATTTTGAAAAAGATGGCATCATCGTGTGGCACCGTACCGTTACCGAGCTCGTTATATCTGTCATGTATTTCACCCATACGGTGGTTTAGCTTTTTAACAAGACATACTTGTTTGCTGGATTACATAATAGTTTTAAGTAAGTGATTTTGGTGTCTTAAATAAAGCAACTCTGTTGCATCGCCCCAAACCAAGATTTCAAATTCATCTTTCTCCAATTAGTTGAAATATCTACGCATTTCGACAACGAAAGCCAATTGGTACTGTACTACTGTGACTTGATTAGATAATTATGACAGGCATATTTGAAACATGATTTTGCAAAATTAGCAAATATCTGCAAAGGTAGGAGACACTGAAATGATATAATATCTTATAATCTGGAATTTCTCATTTTAACAAAGGATTTTTGGATTTACTTACATTATGTAATGGTTTGTAAATATACGTAAAACGAAAATTTATCAGATAATTTTATTGGATATTAATTAACTAATAAGGCTATATAACTGTTAGCTATTCTGTGTGTCCTATTAAGCTGCAAATAATCTTGATCAATTGATGATATATTATATAAGATCGTATATGAACTTTAATTTTCACATAGTTTTATGGTAGGAAATTCGAGTTGTTAAAGAATGGCCTTGGCAAAAAAATTGACCTGAACTGAAATAATAATCCAAAATTAAAACTTGCAATCATCGATTGACCATCTTATTTATGTGTTACAGTGACACACACATCATTTCCTCTCCTCCAATAAAATATGGTGTGAAATATGGATGGGTAAATGATAAGACAAATCTTAAATCTGGTCTTTGTATCTTTATATTATGCTATTTAAAACGCTAGACTTGCTAACAACAACACTTTTTAAAAATGACGTAATAGCACTTTATATGGTTAATAATAATTACTACCACCATGGTCGCCCATGTGGCGTCAGCGTCCGGCCTCCACCATCATTGCATGTGAATTTGAGCTTTTCCACAACAGTTTAGCAAAAAATTGATTATCACCATAAAATTTACCATTATCACCGCGTTTAAGTTCAAACAACTTTTCTCTTTCAACGTAGGTAAAAATCTTTAATCTATAAAAATACGATAATAATGTAGTAAACATTGGCACTTGCATGCATATGTCCGGAAATGAAGCTTTTTATCGGTTTCCTCATAGCCATTCTTGAGGAATTAGACTTTTCTTGTAAAAATATTAATTTATAATCCCACATCCCACCGTAAGGCAACTTGTAAGTAGATAACATCCATTTTGTAAACGCATTCAAGAGAGAACTTTTATCAGTAACCATCGTCTTAAAAGATGAGCAATGAACTAATAAACGTTCCCTGCTTGGTTATATGCAAAAAATTAATTAGGTACAATTTAGCAAAAACTTGTTTGGAAGGTAATTTTAAAGTGAAAATATTAAGTATGTATTAAAGGTTTCCTGAACCCTTCTTGTACCTATAAATAATGTATAAGAATTTATTTATTGAAATAAAAATAGTCAACCTACTTATCTTAATTAGTGTATTTTATTGTATGAAAGTCGACAAATAAAAATACAATTTGACTAATGGTGTTTCATCACGTGTTAGCTGAGCATGTACATGTTTTATAGACGTACTATTGTTAATTTTGAAAATATCCCACGATATATATTCATATCGATATCATTTCATCAGAATGCTTGTTCGAACTAATTAGATTTAATTCAATCCATAATTTAGTAGTCAACAAACAACTTATCATTTTTCATTTAGCGTAATCCGCGACAATTGGAACATGGACCGGTTGAAACTAATAGGTTATGCCACACTTTACAGTTATCGATGTCTTTACTTCATGTACATAATTATCTGATACATCTTGTGTTAACATGTATGGTAAGTCTATTTTTTATTCGTGTTTAGCTATCAACATAATTACAAACATGTGCAAAAATGGATCATTTAGTTTTGTACATCTTTGTTCTAATTTGTTACGCTAACATATGTATCAGCAATCATTTAGTCAATCAGGAAAATAGTGCCAAGCCATCAAGAAAAGAAAAATATCTTTAGTTTAAAACAGTATGCTAGTCTAGTAGATGGAAAAATACAAATCTGTGGCAAAAAATTATCATTGTTTTATAGTGATGAGAACTGCGTGTCTTTGTATACATATTTGATTGTGTTTTTATTGATATAAGGTGTTCAGGCAGGGCATGCATTAATAGATCAAGTAGCGGCCCTCAGTGAAGTGAAGGATATATTATGTAAATGAAAAATGAATATTCATGTTGTCAATATCAGTTTTATACTAACTAATGCATCGATGATGTAGTAGGGCAGCCAGTAATGAAGGTGTCATTGTGTTTCAAAATACTAATTCCGGTTTTAGTATACCATAATTTTTGATTGCTCATTGGGACATTTGTCTTCGTCTGTCTTGGCAGTTGCTTAATCGAAATCATATGAATATGTATACCTAGATTAGCAAGCGTTCATTTAGAACACTTTTAGAAACTATAAAATTTCCGCAATTCTAATTCATGTATTGAGCATATATAGGGTGCTTGTAAATTGAGAAGATGACAATTTTTACCGATTGAATTGAGTTCTTGTTCAATAGTTTGAGAATGACAAGCACGCGGTGTGAAATGTAAATGCGTCTTAATTCTACTTGATTTATAAAAAGATATTAATGAGTCGCTTAAATTGTATCTTTTTTACAGAATGGTAGGATTTAGGAATGGTTGCTCTAATTTATATCATAAAATTCTAAATGATTATATAACTCAATATAGATAGTATTGTTGAGGAAGAATACTACAAATAGAAAAGAGAATATTTAATATTAGGTTTAACCCCCACTTCATGACACGAATAATGCCTATTCTCCGCAAACTTTTATTTTTTTAAGTGCACAGGAAAAAATCAAGAGCTACATGAACATAGCCGAAATTAAATGAACGATCCGTTTACATTCCCACACTTGTTCTCTTCATTTACAATTCCATTATCTTCATCATCAACTGTACATTCAATTACGCACATTTGAATTGCCCTAAAGAAAGAGCTTTATTATAGGTGTTTGAGCCTTTTAAACCGTTTATTTATAAAGTTGAGATGGGATGATTAAGGAAATCAAGATCTCTTCACAAACGCAAACCACTCATCCAACGCACAACAAAGAATTGATCAACAAAAAATGATGGATGAGAAAAAGGATTTTTTGAAATGCGCAAGTGTTTGTAGAGTGCGTACTCGTTTGTCGTTGGCGTTGTTGCATCACTTTTAGCAAGTTAGGAAGGAAGTTGATTGTATGCCCTAAGCTTTGTAGTTACATTAAACTTAATTTGTAGGTAATTTCAAATGAGTGCAATGCGAGCAAAGCTCTGAAAATTTACATCCATAAAGTTAATTCGATGTTCCTTTTTTGGTGTGTGTGGCATATATATCTTATCGTTACACATAATTAATTATTATAAGAAAAATGCAAAACGCTTTGTAAAAAGAATTAATAGTCATGTTAACATTTTTCCAGTCTCTTAATAATACTAATTATTGGTTTCCTCTAAATTGTTGCATTCTCACAATATTGTTTTGGAGATAGATTTTATTATTTTCCGCAAAAAAAGTAATAAGCGACAAATTTGTATTGGTTTAAACCAATTCGCCTATAGCTTCCTTATTTGCTTCGATTTTGTGTATTGACTAGTGTGTATCCATTGACAATCTCATTAAGACGAACTATTTTCAAAAGTACTATTACTAATTTTGCACGGTTTAGAGCACAATTATTTCATCTTCTGTACAAAATTTTATACTTAACTCGTTTGGCGATCGCGACTTGTTAGCCATTCTGCCGCGACAAAAGATTTATCACCGCTTTACTTTACAAAGTGGTGATCCTTATTAAAATTGGTTTTTAAAATAACACGACAATGTTGTCTACTCACAGCAAGTGTTTAGCAATAAATAATTATAAAAGTAGGCATATTTTTACATTTGAATGGTTCACTATTCGAGTAAATTACTGCCACGATAAATACGATACTTTGACCGATATTGTTGACCATCTCATCCCATCGATTGAAAGTGAAGCGATGTTTTGTTTGCCTCTTCAATGAGAACTTGTGTTGATTGATCTTTTTGAGCCTTCATCTATTGTTCCCATACAACGGACATAATAAATAGTACGTTACACTCAGGATTCTCGGTTCTCATTTATTTCTGATTTTCATCACCTCATCTCATAGAATTTTTCAGTAGTACTTTTTTCTCAACTTAAAACTCCTGTTGCATAATTATTGCATTTAAGTTATTTCGTATAATGTAGTCCAGTCGTAATTTTTTCAGATAAATCGGCCATACTTGCGCTAATCTTTGTTTCGCAATTTTATTAGTAAGCTACAAAGGGATATTTTTTGCCAAATTTTTATCAATACGCTGTCGCATCATCAGTAAAAAATGGCATATTTTTAGCGCTAAACTATTGCCCTAAAGACATTCAATTTCTTTAGCTGGCTAGCAAACCCAAACAATGGCTTATTAAGTTCTCCGACTTTTCGTCTGCATTACTTATTATGTAATGACCTGTATAATATTATTATTGCATATTATGGTAAATAATTGTATTCATTCTAAAAATTCACGACGCTTTGAGCTCGATCGTAAGTTTTAGAACGAAAGCAAAAACAATCTTGCGTTATAATGAAATGGAAAAGGAAGCCAAGGAAGCACAAACATAGTAATCTTGCCCTACACCATCCCAGCCCTATTTTCGTTCCTATGCAGTTCATTTAACTGCTCAGCATGTTCTACCGGTATCAACTGTGTGAAAAATGAGTAAATTATTTCAAAAATTGTATTGCAGCGATTGCCTGCACGTAAGTAGGCATTATATTGCCAGGTTTATTGCATGCCATGAACAACGCTGGTGGTGATGGCGAATAGCGATGAAATGGAAATGCCATTTTCTCACTGCACTGTACTACAAAAACCATTCAGAGTCCCAACGTGATCATCCCTTACTAACCCACAAGAAATGCAAACCATTAAACGCTGAAAGTAAAGGTAATAATAATAATAATAGCAGCCGTGACAATAAACAAGCAAGCTCTCAGGAATTTGCAAATGCACTAGTTATCATCACATTATTATATAACTTCATGATACGACACTGACTCTAATGGTGATGAGAGTGCTCTTTGCTCGTAACATGTCGTGGTGTCCCTTTTGCGAGATATACAGGATGTTGTTACGTATGTTTAGTCTTTGGGTCCACAATACACATTATTTATCCCTTAATAAGCTTTTCAGTTTGGATTACAAAAATGTTAAAAGCAAACGGATGTTTGATGAATACTAACTAATACCAAATAACGTAACTGCATACAGAATGTCTTAGAACTTATAGTTCCACTGTGCTAAATATAAGCAATTTATTTGGAATTTGAGTTGATACCTTTTATAATGCGGAGTATTAGATGCATCAGTGCAAAAGACTTCACATATATATATAATTTGATGATTGTACCTCAGACAAATATTATAATAATGTATTCCGATTGATCCAAGCTGAAATGGCAAAAAGAAGGGGACAGGGGATGAACTACATTGCTCATTGTCGTCACTATCGTCATCACCCCTAAAAGATTTCCACATTCTCAGGCTTCACTTGACGCGTAATAATGCCGAATGCTCTGGTGAAGCAGAGTTAATTTTCAGTTACTCGTGCAACCCGTTCAAGGTAGACACTTGGAAAGGACTAGTTTAAATAGCGACTTAAAATAGCATACTCATATAAAAGCAATGAGCAAATTTGTCTAACCAAGTAGTTGTTGTTAGACAAGGGAACCCTGAGGAGGAAATAAAATCACATCACACTTTGTGGACTACGACTGCATTTCTAACATCAGTGTTCAAAATGATACTTCAGGTTAGCTTAAAAATCTGGAAATTAAAGAAAATGAAATTCTTGTTTTCGTCTTAAATTTTAGTGTTTTATGTGTGGATTGTTTCTTGACATGTTATCGGTGCAGTTGACATCTGCTGTACTTGTCGCCCTGATAAGCGTAGCAAGCTTTGCGGAAGCAAAGTACGGCTACGGGCATGGACCAGCACCACTTCATCATCATCATGGGCATGGACATCATCATCAGCCAGAGGATTATGGACCACCAGTACATTATCATCCAGCCGTAGTGGCAAAAGTTCCTGCCGTTGCAAAAGCTGTAGTAGATTACCATGTAAGAAGAAGAAAAAGAAGCGTGTGTGACTAGTGAAGTCTCTTAAAAATTCACAAAGAAGTTTTGGATATATTAACTGGACTGATTTTACACTTCTAAAGGCCAAATGTTTTCGAAAAATTAAAGCACGGCCAAAATTCAGAAAGAGAAGTTGGTGGAAATGGTCTTTTTCTAAAAAATGCAAAAACATAAGTGTATGCATACATATATACTTCGGTTGCACTTATTTAAGAAAACCAGAAAATATATAACCATAGAATGCATACACTTCTGCGGTTGGGTTTTTAGCTGAGATTGGAGAGTATACACTTTCATCAACTTCAGAAATTTTTGTTTTAAAAAGAAAATGTCTTTTTTGAAAAATCTGGAATTATTCAGTTTGATTGTATATATATACAAAGCTTTACAACAAACGCCAGGATCGCACAATAATAATACAGTTGCGGGAGATAATACATAACTTTATTTTCGGGTTTATTGCACTAGTAATTTCTCTGTCTGGGTTCATTGTAGAATTGTATTTAGGAAAGATTGTACTTTAATATTTGTAGGCCTATCCACGTTACAAGTATTCCTATGGAGTGAAGGATTCCTACACAGGAGATATGAAACATCACGAAGAATCAAGAGATGGAGATGTGGTCAAAGGTAATATACCACTAGAATAAATATTAAACCAGTCCTTCTATAAATGAGTTACAAATACCAACAAATTCCAAGAATAATTATAATTAATTATTAATTATAGGTAGCTATTCATTAGTTGAGGCAGATGGGAGCATAAGGACAGTTAGATACACCGCTGATCACGTACACGGTAAAATAATCGGGTTCTTTGAGTATAATATATATGGTATATAGTAAATGATTAATACGAAATTCTTAATTGACAGGTTTTAATGCAGTCGTTGAGAAGACTCCAGGTGTTCATAAGGTAGCGGCAGTACCTGCAATTGCCAAAGCAGTTGTTCCAGTAGCCGTTCCTCATCATGGGCATGGTCATCATGGTCCTTATCATGAGCACCATCATCCTGCTCCACATTATGGTCCTGTACCGGTCCCTGTGGTAAAACCCGCTCCTGTCATTAAACCAGTAGCTCATCCAGTGCCTTATGGTCACGGTCATCATCACTATGCTCCAGCTCCTCACCATCATCATCATTATGCCCCTCCTCATCATGGCTACGGACATGTCACGGCAGGTCACACAACGTATGGAAGTAAAGTAACGCATTATGCCCCTAAAGTAAGTTATGCGCCAGCTATTGCAAAAGTTCCTGCATACGTAGCACATTATCCACACCACCACCACCACGGAGGCTATGGTGGTCACTATTAAGCGACTATTCTTTTATGTTTTTGTTTCAAACCCAACGCACGTAAGTTACCTATGTCTCTCTGTTCATTCTTCATACAAATGTTTTAATGAGTCTGTAGAAATTTTACAAGATTTATTTATTATTTTCCTAAATACTATGTACCTCCTTATATCTCTGTTCATTCTCATTTCACACCACTAATTTCAACTTCTCACAAGCTGACTGACTTTTATCCGTATCGATACTCGATACAATAATGTATATCTAGGTAGCTGCTAGCTGTTTTAATTGTTTTAGAAAACCTGCACAATTTTTATGGTTTTTTTCTTTCAAACAAGTGCCATGCAATTTTTCTGATTATGCAATCAATACAAGTATACAGTATGCAATAGGATTCTGCAACATTCATTTCCGATCTCCTTCCGTCATCTTTAGCTCTTGCTGTTCTCCTCTTGATAGTTTTCTTCTCATGGCTTATATAATTATTAATTTATTTTTCCATTTTACATACTCATTGTTTTCTATCCAAGATTTTCCTGCACATTAGTTCTATGTCGTGTGTGATTGTAATGACTATTTAGTTGAATGTTTTCAAACTTTTCATATTCTGTGATACGCGTGAAAATGTACACCTATCGGCAAGATACCCAGAATACATTCCGTTGAACTAAGGCTCGTGCTTGAATTCTGTTCATGTCTAATCATAACTAGTATTTTGAATAATGGTGCAAAACACGCGTGCCCGCTGTTGGCACATCCTGTGGTACTATAGATCTTTATTTACTCTAATTCTTGTTGTAAAAGTACACAATTTAACTCTTTTCATTAAGCCTAACCTAACATTTACTAATTTTATTAGATAATTTTCTACTTTGCTGTTTGCTTAGTCAAGTACAGAAAATGACAAATGAGATTGGAAGGTTTTGAACTCAGCAATTATCTAAAGTGATACTAGTTGTTTGCAATGATGTGAATGGACAAAACGAGAAAATTTTGCAATTGTATGAATCTTTAGACTAAACAAATAACTTCTTCCTGAATGAACTATTTGTGAGTTGTTGTTACCTGTTAGCGTACATATTGGAAACTTTGAGACATATAATATGTAACTACCTTTTATAGTCTAAGGGTAAATTTTACTTGCAATGTTGCAATAGTATGCTATTCTGAACGTAAGAACTTTCTGAAATATTATTTTGTGTACATAAATGGTAAGTAAATTGAGTAGTAAACTTTAAAATGCATTTTCGGAATGGACTGACATTTACGGTGCTTGTTAGCACAGTTCATTTTTAAAATGAAAAAATATATGTCGATTATGTAAAAGGATATACCTTATTAAAGCAATACAAAAACGATGTGCTCATTATATGCTGTATTATTCTTAATTTTAGTTCATTAATTGCGCAAAATAACCATACCGCATTTTTAGATTGAGTTTGCTATGGACATGCCAGTCGGGTGTTTTGAAAGTTATTGTAAGTTTTTGTACTATTTTTGCCTCATCCCATACAAACCCTGTCGGGACAAGCAAGGATGTCTTGTTTTGGAACAGAAGTTCTTTCAGAAGGTATTGAATAGTTGATTCATAAAGACAATTCCTAAACCACTTTTGAAAACTTGAGTGAAAATTTACAGACTTGTTGCATCAGTTTCCATATTTTTGGAACACTTCATCTCATAAGAAGGGTGTTGTCCGTCTCTCAGGAAAACATCTACTCGCAACCGCTATTGGTATTTAGGTTTACATCCGCCATTCTCGAAGTCATAATGAGTCTCTTGTGGCTGCACGGATTTTGGAGAAAGAAACGAGAGCTTCAAAATCTGCTTTATTTGTCATCATACCATACATTGGACATTCGTTTATCATTAGGTTTAAAGAAAACTTTCTTTATAATAGCACCCATCTTGTTAACAATTATTGGTCGATTTTACGACTTTGATATACAAAATGATCAGACGTTTCCTGGTGGAGGAACAATTTTACAACATTTGAACGAGTCTGGCAGCATAAAAGCCATGTTCTTTATAAAATTTGCTTCGCACATCTTTGAAACTCTATTGAGCTCGTCATTCGACGTTCTTAATTTGATACTTTCTTTGAGTTTACAAGAATTTGTCACACAGAAACTTCATGATACTGCTGAAAATCTCAACACTTCTAATTCTGTGGAGGTATTGTCTAAAAGTAGCATCTTAAAAATTATATGCACTACGAACGAACTGGAAAGCTATTTCTCTGCTTTAAATCGTTTCAATTCGTCGCTTTTCCTCTGCTGGTTTTGCATGGGATTACCATGGATGCCTGCCCGCGCAGTGGATAACTTTCCTGCTAACGGGGTTAAGGTCGAGACCATGACTTTGATCTATACGTGGGCTTGCATTGGCGTTTATTTAGTGGCATCTCTTATGTATGCAGATGCAAAAGACAAAGTTTGTACCAAACTAGTTCGAATTCGTACAATAGTTTTTAAAAGTAAAAATCAGCAAATTTTAATTGTATTTTTAAATTCAGGTGGATCAGTTTAAATCTCTGGTTTATAAAAAGTTAATGGAGAATCCTTTTCACATACTTGCCTTGAATAAAGGTATCGTCAAATTCACAAAGGCCGCACTTCAGAACTGCTGTGTACAAGGAGGACCGTTTCTACGCGTCAGCTATACGTTTCTGGGATCGGTACTTGCAGTTTTACTTCTTGCAATTGTACATAAATTTCGACTTGTTTTGTTTAATAATCGTTTTACGACTAACTTTACAGGCTTTAAGTGTGATAATTGGTTATGGGTTTCTGGTGTTACAATTTCGAATGTCATCAACCAATTTCAAATGGTAATAGTATATCATTGGAACAATTGAGGGTCTATGATTTAAAATCACCCGCTACACCATTTGTATGGCTGATACAAATTTTCATTACCTTCTAAATTTAAAAAAACGCAAAACTAATAATTAGTTACTAATTAATTATTCTGTTCTGTTTGCCATGTAGCAACGCACCTTATCTATATTATATTTTCATTGTTTATATATATATAAAATGTTAAATAAAAACGTTTATAGCATGGGTATATGTAGTTCCCAACACGACAGTACGCTGTAAATCTCAATAGTTATAATTCCGTGGGATATTGTCTAAAAGTAGCATCTTAAATCCGTACAACGAACGAACAGAAAAGCTATTTCTCTGCTTTTAATCGTTAAATTCGTCATTTCTCCTATTCTTTGCATGGGTTACCATGGATATCTTCGGGTAGTGTTAAGGTTGAGACCATGGCTGTGGTCTATACGTTGTACGTGGGTTATTTAATGACACCTCTTAAGTATACAGACACAAAGAACAAAGTTTTTACCAATTAGCTCAAATTTTCAATTTTATAACAGTTTCAAAATATCTGTAAAGTTCTGTAATATATTTTTGAATTTACAACAATTTAGTAGATGGAACAATATAAAACACTCTGGTCCACAGAAAGCTTATAGAGAATATGTTTAATATATATTATATCTAGGTGTATGGACATGTAATATTATAATTATGTTGTTTTCCAGGCTTAAAGTGTGATGATTGGTTATGGATTTCTTCTGGTGCTACAATTTTGAATGTCATCAACCAAGTCCACATAATATTATTACAAATGTCAGTTGAAATATGTAACTTGAAGGATCTACAATTTAATATAACACATAATCAATTATTAGCAGGTGTAATTGACACATATCTTTAGCTTCTACATTTAAAAAGCTTCTAAACTGAAATTCATGTCCTCTTTATTCAATTATATCAATATTGTCATTGTTCATGTTGTTGCAAAGTTGCAATGCATAAAAATATGACGCAGATGTGATGTTCCCACCAATCAAAAACCACGTATACTATAAATGTCGAAAAACTTCTTCCACATTACTATTTCAGAATTTGGGTGGGTTTGGATCTGACATAATTTCATGCGTAGTTAATGTCTTTGTTTTAAAGAATGGCATAGTGCTACGTAAAGAATGAATCTTGTATTGTAATTTCAAATATTTATGACACCGTTTTTGGCTCGATCTACATGCTACAGTTTGTCTACAATGTCTCATTTCCATTATCTTAAGCAAGCTTCTATCAAAGTCAGCTTGATTCCTTCAAATAGAATTTTCCCTTTTGACCAAAATAAATTGCATGATTACACATTTCAATTCTCTGATGCATCCCCAGTGAAAAGAGGTCGTGGTAAAAGAAGTCACTTTGAGTTTGGATTTACGTTCTTGTATTACATTTGCGTATGTCCATTTCGACCAATATGGCACGAAGATAAAGTAGTTCTGAAGAAAAATAAATTTCAGCAGGTAAGGCAAATAATATTAAAACAATTAATTTATATTCTGAACTCAAAACTTGAAAAATCAATTTCTGTGTCGTAATTCGATTATTTAAGGCTGTATGTCTGGCGTTACACTTCGGTGCATTTATGTACCAACTTAAAGATGTGATAAACGAATGTCTGGAAGGAGTTGAAGCAAATCCTGTTCAAATATTTACCATATGCTTTAGTTCAATTGATTTATTTTACATTGTCTGTGGAATTTTCTGTATTTGGAGAAAGGAAAATGAAGTAATCGTTGTATTGGAACTAACAGCCAAATTGCATCCACGAGGCAGTGGCTGCACAAAACTAAAACGGGCTTTTATATTCATCGTGCCTTTGCTTCTTAGCATTTACGAAATTTTCATTTTTGGAGTACGTGAAGAATTAGTATGGAAAGTTAATGACAACTGTAACATTTTAAGATGGATTTCTAACAAACCTACAGCTATTGGAAATCCATACGCACAATGTTTCTGGCATGACGGCATCATTCAAAGCGCGATTTACTTGATGTTGCTTGCTAACCTCCTTGTGTACAATTACTTGGATGCGATCTTAATGCTAATAGCTGTAACATCAGTGGAGGTAGCCAGAGATGAGGCTAATTTTGCAAAACACATTCTCAAATGTACAAAAGATATTGAAAAAAACAACAAATTGGAAAGAATAGATATTTGCAAGTTGCGAAATTTATTTTTTCGCAAAAGCAATGTTCTCAAGGAATACTTTGATGCATTAAATTCTTTCGGAGAAGCACTTTTCTTTTGCTGGTTTTGCACATTCACTCCTTGGATTTCTTTACATTTAATGGAAATTTTTCCCGGAGTAACTCATCGTGATGCGGTAGCAATAGTTTATAAATGCGTTTACATTGTCTATTATGGGGTACTTTTGCTCGTTAGCGTAGAAGCAAAAAGACTGGTACGTCAATGTCAACAAAGATGAACTTATATGAGTAACAAACTTACAAATACACGTGTGCGCTAACTGCACCATGTTTACCTTTGTAATTTTGCAGGTGGATAAATTCAAAGATGGAATATATCAAACCATTTTACACCACGACCCTTTTGTTGAGTCTTCTCATGCATACCTTAGTTCTATTGAATACATTTTGCAAAATGTGGGGATTCGAGGAGGGCCATTTTTCCAGTTGACGTTTCCCTTCTTGGGAACTGTAAGTGCTCGTTAAAAGTAATAAGGATCATCCAAATGACTTCATAAACTTATTGAAATTATCCAACATTCATTCATATGTACTTTTAAGGTTTTTGGTGCGGTGGTGACATATGCCTTTCTTGCACTTCAGTTCCATGTGACACCTACACAAAAAGCTCAGTAGTGGCTGTTGTTAACAAAATATAACGAGCATATTATTTGAAATCATTTCTTTGAGTGACTCTTAAATTAAGTATTTGAAAAGGTTTCGGAATTGAAAGGCTATTGGTTAACACACACAATTTAATCATGCTGTAGTTGCAAACTGTTTCAAATAGTAAAAATTCTAATGTCTTTAACTAATTGTAATTCATGCATACTAAGCCCACAACACTATGTGTTCTAGAAGTTCTATATATTATAATATATCAAATATTCAAAGTGTTTTGCAGAAGTGTGTTGTTTTTAAACAATATTTTAACAAATATTTACTCAGAGTTAGGAGTTTTGAGCATTCTCTAAAATCAAAAACACTTCAAATTGTTTTTTGAGCTTCCTAATATGAAATCCGATTAAGTTGACTGACTTCTTTTCACTTTTCACAATAATAAGCAGAATTAGAGTAAAAGTAAATGCCGCAACAAGCATATATCGGTACAATGAGAGTCACTCATGGGAAGACGTTCGTTAGACTACATCCTCTCCGAAGTTCTAGCTTCGCTAGAAGCAATTCCGACCTACGACTCAATGGATCAGGAAAGCATGGAACATCAAACGTCAAAGACTACATGGAAAATTTCTTGGCAATGTTGTATTATACGTGTCTCATTCCGTTCAAACTTAAAAGGAAAGACCAAGTACTCATTTTGGAACAAAATACCCTGCAGCAAATACTGTGTGCCATAGTACATACCTTGGCAGTCTTTTATCAAACGATAGAGGTTTCTAATGATCTGCAAGAAAGAGTAGAGAAAGAACCTCAGCAAATCTTCACTATTTGTTTTGGAATTGCTGATTGGTTGTATCTTTGTTGGGCCGTTTTTACGGTTTGGAGCGAGCCACCAAAGTTTTTGAGGCTCACAGAACAATTAACGTCTACTAGAACCTTAATAAACGGTCGTTCAAAGCATCATAATTTAAAGCACGTCATGGTTTGTGGTATTCCAATTTTTGCGACAACATTGGACATTTTTCATTACGTCTTTGTGAACGAAGGCAAGGGAGGTCCAACTTGGAACAATTATTCTGATGTCACAGATTACCTTCAAGAGCTTCCAGTATTCTCGTTTTTACAAAAACAAACTGCATGGGTTCAGAGAGCTAGTGAAGTTGTATATTTTGCATCGATGTTGGCCAATCTTTTCTTTTACAACTGCCTAGATGCATTTTTATTTACATTAACACTTTGTGGATACGAAATTGCGAGCAAGTTTTTAGAAATGGGAACCGAAACCAAAAGCGGGATGGCACGACACAGATTAGATACAGTGCTCATGAAGCCAAATTACTTGATTAGTGACAGCTTGCAATTAAAAATTTATTTTGAAACTATTAACAATATTGCTTCTGGCTTTTACCTATTTTGGTTTTGTTCTTTTTGCCCTTGGGCAGCACTACATCTAATGCAGAGCTTACCTGGATTAGAAGAGGTTGAGTTAACTTTATATAACTGGTTTTACATAACATATTACGGGCTAATAATGACTTTTTGTGTTAAAACCAAGAGAAAGGTAAAATGAATCACACATTTAATGGATTACAATTACAATGTATTTTGGTAAACTCAAGTTGTTTTGCATCATTCCATTCATTCTAGGTTGACACCTATAAAGACAAAATATATGAAGCTCTATTTCAGCACGACATGTTTCCATCCACGTCAACAAATACATTAAACTATGTTGACTATTTGCTGAAGGATGTCGGATTTAAAGGTGGCCAGTTTTTCATTTTATCGCACAGCTTCGTTGGTTCCGTAAGTTGCAAGTTGCGAACGGCGAGTTTGTTTACTAACACAATATTTTAAAAACCTACATAATATGTATACATGTCCAATGTAGACCGTTGGGACTGTGGTCACATATGCCTTCCTTGCTCTTCAGTTCCAATTGACACCTACTATGAATGGAATTAATGCGTCTGCTACAGGCAACCGATCAAAGGATAATGTTTGATTTGATAATGCATTATTTAAGTCATTATGTGCTATAAAGATTTATAAATTAAACTAATGTTTATCAATACACATAAAAACTTTAAAGTTATGTTAATTTTAAGTCGCAAATGTTTGTATTAAATTATTACTAACATGAGTAATACAGAATAAATTTTAAAGAACAATTAGTCTTCATATATAGCTTGAATTTATTTGCCCATTCTTCGGATTTCAGCTAATGCTTGCTTTCCAGTAGTACTATTACTAGTGCCAGAACATATTATGCGCCGATGTGGCATGCAAAGTATTTTTCTGGTTAGATAATTAAAATTCGCGTGTCCACTTGATATTATAAGTGAGCCTACACCACGACACAGGAAATAGCTTTTACCTAATTTATCGTTTAATACGAGTAGATGATGACATGCCAAGAATATATTGTGCTAACTATAAACTGAGAAAAACAATTTTTGTCATATCCATTTTAACATGTGACCACACCCTTGGGCGATCAATACCAGCCTCATCTAATTCTAGTATCTGGGACATAGGGTTGAGAAATTCTAGTGGATAACCTCATTCAAAATTAACAGTGAATGGTATAGCACTACAACACTGTTGAAATTCGCAAAATTTATTGAATTAAATATATGAGAAAATCATGGTAAAAAGGGACGCTTCAACCGTACCCGTAAATATAAATGATCAAGTCCTACCGGTGTATACCGTTTCTGTTGAAACACCTGTCTCCAGACAAACGTCTGCAAATGATGAGCAGCAGAATGTGTCACATAGTTATACTTGTTGCTTTAATAGAAAACGGTTAGGTTCATTGTATTATTTCGTATTATTTCATTATTATTTGTGCCTGGTTCCTTATCGTCCATTAATAACCAACAAGGGATTAATCATGGATCGATTTATACCACAAATGGTAATGGTCAAAAAAGTAAATTTCATTTTGGGAAAATAAATAGTGAAACTAAATACAGTGATTATTATATTTATTCACAGATTACTTGTGCCTTCTTCCACCTATGTGCTCTTTTTGCACAGTCTAAAATCATTGTCAATGCACTTCAAATAGATGTGCTTTCTGATCCTCTTAAGGTCATACCCTTGGCATTTGCGTTTGCAGATTCCATGTATATCGGTTTTTGGGTACATGAGTTTTGGAGAAAGTCGTCACAACTCAAAGAATTAATTTTGGAAACGTCTGACACAGAAGTGCAGTCTAAACGCAAACCTTTTATTATATATTTGAAAAATGTATTTTTCACCATTTTACCATTAATATTTTTCGCTTACCTCCAATTTCATCAACCTGAAAAACCTGACAATATTAATAACCCCCATCAAGAGGCTGGAAACAAAAATGACACCAATACAACTTGGCATTTCAAAGCGTTTAAAACTGCATCATACATGATCGGAATTCCAAGACACTTTATTTTTCAAAGTGTCGATGTTCTGTTGTTATTGCTAGCCTTAACTTCATATGAAATCACTGCTTTTCATTTGCAATCCGCCGAAGATATCACCTTTTTGAAACAAGAGCAACGTGAAACTGCTCCTGATCATTTGACACAATATTGGAACATTTCGAAAAACTTAAAGGCTTATTTCAAAAATCTAAACGGCTTCGGTTCCGGATTGCATATTGCTTGGTTTTGCAATATTATACCATGGATGTCCTTTAGGCCTCTTCAAACACTCCAGTTACAAAATTTTCCGTATACCTTTATTCATAATTGGACATTGATGATTATGCATGGAACTATTTGGGGACTTTGTTCCGAGTCTAAACGAAAGGTAATCGGCTTAAATTGTATTTTGAAATGTAGTATGTATAAGCAATGTATTACATAGATCTTTATATTAAGGTTCAATCGTTTCTGGAAGTGGTTACCGAAGATGTTTACCACAACAGCTCTCCCAATGACGATGCCATCACCAAAATGACATTTTTGAAACAGATTGAGCATTTATTAAGTAGCTGTGGAGTGAAAGCCGGCAGATTTTTCCAACTTTCGTATGATAGTATGGGAAATGTAAGTATAAATACAAAAATATTAATGCGTCGATCATCTCAAAATCTTTACAAGTTTTTTGTGAAAAAGTAATTTTATTTATTTAGGTGATTGGATTAGGCATTGCTTACGCCCTACTGTACATACAGTTTTATTCCTCTTACCTTGATCGAAGAAACACGCACAAGGAGTGCACTTAATAGTTTAGTGAATTTTGTGACTATATCATACTCAATTGTTGGTGTTATATTTTGTTAATCTCAATGTTGATACAGTATTAGTCGTTAGTTCAACAAAAGAAAAAGCTAATTTTTAATGAATAAAAAAATAAATATACGACAAGGTCGGGGAATATAAAATGCTTCACGCAACGCAATCGATCCTTGGAATGACGTATAGTATTAAATTATGGCGTAAATGAAATCATTCATCTGAAATCTGTCATCATTTCAAGTTAACCTTGTGAAGGAGAAATACTTTTAAAACTTGTACTTTAGCACGAAAATGAAGTTTAGCCATTTGTTTATTAAACCACTACATACCTAATAAAATTTACTCGTATCCAGTAGAAGGGCTTAGAATCCTCTTTTAAAGCATTGCATACAATCATTTATTTTTCATTTTGTTCTAAAAACAGCCTATAATCTTGCATGCGAGCACATTAAGAGAATCAAGAATTCTTTATTATGCTGTGGTTGTTGGCTATGCATATTATTTCAGAATGGTTATTTTACAAAAAGTAAGTGTAGTAGAACCAAGCAAGTTATATTACTGACCCTGCACTCAGTAGTGAACCCTATTAGTGGTTTGAGATTTACAAATGTAATTTCAGTTTGATACATTTACAAATAGTACACATGAGGAAGGAAAAAGATCGTGTGCATGAATGAAGATGATGATATTGCCACTGTCGGTCATAAAAAGAAATATACTAAAGTTCTGAAAAAAAGTACGATATCAGAATAAAGTTGATCTAGCGAGATCACAGATGAATGACGAGAAATTATCAAATATTTAAAAACGCTAACCGAAGCAAGATATGTAAAAGGAGTAACAAGATCTTTACATTTTGACGAAATAAAAACAAAGAAGCCTCAGGCGATTCATATGTTTCTCCCTTGCACACGGTTTTGTGAATGTATGATGCTAAACGCATAACAAACCTGTCCTTGCTATTCAACAATAAGTGGTTTTTATATTTATGATGCTTAAACATTATTGACGTGCAGAGAAAATGTTAAATATTTCAAGAGTTGATATAAAATTGTTCTCTCAAAATTCTCTTAATATAATCTCAACAATTTAACTCAAGATTGTATCAGGTCAATATGGAGTGTTGCCATTCGTGTAATGCTCATATGTCAACCTTTTACCCCACTCATGAACCCCAGTACAGTTCAGAAAATATCGCAAAAGTCTAAGATTAGGGCTCAATCTATCCTGTTCCATTTTATTTAGGATGACGGTTTAATTACCTTTCTACTCATTAGACATAATATTAGTTTAGCTTATGATTAATGGCTGACTGCTCATCTATTGACCATTTAATATTGCGACATATTAAGTAAGTAAGAGTAAGATAGTAAGAGTAAGTAAGATAGTCTGTTCGACTATAAAATTTTTACATGATTTGAGTTCAAATCGGTGTGATCCAGGTTGGTTTCTATCTTTTATGTTAATAAATTCTTTTTAGTACACTGACATATATGATTTGTGACAAGTGAAGTAGTATGATATATTTAATTTACTTGAAAAAATCAACAATTCGCAAAAGTTGAAAATTCAATTGCCAAGTGTATCACGTCTCAAAATGGAGTCATCTACAGCAGTTCCTGGCCCTTGGTACAAGCGGTTATGCACATTTGTTTGGTATGACCTTCTTTACTGGATTTATCTGGGAGCTGTTTTAAGTTACAAAGAACTTTTTACAAGTCCTCCAAAAGCAGACATTGAAAGTAATAGACAAATATCAATAAATTTCTATTAGTGCGAATATTTTTTTTACAATTGCTTTAATTTTATACTTTGTTAGAAATGGAGAAAAGGTCGGATCAAGTCGTTGTAATCACAGGAGGACCACGTGGTCTGGCACTTGGTTTGATAAAACGCCTAGTTGAATTGGACTACACCATAATAATGGGTTATATGTCAAAGCAAAGCAAAGCAAACTACCCAACCGTCTACATTCTATAAATTAATGGAATTAATTCAATCACTATGAACCTGTCTAACATTTTCAAGGTGCCAGAAATATTGAGGATAGTAAAAACCGTTTATCGACCTTCGCGGATTCCATCAATATTTCTACAAAGAAAATTAAAATTTTCGAAATGGATCTCATGTCATTGGACTCTGTGAGAAAGTTTGCTGATAACGTTTTGAGGGAAACTTCTAGAATAGATCTGCTTTTATGCAATGGTATGGCAAGCAAAGAAATAATCCTTCCGTAAAAACCTGAAAAACAAATCATGTCACCACTTTTCTTTTAATTTTTAGCTGCCATTATGCGAGCTCCATACCAGTTATCCAGGTATGACCTGAGATCAAGCTCCTTTATTTGAGCTCAGTATTTATCAGTTTGATCAGTTTTTTTGACAGCAATTCTTCTTCTTCTTTCTTTAGTGATGGTTATGAAAGCCAGTTCCAAGTGAATTACTTGAGTAACTTCCTGTTAACTCATTTGCTATTGGAAAAACTAAAGAAAACAGCAACCTTGAAAGAAGGGTCGTGTCAAGTAATTTACACATCATCGGCTTTATACCAATTTGGAAAATTTAGACCTGATGAATTTGAAAAACCGTAATTTTACATAATTTTGGATATACATAACATGTTTTCAAAACATTGTTTTGCTGACCTTAAAACAAATTCAAAATGTTAGTACAGAGATTTCATTCCCTTGTAGGATTGTGTATACACCTTATAAATTTTACTACCCGTCCAAACTGTATCCGGTTATGGCCATGCTACATATGCAACAGCAATTGGATAAAGAAGGTGCTAAAGTTTATTGCTACGCTGTTCACCCAGGTCTCATCTACACGGATCTATGGTATTCGGCTGGGGGTTATTTAGGGGATCAATTTGCCAGACTAATAAGTGGGATATTGCGGGTATTTTAAAAAAAGAACTAATAAATTTTCATAATGCGCACAATCCAAATTCATTATACTTTTGTAACGTATTTTTACAGTCTGTGGAAAATGCAGCGGACACAATATTGTGGCCCATCATTTCACCAAAATTTTCAAACCAAGGAGGACTTTACATGGAAAGTGGTGCTTCAAAAGCTATCTGTAAATACGCAAACAACAAAGATAATCAATCGATACTTTACGAAAGATCTTTGAAATTGGTTGGCTTAGGTAAATAAAAGTACAACATATTTGTAACATAATTTATATTTATTCTGTTTATTTATACATTTAAAAATTCAACAGTGCTACATTAAATAATTTTGTTTGTTTGAAAGTTTTTCTAACAGATTTATGCATACTTTCCTTTTTCACATTGTAATGCATCATTATGAAATTCAGTGAATTGGTTACTAAAATGTTTTTGGTACTGCAACTGTTTCAATTCATTATCAAATCCTTGGATCAATTGATTTATCTGGGCACGACTTAGAAGATTCTCTTTTGCCATCACAGAAAATTTAATCTGATTCTTGTAACTGAAAGCAGATATTCCCACTCCTAAAATATATAAATGTTT
Source organism: Entomobrya proxima (assembly GCA_029691765.1). Taxonomy (NCBI): domain Eukaryota; kingdom Metazoa; phylum Arthropoda; class Collembola; order Entomobryomorpha; family Entomobryidae; genus Entomobrya; species Entomobrya proxima. The sequence continues at coordinate 14,509,063 of CM056169.1, forward strand.
GACCATAAGAGTTTTCACAAAAAACTTTTAGTGTACTTAAATAAAAGATGTTTTTTAAAAACCTGCACAGCCCGGTAAAGTGCCCACAGACATTGAGAAATCTGTGCATGGAAAGCCCCCAATGGAAAATCCTTGATCATCTCCTGCTATATTCGTGATTGCCACTGGAAAGTAATGGTTGCAACCAATGTATTTGGCCAGAAAATAAGGCAACATTCCACCTAGAAATATGTTTGTCATAATTGAGGGATTATAAGTTTTATACATACCAATTTGCTATTTCAATAATGTATTATACCTTGTATTCCTTGAATATGCATGAATTTTAAGAAACCGGTGGTTTTCATTCGTAAAAAAGCTTGTTGACATTTATCAAGTCGTTTTTCCAAGGAGGGTTCACTGGTTGGCAACATCATTGACCCTAAATAACTTTTCGAGAAAACCCGACTGTGAAGATTATTGAAACAATTTAGGTTAATGTTTTACACTTTAAAAATACATTACAAATGATTGGTGAACGTTGGTGGGTGATTAGGCCTGGCCATTGGAAATCCAGCGGCAACGTCCTCCTTCCTTAATTCTGCACCGCAATTTCGTATTCCCCCTGAGATTAGAGCATTTATAACCGCAGGGATGCTTGTTTCATATTTCCTGGCGATACGCTTAATTTCATTTAAGTCAATTTGAGGGGAAAACGCTTGAACATATGGAATATGCGAATTTACTATTCTCCCTCCATGGATTTTCCAAGGATGCAGGTGTGACTTGATTGCATTCACTAAAATGTAAGAGCAGCAGATCAGGTAAATAATAGGAAACATTAAATAAAAGAAAACTATTTCTTTTCGAGTTTTTATAACTGGACTTGGAACAGCGGTTTTCAAAGGTTTCTTCCCCAAGTTCTCTACTAAAACTTTTAAGATGGATTTGGCGTCCGCCATAACATGGTGAAACCGTACGACCAATAAAGTGTTCCGTTTTGTATAATCATCGGATAGTGCGACGTCCCGTAGTAAAGCAATTTCCCAAGGGCTTTTGTCGTTGTGGTACGGACGATTATGCATTTCCTCGTGAAATTTGGACAAGTTCAAACTCTGGTTGAGATTCGTAATGTCTGATCTCTCATATATATGATTTTCGAGTTTAAAGTGAGGATCATTTTTCCAAATTACAAATCCTAGAAACTTTGTTAGATATTGCTTCAACTCCGGGTATCTCAGTTTGGAATTGTGCTTTAGATTCAAGACATTGGTTGTGAAAATCTGTCTTAGTTCTTCCAGAGAAAAACTTCCATCGATAGTTAAAGTGGTAACAATCGATCCACAAGGCATTGAACCATCGAATTCTTCCAAGAACCAAGCATCATAGCTTCCTATAAATTTGCCATAGTCTGGATAAAACCAACTTATGACAATACCAAGTTGCCACAAAAGAAAACTTAATAATACCATAACAGGCAGGAAAGGAACAAGTGAGAAACCAATTAATATTTGTAAATAATCCTTAAAATCAAATGAAACTTTACGAGTTGCTGACATTTTGATGCTTGAAACTATTAAACTAAAAAGTATTTTAAATTAAATTAAAAATAAAGAAAATATGAATGTCAATCCAGCCACTAAAAATAAGACTGAGCAGAACCTTCAATTGCTTTTCGATTTTTTTTATGAATTGCAAAATAGTATGGGAGCATTAGCATAAGTATGTATGCATCATTTCTTGTGAGATTTCTAAATTAATTTTTAACATGCAAAGTTGAATCAGACTATTAAAACTACATAAGATTCTCTGTTGATTAAGATTTAATTACATAATCTTGAGAAATTTCTGGTGCATGCCTTTTGGAAATGAATGAAAACTAACAGAATGAAACTCGTATCAATGAATTGCCTTATTAATTAATGGTTACACACGCAATCTGTAAAAAGGTTAGGATAGCAGTTGTCATAATTTTATTGGGACCGTATGTTTTGCGCTAGAAGATTGTGCCAATTATCAATGCGTGTAAGATTGTTTCATGTCCATGATTCATCGTTCTTACACCTTGAAACCTTTTAAAATCAAAAGACCAAAGTTTGATTGATCATGAAACAATTGGACAAATTCAAATATTCGAACGGCTTTCGTTTTCATGATTTTTCCCATAATTTTTAGTTGATATTTGTATTGTATAATATGCAGTATTCTTTAATCCATAATGATACAACTTGCTATTAGACTAACTAGTAAATACTGCTAAAGCATGCAAAACATTTAATTTGTAATTTGTACAAAAACAATAAGGCAGCATTAATCATAATAGGTACAATAACCTGTAGACTTACGCATATTAAATTGACAAATATTTTCAATAAAATAACCAAAAGCAATTTGTCGTTTTAATTCCTAAACTTAAATCACGAATGATCACAGTTAGTCGCACCTGTTTCAGATTCAGTTTTGTAAACAAGTTAAACTATAGCTGCTCGTTTTTAATGAAGAAGGAATTATATCTCATGGTTAAAGTTACATACAGCTGCATTTATTCATATCACAATATTCATATCTTTTATTTGAAAGGTCTACTGTCATATTATGTTCGATTCAATGTTTCAAACGTTGTTAATACACTTTTGTGTGAATACACAATATGCTTCATGACTTCATAGATCACAAGGCTGTTTATTTCCCGTTGTTGGCTAAACCTTTCACAATACTACTTTTTGATTGTTGTTCTTGGATTTTTGTTTTTGCAATACACAATCACGCTTTTAGCGTCGTAACCTCAAAAATTATAAAACAACTGGAAAATTATAGAAAAAAAGTTAAACTGTATTGCAACAACCTAGTCGTGGTTCACAATTTGGATTCTTCGGACTAACTCAACGTTAAAACCTGTACATCCAATAGTAGCAAATAATCGCAATTTTTTTTTTATGTTACTCCGTTGCTCATGTATGTCTGGATTATATTATTCATGCAAGCTAAGCTAGGGCAATTTTTTAATCATTCGTGGGAAAAAGATTCGCACAAACAGGAAAACATACTTGATAATGCTTTTAATGATTCTTCACCGTTGAAGGTAAGGGTATAGCGTAACATTTGGATCACAATAAGAATATCTTAAGCATATGCATCTAAAGTTACTGATCATCTCAACCCGACATATTCAGAAGAATCTCGCCAAAACTGGAAGTCATTTTTCTCATGTAATTCTCACCACTTTTTTAGACTTACAAACAATAGAGTATACATCTACCTATATTATTGAATTTTATCACTAAACATTGGGTTCACATTATTCGGAAGTGACGTACATTATCTAAGATTTTTGCAAATATTTTGTGACTTCTTCGTCTATTGTAGCTAGTCGTATTATGATACACAATACACAAACATCGTTAGTGAAATTACACTTTTATTTGATTTTAACTGTGAATTTCTTAAAGTTTTAAAGACTAAACTTGGTTAGTAGCTTTTGAAATATATTTGGTTTGTATTCTACCAGTATTCTTTGTTTCATAAATTCAATTTAGCCTTGATAAATAATTATACCATTTTATTTTAGCCCTAAAATAAAAATTAAACCATATCTAACATATCTAAGATTAGTTTTATTGTGCAATGTATGAAAAGAGAATTTGGAAATTCAGTGCACAGTGAGGTGCATCCAGTTAATGTGTGGTTTGCTCTTTGTATTTTACAGTTTAATAATTAATTACGCGGAACTGTAATTCTTGACACTGACAACACCTGCAAATAACCTCCAACCGAGAAAAGGGGTTTTTAGAATCGTTGTTTGTGTTTAAGTGCACCCCAACTGCTTACAATGCATAGTAATTTGGTAATGATGAGGAAAGGTGCTTTCCATTTCCGCAATTTCATTTTACCTGAGCAATATCAAATTGTTTATGAAACACCTCCTGGCGGCTGGCTCCCACGTTTAATAAAATCAATTTGGTACGATGGAGTCGTCAGTATTATTTACATGGTTTTACTGGTTTTCAAAGATTGGACAACAAAACCTCCAGAGTTGGATATTGAAGGTAAAAGTTGTGATTAACTAACACCAAAGCCCTTTAGGCAGACATATTTTTATGTATTTTATATTATAATGAAAAAGTATGTTCATCAAATTTTTGCCAATAACTGGTAACCATCTTTTTATCCTAGCTCCAGACATGTTCATGAGAATATATTTATTCATTATAATAAATATTGCGAAAAATAATTTTAAAGCTTACCTCATTACCTGTCTTTGGCATCCGAAGTTGAAAAAAGTTATGCAATTTGCCACTCTTTTAAAGTATTTTAAATATATAATTTGTTAATTCATATAGGCATTCCAAGTAAAACGGGACAAGTAGCCGTGATATCGGGAGGTCCCAGAATTCTAACTTTTGGGCTGGTGAAAAGACTGCTTCAAATGGATTACACTGTAATTGTAGGTAATTTAATTTGTGTGATTATCTGTTGATTATCTAGGTTATCGATTTCTAATTCACCGAAATAAATAGGGAGACGGGAAAATAATTACCTGCATATTATTGGTGTTATATTATTTAGGGATCAAACAAATTGATGAATGTGAGAGAAAAGTAAAGAGACTGAAAGCAATGGGGATCCCAACAAAAAACTTAAAACTCATAGAGGTTGACATGAAATCCCTCAAGTCAGTTAATAAGTTTGCTGACGCTGTATTGGAAAGGGCGATTAGAATCGACCTCTTAATATGCAACGGTAAATTACCTTTTTGAACATACAGCCAAGCTCAAATCCATTTAAATGGTGCGTAAGATGGAATTTTTTTTCATGTGTATTTATTGGTTTTAGCTGGTATCATAAACGCTCCATTTGAACGCAGTGGTAGGTTAAAATAAGTTTAAGTATAATTTGGTTGAAGCCGCCTAAGGCTCCGACAATAGCTGACAAAGAAGTTAAAATATAATAATTTTGATGTTTAAGATGATGGATTCGAGTGTCATTTTCAAATAAACTATTTGAGCCAATTTCTGCTCACAAATCATCTTCTTGAACGAATGAAGTATACTGCTAAAGCAAAGGATTTGCCTTGCCAAATAATTTACGTTTCTTCAGTTGCTCATTTTTGCTCAAAATTGGATTTCCTTGAATTGGAAAAGAGGTAAGGCGTATGTAGAGACTAGACATAATGTAGAATTTTATTAAACTGGTGTTTTATGGTGTATTAAAAAAAATAGTAAAACATATAACGCTATGAAGTGCTACCTGGATTCTAAATTGTGTCAAGTAACATCATTGCTGACTTTGGAACGGGTTCTAAAAACCGAAGGAGCTAACGTTCATTGTTATGCAGTTCATCCAGGGATGATTAACGTCGATTTATTTGAAAGCATTGGATTTGGAGCAATTTTAGGGAATTTGATCTGTCGGGTGAGTTATTTTCAAGCTTTTCTATGCAATATTTAAGCTTTTTAGGAACATAGAAATTTTAAAATGTTCAATCGTTCATGTCTTTGCATAGACCATTGAAAATGCTGCTGATACCATTCTTTGGCCTGCGTTTTCAAGTGAATTCGAAAATAGAGGAGGTCTCTACATTGAGAATGGGAAAGAAGTTACTCCAAGTTGGGAGGCTACTAATTCATACACTCAACAAAGGCTGTGGGGTCGCTCCTTTGAATTGTTAAGAAAACATTTATAATTATTTTGTTTGAGATTTTATTAAGGTAACTATATTAAGGTATTAAGGCATTTTATTATTAGACGACCAATATTGTTACTTTACTTGAAAATAAGCCTGGCATTATTCTAAAGCGCATTTCCTTTAAATACTATTAGTTTATAGTTAAGTATATTTTGCCTAGGGTAAAAACTACCAAACGATAAACGAATCGTTTAACCATTTTATAATAAATGACACCAAAACTGCTAGTAAAATTAACAAACCTTTCTGAATTTGATTTGATGCCTTATTAGTAAGTTTTATGTGTGTCGAATATATGAATTTACTTGAAATGCGTGCATATGAAGTACAACTAGTACATTGTAATTCGCAAATTTTTGGATGTAATGTCTTTCCGTTTTGCGTTGCGTAAATCTTTCCTGATGAATTCTAATAATTGGCCTTATTTATTCCAGAAACTTGAGTAATTACTTTTGACGAGTTTCTTGAAGTATGTAATGCATGAAACGAAAAACGAACATGAGCGAAATTGTTTTTAATCGGACTCAAAGAACAAAAAACATAATATACAAAGTTCGATGTTTTATACTAATCCACTTTAATAAACATATAAGAATTCTAATGCAGAGATTTCCTCCTCCCCCTTTTCAGCTCTGCCATTGTTGTAAAATGTACCTGAAGATGGTGAAGCAATCTTTATTTTGAGTTGTTGAGCTATCCTATTCAGGTTGTTGTAAGTTGCAGTGCATGACTATGACTCAGGTTTAATTGTATTCACTCACACATTCAAAACTCACCAGTCAAGTTTAAACATTTTTGTGAATTTAGAGTTATTGTATTATACATTATACACAAATCGGCGTCTTGTGGTACTTTGCATGCTTTAAATGTTATCTTTTTTGCTGCAGGCAGGCCTGTATAATATAGCACACAGATACTGCTAAAACATCAGTCAGCAGTTGTCATTAGTGGTACAAAATCTTTTAAAGTAGAACATAGAATATTGATAAGGATTTTAAAGTCCACTATAAACGCTAAGTGTCACTCAACAGTGTAATACACACATAATATTTAGTGTCCAGCATCATGGCAGTAAATGCAGCGAATTCAAATTCTACTAATGTCCCTCCTGGAAATATTTTTGCACGAATGTTGAAGCAGTTTTGGTATTTAATAATTATCGGATCTGGCATCGCTTTAATTGACTTGATCAAGGACATTTTCGTTAAAGCTCCAGAAATAAACTTTGATGGTAATTTTTTAAAATCTTTTAAATTGCGCTTTTGCAAACCTAGTGCACATATAATATTATGACATTATATAAACTCAAAACTATTAATGCAATTTAAGCTTTAGAGAAACGCACAAACCAAGTAGCCGTTATGACTGGCGGACCACGTGGCATTGGATATGACATGGTGAAAAAACTACTGCAATTAGACTACACCGTAATTCTGGGTAGTTACAAAATAATTGAGTTCGCAATTTCATTTTACTGACACATAGCCCTGTGTTATACAGAGCAATTCTCTTTCTTTGTTTCCGTTTTTAAATCATACAGGAGTAAGAAATATTTCTTCCAGTCAAAAAGCAATCGATGAAATTCGGAAGCTGGACATTACGTCTGGACGCGTCAAAGTTCTTAAACTTGATTTAAAGTCTCTTGATTCAGTAAGACGTTTTGCCAACGAAGTTTTGGCTTCTTCGGAGGGGGAAAGAATTGACTTGCTCTTGAATAATGGTAGTAAATCTGTATATTGCATTTTGCATACTGCATTGTCATACTAATCGGCTACATTAACGCATTTCCATGCTCGTCACTTTGTTTGTTTCTTAAAGCTGGGGTCATGAATGTCCCGTATGAGAAAACCGAGGATAATTTCGAGAGCCACTTTCAAGTAAATTATCTGGGCCATTTCTTACTTACCAACTTACTACTTCCTCGAATAAAGGACACTGCTTCGAAAAAAGCTGATCCATGTCAGATAGTAAATACAGCTTCTCACTCTCAGAAAGGTGGTCGTATTGACTTTGAGGAATTGGAAACGAGGTAGATAAATCAAACTGGAATAATTATATTTTGCTACCAATCAAATCAATTGCAAGAGCACAAAATATACATTTTATTGATGTCAAAGTGTATTTATTACCGTCATTTGTTTTCTTTCAGCAAAGTTTACAGTGCAATAAAGTGCTACTTTGATTCTAAACTTTGTCAAGTTATTCACACCAAAACTCTGGAGAAAAAATTACAAGAGGAAGGGCTTAACATACATGCGTATGCAGTTCATCCTGGAGAAATCCCAACGGATTTATGGATGGATTTGGGATTCATTGCAACCGTTTTTCGTCCAATCATAAAGTATTTTTGCAGGGTAAAAATATATTAGCGGATTACTTAAATGCATAAGTGGATTTAGATGAAATTTTCTTTAAAAATAAAATGGCAATTTGTATTTATGCAAACATAGACAACGGATGGAGCAGCCAACACCATTTTGTATCCGGTTTTGACCCCAGATGTTGCTGATAGATGCGGTGGACAATATTTTGAAAGTGGAAAAGTAACAGCTCCTAATCCACAAGTCAATGACCTGGAGATTCAAAAGAAGCTTTGGGACCGATCTGTTGAACTTACAAGTGTATCTTCTAAGCAAGACTAACTTTGTTCATCAAAATATTGTATGTACCTGAATTATTACCATTTTAAATTGTATTACAATGATTGTAATCAACGCATTTTAAAATTACTTTATCCAACTTTACTTAGATTTGCTTGATTCGATCAAAGACCAACCCATGCTAGGTCTTTGGATTCGATTGACAACTTTTGTATAACTGATTGATTAATTATTTGAACTTTATATGCAAACCACATTTTTCCTTTCATGTTATCATAACATTGTTATGTTTAAAGAATTCTTCAACATCAATACTAAATGAATTAAATCGAAAAGATTATTGAGTACTAACTTAAGATATAGTCATACTGTCTGTAATTTCTTATTTACGCTTGATAGTCAAAACTGAGCCTACGCATTTGATTAACTTTATCCATCGTTCACCCAGCAGTTCCTTTTGTAACTTACTGCAGACCCGGTGAACTCTGGATGAACCCAAAAACCTAGGCTGATCCCAGTAAACTCAGTTTAAGGATTTAATAGAAGTGGTTTGTCGTTTGTCAGTGAATCAAGAAATAAAATATACATGGAGTCGTTTTCGTGTTTGCTGGACTCTACAAAGAGAAAATCCAAGTTAACTATGCAATAGTAATAAAACTCAAAGAAAACCTGTTTCAGTGCCTTTAAAGATTGTATAATGCAGAGATTTGTCAGTGGATAAGTGTGCGTAGATTAACATTTATGTATGCATAGTTAGTAAGCATGCATACAACTTGGACTCTAATCTCGTGTTTCACCACAATGTATGTATTTTATAGTATTTATTCCAAAAATCATCTACTAATCATATATATCAATTTTATATTTCATCGACAAAAATTAAGATAAGAAATTTAAGGCAAGTAGAATCTAAATATGACAGGAAGTTATCAATTAATTCTCACTAAAAAATAAACATAAAGTGTGTGGAATTGACGTAATGATATAAGTTTCCACATTGAGGCTTACTTTTTAAAAATCACTAAACTAATGTTGAGTGCTGTTGAATCTGTATATATAGCAAGTACCTTTCTGTTCTTCAAAACAAGTTGGTAATAATCCTTGCGGCTGATAACTGCCTAATCAACCGTTAAAACTAAGGTAAGTGATTGAGACCGATATCTGAAGTAAGCTTAAAAATCAAACAATCTTAACAAACATGCTTGAATTTGTTTGGTAATGGAAGTATTATGAAGCGGGCAACGTTCATAGTAGATTTAAATAAATATGACCTTGAAAATTCCTCTTAAAAGATTTTTTGGAATCCCTATCTGCCATATTATCCCATTCACATATTTACAAATATGAACGTAAAAAGTATATTAAAGTCGACGCGAGCGCGTCATTAAAGTGTTGTTCTGTCTGATGCCATTTGTTCTTAGATCATATCAAAGTTTAGCCTTTTCGAGCCTAATAGTATACTATTACCAGTGTAACATACCAGTGCTATATATGAATCATATTATTATTGTACAAAGTTATTTTGTATTACCTACTTACACTACATGGTGTTCGGCTATTTTGTGATTTAGTGCACATACCCATTACAACAATTATTTAAAGCCTACGAATTGCTGCCATGCATATACACGTGACTTTCCGACAGCTCATGGTTTTTTATTCCACTTTTTATGCTACCACTTTAAAGGTTTAAAATTGCTTCGATTGTGAGATCTAAGTCTGGACGCAGTTTGTTGGAAAACGTATAGTAGTAGAAGCAAACATAACATAACTCCAGGGATAACGTGTGATTTGTA
>CM056169.1:14519223-14590018 GCA_029691765.1 Entomobrya proxima
GTTAAAAGTCATGCTAATGTGCAATGAAACATTTCATAGAGTCGCATGGCAAAACGTATTCTACATAAAAGGTCACCCTTAATTAGAACCTTAAGCTGGTCACCCTAAGCAGTAGATGGAGGATCACAACTTGTGATTCACAAGTTGCCTTTTGTGTGCAAAGTTATGCTACCAAGAATCTGATGTTTTTCTACTTTTATGACATTTCCTGGTACACTAACGATTTATAATTACGGTCTTATTTCATTTTTATGTTACAGTTTATGTGCAACCCTAATTTCAAGGTGAGTGTCCACTGCTGTTTTTGTGCTATTGAGTAAAAAAGCAAATCAGTAAAAATGTGCTTGCTCATTCATTAGACATCCAAAACTATTAAGTTGTATACCCAGTTAACTCTGCATAATATTTTGACATTTTGATAAGTATTCAATCTTTGGTGCAACACTGACTTAATACATCTTTCTAGTTAGTAGTTCTATATTTGAGTAAAATTTGACAGGTGAGGTATGCATTATCCACCTACACTGACTTTTCTCGATTGCTTACAAACTGATTAGTATCTGAGTTATTGGCAGCATATGCACAGTATATGTTGTTGTCATTTTATTATGTTTTGAGTTAATTGTACATATTCCATCCTGTAGTACTGGGTCTTTAAAACCACATTTGTGCATGTAACAATGAAAGAAATTGAAGATTCTGTATACACATGGCTTTCCTGGAACAAGTTTTGAAGGGATACTGTAAACGGATATGGGGGAAGTCATTGCACGCGCTACGATTACAACAATACTGGTTTGTTATAAATACAATTTTACTTATCAACTTTTGACCATTGTTGTAAGCATGTATACGAAAAAATGTAGCCACAAGCTATCAATGAAAACTTTTATTAAGTAGACATACCTGCTTAGCTAATATTATATTTATGTATCCAGCTAGAAAAATGAATGGCTCACTAAGGCACGCAAGAGCAACTCTCTGGAACGCTCCTATGTCTGTCAAATTCATCAAAATTCATGCCAACTCGAAATGCATGCAATACAAAATACAATATTATGAAATGCAGCAAATATTACGTTGTTGTTTGTAAACGGGACGATAGATCCGCGTTATCTGTGCAAGTGTGAGAACTGAATATCCTGTTTTCAATGTGCGTGGAAAGGAAACTGATGAAAGGCAGGTGTTTGCATTTTTACAACAATAACTGACGCGTGTCGTTTTCCTTCCTTTTCCCGTGATGATGTGGAAAGCAAAACTTTAGAGCATGCGATGGACGAGTTTTTAATTCTTTACATTTTTTCTTTACTAGGATGAAATATGAATAGGAACTGCGATTGGTGAAAAGCAGAAAAGTAGGTATTTATGGATTTTCTAAAACGTTCTGAAAACGAGCGATACCAACGCAGCGCCACAGCAAAATTATCTGTAAAATTCAGCAGACATTATATGTATTTGGACAAAGTATTGTTCGACAGCAATAGCTTTCATAGAAAATAAAAAAATCCAGGGGTGAACAATTAGGCCGTGGGATAAATCCCGAATCTCACATTTTGTCTGTTGCATAAACATGAGTTTCATTGCACTATATATGAAGCAGGTTTATTTGTTTATTCTGTTTGGCGACAGATGTTTCGGTTTCGATTGAGGTTCATTAAAGTTCAATGGCATATATGTAATAAATTTTGCACCTTATTCATATATTGCTAATAGAAGGGTCCACCGATTTCCGCGTTGCCTTACCTATTGTACTTATATTACACGCAACCAACCAAATGAAATGACTCATTACCATAGACCAAATCATAATACATATACTCAGTTGTTTTTGAATGTTTTATTTTATGTTGGATTTACTTCGTTGATATCATGGTAAAATGATAAATAGGTATTTCATTATCAAGGCATCCCATCGATGGACATCAAGTCCCTTAAAAAGGTGTGTAAACATAATACTTCGCATACAAAAGGATCCGCAGTCATTATTCGACCCAGACATAATTTCTGCACGTCCACAAGTTCTTGGTCTTTCATCAGAAATTATATGATGAGATAACTGTATGGTTAATGGTTTGGTTATACCATACATATTTTGTTAAAAAGAGAATCACGCATAGTCATCCACTAATGGAAGTGTTGAATCACATACACCACTGCATGTAAGGATTACAAATATTAATGACTTAAGTACAAATTCTGTAGTAAAAATGCAAATTACAACGGCTTTTGTTATCTTGATACATCTTATGTAATGGACATTTCTTCTATTACGTAAACCAAAGGACTTTTTGTAGTTGATTGAGGCGTTAAAGGTACTCCCAGTATACGCATAAAGCACGAGTGAATCATTCAAATCAGAAATGAACTTCACAGGCATAACTTGTATATCATTGCGTATCATATTATCAATATGTCGATGTCTTTTTACTATGAAGCATTTCTTCGTTTCCTCTGCTTGCAAGTTTTGGTTCAACCGCCATTGTAGCGACTGGTCAAGAATTGGAAGCGTGTAGTTATTTAGTTCAAGATAAGTAGGTCAGCAGGTTGGAAGGCCCTTGATGAAGGATATGGAGAAAATGAATAAGGAAGATGAAAATTTGTAGTCATCTTGCCTTGCTTGACATTGAATTTTCTGCATCATCAAAACTTGACAACTGAAGATGAAGTTATAATGCCTATAAATCTGACTATGTAAGTTATGTGTATGAAAAGACAAATAATTTATACACTTTGAGAATTCGAAGGACCGTTTATAGATGCTACAATGAAAAAAAACTGTTAACCAAATAAAAGTCCAATGTCAGTGCGTGCCAACTGTTTTGTTTTTATTTTTTGATTCTGTACTGCTATTTGAAACCGTTTCCTCTATATCAGTATTTTCTAATGGTAATTTGCACAAAATTTTGATTTACTGGGTTGCGTGCATAAAAACAATGTAAAACAATATATGAGAATTCAACATGGGTCATTTAAATAGCAGTATAATTTCACAGTAAAAATAAAAATAGGTAGCGATAAGACGGCATGATTAGATTAATGGAACTATAAAACTTTTTTCCTCCATAAAAACTTATGTAATTTAATGATGATGCAACTTAAGATGAGCACAAGTACTCATAGGAATTCCTCGACACCACCACTTCTGCAGAATATTCATTCATTTTTTCCTGCGGGTATGCTGAAGTATCACTCTACCTTGCTCCCTACTATGTACACATCCTCTCACAAATTATTGTGCTTTTATCGTCCCACGCATAAAAAATGTTCTTTCTAAGCCGACCGCAAGCTTTTTAAATCAAGCCCATCGCTCACCCTTTCATTTAAACATTCCTTTAAACCATACACTCTACTTTCTTTCCCACCCTCCTAGTAAAACCAAAACAGTTTTCACTGGATGGGATTTTTCTTTTGCTGACAAGACAGAGCAAGTTAACTACCTTGTAGCTTCGGCTTAAGCAGACGTGAATAGCCTATCTTTTTGAATCGAAGCAAAACTCTGCAGAGCTTCAAGTAGCTGCTTCTTAAGTTCAAGTTTTTCACTCGATGAATAATGTTGATCCAAGTGAGCTTTGAGAAGAGAGCGTTTTTTTACTTTAGCAAGATTGCTCAGTCACCGTGTGATAGTTCATATGATTAATTCCAAGTTTACGATTAACCATCAACCAAACCTCAACCACTGCCGTTTTTACAGTCCGCATGCTTTCATATCTTTATCAACTCTTTGAATTTAATCTGCTTGCATGAACAGTAACAGCAACAGGACCTCTGATGCTAAAAGACTGGGTTTTTTGTTTTCAGCAAAAAATGCAAACACTCATTTGAACAATTACGCGCAACACGTTACATTCCCAAAAAGATCTTGTAACCGATGATGACTTGTCAAAATAATATTAAACTTTAAAAGGTAAAAACGAAGGAATGCAAGTAAACTTTAAGTTGACTTCTCATCCTCCTCTGCATTGAATAGAAAGGGATAATAAAAGTGCGCTTCTACAAAATCATGCTTATAGCTTACACAACCAAAACTGCGTGCTAACTGCTAACAACTACATCATTCATGATCACCAAACCATCATTTCTTCTTTGCTTAAGTACACATTTTCAAGAGATCGAATTGAATACAGTAGTTTTCCCTTCAAAGCGTATCGAAAGCAGTTAACTGCTCCTTTTTTGAAAAGTAAGTGCGTAACATCATTATTTTTTCTTTTTCAAAACTTCCCCAAGACGAGATTAGATTGTGAAGAAAGACAAATCACCGTGAATGTCCATTCTTCTTACAGTTTCCCTGCGTGCAATGCACCTTTTACAACGCTTTGCTCTGCTTGGCATAATTTGAAACTGTACACACAGGTGTTGGTTAATAAGTAGAAGTATAATATTCAAAGAGACTTACTACTGAGTTTTTTGGCTCTTCAATTACCTGTTACATATTTTCTGTATTTGTTGATAGCTTGCTTCAATTTTATGAAAGTAATCTTGCAAAGTCATGATGATCAGATGCAGAACAAAGATCAGATCTCTCTTGGTTTCTTGGCTCGACTCTGTCGCTTCTTAGAGAAATTCGTTTCTTTTTTCGGTTTGTTCGTCCATTTTTTGCTTTGAATTTCTACTTTTTGTCGATTGCTTAATACTCATACAATTTTGGCCTAACGCAAAGTATGAAGAATGAAGTTAAAGAAAAATTTCAAGCTTTAATGGTTTTTAAATTTACAATAATACAATTATGTTTGCAGACTGGTGAGCATTGTTGACTTTGAAAATTCATGTCTTGAACTTCCCCTCGCGTCGTATTCACATGAACATTAGATCAATGTAAGTAAATACAAGATGAAGACTGTATATTTTGGCTTGTTTGGCCGTAAATGCGTAACAATTCCACACGTTAAAAAGCTGCACCAGTAACTAGTCTAATAAAACTGTAGCATCATTCAAAAAACTCGGCGAAGACGATGGCGTTGATGAAGGAAGGAATTTTAAATTACACAATTAACAAACTATGATATCACGACATGTTAAAAACGCTGCATTTTCTTTGTAAGTGATGAATGGTTAGTTTCTTCCTATTTCATGGAGAGACTTCCACACTCACTCACGCAACTTAATACGCAAAAACAGGCAGGCATTGTAGTACGTGTGTGATGTGTGCGTCTGAATCTGAAACACTTCATACAGCAATAAGCTCTGATGTGATTCTAGTTGAAAATCTGGCATATGCACATACAACATATTGTACCGAAATGTGAACAAATTGAATACATGGATTCCTAACATGGACTCGGAACAGGAAAATGAACCTGGAAGATAAACCGAAAGAAAATTATCATTCGGAATTTCCGTATCCATTTGATGTTGTTTTTGAGCAATCTTACAACATTTTGAAATTTGCTTTCTTTTTAAATATCTTGTCAATGTATTAGGTATTTCTATTAGAATCTAAGGAATTGTTAATTTTTTAATTTTGTTAGTTTAGTTGATAAGAACAATACTTCATGCCATGAAATAATGATGATGTGAGAATTTGCGTCCTTCTTATAGTTAGTGTACGCGTAAAATATTCATTTTTGTTTTTTTAAATTAACGCAAAGTGAAAGACTTGACATTTTTTACTACTTTTTATTTTTATAACGGGTAAAGTAATACATGCAAACGATACAAAAAAAAAGATTACGACACTTCTGGCACATTATTTGTTGCTTCATTAGAATCACTCTCCTTTTACGAAGTATTTCATCACAAAACGCCGACAATGCTTACGTTCACATGCCGTATGTATATAGGCAATCATTATCGTTCCTCGTTATCATATTTTCTTCATGACGCAGTCTTTACCACGATAAGTTAGCAAATGTGTTTTATCAAATCCGATTATAGGTATGTCTTCTTTGTAACTGAAATTTGTCGGGGATGAACTGTGTAAAATCTGCATCTCGCACATTTCCATTTACAATTTAGCAGCCACTGGCTAAATTGCATTGTTAAAAAAGAATGCATTAATGCTAATTAGCAGTTGTTATTACCAGATATATTGGTTTAGTGAGGGTTTAACTAGAATCCAGTCATTTAGTAGGTCCTGTCAACCAAAAATATAATAAGTAACTGTACATTGTGAACGTGTATGCACTCATGAAACCTAAAATTAGCAACAAATAGAAGCGTCAATCGTTAAAACGACGTTTATTAAAAAACAGTTTAAAGACATGAATTCAGAAAACTCAATTTTATAGATACAACCAATTCTTATAATACTGTCAAGATACGTTAAACATGTACTGCAGAATTGTGTGGTGAAAACGAAAAAGTATAATAGCACAAGCTTCAAATTAAAGACTAAACACAAATGTCATCATTTAAGCAGCATCCCATTTGCTGACAAGCGAGATTCCCCAAGCAAGTAAGTATAGACTATCTGCTCAATTGAAATTCATATTCCAATTTATTTTGTCTGACAGAGCGGAAGCGTCTTTGTCCAAACCTTTTACAGGATGCTGTACCTTATACGTTGTGAATTCGTGTGAAATTCAGATTAATTGCTTACTAAAACAATAAGCATTTCAAATTAAAATTGCCGAATTTCAAATGTTCGCGATTTATTATACGACACTTATGATATACAAAACCTATAGTTGATTGTGGATTATCACACTTGGATGTTAAATTTGTTACATTATATGGCTAGTAGAGAGTGGTAATGTTTTCATTAAGTTTGCAAATCAGACTAACATGAAAAAATTACGCTTCCTATTCGCTTTTATCTAAAGATTTAATAATGAAGCTACAACCCTGTACTAAAATGGAATTTTGAATATGTTCTTCATTTTTCGTGGACTTTATGGCGGTTGAAATTTCATGTATAGCTAAAGTACGTAAAACTACGTATGTAGCGTTTCATTCAGAATGATTGTATTAAATGCAACTCGTGAATTGCAGCGCAATAAAAATATGACAATGGAAAATGTGGAAAACATGGTAAGCCCTGAGACTATACTTAATGTAAAACACGGTATTATAACAATGATGACATCAACATCACGCCGTCGTAAAATTAAATTTACACGGTACACCGTCATTCAATTTGAAAAGTAAAAATATTATGTAATATTATGTAGTATGACAAATTTCTTTTCTGTGATCATTTTTTATTCGAAGGAAATGTCTACCCAAAAGGGTTGGTTCCTTTTTACAAAGGCATAATGAAGTTTTCATGAAAAAACCTTGCCGCATGAAATACAAAGATCATAAGAATAACAGGCGAAAGTGAGACTGCCTTTAAATTGTTGAAATGATCTCATTCACCAGTGATACCATTCTGTCAACAAGAATTGAACAGTGACGGAAACAAGAAACTAGGTGAATGGAGAAATTTTATTTTTTGAGAATAGTTTATCACATTATCACTCATCACATGACTAAAGATAATATTGCGGAAGAATCACTGTTAAATAGATGCAGTATACAATCGTGTTGTACGGCTGTTTTTCTTGATATGATATCAAATAAATTCCAATTTACTTCATCTGAGTGATGATTCAGTTATAAGGAAAAAATCGTGCATGCCAATATAATATCACCAATTATGATAACATGGAAGATTAGAACAATTGCTCTTTTAATCTTTGACCTTTTACTTTAAAAAATACAAAAATGGAGCCTTAATAAATCCTGCTCTCAAATATAAGACTTTTCCAAATAAACGCAATATCCGCAATCAAAATTCACAAAGCCTAAAATGCATATCGGATAAATGTCAGTAAGCCAACCCGAAATTGTGAAACGAACTATTTTAGTTGGTAATCTTTTTTAAATTAAAAAATGAATTCATGTATATAATCTTGCAATGCATTAATAAGGCAACCAATCACACATCATGAAAAACCATTGGTTCATATTTCATATGTACCAAAAAGGTTGAGTGTAATAGTTTCTCCCAGTGAAATATTGCATGTGTTGAACTTTCTTGTGAGTCCTTGCCCGCGTTGCATAATTCATAACAACATTAGTGCTGGCAATTTCGTTTTAGTATGTTGAAAAGATAAGTACACGCTAACGCTTGAACAAATATTTACAAAGTATTGCAAACAATTGCTCATACGAAATCGGTCTATATTCATTGTTACCTTCTGCTATTCTGATTTCTTCAAGTTTTTAACTTACGAAATTGGCTGACACTGTTTCATTGTATATTTACTCGTAAAATATTAATTTTGTCCACAGGATTCTGCCTGCCTATAAGATGATGATTTGATGATGGTGATGATTTGTGAGCAAAACGAAGCGGGTCACGACTACAACAACAGCACAAACTAATGACAGTTTTTGTAATTGTAAATAAACCTTGCACACATTTTTTAAAAATATTAACGCATATACCAAAAAACTGATTGGGCTTGTTATTGCTGTACATTATTATTAGCTTATTTTGTTGTTGGTCGTGTCTTGTGTTTTTGATAACGAACATTGACTATCTCAATCATCAGCATCATCCCCATCGTTAAGGATTTCAGATTCGTGATACCACTCCGGTTCAGCGAATGTGCTCATCCAATTTGTTTAGGACAACAATAATCAACGTAACCATCTTCATCGCATCATCAATGTAATTGATCCAAAGTATTATGCGAGTTATGGTAAGCACATTTTTTATTCAGTTTTTGCACATACTTTTGAATTTTTCTCAGGGAAAATAGATAACAATACGGCTTTCTTGGGCAAGCTTACCTGTGAGCACATTTTTTGTAACGGTAAATTTACGCATAGAGTTCAATAAAGGGACGATGATGGTGGTGGTTCTGCATCGTTTCAAACGTGATGAAGGTATTAAATTATATTGTGAACAAAAAATATAGGCTTGGAACGTCACTTCACCTTTTCTGCAATCACATTTTGATCTTGATGATCATCATCGCCATTTCACACACATACGTAACCTGTCATTACACCCTTTCCTTATGATGATACACGTAACTGCTTATACATCAGTATAATAGCCCTTTTCATAATATTATGCATCGTTTCATTTGGAAATATTAGAGTATGTAGTAGAATTATTTGTTTCTATCAACTGTTGCATCGTTATGATAATTAGATTTGTCGCATATTTTTTTTATAAATTAAATTGGCCGAAGTTTCATATATTTCTCATTACAGCTGCGCGAGTGGTCAAGAGCGTTTAGTACACAGAATATTTTTACCACTTTAATCGAGAGGATGATACCTACCAAGTCATTAATACGATCAACCTGAAATGAAATTTTTGGTATGCATATGAGTAAATTATGATTACGTAAATTCACTAACGGTCATCTATATAATTACACAAATATAGCAAAATCTACAAATGAAAATGCAAAAATAAGAATAAACTGTAGGAGTAATAAAGTAAAACAAAATATTTGTGAGGCTTTGTTGATATATTGCAATGGTTTAGAACAGAAATTTATAGGCTCAAATTGACAACATAGCATAAATAACATATGCGTATAAAACATAAACACTTCTTTCTCAAGCTATATTTTTGTCCTGGTGGTTTGGATACTGAAAGTGACACTTTTATTATGAAATATGATGTGGTGTTAAGATAGATGAGATGATGTTGGGAGGTGGCAGTGCAATTTTAAATTTCAAGCCTTGACATCATGCATGGGAATCAAGGGAAATGCAAATTTTCCCAATTTTAACGCAAGGTTTGAGAATAATGTGCTAATTCTTGCGAGCTGAGTTGCCTTAAATGTTAATGTTTATGTAATCTATGAATCCGACAAAATGCCTTGACTGCCTCTGACAGACAGGCAGAGTTAAGTAATAAAACATTATTGCAATTTTGAATACCTAGTTCATTTTTGCTTTACAGAAGAACACATGTGGGAAGTGGGTGTTTTAGTAAAATACATATATGTTCATGAATGTGCAAAATTTTGCCAGTAGGCCATATGTCCTGATAAAGCCTTCCATTGTGTTATCTCAATAAAGTTTATACCTTTATTTAAGAACAAGTGGCTCTATTGCACTCGCACGTATGTGTAAAATCTCAAATTTTCAATAGTCTCACAAATTCATATTTTGTTACGACATCGTTCAAGATTAGGCAACAATATAAGCTTTCAAAATTTAGAATGGTTTGAAACCTATAAAATTCCATGAATCTCAATGCGTAAATAATTTAAATTAATAAACTTGCTATTTTATTTGTAAATAATAATGCACAAAAGTAGATTTTAACCAAACGCCAAATGAATGAAAAAATGATAACCCATGGAAAGGAAAACGCTTTATTTATGAGATAGTAAAGCGTACACGGACTGAGTGAAACTAGAAGAGCGCTTCAACATTTCCAACGAGGTTTATTGACTAGCACTACTGGTGAGAAGGAAAAATTTAGTAACTTATTACATTAACACCGAATACACCGACGAATATACCGACGCGAACCGAAGCTCATCGTTCAAAGATCAGTAACTAAATCATCATTCCAGTTTGTTTTGAGTGAATCTATTTTACTATTCTTGTATGTGAACTCTGCATCATTTTGTTTTATGCTTTGTTCTCTCACGCAATGGACTGTACGTAAGTCGTAAGTTATATGGTTAACGCAGCTTTCGTCACTGTTTTAAAATAATAGTGTGCCCGAAATTTTTATGGCCCACCCATTTCGGCAAATTATGTTTAATTATTGGAGCTCCAAAAAGTAATACTGCATTTGCAAAGCCCTAATTCCAGGTTCCTAACATAGTGAGATACTAATAGTTTACACAATCGGTTGTACCCTATATACGCATATATTTTAGTGCAAACATTAGAGTAGATGTATAACAAACCGGATGAAGACTAATGCCTAAATAATGCAATTAAGCTATCTTACTGCAAATTTCCAGAGTTTTAAAGGTAATTGACTTTTTAAATTAAAACAGAAGTAATGCAACGAGTGTAAAATAAGACTTTATTTCAATGAATCCCAACGTTTCGACCTTTCCTTAGATACTCATCAGGGGTTAACATAAGAACATTTGATTGACTTTTTTTTGAAAAAGTGAATTGTGTATGAAAGTAAATTTTTTAAAACACTACTCCGATTCCACTATTTAACATCTATGGAACAACTAATTTTAAATGAAGAACCAATGACCATTGACCAAACATTTTGTTTTCTCTAAACAAGACCGGTATAAACAAAACTTTACTTTTTTGTTTGCTAAATGCTTATTCAGAATTCTCACCAATTTCTCATATTACGTGAGTTTCAATGCAAATTTAGGTTAATTTATTCATTTCTCAGGATCAAAATTATGATTGTAGTGTGTTCTTGTGGTTATATATCTTGTCAACTGATTTGATGTATGCTTTCATACAAATGCATACGTGCAATTATACACAGTTGGGCATGTGACAATGCTTTATATCATAGAAGTACATTACATAGCGCATAAACGATTTGATACTTAATGACTGTTCATACAGAACATCAAAATTCCCATTAATTATTTTAATCAGGAAAACGATTATGGACCCAGTGTAGGAGCATTAAGAATGTAACGTGGATTCAAACACATTATACTCCATACTTACATATATTTAAATCACAATCTACATTTATAATAAATGTAAGCACCTGCTTCAAGATTTGTAAAGTAAACGTTCATCATCATAAACCCAGCCTCACAGTCTCCCATCCCGTTATCGCACATTTATCTTACTCATTTTTCAATTCATTGCTTCACATGTGAAACAATATGTGCTGTACTACTGCACCAATCTGCCTGTAAATGTAAAAGTAACAAGCGTAGGAATAAGTAAACCGACAATCGATAAGATGCTTTACCGCACAATTAAGCTTTTATTATTGCAGAAAAACAATCAGCGATAGTAGCATATATTCATTGGATTTCTGGCTGAAATACCGACATATCTAACGTTTTTATAACCTTCTCGATGTCTGTGGGCATCACGTCATAATGTTTTACAGAACAGTTTTTCAGCTCACTGGGTTTTTGTTCTTTGGGTATGGTATTAAGATGCTTTAGTTGTGTTGTCCTGTGCATTAGCATCATTACAAAAACTCAAAACAAGCCAAAATTCTCATTGCAAAAATCTCAAACCATGATGATAACAATTCTTTCAAATTCTCTAGAGATAGAATAAAAACAAACAGTAAGCAGCTGCATTAACAGAAGACGCAACAAACCGCATTAAATAAATAGAAGTATCCAATAGAACAAATAGGCAGTTTTCTGAGTACTGAGTGGAAAGTAATGTTAACTGCAACTGCAGTGCAGTGAGTTTTTAAAAATTGGCAAAGAAAATACACTCTACTCACTCAACCCATTGCTCAGAGATATAGTTGCCCAGTTGATTACTACGTTTTCAATGTGGTGATAATGATATTGAATGATGCAAAAATTGAAAAGACATTGTATTTTTTACTGTACATATCAGTATAGATACCCGAGCCTTTAACTGCTTTTATGGCAAAAGCTTCATTTAATGTTTTCTTCATCTGAGAAGCTACTACAGCACTCGGTAGAAAAAATCCCAGTCTGCCGCTCTGCCATATTGCCAACGGGGAGATTAACTGGCGTACTTACAAAGAAAAAGATAAGAACGGGGCTTGAATAACAATGCAAACACAACGTGCCTCTAGTTCGTTATTAGCGCTGGTACAAGAAAAGCATCTGTCCCTCATCATCTTTACTTACCTATCATGCACCGGCCAGTTTTCCTAGATGTACCCGTCAAGTCAGATGCAGTTGTAGCCATGTAGTCAAACGACGCTTCTTTACCATAGTACAAAGCACTTTTATCATAAATATAGTGTACTTTAGTAGGCCAACAACCCAGCAAACATCTTTCACTTGTGCAATTTACTCTCCCTGATAAAGTATGATATTTTAAGGCTTTCCAACAGTCCACACTTTTCAAAATGTTATGCAGATACATGTTTAATGTACGCCGTATGGCGATTTTTCTATTTGTCATTAAGTGGGCAGCTTCATGTGACAGATGTACATAAAGTAAGGTTTACATCATTTTTATCAGCACCGTCATCTTTATCGTCGGAGAAGCCTCAAGCATCACATTATTTCGCAAAAAGGTCTTTTGCGTTTTAGCATATTTCACGACAGACGAAAACTTGGAGCTTTTTAGTTGATTTTTGAGGTCTCCTTAGCTGTGCACTACAGTGCAGTGACTACACATTGATGACGATGAATGCTCAATTTTTAAAAAACCTATGCGCATATTGATTAAGTTTGCCTGCAAGACAAGCCGGTGCGTACGTGTACAGTTTGTGTACCGGTGACCGACCAGGATATCATTAACATTGATTATTACAACAATTGCCAGCAAGCAACTCTGCCGCAGTAACATCAACCATCTTTTTATGGGTGTAATAATGTTGACGGCACCAAGTACTAAAGTGATATAAGTAAACGTACGCTAGACAGTGTTAGGTTTTGCAGTTTTCCTTGAGCATTTTCATGCTTGTTTTTTTCATTTGCAGTAATAGCCTACTTTTGAATATACACATTTCCCAGATGGTCTGGTCCATGGGTGTACACACGTACAAATGAGAACCATTATAACGTGGTCAGACATAAATGGAAGTGAAGGTAAATGGCAAATTATATAGTTGATGATAATAATGAAGATTCTCAATTCAATTTTAACAATGATAGTGGCAGGCAAAAATGGGACTGTTAAATGGACTATCTATACGTACTACTATTCATTTTCATAAGCCCCGAAAATATTCTCCGGTTTTTCATAAAAAATAATTTACCAAGTATCCGTTGATTTTGCGTGACACATTTTTATGGAGCGCTTTAGCCTTTATAGTTTGTTGAGAGAAAAACAACTTCGTTTAATGCTATGTAGATTTCCCATTATGCTGTCCCACATAAAAGCAGTATATTCTGGACTTTCACCGTCCACCTCTTTCCCAACCAAACTTACCTCATCCATCATCATGAAAATAAGTTTATTTTGAACGTTGCAATATTTATGGATATAGGAATGTACTGTACATAGCTGTTTACTAGCAGATATACCACAAAAAATCAAAAGAAACCAGGCTAATTGGACCCTCTTCCCTTCAATTAAAACTTTTTATGGTTTGCTGCGTTCCCCTGCCTCCTCCCACACACATCAAGGAGAAAATGTTTGCCCAAGTTTTATTCTAACATATCTCTCCTGTTTATATAAACTTCTTCAAGACAAACTTCAAGTGAGATAGGAGACAAAGACTTTTGAGCACTGTGGCTGATCCAGTACCACTGTAATTTTTGCAAGCTTGTGTTTTCGACTTTCAAAACATTCCCGACAGGGCAGGAAGTGGTGGGAATATACCTATTACGTGACATGGTGGCCTATATATCTTGAATGGTGACCAATGAAAGAAAAACTATACATACCTTTACAAACCGTGGTGCTTGTAAACGTGGTCGTTTCATTGTTCTATTTAATCATATTTTTCTCATTCTCTCTGGAATTATATAAGTTGCGAATGTAAGCTTATGTAAGTTTTAGTGATCAAGGATCTATTATGATTTATACAATGGTTCATTAAGCTGTAGTACAGTAATATTCTCATTCTTTACAGAAATAAAAGTAAAGCTTTTCAGTGTCATTTTATTATATACTGGTCAATGGAACGGATTTCACAGAAAAGTAGGTGGTGGTACAGATATTTACTGCGTTCATCAGACTTGTTATTTTTTGCTATTACCCGACACGACAACATTATCCTGTCCTGTTGATAGAATGATAAATGTGAATCCGTTTCCTCTTCTTTGCCATTTACTCATTTAGTTTTATTGTCATCTACCTTTCGTTTTGCTAGATAATTGAGTGATTCTTTCAATGAGTGTTTCATCTAACATATAAACACTAAATCGAGAATAGGTAAGTAGTAGTTTGCTACGCGGTAACAAATCCTTAAATAACTTTATCGCAACTAGCAAAAAATCATTGAAAAAGTAGATGCGTCCACCGATAGATTTGGTTGGGATTTAGGAAAAACACTTTTTTATTTACCGCTATACCAAGATGGATCTCAGCCTTGTATTCGCATAACGAAAAAGAATCTCGCGTATTTATATTCTGCGAAATAATGTAATAATACATTCATACAAAATGTCTTTTGTCAACCTACAACTTGCTAGAGCAGCAAGCTTGAATAGCACTCTCATAATATATAAAAAAAATCTTTACATAGAAATCATCAAAGCATCCGTATTTTTCACCGAATATTATTCAACGATATCATGTGAGATAAGCGAAGTGGTAAGAAGAAATTGAGTAGTATGTACCTAGTCTCATTTCACGATGATTCAATGATTACACAAAATGATATTATTTTCTACTTATACGGTAGTTTGCTTAAGTTCGGTAGTGGGCTGCAAAACTTGCAAAACTGATAATAATATTGTACTCTGATGATGAGACTCATTTTCGTAAACCTTATTGCATTCTGCTTGAAGGTTTTTTGCATGCATTACATTATTATTACGTAATAAACACTAATAGCGGATGGGTATTCATTAGAACGTAAACTTGTGCTATTTTTTCTGCTCTTTTCGTTCCTAATATATAACGGCAATGTTATGATCCTCCCTAAGCAATAAAAGCGCAATGTTAACATGGGAAGAGGGTATTCTTCTTGATTAAAATTTGATAATGAAGTACTACTAAAAGAAGCTGTTAGCAGCGCAGTACGTCCTTGCGTAATATGTGGATGCTATATAAACTTCTTTTTAAGATAAAGGGATAACGAGCCATTTTCTGTGCTTATTTCTCGTATTATATTCTCAAAGTTTGGTTAGCATTTTCGATGCTCGAGCTCAACTCAATCTTCATGTATACTTTTTCACTCAGCAAAACACTCCAACAACGAAATGTGGGAGTTTGTCTGATTATATGATCTTTTAAAAACACGCAGTGAAAATGCAAGCTACATCATTTCATTAGGTCGTGGTATGGTACAAGTTTTCTCATGTTTTTTCTTCTTATTACTTACAACGTGTTGAAAATGGAACGCAGAGGCTTTTGCACTCTCTGATTGCATGTTATTTTCCATCCCTGTAGTGCAACAATAAAGCTCAAGTGCAACTTTAATTACTCGTAACCGATATTATGTACCAAGCTTACTCCCTCCCGCACTGTAGGGCATAAACAGGCAGGGTGGTACATGTTCAGTTCGTTTTGCACGAAAAAAGTTGCTTATCGCTGCACGCAGTACATTATCTAACTCATCGTAGAAAATTTATGTGTGCCATCCAAGCAAAATATCATCATCAAATCCACCATCATCGCCATAAATGAGCGATCTAAATAAAACCGGCAGTAAACTGTTATTTTCTTGTAGTGTCAGTTAACAGAAGAATATACGTATAACGACTAATATAAGACAGAACAATAAATGCTTGCGTTGTGTTGAAGAAACATGTTTTTTCTAGGTTTTTATCATCAAAAAGGAAAAAAGGTAGTTTTATAGCGTCTGTGTAAATACATATTGTTATAATAAAATGGATGGACATACGTAATGCATTTTTCAACATCCTATCAAGTACAATGATGCCATCACAGTTGTGTCATATTTAAATTAAAATCATGATTAAAGCATTAATAAGTATTATATAGTGATGAGGACGATGACGATCAGGGTAATAATTTTACACGGAGAAAAAAGTGCAGAAAAATTACACGTTTTATAATTTTATGCATGCAGACAAAGTTGCATGTGAAAAAATTATATTGTTGTGAATCATCTAACAAGCCCTTTTCAGGCTTTGTAATAGGGCAAAATGGGGATTCCTAAAGTGAGAAGGAAGCGTATCTTTTTTTATGTAAGCTAGCAGTGCTGCCTTGTGCCTTGTCTTCTTCTTGCCTTGCCTGAGGGAGTTGATCTCAATATTTTTTCAAATATAAACGGCACGACAATAATTGAAATGCATTATTTTGCAAAGGAAAAGTTCTAACCTGTAATATTGCACTATGCTTCGAAGAAAAAATGTATCACACACAGGTTATTATGCGAATGATTCATGATTATTATGCACGTCCGTCCGTCCATACGTCCGCTTTTATTCTTAATATCATTTTGCAGTCTTGGTGGTTGCAATAAAAAACAAAGAAAAGGAATCGTGTGTATATTTAATAAAAATAATAAATGATCGTGTAATATATTACAGGTGTGTTTCTTACGGTGCACAACGTACCTAAATAATATACATTTTTCTGAATGGCCAAGTATACCGAGTCGAATCATATGGCGATTCTAGTAGGCAATATTAAAAAATGTGCTCAAAGTGGATTATGACAGTGATAAGAGTTGAGAAGAATGGGGTAATAATAATGATAAGAACATAAATAAAAATGCCTTTTCATTTTGCGCTTGTCCTTTTACCAGTTGTAATCAACATTATTACTGCCATTTAAAAATGTGTGCACATATGACATATGTATTGCATATGATTCTGTGTCGAAGGAGAGCAAACTTCTTAATAGCTTTCGAAGGAAGATAAAGAAAAAAAGAGTGTCGGCTGCTTGTCGGTGTCTGGCAGTAAGCATTATTATTGGCATTCTTGACAGTGCATTTAAACATGCCTCATTGCAGGAGGTACAAGATCATATATATAATTGTGTGAATGTCTGAAGTGGGCATTATGGGTACTTTCTAGACTTTAGCAGGATGTAGAATGTAGGGTAATTGGAAACTGGAGCAGAAACCTTTATGGTTATAACATGGTAAATTGCGAATAATGCATTGCTGGTAAATCATTTTTATATTTTATTAATTTAAAGAGAAATAGAAAAGGAAAAGAAAGCATACAAGTACAGCAGAACTTTGCAACTTTTACTGCCAACAGTGCCAACCACTACAATGTTCATAAATGAGTGATTAGTGATACACTGTCGCTTTACAGAAAGACAATTTAGCAAATAATAAAATCATAACATCAAGCTGATCAAGTTTATCAAAAAGAGAAGTAAAAACGTTTTGTATTTTAGTTCTTGTTATATAAATCAATCTTCTTTGTCCAATATCATTATAAAATTTAACGAATTCCTACTGGTGATGCTGGTTGAGTGTCCGATATTCGTTTAGTGAAATAAGTGGACAAGGCCTTCTTTTTAATTATTTGTGTGCATGTCCATCTTGCATAATCTCGGAGGTTGGCCCATCAATAGGAATTTTTGTTTTACTTCCTTATTGCTAAATTAATCGATAAATTGTATTTGCCTATTTAGTCTATTACTCTGACTTAATTGAAGGTTTATTCGGCGAAAATTAGTTGGGTCATATAATAGAGCAGTGAGAAACGGAGATTTAGGCAATCGAAAACATGGCCCCGATTAATACAATTAGCTAATGAATGTTTAACCTACATTTCTACGCAAAGCAAAAATACAAGAAAGGTGTAAATAAATTAAGGAAAACAAAAGAATCAGCATTTGATTCAGCCAACAATTCACAGATGCAGGAAAAAGTATCGAAAAATGTTCTAGTTGCGGAATAAGGGGAAATAAATATTTTGTGATGCATTTACATTGACCTCATTATTCTATCGAAACTTGTAACACAAACCGACAATAGAACAGAATGTTTGTGTATCTTGCAATTTTTATAAAATAAAATAAAAAGTCGCATGCGGTATTTTGTCGTGAGCATTCCTTCAGAGTTTGCCTAGAAGTCGTATGCAAGCGCTTTAGCAAATTTCATCAACTTGAAAAAGTAATAATGCGACTTTGTTGAGAACATTGCCATCATCAATAAAATCAAGAATAGAGTGACCTTACAAGGTCAAAGGTTGGACATTGAAAATAACGTTACTATACAGCCATCCTTGTCGGACCTGTGGTGCATTTGGTGCGAAATCCTTCCTCGATGTAATTCGCAGTTTTGAACCACAAGAACAATCCACAATGTTAATGTTATCGAATGTAACAGTGTTTGATGACCAATGAACCTTGCCTGTAGATTGCCTCGTATTTTCCTGCTCTCCTACTATAAACCGGCATGCAAATATTATAATTTTGTCTTCAATGAAAGCCATTATGGGCCGCAAAAAGCCTATAAGGAATGTGCGTTTTTCCAAGTCAAACAAAACTCTTGTTTCATTTGTGAGTTCAGAAGTAGTATATATGTGATACAAAGCCGACACACAGACAGGCTGTTTGAAGACATGCAAAAACGTCAAGCAATGAAGGAAAAAGTTGTTTTGGAACTTTGGGTTGGGCCCTATGATAGCTGGGATCGCGTCACACTATACACTTTATTATTACAAAGTAACGGGAATCAATGCAAAAATGCTAGAAATTGGCAAAGCTGAAAAAAGAACTTTGAGCTGACTGACACATTCTGCATCTTATTACTATATACCTATTATTTTTTATTTAATCCATGCTATTAGACCATATTACGGTACATTTACATTCAAAGATCGATACAATATTATTGATGATGATGCCCAATAATAGTCAGCCACCAACCACAACCAACCACGTCGAATCGCCATGTGAATGATGAAGATCATCATCATCTTACATTATGCTATTGTGGTGCTATACCTAATTTTGTACGTGCTCATCTTCACCTTTTTCATCTTGTTTGTCTTGTTGATATCAAACAGCCTTGTGTAGATGTCTAGCTTGTAGTACAGTTTGGTATAACAGTGACCCTATATCCAACCCAACACAATGAACATTGCAACTGCATATATTACCACAAAATATGAACATGCTTTATACGAGTTACATTGTATTACAATTTTTTAAAAGAAGTTGAAACAAAAAAGGTGTAGGCGTCATCAAATGAAAAAAGACATACAAGAGTTCTCCGTAGAAAGCATCTGCTCAGCAATGTGTACCTGAAGTCAAAATTTTACCTAAAGAAGGGTGTCTGGTTTCAAGAATCAACCTGGGTTATTATAACTTCTAACAAATGTTGTTTCCTGTCTAGATCGATGTATCACCTTCAAGCACATAATAACTGCTAAACTACTTGATAGACCGGGTGCGCAAACAATGAGTGTACACTCAAAAGAAGGCGAACATCACAAACTGCTTTCTCTTGTGAGATTTTACTCAAGCCTGTGTCATCTTTTTCATTCTCATCTTCTGTTTTAAAAGCTAGAGTTTATCAGTTCATGTAGGTTACCTGACACTTTTTGTACAGAATGTAAAGCTTTTGTCTTCTAAAACATGCTAACAAAATACAAAATGGAATGCAAACATTTAAAGTACAAGTCAACTTTGTAAATCCCAACGGGAGCAAAACAGGAACAGCAGCAACATCAAGTTATCACTCCAACAACAAATGTACTACTTCAAGATTGGTATACACACCTGTGCCACTTAAAAGCATATAAATTATCCCACATTCGAGTTTTTACTCCAGCCTAATGCAAGCAAGCAAGATTGTACGAAAGAAATACTGTGACAAGAAAGAGAAAGAAACAAGAACATAGGGCAAGTAATGATGATGAGGCTTGATTTCACGGTACAAGTTTTTCATTAAAAACGAGAGCAATACGTACAAGAAGATGACTTTGGGAAATTAAGAGGCATTAAATATGATATTATGAATTGATGGGGAGAGGTCGGGACGGGCCATGAACATCAGCAACGGCACATGCCATTCACACACAAAAAACCACCGACCACCACTAAAGTTTTAGTTGCTGTACTTTAGTAATAAGAGCAGCTGGTTGCTCGCCTTCAACTTGATACTCTCCACCCGCCTTGTCCTACTCTCCAACTTTTTTTCTCTTTCTGTCTTTCAGCCTCCGTTTCCTTAATAATTTAGCGTCCATCGTGTACAGCCAAAAGAAACAACTTTTCTCGTTCGTTATCCCATCTAATATTAACAAGTAGTACATACGCATAAGCAAAATACGCGCATTTTATTGCAAACTTTTGTACAAAAAATATTTTTATGCATTTCTCTGTCCATCTGCTGCCTCCTTGTCCGCGGCTCTTTATCCTTCCCTGAAGGAAGTTGGTACTTTCTCGCGTTGCGTACCGTTTTCCATCTGTCCACCTTTTATTATATTTGCCTCCAAGCCAAAGTAATAATCATCCACAACGTACATAGACGCTGTCATGAATATAATTTCAAAATATGTGCTACATAAATGAATGAACTTAAAGAGTTAGTATAGGTGTTTGCTAGCAGTATAATATGCTTTATAACTTTGTTTCTTTTGATACCCATTTCCAAGTAAAAAATGTCGTCATCCGAGCCTCCATCGTATCAGCTCATCATCAACACAAAAACGTCGTCTCAAAGCCCACTTAAACTTCTCAAGCGAGAACGCCGCAGCTGTACGGTAGCCAAAACGCCAGCAGAGCAACAATAGTGAATACATTTTACATCTTGAGTATTTTACATTATTTTAGTTCCTCCTTTTATACCTCCCTGGTGCGGTTTCATTTGGTTACTCAATTCCGCTGAACCTGAAAAATGTGGCAGTGTACTCGCACACTCACACAGTTAAGCGATTACAATAAGGTCCTGTTCATATATATACGGGTACTCAGTTTCTTTCTCCTTCAGCGAACTTTTGTTGTTTGTTTGTTTGCTAGTTCACGTTTGCTTGCTCTGTTGTGTATCATGATATTATTATTACAGCCGCTACTTTGTCCTAAACATCTTCCCCACTCACACATCTGCTTCCTCATAATAACATTTTTTATGGCAACTAGCATGCAATCTTTCCTCCTCGTTCTGTTTTCTTCCTCAAAAGTTCAGGAAACTCATTGTTATATGGGTTCTTATTTTATTGTAGTGAATAACTCCATTGCAATGTGACTCCACTGAATGAAAGCCCCGAATGGTATATAAAAGAGAAAAGTTGTGTGTGCAGACGACACATTTTAAATAGAAAAAATGCAGTTTTTTACACCAGTCATGAATAGAAATTATATTTCTCGTATAACCTATTAGTATAACCTCTTACTTTTGGTCTTTCTGAATGAAATCATTCCGCAATAAAAACGAAAGAAACTCTACAAAGACGTTTGTAATGGTTGAACTAAAGATCCCAGAAAAGCGAACATTTTTCTTTTTCATTGTCTCTGTCATTTGTACCGCTGCTGCTGTTGTTGATGATACTTGATACTATTCCAAAGGTAGTATTTTCTGTCCCTGCTGCTCCTCTCTCTCGTGAAAGCCCATGAAAATTACGATGGATGCTTTGAGGTTTTTCTTAATGCTTGAACTCATCTAAACCATTCTTGTACTTTATTTTTTGAAGGTTTGTGCAGAATTAGACTTGAAAGGTACGACGCTAAAAACTACACAAAAAGCCAAAAAAAAATCTTGACAATGAGCACGAAAATAGTCTTCTCCTAACTCTATGCTATTATTTTTTATATAACTCTTCACGCGGATATGTGCCACCACGCTGTTCGTCATTATTACTACAAAATGGACTACCAAGTCTGACTGTTACATTATTTCGTTACGTTTGTTGATAGGTACTACTGCAATATAGGTATTACCCTGCAACTGCTTCTACTCAACAGAAAGAAGAAGGGAAAGAACGATTCTATATACAACGTTTGTCGAGTTTTGTTGGATTTAGATTCGCTTTTCGCTTGCCTGCCTTTTGCTTCCCCATTTACAACTTAGTAGCTCTTTTTTAGAGAGCTTTATATCCACCAGCAACCACCACCACGTCTTTTTTGCTTTGTCGTGCTGCTTGGTTTATTATATTACATTGTACATGCAATGAGAATGATGATGATAATAACGCTGCGTATTATGGTATGCATGCTATAGTAGAAACAGTCTTAGGGCTTGACTGGTTTTATCACAGGCACGGTTCTAACCGTCTCAGTCTTTGTTCAGATAGCAATCCAGTCAGACGCGGCATGGTGATGTGTGAGGTTGCCCTATGTTTTTACAGCACGTTCTTTCAGTCTGTCTGACTGTTTTTTACATTTCGCATGGACCTTCTTATACACCGAAATTGTGTGTGTGTGAGTGAATGTTGTGTTGTGTACGACGTTGTCACGTAGTTCTGTAATAACAACAAAGAAACCAAGAAAAAAATATATCACTCCATTTTTGTGAACTACCAGTAGTGCTAGTGGTTGTTGTAATACTAATACAAAAACTACAATTCCATTACACTAACTGCACCAGAAAACGGCACACCAAAAAGTTTTTTTTCTCTGTTTTGGCCAGATCGAATATTTATTGTAAACATAACAAGCAGAGAATGTGGTTTTGTATGCTTATATAAACAAGGAAAATCGAAGTGCATGAAAATTTAAGTCACTCCAAGAAAAAGACCGTTCTAAAGGAATGTTCGGAAAAGCTGAAATGTACACATGCATGCAACGCAAAATGCTATGAGTATAATAATTTGCTTGTTTGCTCGTGTCAGTTTATGGTAGTGGTTGACTGTCCGTATACGGTTAAATACCCTCGCTACATCACCTTTTGATAGAACGTCAACAGAAAATAAGAGCAACCTCAATATTTTGGTGTGCGCATAAAAAATACTAAATAGTGAGTACACTGGTACGAGGTTGGCAAATAACCGGTCATTCCAGCATCACAAACAGATTTTCAAAGTAGGAGCCAGTCACTAACCTGAGATCTGTTTTGTGTATTGTAATGCTTTTGAATTGGTGCGCATTAACGTGAATAATTGCAAAAGTTTACATATTTCAAGACATGAATGTGGAGTAGTTCACGTAGTTGTAAAATGGGCAGCGGTGTGAAAAATTGAAATAAGTTTCCTGTGAGTTTTCAAAATGTATCATCTTGCATCAGTAAGTGCGGGATAGTTGATGGCGATAGTTAGTCCGGAGGCACGTCAAAATGTTAGTATACTTCAGTAAAAATGCTTAGGTACAGGAGCCGTTTTTTGCTTCTTGTAAACGAGAAAACGAGTGGGATATATGGCGTGATGAAGAAAAAAGTCAAGGCCTTCCAGCAAAAACCCACATTGCACAGACATAACTAAAATGATGCTGTAATCTTTACTTGGAGAAAAAATATCAGATCATGCAAAACCGGATAACTTGTTCTCAACAACTTGATTTTATGACACTGTTGTTGTTGTTTTGATGTCCAGAAAACCTATAGAACTACCATTTAACAATGAAGACGTAGAATACTTATGTAAAGTTTGGAGGGTAGCGCTTAATCATATTTTAGACGAGTCTTGAGGCACCAGAAATAAAAAAACACATATGAATATATTATGAAATCGCGTGAGACAACGGACAACTTCTTAATTAACCCGGTGGTAAATTGTGAAGAATACTAGTTGTGTAAACAGTTTAACATTTTTAAGTAATGTGAGATTTGTGCATAATTATGAATCCTACAAATTACACGCTAAGTTATATCTGTGGAAGTCAAGAAGGATTAGTGAATATTCAAGCCGGGATATAAAGATTTTTAATTGGAGAGCTTTCATTGGTAAGTTGAGATTTTTAGTCTGAAAACCACTTGCTGTAAGCCTAAACCGGACAAAATGTAAAAATTTAGTTGTAGATATCCAGGTATAAAAGTAAAACCCTTAGTGCACAAACAAATGAAAGTTGACATGCGCATGGCATCTCATTTCTATGAAAGAATGCATAATACATATAGTATTCGTTTGGGCATCGCCCTAATTGTAAAGGAATTTACATGTAAATAAATATATACACAACCTTTTGCATGATATCCTGGTTGAATGCTCGTTTATATACTAAAACACTTTATTTTCTTTCAGCTTGCAAAAGACAGATTTTGTATTGAACATGACAAGTGAAGGATTAAAAAGCCTAGTAGTCATGCATCATCATGTCAGAAAATCCTAAAGGGAATTGTTTTTCAAATGCATGTGTCTCGGAAGTAGAAAGCTTTTCATTCGTTTTCTTTTTTCTGAATCGTTGTTGTGTTGTGTAATTGTTTAACTGAGATATATCTTAAAGTCATGACGAACCAATAATATGTTATACTTTTACTGTGCCTTATGGAAAATGCCCTCTGGTTGATAAAAAAAAGTTAGTCATATGTCACAGAACAATTTCCATAAAGTTTATTTATCCAAAAATGAGTAAACTATATGCTCCATCCAAACTGCCTTGAGTGCCAAGTTGGGTTTGTCATTTGCAAAGACACTTGTAGAAGTAACGTCTTGTATAATCTAAAACCCAAAGATTCTACAGAAACCTTAGATATTCTACGACATATATTCTCTAAAACGTAACATATGCAACATAAAACCGACTGTCAGAGTTAGTAATTGTTTCTATAAGAGAATTGCTTTTGCATACTTAACTTGGCTTTGTTATTACATCTTGAATTCAAAATTGGTAGAGCGTTAGAAAATGTATGCAGAGTTCTTGGAAGGTTCCCAACCCATAAACGTGGGATGTAGCGCCTAAAACAGTGGTCTTAATTGTGTGTAATTAAATTGCAAAAAACACATAAATGTACTTATTGACAAAAACAACAGAAGCATAAGACAATAGAAGATTTAGACAAAATATTTATGTTATTGGGTTTTTTGTTTTCAACTGCTATATGGCTTTATGACTTTAGGAATAACAATCTCTGATGGGAAAACTAAAAACAAACATTGTAATGAATAAGACTTGACAACATGTGCTAAAATATAAGCGTGACTACACACGTTCCATTTAAGTATTACATGTAGATGTACACACTGAAACTTTGGAAAACTTGGCTTGGATAATGAGATGCAAATGACCAAAGTAAATGATCATAAGCGAGCGTAGCCAGTTTTAAATTGGAAAAATAAATTCAGAATAAATAGCATAATTGTAAATGAGCAATGGAGATTTGTGTGGAATATTTATCATCATTCTAAGGTGATGAAAAATTTCAAAATATTTTTGCCTTTGTCGCAGTTTAAAAAATACATTTTTAATGCAAAATGTGCGGTTTCAAGTCTCAAACGACAGTGTTTAGTGTTGAGCTTAATAAAACTGCAATATTTTGCACATAGATATTACCAATACCATTGTCATTGCCAAATAAAATGTTATTAATGACATTCACATTGACAGCTACATCTTTTATATTAATGCATTTATGCCAAGCCAAGTTCCTTCAAAAATGTAAATACACATCTGTGCATTTGAGCTCATCATTTGCATAAAATGATGACTACCAAAAGTGGCGACGACAGTGATACAATTGATGGATGACTGATTCTCAATTGAAAAATGTCTATGAACTTGGTATGACAAGAGGATTCTAAAGGATCCTCCTCTTTTCTCATAATTTTTTTGAGGTTTTCTTAAAATTGCTATAAGGAACGTGATAACATCAAAGAATCAATACTTTTTGACAATAATGACGAGAAAGACGGACATATGGTAAGTAGCACAGGATAATAGCGCTTTTTGTGGTCAAACTTAAGTTATAGTAGAATGCATATAATAGTTTCAATACTGTCGCCTGTAGATCTTATGATTCATCATCAAATCAAATTATTACGGGCTACTTCATGTGATACAGCATTATTCAATGACAAAAAGGTAATTTTAAATTGCAAATTGTAATTGCATCTTGCGCGTAATATATATGCTAGCGTAACAATCTATAATGTATAACAAAGAATAGACGTTTCAATATGAGGCTAATATCGACAAGCTAAATGGAATGATGATTATTATGCGGTTTTTTGTTGACTTCGATATTTTATGTGCTCTTGATTTGTATAAGGCCTAATGATCAACCAGTAGTTTGCTACCTTCATAGTGCAAAGCGAGAAAACTACTCAGTATTTACGAAGAAGGGTATCATCATCATTATACTAAAAGTCCACATAAAAGCATGTTTTACCCATTCTATAATAACTTTTGGAGCATGAGTCTCTGAGTTTTATGGCATAACAATGTTTAAAAGACAGCGTCAACCCGGAAGACACATGGCATGTACATAACAATGATTCAACATTGATATAAAAAACTTGTCGTGATTGTGATTAATGCTGCTAGTGCATGGTAATGTAATTGTGAAGTGTACTAGCAAACATGCTAGTTTTTGTAGTGTTACGTGAATATGAAGTGCCACCGAAAACTGGCTACATTGCATACAATCCTCGTTCCTGACAAGATTTGCGTGCACTTCATGCACATAGCATGGGTATGGTTATAGGTACAAGTTATCATTATACGTGTGTGTTTTTGCGGTGACTGTGTAGCTGTTGTTCTTGTGGTCATCTCATATAGAAATTCTTCATTGTCCTAAAGAAGTATTATGACATATATACATAGATTTAGATAATACACAAAATGTATTGTTGTCAGAATTTAGATTCATGTGCTGGCAACTTAAGGAACAAAAATTGCATGTTTTCAAGTGTGATGACACTGCACAGTAGAGATATAAATCGAAAACGCGAGTGGGAGGTCTATTTTTCTACACATTTCTTGTCAATCTACCTCTCTTAAAGTTCAGTATAAAGTGAAGGTGTTGCTGGTTTTTTTTTGTAAATCTTGTACTCAGTGGCATATACTTTGATGTATTTTTATCAAGCCAAATTGTTCCACTTCTGTCTCAGTTTTACAGAGTTATAATGTTTCGACCAGATGGTTTTATTTTTATAAGTTGAACTTGGTTTCAGGAAGATAAATAGATAATGATAAAATAGGAGATGCGACGGTAGACACTTATTTAAAATGATGAATGAATTTCCACTTGTGCACTTATGGTCATGTGCTGTATAATATTTTAGTGGTTTGAGCTTTGTTGTCCCCTCTGTCATCTTCTGGGTTTGTACTTCTTGCCTTGTCCACTTCTTGTTTAAATCCCAATTTTGGAATGCTAGTTGTTACGAACTGTAGCTCAGCCTACTCCACCCTTTGAATAGTATCCACCTATGCGCATCAACAAAGAAAACCACAAAAGCTCTCGATATATTCTGCAAAAAGAGAAGAGCATTTTAAAAATAGTAATTTGGTAATCACTGAGCAATTATCTTGACTATTCATCATCATCTTCATCATTCATTTCATACCGTCAAGTGCAATTAGGATCATAAGTCGGCCAAAAAGGCTCAGGTTTACATCTAAGCCAAAACCCTGGCCGTCACCTTTACATGATTTTGCTGAAGGTTATTTTGAGGCTTCACAAGCTCTTCGTAAGTCTGAGAAGTGAGTGCAATAGTAAAAGCCTTTTATTTTATCTCTATATGATCGCTGTGTTTGCTTTGCATGCACGTACAAAACTTGACACACCTTCCCTTATTGTCTTGCAAACCCGATGATGATGATGCTCTTTAAATTAGAAACTAGGTATTTGCATACAGATAAGCTAGCTGGTACTTGTTTTGTAATTTATTATTTAGCATGCATATTTGGGATCTTCTATTTAAACCTATCATTCAGATGCACGCCACCACAATCGTCAAAAACCATGCGGAATTACGCTAATCGTTTTGCCATTCATTATCCATTATTAAACCATGCCATGCATGTTTAGCATCCATATTAGTTGGATAGGCGGTTCATGATGATGGTGGCAGTAATAATCACAGATTATTAAATTAATTGCTTCTTTCGACACGATGATGCAAACTACCGTATCACCCATACTTTGCTTCATACGATCTCTTCCGTCTCATTGCCATCATACATCATTTCGTTTGCAAACACTTTAAAACTACGTTTAGTAGAAATGCATCCTGGAACAGTAGATCATTATGCAAAAAGTGTATTGTTCAAAATAGAGCCAAAATTAAAAGCAATCCCTCACATATGCATATTCACGCACTAAATTGTTGTTTTTGATGGATATTGTTCAGAAATCCCATCATAGATTTATTATGCAAAACGTCAGCCTGTTCCGGTTACTTCTTTGTACACACTCTGAATAGTAATCAAACTACAGGAACCAAACAAAACTTTAATGACAGTACTATGGGGTAAATTTTCCCCCCTACATTTCTCTGATTTTCATATACTCCCTGACGTACTGTAGCTACATGTAGTAACTCATGGAATAGTTTCCAATGATCATAACTGAACTGAGCATAAAAATATCCTGCCATTTTGTTGTAACACCGGATGCGTTAGTCAGCAGGATAATCCGATTTTTATTTCTTACCTTTTGCTTTTAGAATAAAATGCAATGTTGGAGATGAATTTGCTTTGGTACTATTTAAAACAAAACAAAGACACTAAGTGGGGTCATCATGCCATACCTTTGACCGTAATGTTTTACTCATTTATGCACCTGTTCAGCTGCATACACTACTTCAATTCTGTGATTGTTCGTAAAACTTTGTAAAATTGCGATTCGTCATCGACACACTTTTTACGTATTGTGTTACATTGCCT
The DNA here is from genome assembly GCA_029691765.1 of Entomobrya proxima. Classification (NCBI taxonomy): domain Eukaryota; kingdom Metazoa; phylum Arthropoda; class Collembola; order Entomobryomorpha; family Entomobryidae; genus Entomobrya; species Entomobrya proxima. The sequence continues at coordinate 14,548,531 of CM056169.1, forward strand.
TCAGGTTAGCTTTACTCTTGTCAGTAAGCTGATCAAGAATAAAAAAAACGTAGGTACTGCACAGGAAACTGTGGTCTGGTATTTTTTCCTTATGACTTTGTTACATGGGACCTTAGCGCTGTCATCAACAACACGATCATCGCAGACGTCTTAGATGTTAAGCATTGATAAATAGTATAATACAGTGCTAGCTTTCTGATTTTTATACAGAATTTTCTCAAAGTTTGATACATGTTTTACGCCTACACACAGTAAAGTGGCATGCCTCAATGATGCAGTGCGTATTGCGTACACAACAAACAGTGGTTTGGTTAACGATCACTGAGGTTCTTTAAGCTCAACCCAGACTCAAGACACACTTTTTGATAATGATGTAGACTCTGAAGTTTTGCGATTGTTGCAGAAATTTCATGGGTTGTGTTCTAATCTCTAAATCATGTTGATACTATGATGTTATCTAATAATGCTAAATACAATGTAACCTAGTCTCATCCTCTTGTACTAATATGGCGAGGAATACGGATACGAGTCTGTCAAGGAAAAGCCAGTCATGCTATTCAATAGTCACCCAGTTTATGTCATCAACTAAAGGGAAATATATTTCCGTTGAAGAAATACACAGAAAGCAAGAATCTAGTCAAGCTCATGTCATTATAATTTGATTTTGTGCAAACATAAATGCTCTACTCAGCTCATTTGAGTGCATAGGAAGATCCTGTCAGATTTCCCGGCTTGTATTATCTTTTCATCAAAGGAAAACAATCGTAATAAACTCAGCAAACACCAGACATAGACAATATATTTATACTAAGCCGTTTGGTGTTTTATGACATGTTTGATGTGTCAATTCTAAATTTAATGATGGATAAACTCTTTAGTACAAAAAATAAACAATATACATACACGGTATTGTTGGATAAGCTGGATTATCTTGGTGTACTGCCGATGGCTTACTTAACTAAAACTGCGCTGGTGGCAAAATATTAAGTGCACTACTGCTATAAATAAAAACTACATAAAATTGAATGGTAATAAAATAGGTGAAGGGTACATAATAGTTTAATTATCTGCTTTACTGTAAGTTCGTATAACATATGCGTTAGGTAAAATCCTGAGGATGCAACAATGAAATGAATTCGAGTGAAACTTGAAAATTAGCCAGATACGGATGAGGATTAACAAGAAGAGATTCAGGCAACCAGTAAGCAGGAAGGCATAAAAATTAAATTGAAACATTGCATTTGCTGTATTACAGACAGACAAAGATAAGATGGCCGAACATCAAACCAGTACAGCAGTAATGTACCTATATTTACATTTACAGACCAAGTCAGGTTGAGTTGAACAATTGAAGTTCCTGCTTGCACTTTATTTCGTTTTTGTTGACTGTATTCTATATATGATTTTCATGTACAATCTCATACAAGCCAAAATATTAAGGTGCTGTGTAGCGTACTACTTGTTTACATTTGCATTGCATGCATCATGCATCATGCATGTCTGCCTGCATCATCATCACCGTTGCATTGTTCCTTTTTCTTGTGGAGAGATGTAAAAAGTTGCGTTTTATTTAGTACCTACCTGTAAAGAACTTCTTGCTGACCTGGTTAGCTCTATTTACTTTACCTTTTGCCACATCATAAAGCGCAAGTAAACAAAAAAACTGAAAACGTAGACCAATGCTTCTTTTATATATTAAAATATATGCATGCAGCCAGGTAATTGCAGACTGGCTTAGTCACAATAACGTATAATATGATAATATGCCGTTTTTACTCTTGGTTTTGTAAGTCCTGATTTTCTTGGTCATCAATGCGAGCTAACGAACCAAGAGTAAAGTATCCTTTTGAAAAGGGTGTAAGGTTGTAAGTAGGCATGAAATAGGTGAGCTCTCTGTATTTTTGTGTATTGTCGTTTCTGTTTCGTCGTATTCTAAAAGTTTAAGAAAAAATGGCAACCTTGGCATAAAGGAGCGAAAGAGACGTTTGGTTGTTGGAATGATGTATGCAAGCTTGAAGCATGAATCATAGGATTAGTGAAAGAGTACCGCTATTTTATACATGCATCATGCATAATATTAAGAACAACAATCGCTCAGTCGTTTTCAGATAGCCACTACTAAGACCAAGCAAAAACGACAATATCGGGTTAAAAAGTAAGTTGTAGGATCAGTTCTACTTTTCACCTTTTGTATAAAGCATGGCGGGTATACAGAGTGCACAGAGTAAACCGAAGACAACCATTGAAAGCACCACAGCAGTTACCTTTATAATAATGAATACGTGGTGTTTCTAATACCTCCGTGCATATCGTCTAAGTAAATATGACATGACTTCCTCTTTCAGGAAAATCTATTGCCTTTTATGAACTTTGTCTTGTCATGTTTGAAACCTTTTTCCGCGTGGTGATCTCAATTCAGCATGGATTTAATTCAGCCGAAGGAGGTTACGTCCGTGAATGAGTTTAGATATGAACATTACACATACCTATACACTAAAATTTACTTGGATGTGCACCATTATACCCTACTTTTGAACCTACTATCTTTCTCTGTAATATCAAAACAAGGGAAGAAGGAAAGGAAGTAATAAAAAGATTGGTGCATTTTCTTGGTCTTTCGTGATGTTCAATGTGAAGTTTCCCATTTAGATAAATTATAATGGATGGCTTAAATGCTTGGTGTTTTCGTAAAAAAACTTTTCCATATTGCGACTTTTTAGTAGTGCCAATGATGCAGATGAAGCCAGGTGGGATTTATGTATGATGGAATAGCTGCAGAGAGGTGAACTAAAAGAGCACTGTAACACTTGAAACATTCTGGTCTGTTGGGCGAGAGTGGTTGATGTGATATACACTGACGAGAAAAGACTTGCTGAATATTGGAGGAAGTCAAAGAAGCGGAAAAATTATGACATGCTACGATTGAAACAGATTATTTGTACAATTTTATCATACCACACCAGGTAATGATATTGGCGTTGTCCGTATTATTATTGGTTACAAGGAGAACGCTTTCATGCATTGCAGTGCGTTCAGTTTTCTGCAAGCAAGAAGATTACAAGAGAAGCCAATCTACCTACATACAAAATCTCAAAAATCACCATCATATTCTTTTATTAGTCATACCTATATAACGTTTTGTACAGGCATCTTATCCGTCGGTAGTGGAGGGCTACATTCTTTCCTCGGGTTTTATGCCTTCTTATCACAATGGGTAGGGCATGATTTCATAATGTCCTACAGTGCGTGTTCCTTTAGCAAGACAGAACCCCGTGGTTATTCGAAGCAACGTTTGAGAATCTTTTGCAAAAGTAAAACGAAGATGGAAACCTTTACCTTAGTCATAACTTTAGGTTCAAATCAACGTTTAAATAGTAGCTAGCATATTACTAAGCAAAATAATAATAGTGCTTTTGAGTTGCCTTCTTTTTAGTCAGATAGTATTTGTACTCTATGAAAGTGATAATAACGTAATTTGGAGGTAGTTGGGTTAGATTGCTGGTTACAATGTGAATAGGAAAGTAGTGAACCACTGTAGAGAAATAATAGAAGCCACTGTGTCTGTTATCTTATTATTATAGCAAAATATAGGATGTAGTAGCCAGCGTACTTTGAATGTACGTGAAAATGCGCAAACCTGACAATGAACGATGCGTGCAATAATCTGACCATCGCATCATCAAAAACTATAACGATATGGTCCTGGTTTAAGTATTAAATATATGGAGCATGCAATCTTCTTCGTGTGAGATCATCTTTATATAAGAAAATTGTTATTACCCAGCTATTATGCTTTAATAAAGAAAAATACGGTAGTAATCTTTTTCTACTAACCCTGCTGTGCCAGAGTTACTGCATTTCTCTTGACGGGTTTTGCGGTGAACGAAATATTGCACACTTAGTATCATCCTGCAAAACTGTGTGCATTGCAATTTTATTGCTTTTCTTGGATGGGTGTGGTATTGTGTCGGATTATTTTCTAGCAATTTTTTCACCTCGATGCACTCTGAAGCATTAAAATGATTAGCTGCGAAACTAAAGGCATGAAATGTCTACGCAAATTATAAACTTTATAGAATGTTCCGATTCAATTCGGATTTGGTGAAAATTGTTATACTTTTACTCATGTATAGACTTGAACGGGTTAGTGGTTCCTTTAATTACTTAATTTCCCATGTATTTTCAATTCAAATAAAGCTTCTTTCTCTTAAACTCTATAACTCGTTGAATTAAGTTTTGTTTTCTAAACACCACGGTGTATCGTAGTCGGATATTTTCGACATCTTGCCTTGAATATTTCGATGTTCAAAAAGTGCTAGAATCAGTAGTAACCCAGTTTTTTGCTTTCATTTAGATCATTTACCATTAAATGATAGAGTTGCAAATATGGAATAACAGTAATTCCTGATTAGGCTTGTTGTTGGTTTGGTAGAACTTGTTACAAATTTAGTCAACCATCTGACAAAGGGTTTAAAATTGTTATTTTATAGCCGCAGGATCTAGGGACATATAAACGCTGTTTTGTTGTTAAAACATGCAGTAAATTTCTTATTACGACTCGCCTAAAACGATGTAATGTGCTCTAAAAATCACATAAACATGAGGTTTTTATAGTTTACCCTCTCTTTGTGTGCAATACTTGCTTGATGGCTTGTCTTGCAAGCAAGATATATAGTAACATTTATATAATTTAATTCATTTAATTGTTGCGTAATTAGTAGCTAATACATTTATTTATTTTAATAGTCAACCATCTGCAAGTGCATTTTGTAAAGTGTATTTGCAGGCAAATGGGCGTTCCACCTCAAAAATATTTTAAATTTAGTTTAATATGATGCCCACATTTGAGTAAATTTTAAAAGTAAGAATTCATATTATCATAGTAGAAGATGTGTATTTCGCTCTTCACCTGCACGTTTTTTATTGCAATTTTTAGTTCAAACTGATATGCTTTTATATCTAGGGCACAATATGCGAGTAGGTTTATTTAAAGAAGGAAGTCAGAAAGGAAGGAACTACAGTCATTTATTTAAAAGCCACACACACAATGCATTAAGTACAAGGCAAACATTTCATTCCTATACATATATGTTTAATCACTTTTTCTTTCATAAAAGCGTTTATCAACACAGGTCTTCGTTGATGCTTGAGTGGTAATGGATGAAGGAAATGTGAAAAGTTCTATAGTTAGTGACAGGGCATAATGGTAGCAGATGGTACTATATAACTTCATTACGCATTCTATCCGGATCTTGGAGTTTATTTATGCGGGCGAGGTTTTTTAGTTGATCTGTGAGTCGCGTTGAAATATACCTACCTACTTACCTATGAGCAAAATTTTGCAGCCATTTTTGTCTAGATATTTACACAATGCTACTACAAGTCATTTTTTGCGTGGTGACAGATAAGGCACACAAGAGAGAGGGGGTAGGCAAGCGTGCATAATGATAATAATAACAATGCATATTCATACGGCAGTTTAGGATATTATATACGAATTCAATCTTTTGATGCTATATTAATGCATGTACCTATAATATCTAACTGCATCATGGTGGTTGAATTCTGTGGGAATATAATCATGATACTTGTGAAAGAGGAAAAAAGCACTTGCAACTTTACTTGCCTCTCCACTCAGTCATTTCTATATTAGGAATTTATTGTGAAAACGGAGTCAAGTATTTTTTGTTCCGGTTATTTAAGCTCAAAGGTTATGCAGAGTCATATGCCATGAGAGCGCATAATAATAGAATGCCGCTACCACTACCATAAATCACCAAAAGATTCATACTATTATGTTCTATGGTATATAGATGTAATATTAGCATAACGATTCGGTTAGGCAAAACGAGAACAGGAAAAATCTTTTGTTTTTCAATTTGTTTTTAGCTATGTTACGCTGCTTTGTATTGTATACAGATTTTTCTCGTGTATGACGTTTTTAGTGGAGAAGGATTTCCACAAGTCGATTTGATAAATTCCAAATTATGTACTGCATTGCAATTTGATTTCGATTGTGGAGGATAATCCAGCGGTGGCAGACTTTGAATTGAATTTTTGTTTGGTTTTTTTGTAGGTTCAGAAGACACAGTTCTAAGGACAATGTAATCTCTACATTCGTAGGAAAAACGACAACGCGTTGATCCGCTTGACTCTGTTTCTAACTCTATTATATTCATCAACTACTATGCGTGAAGAACAAACGGGAATTTTCGACGCATTCACATCGCTTTCTTCGTAAAAAGAGTTCTTGATGCTCTGGGAAGACTCTCAACAAGGTAAATATCATACTTATTATACAATTTTTCAGAGTCACACAGTGTAAACCATCAAGCACATCCTCAGACTTTTTACTTCCTAGTTCCTTTTTATATTCTGATCTTTGTCATTTCACGGTTTTTGAGTTTTGACTTGCTGTCTTGAAGCGTTTTTCATTTTCTTTATGGAATTTTGACGGAATCCAATAGAATATATATTACACTTTATATTATTCTATATCCTGAGAAGAAAGCGCTGAATGTTAAAGTAATGAATAATGCCACATTGTTCTCGTGTGTGCTGTGATAAGTTCTTTGTAAAAAAGCTTGGAGCTTATATTCTACCAAGTATCGATGCTAAAAAGTGCAATTACGTAATGAAAAATTAGTAGGCATTAGCATGTTAACGGAGATGTAAAAGTGCTGTTATGATTTTGTAGTGAAAAGATGTTCTCAGAAAAAATGCAATGAAGATTTACTGTACTTAGGCGAAACCAAACCATATGGCACACTGCCTGTCTATCGCTTGATTTTTGAATCTCAAAAAGCGATTTAAGCTTCAAAAGTGTTTACTGGTACCGTATTGCTTTTATCAAAGTATCCTGTATTCTTCACGTGGTATAAAATTTCAAGAACTCATGATGAATCATAATAAGTAATTAGCCATTAGTTATAGAACATGTAATGTCTCAAAATAAAATGAAAATATATAAGGAAGCTAGGTACATCATACCAATATATAACAAACCTAAACACTGCTCATTTCACTAAATTATGCTATGAGAGGTTTTTCAATTGTTCTATTACCTATTAATACCATCTGCTGCATTGTTTAAGTGGTCGGAGACGATGACGAAGAAGAAGCAAGATATTGTATGATGAATGTAGTTGGACATTTTTATTGAATGCTAAAACTATTGGCAAAATATATGCGCGTTAAATAGCCATACCACGGAATACGTTTTTCATCAACTACGTGCAAACCAACACAGCCGAACCTAATTGTCATTAATATACTTGAGCATTATGCAAATACTTTTCCTGATTTATTGGCCCTCTCTCCTTCAACTTGCAATACTCCCATAAATAATGGAAGAGTGTAGTAAACTAAAAAGGCAAACTCGGAGTAAACATCTTATTATGCAATACGTCAATGAAAATATGGCAAGAGCGATTTCAATTAAAATGCAATTTCATCTTCCTGCTTGTCTTTGTTCTTTTGTGCCTATGCTTGGCAATGTAAATATTTATACTGTTTCCTACATATGTGGTTTATGTCATGATGACGGTATCAAATATAAAAATCACAGGCGGGATGTTTAGGATGGCGGTAAAAAAACCTACACCACTCGCAATTGAATGTATCAGTGCGTAGAAATGTATGAACTCTAACGAGAAACGCCGAAAAAAGCCTTATCTGGCCATAAAACATATTATTCTAGTCATTCATGTTGTTTTTCACCTTTGCCATTTTTTGCAGACAAACATTGTTCTCATTGTTATTCGGTGAACAAAGCTTGCTTGATCGATACGAAGTGGTACTCCCGTAATCGCAATTATTACTATATAGCTGATTCCCTGAATATGAATCACGTAAATGCATTGTAGTTTGCCACTGCCTGGTAGAAAGTACTCAAGCATTGGTAAACTTTATGATACATGTATAAAGTATGATGTTACTGTGCTAATAAATGTGAATATGACATGACATTGGGCTGACTATATATACCTAATCAGATGTGAACTTATTCATCCTCTCCATTGCGTCCATTTATATATCTGTATCGGTAATTTTGCTGGGATTTCATTACTTTTGTTACAATGAGTGATTCACCAGTAATTGTATTACCTATACATGTTTTTGGCCATTCCTGGTAAGCTGAACGCATTATGTAACAATAGTCACCAGTTGGCAGTGGCCAACAGCAGTTGCATGCACATAAATTGAATAGGAAAATTTCGTGGTACCGCTAATTTTTCTGAAAAATTCAAAGAACCAAGCCTTTGCATGATCCATATCGGGGTTTCCTTTAGCTTTACTGCAGCAGCTGTCTGCTGTCTTTAGACAGCTTAAAATTGAAACACTTCTCAAGAATTGTATGAATGTAGAGTTAGATCAAAACGCAAACAAAATATGATGATGATATACTTAACACTGCAAATTGTGATATTATAATTTTATTGTGGGGGTTTATTTTCCTGGTAAAGCAAATATTTGTTTGAATCCAAATTGTATGATAGTGGATAGGGAAAATTAGCATGATGTTATATCGGCTACTACAAGTGTTTATTATGTTAATGTGAAAATAGTATTTTGGGCTACAACGAGTGAATTTTAGTAACAATTAAAGTTTATTCCAACGTTTCGATTTGTTCACACAAATCCTCTTCAGGGAACATTATGTTTATTATGTTGTTTGATGGGAGGAGTGATTCTAGCGCATAGCCGAGTATAAGAAACGTGACAACTGATGGTTGACGATTGATTACATAGAAATAGAATCGACAGGTCCAAACATTGATGCTGGATTGCGATTATAACACATTACTCAACTTGAAACATTGGCAGCAGCAATCGTTCACCTTTCTCTCAGCTTTCTCGCGATAATATTTTAGCCATGTTCATAGAGTACAGTCTATGTAATTTCATATTAGAAAATAACGGTTGGACTTTGTAGTCATGTAATAAGATAAATGAATTGTACTTATATGAATATGAATGTGAACACATTTATTTCTAAGAAGCATACCTGACCAAACTAATAAGGTGAAAAGATTTCCAAAGATTCAGTCAGGAGTCAACACTCTTTTTATTAAGAAATGTTTGTAAGTCAAGAAAATTCAATTTCGTAATTTTCAGTGTGTGTAGCATTTTAGCATACCATTTTGCTCTTAATATATTTGCTTCAAATGCATTTTTTACTTGTCTGCACTGGAATATTTGAAGCATGCAAGTCGCTGAGAGCGTTTCCTATTTTGTTTGTTGCCGAAATCGGTTTACCATACAAGGAATGAGTAAGGTACGCTCTATATACCTACCTAAACAGCTTTATCTTTATTACAATACTGTTTGTGAATGTTTTTAAATTTATGTACGTTTCAAACTAAATTAAAAGTCCTGTTTATTGTCTTATGGATGATGAAGGGTGCGACTTATGAGATAAGACCAGTTCCTCAATTTTCTGCGTATGGATTTATACATATTTATAAAAAATATCTGCTCTAATTACGCTCAACGCTTACTGTTTACCAAGTAATGTTGTTCTTAAAATATAAAACGCCTCTTTGCTCAAAGGATAATAAACAGCATAATGTGTGCATTGAATGCATCATTCACTCACTTGCAAAGTTTAGGTTTTCAGATAAACACATTATCTTGCTGTATTATTACTCTAAATAAGTAAATATTATGGTATTTCAGCTTCGCATGAACCAAAAGTACAAACGATGGTCGATACTAAATTAAACTTAACTCCCAGAAAGGTGTGAGTAATGTGTGCAGTGCTAGCTTCGATTTAAACATTTCTGTTTAGTCATATGCATACTGCACATAAAACCTGTATGATCATTACCTGGCTTCACCTGCAAAAACAACTGACTCTGCAAATGCTGATTGTTGAAGAAGCTGGTTTCTTCCTTTTGAAGTATGCTATGTTTCATATGAAGTATGATTTATTTTTCAGTAAAAGTGGGTTGAGTAACCATAAAGGCTGCCCTTGTTTTTGCTTGTTAAAGTACTATATGAATTAGCGCAATAATCTGCCATAAATTTTTTATTTGATTAAGTAACGGTAGAAAGGTACAAATTAAAACGCATTTTCAAACGATATGCACAAGAATACATTTAACTGAGCACTAACCAGTAAAAAGAAAGAAGGCAGTAAATGCTCAAATATTTTAATGCAACCCATCCCAGCTTATAATGTGCTGCAGGCTATACCCATGCAAGACAAATTATGGGTAGCATGTTGCACTAGTTCAGGGAAGATGGGTGATTGAACCTGCTGCTTTGATTTACGAATAAAAAGTGCATTAAAATGATTCACTGCGAAAGGAATCGTTTAATTTTATGACTACGTGGTTAAAAAATGAATGGTTCCCACTTTTTTGTACAAACTAATTTCTATTGCGGCAATGCTTTAAACTGTAAAGTTTATTGACTATTTCTTGTTCAAAAAATTAATACAAAAAAGGCATTTAATGTAAAATGTTTTCACACTGAATTTCAACAAAAAAACAATGTATACTTGAAATTGTGTTTTCCGTGGAATTAACCTGAAAAATTGACAATTTTACCATGAAATGCATCGTTTTGCCAAATGATTCTTTGCTGATGATGAGTCATTGTGGACAAATTAGCTACGGAAGAGCTACGAGCTACCTAAGTACGCACCCATGAGAAGAAGAAGAGTTAATAGTGTTTCAGGGTTATAAACTGATGATGTTTAAAATGCTTTTACAAGGAATTGTAAAAGGAAAGTTTCTTCCCATGAAAAATGCTTAATGGTGACGTGAAATTCGATAGTTGCTCAACTAGCAAAACGTTACTTGTGCACCTATATAAGTTTGTGCTATAATGGGTTTACAGAAATCAGTGACCATGCAAAACGAAATTGATTTATCATGAATTTGCGTATTAAAGGTGATATTTGGAACCAGAAAAGATTGGCTTATTGCTTGTTGTTCAGTACCATTTTATAAACTCGAGAAATGCCAATAACGAAGGACAAAGCCAGTTCAATGGGTGATGATGACAGTAACGTTGATATTGGGAAAGAAGGTATTTTACGTTTTGTGCAAAACTGATTTCTAAACTAAATATTCATTTTGCAAAGAATAGGAACCAAAGCATGATAGGGAAAGTGGGGCTTTAGCCTATCACATGAAAGTTCTAAAATCTACATTTAAAAGGGAACAGAATCATGGTAATAGTACTCTAAATGAAATCACGATATGATACTATATTTTATCAATCATGCACAAATATTTTTGGCTAAGGTTTTAGTTGCATTCTCAAATTCTTCATGATCATTAGGTCCATTTTGGTTGCATCAATGACGCCGTCACGTATCTCTTTCTCTCTTTATCTTTCTAGCACTTTCGTACTTCAGATGATCCCAGTTTGATCCCGATACTACACAAAAGCCACACGTGAAAAGATATTAAAATATGTATTTTTCTTCCTCTTTGGTTTTGATTTCACAAATAAAACATGAAACATTTTTTGTGCACAAATGACATTCCAATGCACGACTTTGGAGAGTGATGAATGGATAAGCAGCTTTACTATTCGTTGTACTGACTAATTCCGGTGCATGCTTGCAGCGAGGTCAGCGAATTACATTGACAAAGGTTAAAATTGATCATGCAGTGCTAACTACCAGTGAAATATCGTTTTAAAACAAAGATGATGACACGGCGATACAGAACACGTATTTTTATCGATACCAATAATAGGCCAAACATTTTTTTCTTTTGTTTGTTATATTAAAAGTTGATAAGTAGCCTTTCAAGAAATTCTCTACCAGATATAGATTAAAAAAGCAATACATCTGCAAAAATGCATAATCTTTATAACTAACCATCAAAAGTCAAAAGCTGATGCATTTTTCATGAGACACAGTCACTTTTTTCGTTCTCCCTAACAAAAGCGTGTATTTACTTAAGCACGGTCTATACAAAAATATGAATATATTAAATGCACAATAAAAAGAAGTTCGAAGTACAATATGCCTACTAAATTTTTGAAAGAACAAGTCTACAAAAGAGACAGAACAAAAAGACACGAAGACGCATGATAATCAACAGCAGTATCATGTCTCAGCTTTAGATGTGCATAATATATTTCAAAATAGTCTTGAACAAACAAAAACGAGCATTGTTGGAGGATGGAGACTGCACTCTATTGTACTGTACTTTTGACTAAGCACACTGACTGACATCTTTTAAGCAATTCAGCCTTCTCGTAGTCTGAAAAACAGACTCGCCTCAGCATTGTAGTTAACTAGCCAGCATTTGAAAGACAGCGTAATCTGCGCAAATAGATAAAACTCTTTGAAATGAAAAACACCTTTTATGGACAGCCCAGAATGATGTTGAAATGTACCAAAATAGTATACGTCACGACAAAACAAGCTGCATGCTTGTCGTAAAATGCTATTATTATGCATCAACGACAAATAGAAGGTTTAAGTCTACACCTTTCAAACTGTGTAATATGTCTACATTTACATTCACAGGCCTGGTAGGACATTTTTTGCACTTTGTACCACCATCCACCCAGTTGTACAGGGCTTCTCCTGGGGAATGTCTGTGTATTTTCATATTTTAAAACACATGTCATTTCGAAAGTGGAATCGGTTGTAGGTATTTTTGGGAAGTCAAGAGAGTTGAAAAGATCGCGATATTTATGGCATATCGCACGAGTTTGAAGTAGTACAAGAGCACTTTAACAATCAAAATGGTAATTCAGTGGAGACCACGCTGCGCTTTCGACAGTTCACGAATGCTAATAAACAGCGTGATGCGCTCTCTTATAAACTGTATAAGATTCGGCAATGAAATTTAGTGTATTTTAAAAAGCATTTCTCCTTGGGCATTGTTGTTGGCAAATAACTATCAATTGACTCGACTTTTGCGCTGTTGCTGCTGTTATTTTGGGGTGTCATTCAATACAGCATGATTACTTATTCATATCCGTTCTACAAAATGACATCAAGAAGGAAAGTTTGACTCATGTGATGGTTATGTTCAAATAGCAAAAGTACTATGATTCAGTTGTAGTTTCTGCTGGCTTCTTACTTTTCCTTTCTTGAATTTCGATTTCTAGCACACAATAACACGCTAAGTGTATTTCACACCGCCTCTCGCATCCGTATCACTTCAAAATATTGTTGCATTTTTTAAAGTGGAATTATGCTAAATTGCGTCTATTCTATGCATCAGTAAAGTGGAACAGAGTTCAAAATAGTAACATCAACGGGGACGTCGCTCGGATCTACACAAGAGTTTGAGATGTTAGAAGAAAGATAACTATTGTGTATTTTTAATCTTTAGAAGGGACTTACTGTTTATTAAAACTTATTGGATATAAGAGTCTAGCCAATATGCAAGGAAGTGAGCTTATCATAAAAGTACTATATTGCATAGCTGAGTGTGTACTGAACAGTTGCAGAAAGACGGAATTAATACCATTGTCAACCGTAAGAGAAAAAAATCTTTTGGAGAGTAATTTCTTGCGTACTTTTCTTACGTGTGGGAAATTAATGCGAGCGTGCGTAGGAATATGAATTTACCTTGTTCACAATAAGAAGGAAAGGAAAAAACATACATGCCTACTTTTGTGTTGTATCTATTGTCTAATACTTATAAAAGTGAATTACAAAAGAGCTCACAACTTTAATGGCGGGCTAATCGTTTGTACTTCTACACGCACGTTGTCCTTACAAGACAAATTAACTCTTATTCGTTGTGCGACGAACATGCGTGTCTTTTCAACATAATCATAATAATCATGAATGTGCGATTCTGTAAGCACATTATAGCCTTTTCTGATTTCACGAGTGTATGCTCGAGTGTCTAGTCAGTCACCTCTATGTTTGCGTGTGTGCACCGGCAACTGAAACAGGGCAATGCTTACTGCCAATAAACCACCAATCATGCATATGAATGAGATGCTCTGTATTCGGGTGGGGTTAAAGTTAGGTCGAATTCGAAATTTGTTGAAAGTTTCTTGCCACGTGTACAAATGGTTTCGATGTGCTAAACTGTTTGCCATTTCTAAAACTGCCTTAGATTTAGTAAAATTAAAACGTTTAAAAAGGGTGGTAATTTCTTGAATGCCATTCTCATGAGTGAACAAAGCCATGTAGCAAAAACTTATTTTAGGAAAGCAAAAATCATTTCCTGTCATAGTATCCAGCATGATATAGGGTGTAAATTGCAATTACTCTAAGAACAGTTTAATCGTGTAAGTTTTGAACAGTATTTGCCTCTTTGGGCGCACAAAAGTCATCGCCCTTCTTATATTTATGAGTTTCTTACAGTTTTTGCATTGATGATTTTTTTTTATTTTGCAAAGCCAATCCTTTTAATTTTACTCCTTTGTGGCTATGTCCAGTTAGGCTAAAGCAGTTTTTAAAGTTGGAAAAATTGAAGCCTAACAACAGAAGGATGTTAATTGGCTTGCAGGTATAATAAAGTAAATTTTTACAAGGTCTTCTTTTTCCTTGTGTGAACTGGAATGGCAATTTTACTGAGAGTCTCAGTTACTTATGTGCACTAGAAGAATATAAATACATATCGTAATGTAATCATTCACAGTTGAATGGACCTGTGCACTGAAATATCTTCCTATCTTGAGAATGAAGGCAATAACCAGCACAATGCAACCCAGCGGTAAATCATATTTTGCTTAAGTGACTTTTACTTTAAGAAAAATTGTTACGTAAGAAAAAGTGGAAATGAAAACAAGAAAAAGAGAGACCTCTTGTTGAGAGGTAGTTATCATTTCTGATATTTTTACAAGTTGGTACATCCGCTATTCACCTAAGAATATGCTTGAGTTTACTTCAATCCCTTGGGATGTGTAGTACCATGACTTGAACAAAATGATGCAAGTTTGTAAGAAATTGTATGTAAAGGACAGCCAATGTTAAACTGTGTGGTTTGCTTCTCTATATTTTTACCGTGGACAAATTATGTAAACCGACGGTTTCAGCATTACAACAGTGTAAGCTGCAAGCTAATATTGTACCCTAACCGCCACCCTCACCACAAAATTGCATGTCTTACATCATCTTCAGTCCACAGCACACACACACGGGAAACTTTGTTCCGCACTAGTCTTGTCGGTGAAGGTTTGGGTAATTTTTAAGGAAATGAAAGAATTTGCCTGGGAATATGGCAACTCTTTTCTCACGAGACTTTGATTAAAACCGGAACAAATGTTGAATTTGCTTAAGCGGTATGTCTATGAATATGTCTGACTAGAACAAAAACAAACCGGAACAAGCATTATCACATTTTTCCAAAACAGGAAATAATCCCTTACTTTTAAGTAATTTCAAACATTATGAGTATGGGAATAGGTATGTGAAAGTGTAGTATTTAGCATACCGGCAATAGTTTGGCAATATTTGTAGTATTTTATATGTTGATGCAGTCGTGGCTTAGTATATATAACTTTTTCTTGATTCCTATTTATTAGTCGGGTCCGTTAAGCTTTACGGAAGACTTCCAAGAACAGTAAAAGAATAATGGTTTTCAAGGGATGATGTTATCATTCACATTACCTTTTGATAGTATCTCATACAGAGCAAAGAGTTCATTATGGTATGCTGGTACGGTATTCCATCTGAAATTGAAGTACAAACCAAAAGCATGTGCAAACAAATTGCAGGTGCAATTGTGCAATATAAGCATACGCTGCATTTGTCAGTAGTTTTTCTTTTTTGGCAAATTGTAAAGTTGTCGGAGAGAGGCGGAAGGATAATTTCCGTTTTGTGTGCATTTTTATCTGAATACGAGTAACTATGATGTTCTTTAAGTTTCTTGTTCCTATACATGGGTGAAGAGCATCTTTCCTTAAAATTGATTATGCACAGAAAAGAAATGCAGGCACTCAGTGCATTCCATGCACTTTTGAATCTTGCTTGATGCATCACGCACTTAATGGTTAAGATATACTAAACGTGCCAATTGTGAATGGTTTCTACTTTACATGGCGTTTATTGAATATTACATTAAATATTCCACGACAAGTACCAATGATTCCAATTTTGATTAAAATAAATTTACAAGGAAGATAAAGCCTGAGTTCACTTTAGTTCATCTTTTATAGACAAGATTAATAAAGATTAATTGTATACTTTTGTCTACAGCAATAAACAATGCTACCTAATGCATAAAAACAAACAGTGATACTAACGATTGCAGAATAATCATATATGTGGATTGCCAAGTAGAGTAACAATTAGTATTGTGCAAAAATCACATGCATGCTTACGTCAGGTACATGGGAATTCATTCGCGATTACATTCCATTAAACAATCTGATGATATGTAATATTATGCATTATGGATGCACAATAATGTTGACAACAATTTAGCTTTACCATTTTAATCACAAAAATCGTAATGTTATGAATCTTTTCTGATATTGTGAATTGAAAATTAGCATGAGATTGTGAAAATCAATTTTAACTCCTGCGGCTGTTTCTGCAACTTCCTGCTGTGGTGAAAGGAAAGAGATGGAAATTGCAGTGCAACGAAATTGATTTTTAAATAGGTAGCTAGGATATACTAATGCCGTACTTCTTGCTCTGTAATTTAAAGTAATAATTAAAATTGAAGTTGTCTAATGTACATGCAAACACACTCAAGTTTGAGACACATACCTGAGACTTTGAAAACATTAATTTGTCATTTTTGTGCTTTATGGATTTTGATGTGACATAAATATTTGAAATCTCGACAGGGTTCTCGTTGCTCTATACAAAAATATGATTGTGGTTTTGAACCAATTAAATAGTTTATGCTGAAGAACCAATAGTTGTGGGAATTATGGTCAGTATCAATGCGTTAAAATTGCTGTGTTCAGCCACTGAAACGAATCCGGAAATACAAAACTTAATTATAATTATGGATTCCACAAATTAATAACTATTACAGTAACTTAATGCTTAGCAAATAGACTAGATACGTCATGCGCTACTCAAAAATATACTAACTAGTTTGTTTTATTAACTGTATTTTTGCTTCGATTATTATGTGATAACAACATTAACCGAGCAGGTGTGAAATTCGAGTTTGTTTTTTTGGAAATCGAGTTAGCATTTAAAATATAATCAAACAAATCTTTAGTTTAATCTATGCAGCTCATCATCAGCAGCTTGCGTGATGATTTAAAAAGAATTTCGTGTTTCTTGTAGTTATACAAAATCACGCATTTCGTTTCAGTAAAACAAATACTGAATTTTCCTATCGAACTCAACAAAAAATGTTCCGCTTGAAGTACAAGTAAGCATACAAATTCCTCCTGTACTCATCACATCATCAATGCTGTAAACAAGGTTTTACACAGTTTAAACTAGCTGTTCACCTTTTGTGCCAGTAAAAAGAGATATTTTTCACGTTTCATCAATTTAAATTGCTTAAGCATACACAATTGTCAGATTGTAAATAAAAGTAATGTGATAACGGTAAACACTTTAACTAATTCATTCATTTTGTCTCGCTCTCGAACAAAAACAACGTGGATGAGCCCCACTGTCAATTTTTGGTTTGCGGCTTTAAGTGCAAAACGAATTCATGAGTCATGTATCATGTAAACGGTGATGTTAGACTAGAAAAGACAGAAGAGGATGAGCATGAATTCATGACGCTAGATTTTGCATTTGTTACATTGTTTCGTTCATGCATGTAATTTTTCAAACCAGAACAAACAAATCCGCTTGTCATCTTCGCTTTTTAACTTGGTTTGTATGTGACTGAGTTGCCTGCAACTAAATTTAAAATAGCTTATTTACTATTTCGATATTTTAAAAGCTTGAATAATCAAGATAAAATACCTAAATGAAAATGTGATGAGACAATTACTTAACCGTTTATGCTGATGGTCTATTTAGTTCAGTGACAATGAACTTTGTTTAGTATTATTAATTTGTGAATTTGAATTTGCCACTGGCTGCGCTGTGCTAGGTTTTATTTCATTAATACTACTGAAGAATGTCACGAATGAAATTGGGAGATCAAATCAGAAACAAACATGAAAGCATTCCCTTAAGATAACAGTTTTAGTGTACAGTTATAATATTTTTAGCATGTTAAAATTCAATTACCCAAATTCAATGTCCAGAAACCGTGTTCAAAATAGTACATATTCTATAGAGGTTGCAAATAATATAATATTTGTCATGCGAAACATGTAAAATCCGTGTTTTATTTCTATCATCACGTTTCGTGTTCAACCCAGGAAGTGCAAATTAGGCAGTGTGAAAAATCTACAACCACAATTGTTTAAGCTGTCATTACAAAATGATGCATGTCATATTTTGCCAAATCATTGTATTCCGGCTATGTTTGTTCCTTAAGCTACTTTGTAACCTCCCTAATTATCACCATATTTCTAGATAAATGCTGTGTACGAGTAACAGGTATATAGAAATAATGGCCATGGCTCTGCCGCACGTCAGCCATGTCGTTCTCGTATTGTCTATGTTTTGATGGTATCTTACAGTCTTTAATTTACTTTCCTATTCATTTAGTAATACCAAGTGTCAATGTCAAGGACGCATCATAAACGCTTCTATTTCTAGCACTTTGTACCCGCATCGATCAATCAATATTTTGATTTGCTTTATACTCTATATTATTTAGCAGTAATGATTGAGCTTGATTTCTTGCCTCTCGACACAGATTGGATCTTTGAACTTTTTTGTAATGTAATTGGGTGTCTTTGTGATTCTTTTCAATTCTTTTGCATCGCATTTCCTACTTTAACCATTGTGATTGCCATAAGCTTTATTTTACGATATGACTTGAAATACAAGGTGTGCATTGTCAAATAATATTTAACCAAAACCTGTGTTTTAATGGTTTCCTTTTGTTGAATGGTATCTGTAAATCAAAGTTGACTCATATTTCTAACTATTATGACAAGTTGCAAAAATGAGGGTACCCTGGAGTATTAATGTCAGTCAGTCCTTTCGTATTAACACCAGTAGGCCAATGTCTATTTGTAAGAATTTTTAGTTTATCAAACAATGTAGCATGGGTGTAGACCGAAATAACGTGGGTAATATGGTTATTACAACACGGAAAAGATATGTATATGATATAGATAGGGGTCGTTTGCCAATGAATAAAAGAATATTTTTACCAATTGCAACAGTAAAAGCGGACGTGCGAAAATGTCATATTGCAGCAATTTGAATGGAGTGCTGTTTTAGATGGAGTCCTTTCACTTTTTCCACATGAATCGTGTTTTTGTTTAACCCAAAAGCCTGCCTGAAACAGCACAGGTACTTTAGTTGGAAAATGTCATAAAATAATGGAAGGAAGGAAAAGTTCAGATACTGTAAGTATAAGGCACGTGTATGTGTATCGTTTGCTCAAAAGCTTTATACTATAATTACTGCAAAACGTACAAAATGTCGTCACAGTAGATACTACTGGGCATATAGCTAAAGGTCTTCTTTTCTTCTTGCTTTATTCGACGCGCAGTTAGTTATTCCCATTTCATCTAATTTTTATGATGCCCTAATCGCAAAAGTGAAAAGAGGGAAAGCTTGGTATGTTTATCTTAAAATTCTGTTGTACCCTGTGCCTTAAGGGTTTTTGTTATAATAGACACAGCCACTGGGTGCAGGCAACAGGTACGTAGAAAATGTAGACTCCCTGTAGTCTATTGAATATTGATCTTCTTGGTACAGTTGTGATATGAATTCAGTTTAGAGTTGCTGGAGAAAGTTCATTCTCTCTTAGGCAAAGTTGCTGCCTAAAATATTTGGGTTAGTGCTAGAGTACTTCACAGTTTTGAACCAGTTTTACAACAAATACTGATAACAAGTTCTACGTATTAAATGGCTACCCTGTAAAGCGAAGTGATACTTGTACTTGTACATTAACGTCGAGCAAATTTATACCCGAATTCTAATATAGAACAACGACATACTTTTCAAAAGCTTGTTCTAATTATCACAAAATGGCTGATGCGATAGTAGCGGTAGCAGTGGTATTACGGTTAGCTGTTAAGACTTTGCTATATTAGTACAAACAAGCAAGGTTACTATCATTAGGTATATGTATTTGTGGTCGTAAAACAATTTTGTCCCCAACCTAATCCTTTGTCCTTAATGACTCATATGCAAAAGCAATTAAGGAGTCTCAAAGGAATACTTCATTCAAATTTTCTCCAGCTTGATAGGGATGTAGGAGGATGCTTTCTCCATATTTTGCTATCATCACAGCAATTAATTCAATATGGGACCAGCAAATGAAACCTGTTCAATATTGCTTCAGTGTGTTTACCATGTATGTACACGTTTGTAGTACATTTTGTTAATGCAGGTTGAAATGGGGACCAATAATAATTATAGTTTGCGTATGATGCATAAAACGTCCTATTCAGTGTTGCATGTTTCTACCAACAAGCATACATACATATATTCCTAGTCCCAGGCTATTTGTTTGGGGCTTTGATTGTGCTTTGAGCAACATATTATAACCCAAACCTAAATTCATATATGACTAAATAGTAAAGAGTAAAGTGAATGAATCAGTATAATCAACCTGTATTAAAAATCTACCTGCTTTTCTGTATCCTGTACTTCTGTATTAGACAGACCATGTGAAATATTTTGAGGAAGCCAATACATCTATTCATCTGCACGCGTTTTCTCCAAGTGTAAAGTAGAGCAAATCCAATCCAATCATTTTTATTGGTGTGTACAAACAAAAGGTAAATCCCGACAATTCAAACCCCAACTCAGAAAGAATAACAGAAACGTGCGATGAGCCAGAGAAGAGAACTTTTGTTCTCCAAAGAATTTCCTCATACAACAGGCAAAAAAAGCATTCGACAAACAAGAAAACTACAAAGCCAAGCCAAACCAACCCAATAATCCAATTTCAAGTAGAAAATATTTATCGTTTTTATACTTTTTCTCTTCGTCGGTAAGCAGTTAATGGTTTGATAGATGCTCACTGTTTATATAAGAGAACAAAAACTGGTATGAAAAATTTAACAATTTTCTGGCGTTAGCCAAACTATATATACTGTTAAATGTTAAACGGTGTTTTACAACAAATGGAAAATCGATAGCATGCTATACATGAACAGAACAATAACACTTTTCATCCTATTCAACTTCTTATAACCTTTTGGCGTATTCAATTCAACAAACCTGCTTGAGCCAATGCCTATGATACGTTAAATGCGATGTAATATTATTATAGTTGTAAGTGCCGAATATAGCCTAAAATGCAATTGAAACGTTACGACCACTGCTGTATTATTCAGTTCCAACCGAATATTATATAGAATGGATTGAATATAAAGCGTTTTGTTACAACAAAACTACTACTGCAGGACTGAAGAAAATTTCCATTTGTATTACTTTCCCCCTTTCTCTTCCGTTTCTATTGCATAATAATACAAGCTAGTAGTAACATTTTGTTGTATGCTCTGGATTTATAGTTTTTACCATTATATACTGTTTATATGAACGGTTGGGTCACACTCTGCTGCTGCTTGCTGTGTTACTGCTGTTTCCTTAATATAAATAGCTATCCATAAACTTTGTGAAAGCAAGCAGTTGAGCCCGGGACTCTGAGACAAGACTGATTACATTGAAATGGGCAAATGTCGGGATTTTACCACACCATCATCATCCATTTGTTCAATTTGATTTGGCGTAAGTAAGAGTGGACTAGAGCAGAACTGCATAATGTGTCAATGTTATATACGCATTATCAAGATGGTGAGTAAATATAGAGGGCCGTGTCATGAGGGATAAAATAGCATCGACTAACACGTCACAGTGCTCACACAGAATCAACATAGGGTTCAAAGAAAAGTGGGCAAACTGTGAAAAAGGAAAAGTAAACTTTTCCTCAATTTATATCGTTTAGCTTGGTGTGGTCTTATTTTCGCTTGCTAGTTTAGCTCTACAGAGCTGGAGAACTATAGACAAAAGCAAAAACGAACAGAGAAAGCAATCATATCTGTGTGTAATCAAGGGTTGTTCATGCGTCTGGAATACAATGATACGTTTTTGATAGTATGTGCGCCGTGCGAGCGGGGGTAAGTGTCAGTGACAAGCGCACGAATGTATTTAAGAGGCCAAAAGACTCTGTCTCAGTCTCTGATGGTTTAACAGTGATAATTCTTTGTTGAACAAACAAAATGGAAACACTTTAGGAGGCTTATGAATGTTTGTAAAATATCCCGTCGAACTTTCTCCTACTTTTTTTTCCTTGCCTTTGTTAAATCTTATCCTATATAGTCTTGTGGCCTTCGAAGTTTTGTTGAACATAAGGAGACTTTTTTCGATTTGTGTATTGATGTGCTTAGACTTGGACTCAGTAGCGGCTTTGGCTTTCACTGAAATTTCCAGGTACTAGGAACTAGGATCAGTACTTCAGTACTCGATCTACACAGCGTAGATATAAAGTACGCTTTATTATGTTAGGTATGCCACACGTTCGGTAAGCATTCGTGTGTGCGTGACTCTTCACAATTTTTAAAAGTTCTCGTTTTGACCACCACCATACTTATTACTTAGCATGCATTTTTTGTGCTGAAGGAATTTCAACGTTGTTTGCAAAGAAGACCACTATACGCAGTGTGTAATGTAGTACGGGGATATCCAACAACCTTTGTGAAAGCTACATTGATATTTTATGTTACCCCTATTATCTTGATATGGACCTACAAGTAATATACGCCTTTAGTATTTAATTGAAGGAACAAGGCCTACAATAATATTCAACTATGCATACTTGCATGCACCTGTGATGCCAAAATCAAAAGCTTCCAGCGTTATTCTCGTCTCTCCCCTCCAGTTTTTTATTTGACATTTTGGGGAAAATGCAGTATGTAGTAGTACATGTTAGTTTACCTTCTGAATTACGCCAACACAGCCTATATGTAGCATTTTTTCTATACGCTCAATTTTCATGAAAAGGTTTTAATGACACTAATCATCATAAAGTTGATTTGAAAAGGGAGTATGTATCTGCACTGCCACAAAAACATACACAAAGACCTTCTTGTTCCGCCTTTGTGTTTCTAGTTGCTACTTTTCTACATAAGGCACAGCCCATGGCATTGCTTGTGTGAAGTATTCGTGGATTTTGGCAACAACAGCTTTTAAAAATTGGAGACAATGGAAGAAAATGTAGATTTCTAGTAGAAGTGCAAATGTGGAACTGT
The DNA here is from genome assembly GCA_029691765.1 of Entomobrya proxima. Classification (NCBI taxonomy): domain Eukaryota; kingdom Metazoa; phylum Arthropoda; class Collembola; order Entomobryomorpha; family Entomobryidae; genus Entomobrya; species Entomobrya proxima. The sequence goes on from CM056169.1 coordinate 14,571,724, forward strand.
AACTTTACCTTCGCAATCACCGCTCCAAGTGCTGAAATGCGGTAATTATGCAAAATAAGCAGAAAACGTCAAGGACTTTTCTTCTTTGGTTTCGTGCACACTTATTTTAGCTTTTATGAACATCGCCAAAGGCTTTTATTATGCGGCGATGACTTTGGAGAATATATAGGTTTGAAGCAATAAGGTTGTAAAAGAGGGTTATGTACACACAACAAAAAATCTAAACCCTGAAGATGATAGCAGCAGTTTTAGGGTGTGTAAGGAGAGTAGCTGTCGTGAAACGCAATGAAATGCAAACAATAATTATTATTACAATGGCAAAGGATAATAATGCTATCAACAACGTGCGAATTGCCTGTGAGAAGCTTTTGCGAAGCAGTTTTGGTTTTACTGTCTCCCCTGCATTGCATTATTGTAAACTCTCTCTGGAGAGTTCCTTAGAGCAATCATGTAAGGACTCTTGAGTGCTCAGTAAGCAAAGGACAGAAATGAAGTGCTCTGCCGATGATGGTTTCACTTTGGTATGATGATAGGGTTTTTCTGTTTCATTATAGAGTAAACGCTCAAGGTGTAGTATGGAACGGATAATCTAAACACGACGCATTATTGTTTTGCACAAGCGCCATTAAATGACACGCCATTGTATAACAAACTAAATTTCTATTTAACAATACAAGTGGTTACTACTAGACATTGGATTTGAGACTTTGCTAATACCAACGCGCAGTTATGCTTAAGGTTTTCCACACGAGTTTTCAAGATTTGATTCTGTCATCATTCGAGTGCTGTACTTGAAATGTTATGTATTCATTTGCACCCTCATTTTGCGGAACCCAGTTTTATGCAAAATGAACTTGTAGAGATCGTTTAGTTTTTACTTTTACGTCTGCCATAATAGTAATCCTCAAGTGGAAGCTGTTGGAATAGCAAAGTCTGAAGGACGTCAAATTAGATTCCATTCGTATTAGTTTACTTTGAGAATTGGAAGGTACATTAAATTCGTATTGTGACGATATTTCACTTGGTTTGTTTAATAAGCATAAAAAGTCTTGATATCTGAAGACGCCAACTTAAAGTTGCAAAAAAGTTGTTTTGTTGATGAAATCCTCTGTAACATTCTGGAGTTTTTCATTATCTTGAGAATGAATTTCCTAGTCCAACGCTACCATAAAAAGCGTAAAATCTCCAGAAGCCAAAAGTTCATGCTCTGCTAATGAACTGTCCTCATTCGTCCTGATAATAAGCATAATGATGTCTTGGTAAACATCAGTTGTTGCTGTTATGTTCACGGGAACGAAAATAACCGTTCATTTGTATCATCATATGTCATCTAAAAATCATTAAAGTAGTTTTGTTAAACTATGGTTCCTTCTTATGCAGTAGAAAAAGGAGAGCAGTCGGATTTTGAGGCTATCTTTATGAAAACAATGATGAAGGAATGGAATCACAGTCACGGTGACAAAACAGGGTAGCCTAAGTGTTTTTACCCATCAAACATTTTTGTGATGTACTCGTGTAGGCACAAATGCAGTCGTAAATCGTTGTAACCCATTTGTCGTGATCAAGTCCATTAACAAGGTGTTTAGCAAGAAATGACAATATGTGAAGAGCATCTTCTAATTTTTATCCTCCGCTATGCAATTTGTGACGATTTAGTTGCTACGAATTTTAGCAGATGAGGTGCTATTCTACTCATATTAAGGTCTCACGTCTAATCTTTTCTTGAATTGACATAAACATGATTATTACATAAAGATATATACATCATGATCTAGCCAAGTATTACGCAAAGACCTGAATGAAGTTCGTTAATGGATTGTTGGAATGTTTACTAAAAATTTCCTTCTAGGGTGTTCCATTTCTGGTTTTTATCCTTTGTTATCAGGACAGTGTTTGAAAGCAAAGTGTTCGGCCTTTTCAAATTTGTTCTGTACTTACATACAATCGCCTTCTTGCATTTTAATGGGTTGGTTGTTGGTATAAATAACGGTTTATTTTGCAACTAAAGAAATGGCAACATGTCACAGCGCATCATTTTCAGAACTTCAAATAACCAAAATGAATCTGCATTCAATTTAGAAAGTCCCGTGTATAAAACTTTTATATGTAAACTTATCAGCGGAATTCTGTTACTTGCTGTGCCATGCACGGGTACGGGCGTGATGCAAACTGGTAAAATGAACTTTATTATTACGGAAGTGAAATTCAAGTTTTGAAAAAGCCAAAAGTATTTTCAAAAGATATAACATCTCAATGGCAAAAAAGTAAAACTTTTTATACTGTGCTTGAATAAAATCAGTAAACTTCTAGCTGCAATGGGTTCAGAAATTCGGATCAATGTATTATGTAGAAATTCTTGTAAAAAAATTCGTTTTCCAGTTTTATTTCAAATGTAAAAAAAACTAACATCTATACGTTATATTAATGAAAATCTAAAAATCAATGTTTCTTTTCATTTCAGGAAACTCGTGAAAATACTCACGTGGAAATATTGCTTCAGCAAACTCAAACAGCGAAAAGACCAGAAATGAAATTTAAATGAGAAAACACCGGATGTTTACAGGAGGACCACTGAAGACATCATTTAAATAGAAAAGTTTTCTTTTAAAGTGAAATTACAAACACGTAAAAATCAAATACGGAAATCATTGTTCAACGAAATTATAACTTTTTATGTATTTTTTGTACTTGGAACGAATCCCATTGTATTTGATCAACATCATATATGCATCAACCAAATGCTTGGAAGGCAAGATTTTTTCTCACAAAGATCTGCCAAGAGAAGAAAGGAAAGTTGAATAGAGACAAAGCGTTCATTTCAAAAATAGAAACAAGAAAATGGCAGATCTTATGATATCGTCATCCTCTCCTGCGCAAATAATGACGACACCCACGGCAGTAGCATCCACAGGTGGTGTTGGGACCGTCGTTGAATCACCAAGTGTGACAACAGGAGGATCGCAAAAATCTTCTTCATTATCTTCAAACACTGCATCTTCTTCAACAGGAGGAGTGGCAGGAGCCACATCTCCATCATTAGCAAACGGAAAAACAGTAATTCCACATCCGCAGAAAAGCAACAACAATGGGCATGAAATGAGTTTTATTGGGGATGACAACAACAGTAGCAGTCATAATAATAATTATAATAATTCTCATCATCACCATCCCCATCATAACCATTCAAATCAAAACTGTATTGTAAGTTCATGTTCTACAACGACATCATCCGCGTCGTCACCAACAGTAGGATTATTACAACACCATCGGAACCACAGTCATCCTTTAGTGTTTTCAAGTCGTGCCAACAATAGTAGTAATCATGTCGATTCATCCTCATCACCATCAGAAATGGCAATGGCCATTGATGGTGGTGGGGCTGCTGTTGTAAATTCGAGTGTTGTTACAACCCTTCCGTCTTCCTCATCCACGACTGCCACCACAATGGACATCCTGAACCTCGACTTTGTCAACGGCAACTCTTCCTATTGTCATAATACAAACAACAACAATGAGAGAGGTACCACTAGTCCTTTGTCCCAATGGTCGCATCAGAGTAGCAATGCTACTACTGGTGGCGGTAGTCGTTCTAAAATAGATTCACGATTAGTTTCCAATTCTAATGACCACCACCGTGACCCACAACCATCGGTGACATTAAACGCAAACAATAGTTCAACCGGAGGAGATTCAGCAACGCCAACCCAAACAAGTGCAAAAATCCCTGGAGAGATTCCCGAATCCGTTATGAAATATTTATTAACCAAAACAGATTCAGTTGATTCGACCAAGTCATCGCATTCTTCTTCCGGTAACTCGCCTTTGTCATCCTCACATTCAACAACGGCAGTCAATAATGTGCCAATGTCAATAAGTGCACCGTCATCTTCAGATCATCGTCATCACACAACTAATAAGAGATTGCAGGAATTTCTCGTAGATTTAGACACTCTCCAGTCAACCACCGAGATTGCCAAAGTGCTCGAAAATTTTAATGCCATTCTTGAGAAGATAGAGCAAGAGGACGACAAAGAGGCGTTGGAGGGTTTGGAAGCGTTAGCAACTCCCTTGAGCCCCTCCGTTCTCCATTGTCCAACTGCCACAGTGAGTTCAACAAGTCGGATTAAAAATTCAGTAGAAACTCTAGCCGAGTTGTTGTTGAGTGGTTGTGGGGAAGAAGAGGACGAAGACTTGCTAATAATTATTGATGAGAATGATAGTGAATCCTTACAAGCTGGTGCACCCGTACAAAGCAGTAGAGCCAATGGTGTTTGTGTGGGCAGCAACAATAAAGGTGCGGACGTTAGTGTATTTATTGAAGACGACTCTAACAATGCAGAGGATGATGAATTGGACGATGATGTATCCTCTTTAGTTGAAATTGAAACAGACTTGGGTGACCTTGACCAAGAGGAAGGATATGAAAGTGATCGACCAATTGTCAGAGCTTCCATGAGGAAATTGAGACCCGTAAAGCTTCTCCCTATGCCATCGTCCTCTTCTCACCACCATCATCATCATAACCTCAACAACAACGGAAGCAACAATAGTACTAGCTCTAATGGTAATGCAAACCCAGCCTTTTCAACCCCTCCCCCGACACCGGTTACCCCACGAGCAAATTCCCCCGTGGAACCCAACGTAGGACTTGCAACCACGTTGAATTCTCCCACAGCCAACAAGATTATCGTGACAAGCTTAATGAATAACTTGAACCTGCCATCCCCCCAAAGTAGCTCACCAATCATCAATTCCAACATTAATGTGGAGTGTAGTGTTAGCAATAACGTTCAACAGAGAACTTCTCCTGAGGGTTTGCAAGCCCTGCCAACTCAGGCGACAGCAGCTTGTTCATCTTCTGTAACAAACAGTAGTGGTCATTCTCATGTGCCAACGTTAGATGTGTTACATGTCGCCAGTTCTAGTAATAGTGGCAGTGGTGTGAACAACCATAGTGGAAACAATAGTCAAAGTCGATGTCATAGTAGAAACCAGTCAAATAGCTCACAAATTGTCCACTTTCATCAAAACCCAGTGACAATTACCCCTCATCCAACAGGATTTGTCGAAGTCAACATAGGAAACGCTAACAGCAGCAGTACGCAATCCAGCAGTGGAGTTCAGCAGCGAGGAGTTAATACCGGTGGAAATACTGCCGAAGCTCCAAAGTAAGAGCACATTTTAAATGCATGAAATTTTATTATTATTATTATTGCTAGTTTAAAAACACATTAAATTTACTAGTCAAGTTAAGTATAATAGGTGTGTGCATCTCATATGCAATGATAATAGTAATGATCCATTTTATTTTTTACGTAGTTCATATGTACCATGTAAGATTTTAAAAATCACTGGTGTTGTATGCAAATATAACCATTAAATAGTGTTTTACTGCTAGTGCACGACACATATTTCCGACCTCAACCTAAATCCCTTGTATATAACTACGGGAAAATATGATTCATTCATTATATTTAATGAGTGTTTTATTTTCGTGGAATGGTTCAATGTTCTCTCAGAAATCGTTGCTGCGTGGCGCTAATTGAATTGCGGAGCATCATATTGCCGTGTAGTTTACATGCGTGGATGCCCTTCATTTGATGCACTTTTGTGTTGAGTCCTCTGGAAGAACGTTATTCATTTTTAGTCCAATTATAGAATCATATAATTGAAACTGGCTAACTTCAAACTTATCATCAGTACATTTTAAACCAAATACTTATTTTTCAAAGTAAGGAGTAAGATATCTTTGGTAATAATTAAGTCGTTTAGAGGTACGTAGTACGTACATCATGTTACATTTTGCTATGTGCATGAAGGCATATTATTGCCCCATGACGAGTTGTATGGTAGTATTACAAACCTTTGCATTTTGCATTTACAAATTTTTCCTTTTACTAGTGCACTTTGATTTTGCACATGATAGTCATGATACCTAAAATATCAAAAATGTCAAGAGACATATTGCTTCGACTACAGGAAAAGATCATTGGAAGATGAAAGAGGCATAACCGGTTCCTTCTTTGCATACAATTTAGTTTAAAGAGCCCTATTTACAAAATATTTCATTATAGTACAAATCATTTTAAATGTTTTCCTGAAATTAAACTAAAAGTGTTATTAGTATTATCTGTGTGTGTGGTTTCAGACAGTTCTCACGTCTGGGAACAAATAAAATGGCGCAAAAGCAGATTGCTCTACGAACTATCATATTTCCTACGAAAATTATTTACAGCTACACGAAGTTGTTCCATAATCTTAAGAACATTGTATATGTCATCAGTAATTTAAAACTTGTTGCTCTTGTTTGTTTTACAACACCAGCGGTCCTGGGTCGTTATGCTGGCTGAATGGCTCTTACGAAACAGTAAAATACCTAAATAGCAAACTTGATCTCTTACCAGTTTAACGCTAGCAATATTTTGTTATTTAGTGTAGCAATCAAACCATTTCAAATGTCAATGTTCAATCAGAGTGAGCGCAAACTATGAATGCTAGTACTTATTTTTGGGAGAAGTTGTGTCAGAGTTGTTGGACCAGACTAGGTGACAATGTGTTGCGAAAGGGAAAAGGGATAACGCTTGCTGCGAAGTATTATGAAACTTTTGAACATGTTCTATTTCAAAATTCGAAGATTACACCCACTATTATCATTACGTACATCCAATTGAGTATCATGCATGTCTGCAGTATAAAGTGCTCTATGGAATTCATGTTTTAAGTTCAAACAGGCTTGGAAAACTTGTGCAAGGAGCTATGATGTCATTGAAACGTAAGGTAGATGTATTGAGTTGTACTTTTATGTAGCTAACAGGTAGTTGATAACCTTGACCAATACACGCCAATACGTCTAAAATATTTTTCTAGCTGATTGATAGCTGACAATAGGAGAAGTAAAATTTACATATCTAGCAAAGGTACAATAGGAAAAAAAAAGTTATATTCCTTGCTAATAAAATGATATTTTGTACGATCCGTAATGAATTGTCGATTGTATGAAAAGTAGAAGACGAAATTGTAAAGAGATAAACCGGAATTGAATATAAGACTCGAAACTTTAGTTTTGTCAGGTTAGTTACTGTATTAGTCATTCAGTCATCTTTCGCATTTTGTTACAATCAATGTTTTATAGTGGAATCTTTTTCTCTGGTAATGATACAATCCATGCAAAAAATAACTTATATCCATGTCACGTAGACAGTCATTGCCATCATTTCCACTATGCTCCGAGCAAATTCGGGATTCGAAGTTTTTAAGATATGTTTGTTCATGTTAGTAAGTAGGAACAAATTGAGTACAGATTAGGAGGAGATTATAGATTTTGTACGCGCTACCTGAATGATCTGGTGTGTATGGAGTTTGAATGCTAATAATATAGTTTATCTAACAAGTTAAAACGAACAATACAGTGCAGGCAGGTACATGACTGCTCGCTGACGCAGAACATACTAGATACATCCGAGTGTAGTTTTGTAAGCACCTGCAAGTTTTCTTTGGAAGCCAATTTTTTTTCTTGTGTTGAAATGTACAATAATAGAAGACAGCACCGCAAAACCCAAATTGCCATACTGTTTTACACATTTTGATTACATTCATGGCTTGTTTGAAGAGGTCGGTACTCGGTACCAGGCAAGTTAAAAATAATTTTACCTGAAGGCATTTTTTATCCACGTGCAAATGAAAATTCATACGTAAGCTTATTGCATAAGTTTTCATAATTTTTTATTTGCAAATATCCTCAAAAAGGTCTAAACCACTGTGAGGTCTACGCTCATTAGAGAAGATTGAAGATTCTTATGGTTAGTACGTGATGTGAAGCATTTTTGCGCATTTTTTTGCAAACTGCTAATCGCCAATATCAATAGATGAACTCCTCGCACATTTTATTACCTTTCCAAACATAAACCTAAAAAAGATTCGACTACATCTTCATTGTCTTCCTAGCCAGCTTCACGGACGGATACGAAAACTAGTACACGAATCATTACATCCTCACACAATTTACCTAGATTTCTGTAGTTAGTGTCGTTTTGTCAGGAAAGGAATAGTTTCTTGTGTGCTAACAATTGGCCATTCATAAAAAACAGTGAACATTTACTAGTACAGTGGAAGTACTCACCAACGTATCATATTTTTATACCAAACTACAAATCCTTTTTGAATTTAAACATTGGTAGCGTTAAAGTACCTATACGTACAAGTATGAGTTCATTACTATATGCCAGTACTGCCGTAATCAGTAAGACACAACCCTTTAGCATTAAATTAAGCCGAGCAAGATCAAACCAGTCAAAAGGAACAAAGTGACAGGGCAGCAGGAGGAGGACAAACTGGCAGCATAAAAGTCCCATATTATATAGCGAACAATAACGAAGTCAAGGCCTGGCCCTCTTCTTGGTCTTGTATTGTGTGCGAGACGCGAGAGAGGATAATGATGAGACTCCTGTGATTGTTTATTACTCTCAAGTAAAAAGGAGCACACGAGGACGCACAGTACAGTGGTCATCATTATAAACGCTATCACAGCAATTTAAAGTTGATACCTGTACAAGCAATCATATTTACAGATTTTACAAGTTCGCTTGTTTAAAAAAACCTTGTCATCTCAAGTCGAACTTTGGTTGCGTAAGAAGCAAGACAGTGACACTCAGAATTTTTGTGTTGAAAGCATAATATATCTTTCATAGACAAGCTATCCCCAATTTTAGTGACATTTTTGAAACATCATTGCAGTTTATATCTTAGCAGTTGCAGTTGGTATTATTTTATCTGAATAAAACAGCGTTTTGCTTTTCAGGGCGTTCTTTACATAGTGTCACTTTTATACTTTATCACATGAAAAATGTCGTATCATCGTGGTTTTTCATGATTTACTAGAAGAAAACGTGGTGTCATTCGTGTGAAAGTGGCTCTGATATTTTGAAGGTTGTTGTGCCATGATGTGAAAATGATACGGAACAGCTCGTATTACAGACCATTCATTTTGGTGTTTGCATAGTTGTAAAAAGTTGGTCAAGCAGAAACATACTCTAACTCTATCATATATAATGCTCTACTAAAAGTTCCAAGTTGTGCTGAAACACCTCTCCTAGAATAAAGTATAAATCTAGTGTCTAGTGAAGCTTCTGGCGTTGACAAATTGATATCGTTTGCATGATTGGCACTCACAGTAGAAACTTTTTCGCTGGATAATCTAAAAACTTTAATCAAATACTCGCCTGAAACCTTATGAATGCTGTTTTTTGTTGTTCTGCCATTGATAAATAATGAATGTGAACATAATATTTCAAATTGAGTACTTCCTCATGTACATGGAAGAAAGGATTACGCAGATTGTAGAACTGGCGAGATATTTAGTTGCTTCAAGCTCGTGAGAAAATGCTCAAATTATATATGGGTCGCGATCAAAATATGAACCGTTTCGTGGAAATACAAATTTGTAAAAAAGAACGAGTGAGTATAGAAAACATGCTAAATATAGAATTATAAACATGCAAAAAATTGAAAAATGCATAGGCTGTACTAAAGTCACCTCAAAGCTAAAAGTTAATCAAAGTTTTGAGAAAACATCAATTGATTATATTTCTGCATTTTTTATTTCAGTGAGACAAGCTCAGGATGTGGAATCTCCCGAGATTCTTGTGGTACTGGACCAGCTCCAACAAACGCCACAGGTGGAGAATCTGGAAATCCATCGGGAGTGTCTTCTAGCACTCAAACAAGAAATAATGGAAACTCTACTGCCAGCAATGCAAGCAATAGTAGTAGTACCAACAGAAGTAGCGGAACCACATCTACGAGTACATCAACCGGTAACGGTAGCACAAGCAACAGTGGTGCCAGGTCAAGGCCAAGAGCACCTCAAGCTCCAACACAACAGTCGCGAAGTAACCCTGCAGTACTTCGGGTGCCTGCAGGTCGATGGCCACACAGATTGAGTTCCGTGTTAGCAGTGATTGGGTGCACGTTGGGACTGAATAACATTTGCAGATTCTCACTTCTCTCTGTACAATACGGGGCCAACTTTATTCTTCAATTCATTTTCCTGTCTTTAGTGTTTGGCATTCCATTGTTAACATTTCATATGTCCATCGGGCAATATTTGTCCAGTGGTATTATTGATATGTGGAAGATTTCGCCAATTTTCCAGGTACATAAACAGCTTACTATTTTTTGTCTTGTTTCTTGATCATCATCAGCATGAATCTCAATACGCATTTATCATAGGGCATTGGAGTCGGTTTAGTGATCTCTCAAGCGATGATAGGAATCTATACAACCGTGGGAGTGTCTTGGATATTCATTTATTTCCGAGATTCTTTTATCACGCGTTCGGACCAGTATCGATGGGGCAAATGTGTTCGAGAATTTGGAGACTGTGACCCGACTAGTGCGAACTACAGCAACGGAACTTCTTCTTTCTTTAATGAAACTGTGCCTGACTATTTCAAGTAAGCATAAATACGTTTGATAGTATGATGGCTTGTAATACACAAACTACAATATTCATGTTTTCTTGTGTTATTTAGTGCGGTTGTATTGCAAAGAACAACTCCGGGGTATCCTGATTCTGCCTATGTGCCCAGTAGTCTCAAGTTTACAGTGGCTTTCAATTTGGCTGTGGTTTGGATGCTAGTGTTTGTCAGTTTGAGTAAAGGTAATATACATAAATCTAATTTTCAATAACATTTTATTGACTTGATGTCGATGTTATTTTGGTGTCTGGTTGCCCCATCACCGTGCTAAGTATTCATGTTGGAGAGTTTTTGGATGACATGATAAATTAAAAAGTGTCTTTGAACCTATTATTAACCATGCCTATCTTACCCATCATGATGACACATGGAATGATGTTCTGAAATTGCTATCAGTACCATCATCTTAATTGACAATTTCCTTTTCTTTTCTTCTAGGGCTAAAATCATACGGGAAGGTTGTACATGGCTTTGTACTAGCTCCTGTTGCGGCTCTTTTTGTGTTGGCCTTCAAAATGGTGAACCTCATTCATGCTGGAGGATCCCTTTTTGGGCAGACACAATGGTCCAACTTTTTCTTTTCAAGCCAGGTAAGTAGACTCGGGTTTAAACGTTTATACAATAATGATATTGAAAAGTTCGTACGACTCAAGGTCACCTTGTGTTTTCAGACATGGGTAGCTGCAGCACGCGAGGCATTTTTCACGTGGGGACTCCTTGGAGCTTGTGTCATGCAAATAACTGCTCATAATCGTCACTCCCATTCCCTCAAATCTGACTCCTTGATCGTCATAATGGTCACGATGATTGTGCTCTTGCTAAGTGCCTTCATTGGAAACGCTTGCTATTCCATCTTAACATCACCTGGTACAATTGCACATACGGAACAGTTTTCATACGTTCCAAGCTCCTTCGGTAACAAGTTTTTTCATTGGAAACTTGAAAACGTCTAGCTTTATGATTTCAGTGTTTTAAATTGCCATATTCTATTAATTTCCTTTCCATCAGAGAGCAAAGCTACATACCGTTTTCTGGAAGCTCACGATCCTGACAGTTCAGAGACAGATATGTATGATCATCAGCACATTTCATTTTTGATGGGTGTGCGAATTACAAAGCAAGGGTTCGACTTTCATAAAAGGAGTGGCTATCAAGTACTAAGACTGGCAACAGAATTGTTTCCTGCGACAATGGCTGTCCTTAGTCAAACTGCTGGAATGTCATCTTTTTGGACCGTTTTGTTTTATTTTGCCTTTGTTCTATTCGGGATTGCACAACAGGTAAGAAATTATCACATGAACAAAGCTAGGTGACACTGACAGCTAATTATTGAAAGGTGCAACTTGTTTTTCATTGATTTTTCATGTCTTTCATACTCTCATCTCTATATTTAGATTGCCATTTGGCACTGCGTTATCAAGGGAATCATTGCCGTGAAAGGAAAAGTACTTCGATCCTGGGAAACTACGATCACGTTCTTTGTCTGTGGACTTGGATTTGTCCTTGGATTGCCCCTGTGCACTGAGACAGGAATTTTCATTGAATACTTTTTGGACTATGCTATAGGGAGTGGATGGTGGATAATGGTCTTATACCTGCTTGAACTAATAGCAGTGTTCATTGTTAGAGGAGCACCATACTGCGGAGAAAATATCGTAACTGTGCTTATTACTGGTCGCAGTAGGATTGCCGCCGTGCTGGCACCCCTTATCTCATTCATTTGGAATGTGATAATGCCCGTTGCCATTTTGGTAAGATGATGATAAGAAGGGTTTTTGCATATTTGCATATATGGTGATTTGACAACATTTCATGGCATGCAATTGTTTAACACAGTGTCATTGTGCTTGTGCGTTTTATTAGGTATTATCTATCGCCAGCTTTAAGAGTGGAAACATACGTGAGTTGTACGATTGGAATCCAAAGCACGGTTACAGCTTTTGGCCCTTGTGGACGAGAGAACTTGGTTCCTTGATTCAACTTGTGCCAATTCTGGCGGTGCCTTTTGTTGCCATTTTGCAAAGTTGTCGTTATCTTAGTAGTGGCCCTCCAGATTTATTTGACGTAAGTTTCCTACAAAAAAATCAATTTTATTATATCAGTTTCTGTTTGTAACAAAGTATCTAAGAGTAAATGCTTTTCTACAGCGTATGCAACAGCTCTATCGACCAAATTCCCAAGGACTATTTGGAAACACTTTGTCAGGATCATTTAATGAAAATGGAAGCACCGACTCAAGTTCTCGTAATGGAAACTCTTCGAGAGGACCAGAGGATCCTCCGCCAAAATACACCCCACCGCCGTCTTATTCTACAGCCACTGGTGCCAAGTATGTCTATTTCAAATTCACAACTACTTTATATAATGAACTCGGAACAATTTAAAAGAAAATGTTATCCTATTCTCCTCGTTCTTTATTTGACAGAATTGCCAAGTTCCTTCGAAATAGCTTTCGGAGAAGCATACGCCGTCTCTCGAGTCCTAGTGGTGGGCCTTCAACTAGCTCTGCAAGTCCAAACAATTTGCCCCCACCCCCTAATTATGCATCTGTAATTTTGGAGATTAATTCCCAACGAGTTCATCCGTCTTCCTCGTGTGCGCAAACTACATCAACTGCAGCGGGTAGCATCATGAACCCAATTATGGTTCCTCCGCCAAGTTACGATGAGAGTACAATGGCTGGACCAACAATTAGTAGTAACGGTCATAACTCTAAAGGTACAAATACGAAACCCGGTGAATCTTCGGAGGGAGCCAAGTTGTATCAAATACAACTTAGCCAGACATTAGGACGTTCTCTTGCTGAGGGATCAAAAGAGCGGGCAAGCCTTCGTAGAATCGCTTCAGACATAACATCTCGTGACATTGCCAGAATGCTGAGAGCAAGTCTACGTCGAGCCAACAGAGATTATAGAGATTCACCGGAAGCATCCACCTCTTCTTCAGTTCAGCAAGGAGCCTCGTCATCATATAGTGCCAACTCGTCACCTGGCCAGGGAATTATTGTGACAATACCAGCGTCATCAAATCTCTCAGAAGACACGAGTGGAACACCTTGCGAATACACTTTCGGGCCAAGTTCTATAGAAAAGGTAGAATATGATCTTGAAATGTTAAATGATATAGGTCAAGCAGAAAGTCTGCCCTCTAGCTCCGCTGTTCCTTCGACGTCGGCCGCTATGGCAAGCGGCTATAATAGACCGGGCACCTCGTCAGCCTCCTTTGGATTCAATTTCGGATTTAATCGGGCCAGAAATCGAAATAGCAACGACTCTCAATTGGCGCTGATAACAAATGGTGTGTATGAAGATTTGAGTGTAACAAGTGGAAGTATAATGGGAGCTCTAATTGACGGGGAAATTGAGATTGACCAGTTTACTCAGCTTAATTTACCAAGAAGAGATAGCCTCAGTCAGCTCAACGTGTTGGATTTGGGACAACAAGGAAATACGAACCCAACCTTCCAGATTCATAATGCAAATATTACAACCACTGCCCAAGTGGTGGAACGGGCGGAGCGAGCAGCAGATTCAGAGGCCTAATTTTTCTGTTAGAATTTCAATGAAAATTTATGTAAAAGAAAATTCATGCATTTTCAATTTTCATGCAAGATAATGTTGTATGTACTAACGATTTGTAATTCATTATCGAATTTGTAATTGTTTAGCTTTTCCTAGACTGAACCGAATTCCAATTATTATTTTATTATGTTATTAATGGATACAGTCTACGTAAATGGATTGTTCATTAATTTTTTGAATTGTGTATGTAGGTTATTGTTATTATGAGTTGTACGTTACACAAACAGTCATTTTTAACCAATTTTTGTAAACGAAAAATTGTGAAAGCAGTGCTTTATAATACAAAGTATAATATTTCTCGGGTTTCTGTGATATGAATTTATTAATTACAATTGAGAGTAGGCGATAATATATTATATATCAGACGGTTCTAAACGATGCGCTTTATTCATGCGCGCTTTGGCAGATCAATATTCAATATCAAGGATGATTAAAATTACAAATCGTGCGAGGGTATTTTAATACTAACTGTACTTTGGCACATATAAAATGGATTTTTGCTTATAACAGGTACACCGATTGACCATATCATCGTACAATACATATTTATAACGATTGCATAATATCGTATCTAGTTATAAGCTTGTGAAAACAAAAAAGCTACAAAATCCAACTCAAGAAATTAATTACATTTTTTTGCCAAATGCATTACTGACTTACTTTTTAATTAAATTTGTATTCAGCTTATATTCGTAGTATGTAATAATATTGCTTCTTATATACATTATCATGATTATAAAATATTTTCTGTACTAACTGCACACTTGATGTGCCTAATTTTTGTTGTATTTTTAAGATGACAAACAAACAAAGACGTTACACTGCTATAGTTAGTTAACTTCTGTATAGGATTATACTGTATGATAAGACATAAAGCAATATGTTTGTTGGCTAGTTTGTACTTTGATTTGTGTAAATTTTGACAACGCATATAATGATTGAGATAATAATAATATGCAGCTACTAAAAGACATTCGTTACCAGATGAAGAAGTCAAGAATAAAGTGATGATAGCAATGAAAAATGTGTTTTTTGTTTCATAATTCAATTTTTCTGCATAAAAAATCCATGTTTCATGAAATGACGATTGTCGATGCAACCATATTTGAACCACGACTGGCGACTATCCAGAATTGTCATACCTTGGGTTTTCGAAAATGGTTACTAAAGTAACGGAAGCTTGTTGACATTCGATTTTGTGCGTCGTTCTTGAATAAATGTAAAAATAAATTCATTCCCTCTGGAAATTCCAATTCCAGCATCAATACTTTCTGGTTACTGATTACTTTTTTGAACCTGTAAAGTTGAACATTTCAACTTCAAGACGCTAAAGATACTTGTGTTAAGGGTCGTCATCATCATGTTGACTGAAGCAACGTCTGAAGAAACCCCTGGTCATGGTAATGATGATGCGAA
The DNA here is from genome assembly GCA_029691765.1 of Entomobrya proxima. NCBI lineage: Eukaryota > Metazoa > Arthropoda > Collembola > Entomobryomorpha > Entomobryidae > Entomobrya > Entomobrya proxima. Next base: position 14,587,196 of record CM056169.1, read on the forward strand.
GACGAAGCAAGAGGAAAAGGTGCCATCCGATGGTTCTGGAGATGGACAATCTACTGGAAGGTCCACTGATAAATACATTGGGATCACCAAGCTGAGAGACTTTCTTCGCACACGAAGGCTTGAGCTTGCAATGCTGGTAACAAGAATCCTCACTATTATCTTGGCGTTCTTTTACATTGTTCCAATTTTTGGAAGTTCCATTCTGTGCCTTCGGCGAGCTCTCATTTCCAACGCCGCTACATCGGGAATACGTCTGTATCAACGTCTGTCAGGAATACCGTTTTCCGTCAACAAAGAGTACATTGCGCATCTTGTCATCGAGGACTCCTTTCACCACCTAATCTATTCCCTGATGTTCATCTACTTTGGGCCAATCTCTTTCTCTGTGATACCCATAATTCTCTTTGCTTCATTGAACGTGGCCAATTTCACACGTCAAATGCTGGAAATTGCTAAAGGACCCGACGTTAAGAAAACTGGTTTCGGATCATTCCTCTTCTTTTGCACTTCTAACACCCCCTGGATTTTGAAGTTGGCTGCAACTGCAGAAATTGGTTTGATGGGAGTTATACTATTTAACTGCATTCGAGGAACTGTCTCAATTATTACACCGTTCGTGTACTACCGGTTCTTGTATCTGCGCTACGCATCCAAAAGAAATCATTATACAAGGATGGTGTTTTACGAAATGAGAATGGCTACGGAAAGGTTTATAGCCCAAGGATGCCCCATGCTAGTTGCTCGAATTATACGAACCGTTATTTCTATTCTTTGTAAACTGGCTCCTGGAAGGGTAATTCGCTAAGAAATGAAATTTGCTATATTACAGAACTCTGTAGAATTCCAGAATCCAACAGACAGGTTGTATTTTTAGAATGTAATACATTAAAACTAAGAAAATTAGAGCTTTAATGCGCAATTATGTTTGTTTATGAAAAATGTGGAATAAAGTTTAAAAATCTATTTCATATGTAACTGCTATATTCTTGAAATTCATTAAATGCTAAGAAAATTTACAACCATCTTTTTATCGTCAGAAACGGTAATGTGTGTGGTGTACAAGTGCAAATATTTGCAATTGCTTAAAGTATTTTTTACATTATGTACCTACATTGATAATCAAATTTGACATTTTGACCTTCAAAAACACTAGAGTTTTTGCTGCATTTACGTCTAGTGTGGTTGCATATTATTGCATGCTTTGTGTGCTACATTATACTTATTATGAATTCCAAAGCATAAAACATTATTTTGCGAAATCTTTAATTTTTATCATTATCACAAATTGCATTTATGGGATGCATTCTTCACGTTCGCCACAAGAAAAACAACGGCCAGAGTAAAACTATAAAAATACGACCTCACGTAATGTTTAGGAAAAATTGATTAGCATCCAAATATTGACCCCACATTCCCACAAATGTGCCGCACAACAAACCTTTACGCAGAAGTTACAAAAATGCATGTTACATAAGATGGAGAGTGTGAACGAGAGCTCAATTATTAAGCCTTATTATCTTTTCATTTCATATGACAGAGTGCATCTCTCCAAAAGAATCCATGTTGCATCACAATCACAATTCACACTAGACTATGTGCTACCAAGTGCTAAGTCAGCACTGCTAACTCCAAAGTAGAAGTTCTTGTAATATACTGTTCTGCAAGTATTCCTCGCTAATGATGTTGTGTCTTCTAAACATTCAACATTCATTCTTAGCAATGGTTATGATGACATAAGGGTCTTCTTGTGCCTTATAATATGAGTACTTGATTTTTGTACCAAATTATAACATGAATAAAACCAATTATGTTTACTCTCCTCCACATCCATGCTTGTTTTGTGGGGTTAGATAAGTGAGTGACCACTGAACTGGCTCTTGAGGATGCAACAAAAAAAAGTTTGGCCACTATGGCCAACGACTGAGAACTTGAAAATGACAACTATTTACGTAATCTTTATATTGTCCATTGCCCCCACTTTGCATCGTTGCAGAAGTGTCAATGTCAAATAAAAAATTACCATTAAAGAAGCCGATTCTTCGTGCGGTTAATTGACATTATGGAGCATTTGAAGCTACACCACAATTTGAAATGACTTTTTGTGTCCAGAATCAATATCAAGTGCCACAAGGCGTAATAAATATGGTTTTGATCGATATTATATGCCTGCAAAATTATGATTAACTGAATGTTTCTGTTAACTTATTGATTAGATCGGATATTGTATTTCACAATTCAATGAGGGAGAGGCATCATTAACCAGTACATTCACCTTAGCAGAACTAAAGATCCAGCTTGTTTTATTAGATAAGGCATAGGCACGGCAGTGTACATGTGGAAAACTTATTTTGATGGGTCTTATTTTGTCTTGCTGACAAATAAGTCGTTGCGCGTAACTGGTTATATGACGAAATTTTTACTAATTTGATTTCATCTGTGCAAATCCAATGTGTTTGTTTTATTTTATTATTATACCTGTCAAACTATATTGTGGTTCGTAGTAAATTGAGCTGAACAATCCTTACAAATGCACCATAATATTTCACGCACAATAAAATTTTTACAAACATGTTTTTACGCTCACCATTACCTCATTTTGGAAAACTATTGCTTTTGGAGAGTTCTTAATGAGCTTTGATGTTTATATATGGTAAATATATACGGTGATTATTGGTTTCTGTCCAGAAGGGAAGCCCCTTCATTTGGCTCTTTTGCAATTTAATTTTTGTAGAATTTCTTATCATCACTCAAGCACACGTAAATTACGTGTACAGATATCACATTAAACAGATAATCACCTAAAGAGTCTATAAAAAGATCATG
>CM056169.1:14590118-14653317 GCA_029691765.1 Entomobrya proxima
ACATACTTTATACATTTTGATTCATATACATTCATTCATAATTAGAGAATATTCGTACCTCTTCATCCCCTCTCAGTGGGGGAACACCATGCTTTTGACGATACTTGTTATGTTCCTCAACAGCAGCTTCTCGGACCTCTGAATATTCATAAGGCAAATTAGCCAACTATCAAATTATTGCTACAGATAACCATTTAAGATTTGAGAAATCATTATATGAGCTTTTCTTACCTTGTAAAGTGGCTCGTGGAACTATAGTTGACTTGTCACCCTGTCTCACTTCCATCATCAGATTGCCCCGGTTAATGCGAACTGTTTGCTCTTCATCATCCGGAGAGCATAAATTTACCGAACTTACAGATCGGTCAAAGTTGGCCTGACTTAGTTTCCTAATTGCTCTAGATCCCCCATTAACCCTGATTTGGGAACCTCTGCAATCATGGCGGTCGTAAAGGTTGAAACATCCATCATCTTCCAACTCGATTGAAGTAGCTCTCTTGTCCCATTTTGGCTTGAAGTTGTAGCATCCTCCAGTTATTGTCAGTGTGAACACGTTGCCATCTTCATCATAAAAATTTAACTCACGCCCATTTGCTAAACTGATGTAGAGGCTAAGTACCACTGAAATGATGAGAAACGATCTCATATTGCACTTTACAAGCGTCTTCATTTTTGTATCCCACTGAATACACTTTCACTTATAACTTGGTATTTAATTACTTGTCTTAGTATGCCCTGACCTGACACACTATAGATACACAAGAGCATTCACAGTGCTGCCAAAACGTCTTAACAGTACCAACTTTGCTTTCAAAATGATATGAACATTGAGCAATGCACCTGTATCAAGTCTCCGATAACATCGTCGATGACGTTAAGCAGTGTATCCTGTTTCCAGCCTACCACTTAAGATCAACTGAAAAACGTAAGTACGCCTTCGGATACTTTATTCAATTTTTTATGACTGGTAATAAAAATGAGGCTCGAGTTATGGAATTAAACTTTAGATTTTGCCAAATTTGGAAATAGATGCATAAAACTTCGTATTTGAAACTGGGAACCCCAAACAATAAAATTTGCAAAAGGAAAGTAATCAGTATTTTTATTACTTGTACAAATGGGCAGTGGTTCAAGCTGAGACTAAATGAAATCTATTGTCCAACGCCAGGCTTTTATTTGTGCTCGTTATCAAACCCGGTAGGTATTTGGCATCAATCGCCACCATCGCATGCGCAAAATTGCCTATTAGCTGTGTTCGCGCATCACGGGTGCTTTGTTCGTTTTGCGAAAAACATCAATTCATTGAGATTATTCTGATGGGAACAATTCTCAACAGCTGCCTCTATTAGTAGAAATACATAGTTTTTGTATTAAACTCTATTTTTGTGCATCCTGTGTAGATTTTTCTCTGCTTTTTTCAAAAATTATCTTACACGTGCGCAATCAGCAGTATCAGTAGCAATGTAACTGCACGTGTGTTATGCTTCATGGAAAAGTCAAAAACTTAGTTTATTATATAGTTTTTTTCTTCATTATCTACATTACCGATTGGAATTTAGTATGCGTGGGCAAGATCTGCGCTTACAAGATCTTCGTGTCTTTATTGAAACGAACAACCAGTTTACGTCATGCATGAGATGATTCGCAAGACTGGTTGATTCAGCCTTTTGACTCTTGCTATTTATTTACATCACTAAATTGGAATTCTTCGTTGATATCATAGGATTTCATCTTTCCCTAGGTCTGGGTTGATGGCTTTTTTTTGCACAAGCTGAACAGAGCTAGATTTTATGCGACATTGAAAAAAACTTGCCTATTTTTACATTTTGCCAGCATATATTAATATGTATATGGCAAGAAGGTATCTTAATGTATAATTCGTCTTCTCCAAAAAATTTGAATTTATGCTGATAAACATGTCCGTTTTTAAAATAAAAGCCTTTTATAGTGGTACAATAAATATACACCCTAAACAGTGTATTTCAAAACGATTATGAACGCAAAGAAAGAAATGATTCAATGAGAAAGATGAATAAGTCGTTTTCTAATTTGTCTCAATTTCAATACATATAAATGCGAGTTAAATTGGACTTTTTATTGATTCAAACATTCGTTTCCATTTTAATGAACAGCATTAAACAATTTTACTTAAGGAACAAAAAGGTAAGAATCGTAATAACTGTGACGTACAAAACAGGATATAAAAATTCCAAGGTTTTGCATTTAAAGAAAATTGAGCGCGGTGTTGTTAAATAAGTTCAGACAAACATTTTTGTAATGCGTTATTAAGATAATTTTAATTAAAAACTTTAATCCTTCGCAAGTACATGCAAACTGTGTATTATTGAAAGTGGATGTTAGACATGGAAGCGAGAACTTATAAAGCACAATATAGAATATTGCATACTTGAGTATCATGAATCATGATTTAATGTTTGAGTGGTAATACATTTTCCCGGAAGGCACCTTGCAAATTGGGACTGGGAGAATAGTAGCTGATGATGACCCAATTGTTTTGGAACCGATTCCAAGCTGCTCCAATTCCCATACGATTGCTAGAACTCCACACAACGGCCGTGAATGAGCCCGCCTGTCTACTGAATCCTGGATTATTGTAGTCGTAATTATTAACTCCATCGTACCAACGGCTAACAGCGTCTTTTATAGCATCTTCAGGCTCTCTCCTAAAGCTTGATGCAATGTTTCCTATATATCTAGAATTTCTATTCAATTCGAATTTATTCGAACTAGCCAGATAATCTGCGTATCTTTGCGCTTCTTCATGCATCTACGAAAATATACGGACAGAAAAATATTATGAAAATTTGCATTCTGAATATCGCACGTCACACATAATGGTATGCAGACATTAATTTGATAAAATACCGAAGCATCCCCTTGGAGCGGTGGAGCTCCATGCCTGGCTCGGTACTTGTTATGTTCGGCAACGGCCACTTCGCGAATTTCTATAATAAATGAAATTTTGTAACATTTTTGTTGTTTTTCTTATTAAAATTTTCAAAATAACAATTTTCACTTACGTTGCATTTTTGCACTATTTATAACAGGAGATTTGTCCCCACCAATGTTGCTTTCGCTAGGAATGCTAGGTCTAGTTTGGCTTGAAGGAATATGCCCTTGTCCCTGATGCTCGTCACATAAACTAACTGAACTGATCTTTTTATAAAAATCAATCGTCTTAAAGTCCCGTAGTCCGTCAGAACCTTTGGTTAACTTTCTCTTGTCCCCCCGACACTCTGGTGCATCCCAAACTTCAAAGCAGCCCTGGTCAACTTCTCCTGCAATAGCCTTCTTGTTCCAATTCGACTTAAAATTGTAGCATCCGCCGCCTGAAATGGTAATGGTGAAAATACTTCCATCGTCTCCGTAAAATGATATATCTTCACCGTTGGTTGGTGCAATATTACAAAAGTAGAGCAGTGCAACTGCAATAAACGACCGCCTACGCCATGCTGAAAATGACCTCATTTTAATATTTTTTACTTCGCAAAACTTAAGTTTTCATGTATGATATGTTTCTCTCAAGTGTTATGATGATCGGGATGACAGGCAAACGCAGCACTACACTTTTACTTTTAGAAGACTTATTAAAATTTGGTCTGACTAAGCCTCGAAATATTTTCCTTGTTTCAATCCTCCTTTTCAAGAGTCAGAAATGATATAACCAGTGCTAATATTTTAAATCTTTTATTTATATGAGATTTGTTTAAACTGCTACGCTTACGAGTAAACTCATAATGTCTGTTTTCCTCGAAATGAAAAATAAACTGCCCTGTTCCAGCTGGGCTTTTCTTCTAAAAATGGACAATGGAAACCCCCAAATGATAAAATGAAGATAAACTTGAGTTTTTATGAGATGTTCATGCAGCAGTTCCTTGATTCGCACCATGTTGAATGTTAAATGTTAACATTATCTTTGTTATTTATGTGTGTGTCATGTACCATTACGTCTTGCGCATGCATGCACACGTGCCCTGTAAATCTTTTTACACTCATCACGGTATTAATTACCGCTGGCTGGTATAAGCAGTTTGTGGATTTCCAGAATTTTATACTGGTCGATAGTCTGTTTCTAAAAACGAAGAACCAGTTTTATTTTTTATTTTTGCCGAAATTCCCCCAAAATATGAAAACACCGCCAGTATGTTCCCGTTTCATGTTTTTGTTTGATTCATGCACACATTATGTCGCGGTAATTAATATATGACGATGAATTTTTAAAAAGATTTGTAAATGTTATGCTATATTATGCATCTATGAATAGTAGGTTCTGGTTTTATTTTTAGGGATAGCACAAACTGGTGCAATGAGTGGGTTTTATAAAAAACGAGTTATTTAAAAAGTTGGTTTCATGCATGAGATACTCTTGGTTTATGGCAAATATTTCTTAAACTACTTGCTCACGATTTTCAACTACGTCATTCGACCACATTGAGAAGGACTTACCTATTATTACGTAATAAAAACCGAATCTGCACTAAAAGATGTTTTATACGAATGGCAAGCAAACATCATTTATGATGATATATGACCTTAAACTTAAAATATCAACACATCATTAAATGAATATGTTTCCCATAAAAACATTAGTCGAGCTGAATGTGTAATATTATACGTATGTATAATTGTTAAACTACATTGCTTGGTTAACATTCATGTGAGTTTGCGTTTGAAGTGAGTGTACAGAGCAATGTGAAAATGATACGGAGAAGAGCGGCTGAGTAAGTGAAAGTTTCGACTTGTAATTAGACTCTTTCGTTTATAAAGATTAAATAAGCAACAAAATTTGTCAAAGACTATTTTATCATTTTTTTTTGTCTATTATTATTCATTATGATTACATGGAGTAGTAAAAGATGATGTACAGGAATTTAATATCTTATTTAGTTTGCATTTATTTATAAAATTTTAAAGCAAACTGAAAATAGTTTTCTTACTGTTTAGCAATAATTTGAACAAAAATCAGTACGCAGTTGTTGTGGTTAGGGTTCGTGGAAGCAGGACATTCTCTCTGAATTTGTTACCAATATTTGGAGGAGGAGTATAGTAAGCAATGCAAATCCATTGTTGCTGGGTCTATTGCGAATTGCGAATAAACTGGTTTGTCATTCTATTTTTAAATATTTTTTAAATTTTAAATAATGTAATAACTCACGTCATTCCATGCAATACCAAAACCAAGATGAGTAACATTTTTCCAAACCATAGCGGAGAACGTTCCCGTTGGCTTGCCATTGCAGTTAAAGCCAGGACTTTCGTAATCGTAATACTGACGAGTTTCATACCACCTAAAAAGCTAAAAATTCTTCAATTATCTTGTACTCTGATAATTATGCTAGAAATGTTTAAGCACTTAACCTTTTCACAACATCTCTGACTGCATCAGCCTTTTGTTTTCGATAACTGGATGCTAAAATAGTAAATAAATAATAAAATAAATATAACAGTAATAAAATGTCTGTAAACGCTCGACAAAGGTGAAGCTCTCCCATTTAGGCAAAAATATGCATTCAAGAACATTTGGTGGAACATACACACATGCTTATAATTAGGGTTCTTAATCTTAAGCCTCCCATTGTTAAATCTTTCCTTTATTTTTCAGCTTTAAGCTTTGCAATTGTTGGTCCCCGCGAGCTTACCTAAATTTTCTCCATATTTCTGCGTCCGGGCCGGTTCAAAAGAGTTTCTTGCTGCTAAGTACTCTGCGTACAACTGCGCTTCATCGTGCAACTAATATTAAATTGTAAAATATGAATAATTTATTTGAATCCTAGATAGATTTTACAATTAATGTTGATCAGCATGCCAAACCTCAAGATCTCCCTTCACATCTGGTGCCCCATGCCTTCGACGATATTTATTGTGCTCCTCTACAGCAATGTCACGGATTTCTGAAGAAAATGTGACAACTTATCTAACAACTTTCAACTTAAAACATCATATAACTTAAGGTATATCAAGGAAAATATTGCTTTAAATTAAATACCTTTGAGACTCATGTTGGAAAAAAGTTTCTGAATAAAAATGCGCAATTAACTACTGTATCTTTTAATATTTTTGCTTTTGGAAATTTAAGAACCAGAAACAGAAAACATGTCAGTAATTTGTACAACCGCGCACCACGAAGTCGACTAAGTCTTTTCAGTAAAAGCTTGTTTTGTGCAGTTATCCCGCATCCCGGTAAGGAATAAGTCAATCCATTACATTACCATATAAAACAAAGTGGATGGAGTGACAAACCTTGATGATGACTATTTAATTGAGAATCATCATTTTGCTGAATGCAATGGTCGCTCGAGTCCTAAATTTAATTCGTCTAAAAAATGCAAACATAATACAACGTGTACATTAACAACTAGAGAGCTGCAGTATTTATTTATAATTTTCTAAGAATTGAATCATAGTTTATGAGCATTCATATAAGTATGTAAACACTATTTTGTTGCTTTTGTTATGATCTCAAAACTTTGTTCATTCATGCATACCTTTTTTGGAATTATTGTCTAGCTATAAATGGAACTTGTGACAAAAACATCCACGTATTATATCCAGGCTTCCTTTCCTTGGACGAAAATGGCAAAGATGTGTATGCAAATGAACGCTGACAAGAGACATCATCCAACTTTAGTCGTGTCATTGTAATCTCTATTAAACACAGCACATATTACCATACCATACGTGTTCATATATAGATTTACGGACGGAAATACGCGCATTAGTATGAAATCAATTGCGTAAATCGTGACATTTGAAATGTGAGATTATTTCAATTGCTATTATTGAACAACTACTTTATTGTAGTTTTTATTGTACTAACCAAATATAATTTCATGAGAAATGATTGGGCTTCACGGATGCTGGTAAGTAAAGGCAACTCAAGCTTTCGAACCAAATATGATATTTTATGCTAAGAATCAATGTGTTGTTTTACCTTTATCTATTCATTCATTTGTTTTTTCCAGCTTAGTAAGTATAGATAATAACAGTGCAAACCAATTTAATGTAATGGATAAACAAACAAGGCAATGTAGAGGTGCTAGATAAAACAAATACAACATGTAATTTTTCTCTGCTTTTTACCTGAAAATTGTCTTAATATTGTTTTCGTGTTATTATCTTAAAATGCGCAGTATTTTATTTTATGGAATTATGTGGAGTATGCGTGCATAATATATGTCAAGTATTTTTTAAACTTCATGAAACCGATTAACCTCATGTTTGATGTAGGTACTGGAAGAAATTTTCAAAATACGTAAATGCGTCATAACATCATTATCCATGAAACTTACTATCATGAGTGGTAAAAATAATTTGTTTGTTCAGCATGCAAGAAATCTTTTAATGATAAATCAATCAGGCTCAAATAGAACATAAACAAAAACAGTTTCTAGTTAACCCTGCCACACATGTTGTATACAAAACAAATATTGAGTGTGAGAAATTTTGTTTTCAACAATTGTTCAGTTTGAAAACGCTACAGACAGATAATGGATTAAACAATTTTCGTCAAGTCCAGGGGGTCAATAAGAAAACACGTGAGAGAAAAACAAACAACCAAACAAAATCATACACAAGTTCTTCATGAATTACTAAATTTGCATTTTCAAATTTTTGATTTGATTCCCTTCAAGACTTGCGGTAAGATTTTCTTAACTCCTCCGTGATATCCTATTGGTCTGTTTTTCATGGTAGAAAAGTCTTTTAAAGTTTGTGGAAGTGATCTTAATTGCTTGGATTTTTTAATGGATGAAAGTAATTGCTGAAAGTAAGAATTTCCAAGTTCATGACTCTAACTGCATTATTCATTGTCTTTAAGTAATCGATAAACATAGGTTAATATTTAAACAAACGTACCATTGGATTATTGATCATTAGACCACCTTGTCTACATTGACCCTGACATGGTCGATATTCATAAGAGTAAGTCTTAGCTTGATCACCCGACCCACTCTTATACTTGTCATAGGCGTCCTTTGAAACATCCACAAGTTCTGAAAACCAGTAAGTTGGTCTTTCATTAAAACTTCAGGGCTAAAAATCTGTAAGAAAACTGTCAAAAATAAAAGTACTAAATGACCTTTGCAAATCTGCATTTTAATCGGATTCATTTTTCTATTTAGCCTTTAATGTCTTTTGATTCTCTTTATCGGAAGGTCACCATCAAATTAATGTTTCACTATTTTTCCAATTAATTATTTAATTTGATTAAAGGATAATGTGTAGAATAGAGAAAAAATAGGCGACCTTCAAGATAGTGTGTGTGATTTGTTTTGGAGATGCTTCTTGAATGAAGTTCCAATCTAGCAGAAAGAAATAAAGTTCGTTTTCAGGTTTATGAGATTCAGGTTTCAGGAGATTGCAGCATTGCATTCATACGTTATGAGTTATGTATATATACTTCTATTTCGAATTTTATGATTTCACTTTATGACATTTTTAAGAAGGCGACCCAAAACATTTGTTTTGGCCTAGGATTTGTCATGTTTAACATTCGAAACACTGGAACATTATACTATTTCCATACACCCTACTATTCATGCTAGTTAATTTTACAACGTACATAAAACAACGAAATGACGAAGTCATACCGTGTTTTGGTATTTTCTAGACTTTGTAATAATTTATTTTTATTATTAATCCCACGGAAGGATTGTTGGTAATAAATTTGTTTGCGTCATTCGTTTTAATCATTCAGATAAATCTCTTGGGTAAGTTCATTGGCAGATATATAGGTAAATTTCATGGCGGTTTCATGCAATTATGATTCTCCATATGTAGGATTGATCACTGATCAGATAATTTTTTATTTTGCTATCATTGTTAATAACTAAAATCGAGCAAATTAAATTTGACGAAATGCTTTCAAACCCAGACGTTTTCAAGACGTTGTTTTTCAAGCAGCGCAGCGTCTTGTTATACAAGTAACACGTGTGTAAGTGCAAGTAATTGAATTTTTTATTGGACAGTCAAGTTTCGTTTATAAATCTTTTGATTTACAGTTTACAGAATTTCATTGATTTTAATACTCTTGAAAGATTTCTTTCTGATTAAAACTAACTTTTTATACATTCAATTGGCTTATAACTTGTAGACATCTAGATTTTTAAAATCGATAGCCGCAATTTTATTACGCTTAAAACTTCCTTTTCCACGTAATGAGCGATGGGTACGAATTGCGTAAGAGGGTTTTTTATGAAATGGAACAAAAACAAACGTAACAGCGAGGTCGACCGGATCTGCGTCTGATCATGCACCATGTACGTCGGCATATACAAAAATAAACAATAATAAAAATTGTAAAAATCGGAATGTAAGAATATAACAAGAAAAGTTTCTTCTGAAAAACAAAAGCATTATCGGCACGAGTTTCCTTCTTGAAAAGTTGTTTGCTGCTAATCTTCGTTTTTCTCAAAATACACAACAATGACATGATTCTCGTTCACAACGTTCCAGGAAATGCCAATCCCCATTTTAGTTACACGGTCAAAGCCGTGGTATTGGAGATTGCCATCAAACCAGTTTTTTAAAACTTCTTTCACAGCCTTGAAATAAATTGAATTTGCTAAATGAGTATCCAAATTATTTTTTTAAATTTATTAATTATTGGTAATTTGTATTATTACCTCCACTTTATCGCGTTTACTACTTGTGGCCAACCTTATTAATTATATATTATTATTATTCGCTTCTTTGCTTATAATTATTGTTAACCTCTCACCTTTCAGTATATTTATAGGTGCCTGCAGGCTTGAAAACGCTTGTTTTTGCAACAGTATCGGAATATCGTTGTGCTTCTTCATGCATCTGTAAAGATGTATTAAATGTATCATTATATAATATTAGGTATGTTTATAGCACAGGAAAACGTAATAATTGAAAGGTTAAAAATGAATACCCTGGGGTCCCCCACAACAGGACCAAGTCCCTGGGTTTCACGGTAATGATTCACTTCAGTTATAGCGACATGCCTGGCATCTATAAACATTTTTAAAGCGTTACCAAAATACTATTTGTAATATGATATAAATGATTGGTTACGATTCTCACCATGCGCTCCCCTGTTTTGTGCTTGCATTTTAAAAGAGTTGCTGAACGTTTGTTGGTTTAAAATAATTGCACAACCAATAAAAAGGCAGATCACAATATTTCAGTACTTTTCCGACCAAAACTAAGCTTCCACTGCACCTTGAATTTTGGTATTTCTCAGATTGATTTACAACGAAATGCCAGATGTCTGTCCGTCCTATTTTTTAGTATACAGATGACTAGAAATAAAGTAGTACTTTGGTGACAATCTAAGATGTCCTTGGAACAACCTACACCTCTTCCGATTCCAGTGATACTATTCCAAGTTAAATGTGGGATGTAACATTCATAGATATTTACAGCATAAAAACGGTGTTGACTACCACTGTATTTTGCAACAAGCTCTGTCCTCCTTCGGATATCGAATACACGTAGGTTGCACTTGCACGTTAACATTAAAACCCCAAATCTATATCTTTGAGCAGGCTAAAAAGCAAAGGGATGAATGCATGTGAAACACATTACCCCACTACAAAATCCTATTACATCGTTCATTATTGCCTTTTTACTTTTTGCATTTTGCATGATGTCATTTTTGGCAATTCAATGAAAACGTGTACATGAAACAAGAAATAGCAAGTTAGCTGAAGCTGAAGGCACATCAACATCACACAAGTACTCTGTAATCAATATTTAAATAATAAGGAGAATTGATTTCTCCATATTTTTTATTGTACTCATCACGTCATTTAGGAAAATGTTTCAAACACTGTACATCATAAGAAACTATCGGAACATTACCAATCTGACTGACACCAAACGAGTCAATCTTATAACAATGGCTTTGTTACCTTCGACAAGTCGCCTTATTTTGCTGTAATACCAAAAAGGGCATGCAAAACAATCTTTTGCCTTATTTGCTGCTTGAGGCTGTTGACTGACATTAGGTGCGTGGGTATGCTCATTATCAAGCTATTTGCCTATCACCTATAGAATTTTTGCCGTTTACTATAAATCTGCACTAGTGGCAATCGTATCCAGTAGCGTTATATGTATAACTTGTCAAAGCACCCAACTAATCTACCATGTATTACCATTTAAGTATCCAGAAATACATGAATGATCAAGTGCATTTTAACTTCATGACAAGATTTTTCAAATAAACAAAAAGTGTAGTTGACGCCGGGAGATCATTGTTAACAAATACCTACTCCAAAATGAATGTTGCACAACGAAAATTTCTGGAAATATTGGGGTGCATGTATGATGTAAGTAAAATGTAAAAGTAAAATGTATTGATGCAAGTAGATGATTTATCATCGGTGTCGTTGACTGACATTATTGAAGTTGATTTTTCGTGTGTTCAAAATAACATTTTGTGCATCATCACTGACACGTGGAGAGCAAACTAGCTAGATATTCAAATAACAAAATTTTATCTAAATCAATCCAACAGTGCATCGCATGCATACATGAACCGCTCAAAAAGCTTGTTTGTTGATTTTCCCATGACTTGAGTGTAATATTCTTGTATTTTTGCTTTTTATTTTAAATGCAATTTCAAAATGGTTATACAACATATATGTCTAAAAATTTGCAAACATGCAACTGCTACTGGAAATACGCAATTCTCAAGCGCGTGGAGGTAGCACGTTTTCCTTGAACTCATTCGTGATATTCGTCATAGGGTCGTAGTAGAAAACAATGGAGTAGTTTTCTTCAACTTGATTCCACGCACAGCCAACGCCAATCCTTTCTGCAGACTTCCACACTATGCTCGTAAACAAACCAGTGGGCTTGTTATCCACGTTAAATCCGGGACGTTGATAGTCATAAAACTTGACCGTGTCGTACATTCGGGTTATGGCGTCCCTAATTGCTTCCCCCTTATCTCTTTTGGTGCTCGTGGCAATATTCTCTCCATATTTTGTCTTTGATGTTTTAAAATTGTCCTTGCTTCCCCTTGCCAGAGTTTCGGCATATCGCTGAGCTTCATCGTGCAACTATCGAATAGCATACCATACAAGATTAAATACACTTTGTAACATAGCACCTTCGCTTTCAATGAATCGTATTTCTTTGTAGGAATCCGAGGAACTTGCAAGTGTTCCATTATGATATGATTTACTCAACTAAAACAATGTATACGCGGTCTTTAAAACACAACTTTTGTAGGTATCATGAGACCAAAACAAGAATAAATTCGCGATTTGATTTGGTTCATGGGATATGTAAGTAGTATCAGCTTAGTTATGAAAACAGTCGGGCTGTATCTGCCATTAAGACACAAAAGTCGTATTTATGGTGGTGTACTTTTTGAACTATCAGAGTACACACTGTCACTGTGTAAACTCACTTTATGTATTCGCCCAAAAAATTTTCGACTTTTTTCTGGTTCTATTCGCCCAAAAAGGCTTTCGACATTTTTACCTACTTCAGTTCGCCCAAAATGGGTTTCGACATTTTTTCCTATTCGCCCATAATGGTTTCGCCTTTTTTACCGTCGACTTTAATACCATTCGACTTCTATGTTTCGACTTCTTTACCGGACACCCAAGCTTGGATGCTTACAGACAAGATCTAGAATTGACATTTTTACCCGAGCATCAGGTTTTAGGTCTGGAACCCCATGTATCCGGCGGTACTTATTATGCTCAGCTAAAGCAATTTCTCGAACCTCTGAAAGAATTGATTATGATAATGATCACAACTAAAGTCATTCAATAAGATGAACAAAAGATCGTTAAAAATATTTTCATAGAAAATGTCTAACCAGTGATTGTTGTAGTAGTTGACGACATAGTTGAGGTAGAATTGGTAGAAGTACTCGTATTTTGTGAGTTTAGCTTACTGTTACTCGAGTTATCAACGTTAATTTTAATATCTTTCCCTTGCAAATTTTCCAACTGATTACTGGAATTGATTGTTTTGTCAAAATCCAGTTGATTGGAATTAGCCGTGTTATTCAATTCTTCTTGTTGCAGCAAGGTTTCCGCAGTTGCAGACGTGGTTGTGGTACTCCAGCTTTTTGTAGTAGTAGTTTTGCTCCATGTAACCTCCTCCGCCGTAGAGTGGGACTGATCTGATGATGGTTCCATGATAAAATCCTTCAGTCAAACTCGCTTAACACTTCAGCAGGAAAATTGACAGATTTTTTAGCAAGACACTTTTACAGCGTTGAATGTTCTGCCGAAAACTGGAAACAGCTTTAGCTAGATGAACAACCTTTTATGAAGCTGATCTTCTAATGTCCTTGCCGAAAGGAGTACTTGGTGACTAGTGACTGATGAGTCAACCACCATATTATGAGTAACTACTACTACCTTCTTAAGTTTCTGTCCAACTTTCTTTTCTCCCATGAGTAATATGCGTTGCAGCTTGATCTTTTCCTAATAAAATACCAGTTTTGTTCTCGTCTGTCGTAGGATTCATTAAGTACAATTTCTACATGATGTATGATTTTAAAAGCTTCATTATCCCTGCCTTCTTGAGCTATGTATGGACGTAGGAAACTCCCACAAGAGAACAGGTCATTTATACTTTTTATTTTCTTGTCATATATTTACCAAAGTTGACAATGTCAAAAAATTTTGGAGTATGTACATATTCGTAATAGCTAATGTCCCGCTGACGCATTGTATTAATCTAGAATTACATCGCAAGAGCACTACTTTGGCACATTTTGTGAACAAGTATAAAATATTATTGATTTGTTTCCTGTTTAGCTGTAATTTATATCTGAATGCGAATAGATGGGACTGTAGTGGTATAAGTATGTATAATTTTGCATGTGGGCAAGTTAAAGTCGCAACTCAAGCAAAAAAGTGTAAATTATTGCATACGCGTGGGTGTTACCCCATGATGTGGTGATTGTGTCATTGACGAGCACTGACATTTTTAGTTTTTCAGCATTTCTTGCAAAACATTGCCTCAAAATTTTATTGTCGGTGAATTTTCCTTTCCTTTTTCTCATTTAAATGTGTTGATCATATTGTTTGGTGATGATCACGATTACCCAAAAAAAGTGTATACACGTCAGACACGTGCGTTAATCTTTCATGAAATCTCATTTTGTTTACACCGAAATTTTGCGTGGTCAGCCGACCGTCACCGGTAATAAACTTGGTTTTATAACTTGGGAAGATTGGTCATGATCATGGTCATCATTATCATTATAATAACAACCTCTTGGTGCTACTACTACTAGACTAGAGAATTATTGTAGTGTAGGTAGTGTAGGATCCTTATCAAAACCGACATAAAAGCAGCATGGTTTTTAGAGAAAAAATAAACACGTTTTCAGTTGTAAACAAGTAGCGATTTGAATTTTCATTTTTCATTTTTGCACTTACATGAACTCTGCATATTGCTTAATTATTCATTACATGTAACTTTTCTCTTGTTTGGATTATTACCTCAATCACTTGAATGATTTTAGAATATTTGGAAAGCCACTACTAGTTGTTATATAATATTATATTGATTAGTGAAAGTTGCGCATTAATGTAACACATTGACACACAACATGATCATGCAAACCATAAGGAAGATCTTCCTGCATGGTAATTGATACTTGTTGTAAATATAAAGTCAAATAGCTTCGAGTCAAAAATACTGATCGCCGTGTCTTAGTATTATAAAAAATCTGTCTGAGTAATAAAATGTTCTTGTTAAAGTGGCTTTATCTCGTTGAAAAAATCTTAATGATTTAGCTCACTCAACATAAAAACAAGGTGAATTCATGATTGACATATGCAAGTGATGCAATCAACCCTTCTTAAACCTTGTCGGGCATTATGTGAAAAGTCACTCCGCTGCTACCAGTCTAATTTTTTTAAAGAACTGGAATGATTCCTCAAAAGTTCATGACCGGCATTAAATGCAGTCTGCATTTATTTATTCTTAAAATGTTTGAATTAACAAAAAACATATTTTTATAGTGTTATTTACATTGTTGCGATAATACAAGTTTGAACTGAATGGCAAACAATTTTTTTTCTTTGCGCATCGTTTCGGTAGGTTGCAATGTGATAGGCACCGGTGATAGTGTGTACTACGTTAAGTAAAAAGTAACTGCACATTTGAAAATAATATTTCTTAATCATCAATAATTTCTACTAGCGTCTAAACCACAATTTGAATCTTAGATTTGTAAATTCACTTCCACGAAATCGGTATATTATCAGTTGTATTCATGAACTATTTACAAAAAGGTTTTATTGTACAAGTTTCACTGTCCCTTGTCCAAGAAGGTGTGCTTAAAATATTATGAGTGCATAATGTAAATGAGAAAAATAAAATGATCAGAAATATACAAAATATTGAGCATTTAGTAAGTAGCCTAGTATATAGTCTTTAGCCATCTACACATAATCGTCGTAGCTTCTTCTAAAATTATACAAATTGCCCAGCACCGATGTTCTAAACAAGGCGGGTTGTTCCATTTGAAGTCCCTTTGCAGGAGGAAGTACATTTTCTCGATATTTATTTCTTGTCGCGGCTGGATCATAAAATACTACAATAACCCATTTATTCTCGTGGTTATTTCTTGCTACTCCGATCCCCATGTGAGTAGTAGATTTCCAAACTATACTGCTAAACTGTGCGGATTTTGGACGTTCTTTATTAGCCTCTGGATCACGGAAGTTGTAATACTCAATCTTTTCGTACCAACGCTTGATAACTTCGCGAATTGCGTCCAACTACAGGTGCGTAAAAAATATAGAATCATTTACATGTCACTTATTATAAAACACACTCTATAATCTATAAATTGTTAAATTAGTTGTTCATTAAAATATTAATTATACATTAATTGTTAATTGTAATAATTAATGATAATAATATATTAAATTGCCTTATCGTTAGCGTAGGACGTCGCAAGGTTCTCCCCATACTTTGATCCTGGAGAAACTTCGAATCGATTATTCTTAGCCAAATAATCTGCATGATCTTGGGCATCATCATGAAGCTGTATCGTGAATGCGAACAAAGACAATTTGGTTTGAAAAGAAAACAAAGAAAAAACGCAAATAAATTCCTGTCTGAAAAGATGTAAAAGATAATTTAAGACAACGATTATTCATTTAGATTAATGGGTTTACCTGTCGGTCACCTTTCAGAGGAGGAACGCCATGCAAACGCCGGTATCTGGTTTATACATAAAAAATGCATGTTTTGATGATATAACTAATTAATGAACTCATCAACTTTTAGCTACCATTCACTATTTTTATAATGATATATTGTATATGAATTCCGTACCTATTATGTTCTTCAAGTCCAACTCGCCAAATTTCTATGCAAAATAATGATTTGATCATTAATAAAAATGTTTTATATTATTTTCAGTTATGGTAAACAAAGTTTTAAAGCTGATACTAACCTAGCCCACCCTTGTCGCTTTTCCTTTCCATGGTGGTGGTTTCTCGTTCGTTAGCTCGTGGACAAGCACTGATTGAGCTTATTGCATTGTCAAACTCGAGTCGCCTTAAATCAGCCCTATCTTTTGAACCCGATGATAATTTCACCGAGCGTCCTCTACAGTCTGGCTTTTCAAAAACCATCACACAACCTCCTTGTGGATCCACTGAGGAAATCCTATCATCCCAATCTTTATCGTGTGTGTAGCAGCCGTCACCCAAGGTCAGAAAGAGTCGATCCCCTAATAATAGTATGCAAATATTTTACAACTTCATAACCATCTGGTTTTAAAGAGAATTGCTAAATCCTGATTTTCAGTAAATTATCTTATACTTGCCATTGTATTGCGGATCTTCGTAAAACACTATTTCATCACGCTCCGCTGGGGCACCGTGACACTGTGAAACAATGGACAATACGGTAACTCCGACAAAAATGGCTTGAAACCCAAGTATTTTCTTGCATTTTAGCTCCGGGGTAGCTTTTCTGATAAACTTCATTTTTTATTCTTCACCTATTTTTAATTTTTGCACTTTGTAGTTACATTAATAATGTTAATAACTCACTATCAAATCAGCGTTTTGCACTTTGTTGTACCTCTGTCGAAGATTAATGGAAAATGAGTGTCGATAAGTTGTTCACCAGTCTTTATATGTGTTCAAACGCAAAAAATATTTACCATCCCTGCATTTTTTTGTTTTCACGGCTTGTAATGTAATTGCTCTGGATATTATTCAGACGCTTGATGCATTTTTATGGGATGATTTTCTGATGCAGATTCTTGATTCTTTGTTTGAAGTCGTGAGAATAGCTTTAGAATTTACAGAGAAACTCTACGCTTTAGTAGGTGGATATAATTATTTACCATTTTTGCACAGTATTGCATCGTGCTTCAATTAATGGCAGTTATATAAGTAGAGTACGTACGGGCATTTATCGCTTTAAGAGATCTGGAAATTGGACTCAAGAGAAGTAAAGATACCTAGTTCACAGTATATATACCTGCTAATGATCCTAATAATGCTGTTGTTGTGTATGGAACTGTGAAACCAGCATATTGTGCTGAAAAAATACATGTAGCGATACACTTTAAATATAGTTATTAAATCTGCTCCGTGGTTCTTTCTCCTAGTAAATTACATGTTTTAGTTCTTATTGCGCATTTTTACTCCATTGTTTCATGTCACTCTGGTTTATAACATGTTCATTATTTTTACATATTTGGAGGAGTTAGGATTATTGCATGGTTTCATGTGGTTATCATGTGTACAATATGTGAATTTTCTTTAAAGCAAATCATTGAAAGCTAGATTTTAGTTCATTTTATGATTGTAAAGGTAATGGATAAGAGATTGAAGATATTAAGAAGCAATGTAAGTTAATCTGTATATCTAGGAAAATATAATCTGTAGAAATAGTGATAAAGTACTTTCATGCACTTCCTCCCGTGCGATCATTTCAACTTGGGTTCAAGTTCAGTAAGTACGAAAGTTCAACCCACATAGTAGCCAAGTTGCAAGTCTAGTGTAAATATAATTGCCACCGAATTATAAATTCCACACATGAAATGCCAACCTTTGGTCCTAGATATGCACGTGTTTCTAAGAACATAAAACGTCTTCTTTATCACCGACATATTCAACAATGCATTTATCCTAAGACATAAATCAACAAAAGGGCATTCTTATAGCATGTACCACCTTTCTGTACCAGTAGGAACGACAATGCGCAGCAATATGAAATCACCGTCTTGCTTTTTGCTCGCTTCTGCTGGATTCCAGCCGATTAAAAAAAATGATTCGCTTCTTAATGCAAATTAATGTTTTTGTTTTTTTCCTTTTAATGCTCATATTTTTTTCTGCAAAACTGACCAGTTAGTACTGTCGCGGATTTGGATATTTAAAATGAGAGCCAACAAGTTACATTTTTTCAATTGTACAACCTAACCTTCTAGTTTCTCTGTGGGGTGTAAATAAATAAAACGAGATTCAAGATTACTTATTCTTGTTTATTTTGCAATGTAGTTGCTTACGTATGCGGTAGTATAAATCTTTTGTGTAATGCTTGCTTATGGAGTGATTAGTTCCTCTCCGAAACACACACGTGCTGTTATGTTTGTGTAACTACTGAATTGTGTAATAATTTCACTTTATATTAACTGACTGATTAATTATAATATGTGCAAGTCACACCGTTGAAATACGCAGATGATGTAAGGATATTTAGAATAGGAACTCCAGAGTGAAACATGATAATGGATACCTAAAATGAGAAATTGAAAAATAATGCTTGAATTGATTTTTTAAGATTTATGGATACGGTTGTAAGTTTCCCTACAATGGTAAATTTTGCTATTAGTGCCATTAAAATGTGTAAAATGAAGAATTCGAAGAATGACAAAAATAAAATTCATTTTTCTGTAACGATTAAAATTAGAATGCAAACAGTACTTTTAAAATGGATGAAATAATAAGTTGAAGAAATAAATGCGTCATATTTTTATCCTGAAGGAGTAATAAAAATATGATATTACACTGACGTTTTCCTGAATGAAAAATGAAAGATTAGGGTTTTGTACACGTGGTGCGCAATGTTTATAAATCACTGACCATGTTCATTCCAGGGTTCATATTTTAAGTTTTTGCAGCAGTATACTTAATATTTTCCTTGCAAATTTTTGGATAGTTTTTTATATCTTGACTAGTGTAAAACCGTGGATTTGGTTTTCAACAAGTGTAAAAACAAGAATATTAAATAAAAAAAGTTTAATTGAAATTAATATGCTGCTGCTACACATACGAAAACCGAACTCGTGTATATAATGGCATTAAAATTCAATGATTAGGCCGTATAACTGCTTACATCCTGTATAATAATATATGAGAAAATGTTTATTTCCATAAAACAAGAATATATCAAAATCCTTGTTTAGCAGACAGGTACAATGTTCTCCTAATTCTATCCTTTAAAACAATAATCATTGTAAATTGTACGTGGCTAATTTTCATCATTGCCATTTAATGAGATTCTGCTTTCTTAAATTACTCTTCGTTCGGCATGGGAGGAAACACGTTCTTTTCATAAGCTCCCTTGTAATTGCCTGGAGGAGAGTAATTACATACCACAACATACCTGAATTGCAAAAATAGGTAAAAAATGCAAATTTAGAATAAATCGGACTTCATTGCCTAGATATTGCTGAATCATATCTCAGACAAAAACTTATTACCATCTTCTTTTCGGATTCCACGATACGCCCAGTCCAATATGAGTTGTAGATTTCCACACAATTTGAGTAAAATGGCCTGCCTTGATTTCCAAAACACTTCTTCTGGGATTATCAAAATCATAGTTATTTATTTCATTGTACCACAAACGAACAGCCTCTTTCAGCGCATCTATTTTGTTAGAACTTGAAATTCCAGCAATGTTTTCTCCGAAATCGTCATTGGCTGAATGCTCAAATTTGTTATTAGTAACTAACCATTCAGCATGAGTTTGAGATAGGTTTTGCATCTATAAAATGAGGTTGTAAATATAAAATATAAAAAGTACAATAAAAAGATATCATCGATTTCAGAATACTTTATAATCCCATTTGAGTTCAGGAACACCATGAAGTTTTCGTAGTTTATTGTGTTCTTTGAGAGCCGCCGTGCGTATTTCTACAATTATTAAAAGATGCGCGTGTATTCGTAAAAATGTATGAATTACAATTAGTAAAAACGAAAAATTACCTGCGTCATTAGCTGTGTCTAGTCTTGGTTCGTCCAATGAATGGTTTTTCTCACTACCATTCTGTTGCTGATTGTCTTTTTCTGTATTGCCACTCTCATCTTGCCCCAATTCTTTACCTTTGCCTGACTTTGTATCCTGTTCAACCACCTCAACAATCGGTATTCGACATAGTTTAACCGACTTCATGCGGTTATTGAAGCCAATGCTATTAAGATTTTCAAAATCCTTTGCTGAATCTGAGGACAATATAGCTTGTCTGCCTTCACAATTTAACCTATCGTATATGATTATACATCTTCCGCCTGAATTCACTGATGATACCCTATCCATCCATCTGGGTTTGAAATTGTAACAGTCGCCATTACTTACAAGGGTTAATATGCTTCCTAAATTTCAAAATGTAATTTAAATAATGAATCGATTCAAGTTCTCTTTAATGTTTAAATGACTATGGTTTTACCCTTGTAATTAGCTGCATCATAAAAGTGTAGTTCCACACGCTGTCTCGTAACCGAGGTTGGCTCTGAAAATGTATTCAAACTTTTCTCAACTATGCTAGGTATGTAAGCATAGCATACTGTATGGTAATTGTCCTATTCTCAATTGCAATCAATTTTGTATGGTGTCACCTTTTCTTTCTCCACTAAAAATTGGTCTGGTGGGGTTCCACATTCTTTCACCTACTTCTAAAATAGGTCGAAAACTAATTTCCGTGCATAGGTTTATAGACTTTATCTTCTTGTCAAAATCCATTTTTTTCAAGGCTTGCGATTCGGTCGTGTTTGCCAATAACTTGATCGATTGTGCTGTACAATTTTCTCCACTCCAAGCAACTATACAGGAGTCTGAAGCGACTTGGATAGATGACACCTTGTCTCGCCATGAACTTTTAAGATTGTAACAACCACCGCTCACGCCCAATTCGAGGCTGTTTCCTGTTGTTTAAAAAGATCTTGTTTTTCAGTTAAGTTAAAGTATATCTTTATATGAATAAAAAATGTCTTTGTAATATTTCTTGCCTTTATATTTAGCATCATTATAAAACACTGCATGATCCCCTTGACCTTTTGAAAAGGTACCCACAAAAACAAACAGGAACAAAACCTGCCTTCGGAAGCCACCGACCACTTGAATAGCGTTCATGTTTACTATGATGCAAGTAAAAATCGTCTCAAAGGATTTTATTGCAGGAATGACGAACGTTAGCTTTAATTGGTACTGATCTTCCCATTGGATATCGCTGTTGCGTCAACAAGTGATAAGATGGGTATGATATATCGTCGTGTGAAGCACCTCCAATATATATTATATCCGTATCTATTCATTAAATTTTGTCTAACATTTTGTAGTTTAAAAACCTCAAACATACGTATACATATGTACTGAGTTTAGAAAAATCAAAATCTTAATCATTATTTTAAATGTGTATTCGGGAAAGGTACGTTGGCCTGTTTTAAATTTAAATACCATTTCAATGGCAAATTTAGGATTTAGTTGAATACATACCTATATTATGTTATACCTATACCAAGTAGCATTTCCTCACCGTGTTACAAATCGACTAAAAGATGTATTGACTGATAAGAATCTACGCGTGTTTATGAAAACGTGTTATATTACAATTTTCAGAAAGCAAAAAATTCTTTGGACAAACCACTAGTATAGAGCAAAATAGAGTTGCCTATGTCGCTTGCTGAAACGTAACATACAAAAAATACGGGGATAAATGCTAGGAAATTACTGTTTACAACGCAAACTATAAATTAAATCAAAGTCGAATGGTATTTTTATTTAAGTAATCTTTGCATTCAGGAACAAAAACAGACCAGTACGTAGATAATAATAGTAAAAAGTACGAATTGTGCATTTCATGTTTCCCATCAATCCAACTTTTAATACGAAAATTAAGACGTGTTCGTGCTATGATGCATTGGAATTTTGAAACATATTATTTAAATCTACAATTAAATTTTTGTTGACAAACTCCAGAGTTTTATGCAATCTGGGGAATTCAAGGTGAAAAAGTCATGTTACATTAATTTTATTTTGAATTCCCCATAATAATGGAACTTTTTTTTACCAAAGCCTAATCGACATTATGCAACAAATAGCAAGTTACAATACAACACGTATAAATTTAAAATGCAGAAAATTATCATTCTTTGGGTTGAATGAAAACCATTAAAATTTCCAGTATTTCTAATATTACCTTCACCCTTTCTTGATTCTTATGCGTGCAGCTTCTAAAATCTTGGATTATGGAAGCAATGTTTTATCTGGGAAATTTTATATTCTCTGAATTGTTGCTGCAGCTCCTTGTACACTACTATAATTAAATGTTGTGTGCTTGAACTAATTAGAAGGTTTTGTAACCCGACTTACAGAAAAAATCGATTCTACAATGAGATGCATAGGGTGCCTACAAACATCGCACTCTGTTAAGATCTGAGATACTTTTATATCAAGACTACATACACATATTTCATCCTTTTATCATTTTAATAACCTGTGAAATTCTTAGTGCGAATGCATGTGTAGACTGTTCTTATCGTAAATTTGGCGAGACGATTAAATTCAATCATAGCTTGTACTTCTGGAGTAGGACTTAAACTATTATTATTTTGCTACATGAGTATGTAAGTGTTTGCACAATGTCAAAAGGGTAAAAAGACACATTTTAAGTCAAATGAACGCTTTGAAAATTATGAATAAATACTCAAACATTGGTAAACATGTTAAAAATGAATTTACTTTTCATAATGTTTCAAAGGGCAGCAGGTAGTCAACATACTAATGATACATGAACATAAACAAGTGTTCAGAAATGTTTGGACAGTTTGCATATTTAAGATTTTACAGCATGGTTAAAGATACACATACGACTTGTTTATCAGAAACTATATATTCACGCAATTTTATTTATTTCAGTATTTAACACATTTTTCAGTAAACATGACATAGGGGTTATTGTGTTTTATTTCATTTTTAATGCTTTGCCTTTCTCGTAAAGGAGTACTTAATTACTAGAAATCTATTAAAATAAAAAAAACAATTGAACACTCGTCAACACCGTCGTCAACAATTCGTCAACTAGTAATAGTAAGTAAAAATGTTTACTCATAGGTATATATAGGTAGATATAAAATATAAACTAGGCTGTTACTACCAAAAAATATCAAGCTCGACGAGAATTTATAGCTATCAATACGTGACCACTGTAATTAAAATACGTAAACATTTCTAGTATTTCTCTTAAAATTTCTGTTTGGCCTATTATAAGCAAAACAAGTCTTAGCATCTGGTAAATAAGTTATTACCTAATTTAAGCGGTCACATCGGATAAGTATGTATAAATTCATAGTTTTTTGTCGGTTTAACAATCTATACTTAATGATTTTGTACTCTACGCGTGACTGGCGTGACATAATGATGGTAAACACATTAATGCATCAGAAGAAAACACCATATATAGCGCAGTACAAAAATATTTGTCAGAAATTTTTATACATCTTTTAGCTACACGATCAGTTAAGATTGTTGTACTATTACAGCGTAATTTTTGACAGTATACGGCATCAAGAATCCAAGAAAGATGGTGATAGCATTTTCTTTGTCAGTATAAGCGTTTCTAGTTTCTTAGTTTTACTTCATAATCTTGCTACTTTAATTAAAGGGATTATATTAACTTTATCTCAAGATGCAAGGACATAAAGTGTGTCAACAGAATAAACTTATGCGGGAAAGTAAAGGATCCATCATGTTCTCTGACCTTTGTGTTGTAAATAAGAATAAAATAGGAATCGTCTATATGATTATATTATTGCTTTGTTTGTTACCTTATTCTCTATCAAAAACTAGTTCCATGCATCCATTATGGGTTACTTCTCCCCACACTTCCGTGAGCTTAATCATAGCAAAAATACTTGGCAGTGATATTTCTCAGTGTTCAATTTCATTTATTTTAGCCGATAATATAAGCTACGTTCTCCCATCCGAAATGTTACAAACATTTTCTACTAATTTAATGCCTATCGGCATGATTCATCTAAACCAAGAATGGACTCGCTTGAAATACTTTGCACAGAAAAGAGACTCATGTCATTTGGTTGTCAGTGTAGGTGTAAAAACTTCAAAATACATTAACTTCACCACATCATTTCAGAGTATAATCCAGTTTCATGATGATCAAGATGGTATCGTGATGCGTGACCGAGATTACTTTGTGTTTGTTTCCGGTAGCAAGGAAGAGGCGGAGAAGATCCTCTTATCAGATTTAAGAGAAAAGCTACGCTTTAAAATTGCTATATTTCAGGAAAATCTAAAAGTTGAAAGCATAACGCGTATTGTGACAGTCAATCCCTACATTCTGCTGAACACTTTTCCACGGAATCAAAACTATAAATGGGGTCAAATCATAGATGTCAGGAGTTTCAAAACCTCTGAAGCATTATTACTTAGCAAGAAGCAAAGTACAAACATGTTTCTTGATTTTACGACAAACTTTCATGGTTATCCCATGAAAATGGCCGTGTTTAACACAGTAAAGCCAACTTATGAAGTTATCGCTGATGAGAATAAACCTGGTAATGTAATTGCTAAACGAGGTTTCTTTGCAAATCTCACCGAAACGATTCATGGAAAATTAAACATATCGATGGAATTATTTTTGTGTCACGGAGGAGGAAAATTTCGTGATGGAACTGTTTCTGGAATACAATTACCCAATTCCACATGGATCGGGTGCATGGGAGACGTTTTGTACCATCGAGCCCACATTTCAATAGCGGCTCCTGTGCTGAACCGTTTTCCCTACGTAGATTTCCTGCCAAAACACAATTATGACTTTATAAAGTATGTCAGTAGACTACCAATCAAAAGTGTTTCATGGGCGGCATTTTATAAGGCATTTCGTCCATTTGTTTGGAGTTTGGTATGGGCATCTACCATACTAATATCGGTATTCATATGGGTGGGAACTAGAATTCAAACTGACAAGTCAAAGAGTACTATACAAATTTTCAAAATCATTTACGAACAATGGAGTGTTTTACTTTGCCAAAGTGTGAATTTCCCTACAATCAACATTACTATTACAACTCAAGCACTATTTGTTTTATGGCTGCTGTGTTCCCTAATACTTGGTACAGCGTATAATTCAAAGTTGACATCTTTAATGGCAATTCCTGAAATGGAACCTGGATTTCCCATGGATTTCAAACAATTATCAAAGTCAATTCATTTTCAAGTGGGTGCGTCCAAAGCGTTTCTTATGGGCATTGGTGGAGTTATTTTTAAGAAATCGAAATCCCCAATGATGAAGAGCATTTATGAAAGAATGAAAGAAGAAGGTGATATTGAAAGCTGCATGAAAAGAGCCCTTCGGTCAAATTTTGCATGTGTTTCATGGAGCTTCCAGCATTACTTTCAGACGGGAGTGGTTTTTGCAGATAACCGAGGCACTAGTCCGTTCTATCAGTCTACTGACATGTTCAATTTTATTCCATTGACACAAATTGTACGAAAGCGGGAAGTGTTTCGAGAGAGTTATAGCTACTTCTTAGAAAATGCACACCACATGGGGCTCAACCAGAAATGGGCCAACATGGACATGTTAAACGTTCGTCGTAAACGAATAAAAAGTGGAGCTGAAATGCACATTGTAGATGATGCTGATATAGTGAAACCACTAAAGCTCACAAACTTTTTTGGAAGTTTTATCATTTTAACCACCGGATTGTTTGTTAGTGGCTTTTTCTTTGGTATCGAATTTATTTGTCTCAAAGTATTGACTAAAAGAAAATTATCCACAGTTGGGAGTCTTCTATAGAACCGTTTCTTCATAATCATGTTCCTGGTTTAACCATTAAATTTGTTCCCAGTGTACTTAAACGCTTTTAATGCATTCGCACTTTGTTGCACTTCTAGAAGTACCAAAAATAATAGAAACAAACAAAATAAATGCTTAAGCAGACGTGTGTCAGCCATAAGATTAATTTATCATATCATTAATCATTAATTATCACTTCTACTGGGACGTTCTTATCATACTTGGAACTGAAAATAATTATAGTTTATTTTTCAGGATATTTGTTATTACGTTTTTGCATGAAAGTGCTATGCCCATTTTTTGTCAATATATTTTAATTTGTAATACGCCTTACCACGATTTAGAGGTAACCACAAAGACTACTATTTAGGGTCTTGAATTATTAAAGCTATCATGAATATTGCGTTCGAGTTTAATTGAATAATGTTGTATGAGAGCAATTTAGATAATAGACATAATGGCAAAAACGTGCTAATTAATTCAGAATGAAACTCTTATTCGATAATTATCAGAAGCAGAAATCTCCTTCTTTGAAAAACGGATACTTTTGCATAAATTACATTCTATAAACGGCATACTTTCCTCTATTGTTCTTAACATTACAATTAACCCTTGGTCGTAATGGTGAAATGAACTTTCAAAAAGATTTTGTTATTCTATTCAGCACAGCCGCTGTCATTTCTGTCACAACAAATCAATATCATGTGTCGCGTAGTACAGTCAGTTGAAATTGCAGGTTCAACCATTAAGGGTCTGAATCATATGCCCTTAATATTTAAATTATTGTGTTGGGTAATGTAGGGATACTTATTAGGCGTTGGTTGTAGTAGGGATATTTTTTTCTAAAAAAAGAGCAAAAAGAATTTAATGTCACATCAAAATTGAACTCGGGATCTTTGGATTGCTTGTCCCAACACTTTTGCCATTGAACCACGACGGCTCACAGAGATTGGGCAGTAGTAAAAGCAGTAGAGTAGAAAAAAGTGGGTATGAGCCATCAAGTTTTATTATTAGATACGCATTGACAAGCTCGGCATCATCGATGAGGTATCATCTCTGAGGTTTAAGCTGTGTTGAAACAACGCATCAGTAACAAAAGGTCAACATCATTTTCATCATCATATTCTTGGTCGTTATATGGTTTTAAAAAGCATTCCCATTTTGTTGGTAATCCAGTTGATTGACCAATTTCAAATGTAACTAGTTTGACTTCATCGGATTTGCGCATCCGGAGAAAATTTGGCAGTTCTCAGATTTTCGCTTGTTACATGTAGAGATCAACGCTACCTTGGATATTCACTATTATTGTTGGTCTACTTATTCACTTCGGACTCTCTTGGAATTCATTTAGTTTTTATTCTATTGTGAAATGAATTAAAGTCTGTTATCGGCTGGTTACATCCGTTAGAGCAACTGAGCAAACAACGGAACAGAACAGTTTCTCTCAAAAGTATATTCTGGTTGTGCCAAAATCCTTTATTGATTATTTAGCAAAATCAGCGACAGTCTCTAAAACAATAATATAGTACCCAAAGTGGGCTAAGGGTCGCAATAGGAGACGCTACGTTTTAAGGTATAATCTATAATATAACTAGCAACTTGGATGCATTTATATTTTTAGAGACTTTAAAATTTTTGGGGCATAGTGAACATGTACTTGAAGAAAAAGGAGCAAAGGAACGTATGATCATTAAATATTATGTACTATTCAAATTTGAGATAAAAGTATAGCAATGTTCAAATCCTTTTTATTCGTGTAGATTCACAGGCAGCCGAGGAAGAAGATGAGACTGTTTTGCTAATTAAGGAACTACTTGACAGTAGAATACGTCCTACTGTCCAGGAAGATGGGGGAGATATTCAATTTGTTGTAAGCTCGTCATGCTGGGAAAACTACCCTTACCCTGGATTCGCTAGATTAATTGATGTTTAATTTTTTTTTATTCAAGGAATTCAAAGATGGGGTTGTTAAACTGCTAATACAAGGATCGTGCACTTCATGCCCCAGCTCAGTTGTGACGCTGAAAAACGGTGTACAGAATATGCTCCAGTTTTATATCCCTGAGGTTCTTACAAACTGACATCTTAAATTGATTTTTTAAATACTAATTATTACAAGTCTTACAATAATTAGTTTTGTTTATATTTTCGTTTAATTCTTAGGTACTTAGTGTGGAGCAAATCGTCCCTGAACATGAAAAAATTGCAGAAGCTGAATTTGCCAAGTTAGAAAACAAGCTTGCCACCGAAAAGGGTACTAAATCATCTGAAAACTCGGAATACGATCCAATTTTAGATAATATTAAACCGAAGCCAGGTTGTTCGTTGCATTTCAAGTCATCAAAACTAATTTATCAGCATGTTAAGGCAGTTGTTGATTAAATTGTTAAATGTATCACGTAAAAGTGTATGTTTGCTGCCTCAATTGATTACTTTATTGATTAATTGTTAGAATGGAGCTTGTTTCATAAAAGCTGGTTACTTCTGTATAGCATAAACCCTGTTCACACTGCCCCAACTCTTACTGTCAAGCGCATTCATATAAAAAGTGTTTCACGAGGATCAGTCTGTGGGCCAACAGTAAATTCTTTGGACTGTTTTATTCCACTCATAAGCTGTTGGTTTTCATTTAATAATTAAATTGAATCTGATACACAGGAAAACTGCAAAGATGGTGAAGCCACGAAATGAGGAGACCAATGGAGACGGTATTCGACAGGTTGCCAGGGGACGGCCCAAACAGGATGGAGGGCGTTGCCAGAAGAGTGCTGCCAAAGGTAGGAAACTGGCAACTGGGAAAACAGTTGGGACCACCAAGCAAACGGTATACCCTGGTGCAAAGGAAATTGGAGGTGTTCTTTACTGGAAAGCTTCTCGCATTTTGAGCGAGAGGATTGATGGGGGGAAAAAGTATTACAGGGTCCAATGGGTTGGCTGGACTCCTACGTGGGAACCAGGATGGTTGGTGGCTGCGGATGCTCCAAACTTGATTCACCACTTCGAAACCTCTTGTTAATTTGATCCGATTCTCAAAAAAATAACACAGTAATAACCATGGCGGTGTCTATAACTTTTATTCGTTATACGACCCTTAGTGGATCTTCTCAAACCCATAAGGTGATGCCTCAGCCCAATTGTGTTCCAAGTACGAGCAGCGGACCAATTGCCAGCGTCGTCACAAGTCCATCACAGTGAGCTATGAAAGTAAGTTTTATAAATCTAATGATTTGATTACTGGTAGGAGTTAACTGCGAGGATCGATAGAGTTAATGTTTTTTGTGTGTGTATAGGTACCTGTGAGCATCTCATTGTCTGAACTCAAGTTCAATTTGTCTCAAGATTTATGGGATCGATGTAAGCTTGAGCATGGCAACATTTCTAAAGTTCATCTTCCGAACGGGATGGTGTGCTGGGAGTGTTCCTGCAAAACACTTTTGTTACACGCACTCGAGCATAAATTCCATCGGCGTGAATCGGAAATGCTTCTGCGCATTGTGGATGCTGTGGACAAAGGAGATCTGTCATCATTGTCGCTGTGCAAGCTGATTAAGGAGTTCAGGAATCTGCAAATTCGATTTGAATCATGCATGACCAAGTTGGTGGAGGAAGGCAAGCAGGATTCCAGAATGCAGCGGATCGACAGGAATCTACTAATGCAGTTGAGCAACTACGGGCAGAGATTAACCAAAAGGACCAGGAGATTGATAGGCTCCGCCAAGAGCTTGCAAATCGGCAGTGACAACTATTTAGTTTGATTTAACACTTGTAAGCTTGACTAGAAAGTGAAAGTAATATGAAATTGTATGAGAATTCAAAGATGTTGTACACTGTTGAATAAACTTGTTGGAATTTATCCGAATAAAATTGGAACGTTGAAATGTAATAATGAATTGACTTAAGAATCCTTTTTTACATTTTTATGAATCTCATCGCATCCGTTTACTAGCATTATTACTAAATAACTCATAACATTTTAAATATTGTTACGACCTCTCAAGAAGAGCAGTTCAAAACTCCAAAACGTTCTGGTTTGTTCTAGTAAGCAGTACCCAAACCCGAAATTCTTCTAAAACAAGTGCAAACCCGATCACTTTTAAAAAACCTGATAGTGAACAACTGGTCGATTACTATCCAACCAAGTCATCACACTATCATAAGTAAACCATTTTCCCTTGACATCTTTCCCCCTCATTCTGTAAACTATCAACAGAGAGCAGTAGTAATTTTTTCGAATAGTCAGAAACTCGCTAAAACCCTTAATTATTGTGTTCCGGTGAAGTTTTGTTGAGCTGACCCAGCTAGTAAATCACTTAAAAGAATGTTAGAAAATGTTAGCTTCAAACCTGAAACGGCAAATAGCGTCCATCTTACCCCCAAAAACGGACGACTTGGGTTTGGGCAAATCCTGGTTCGTCCGTTTTTGGGGGTAAGATGGACGCTATTCGCCGATCTGGGTTCAAAGCTAACATTTTTCTAACATTCATTAAATGAATTGCTAGTACAGTTGTTTCGAACGTTTAAAACAAATATCTGACACTTTCAAACAATAAAAACCGTTAAAAACCGTTGAATTCTTTGTTTACGCAAGTTTTCTTGAAGTCTAATATGAAAGGAAGCGAACACAAGAAATGTTAAAAAAAAGTTAGAAAAATGTTAGCTTCAAACATTTTTCTAACTTTTCTTCCCATCCTTTCCTGTCAACCCAGACTTCTGGAATTGATCAAAAAGCCAGTTTAAAGTTTTATTTTAACGGTTTTAGTTGCTTGAAAGTGTGAGTTATCCATTTAAATGTTCGAAACTTTACTAGAAAATCACTTAAAAGAATGTTAGAAAAAAGTTAGAAAAAAGTTAGCTTCTAACCCAGATCGGCAAATAGCGTCCACCTTAACCTCAAAAACGGACGAACCAGGTTTTGCCCAAACCCAAGACGTTCGTTTTCGAGGGTAAGATGGACGCTATTTGCCGTTCTAGGTTTACAGCTAACATTTTTCTAACATTTTGCTAACTTTTCTTGTGTTCGCTTCCTTTCATTTTAGACTTCAAGAAATATCTTGCAAACCAAAAATCTAACAGTTTTGACAGTTCTTAATGTTTTAAATTGACTGTTGCTCTCTTAAATTGTCCACATTTAAGTAGACAAGCATTTAAAAAAGTGTTCCGCCCTGGGTTCACTGTTCACATTTTAAAAAATTCGTTGAACTTGTCGTGTTGAAATAATGCTATTCGATCTCCACTACCTGTGGTTTAATCTTTTCTAGGTCAAAAGGCAGATCATGTTCCAGATTGAATATGAAATTGTATACATGGGCGAATTTGTCCTGCTGGTTACCTCCAAATCATTACTGTATTTTTAATTGTGGTTCATTTATTATAATGAGTGTGGTCATCGGTAATGACCATTGCTTATCTACGTTTCATACCGACACGACCAACTTGACTTTTGCGCGTTCACTCAATCCCGTTTTCCGTATCCATCCACCTCGTTCCTTCTGTTCAATTTATGGGAACCTTAAAAGCACCACTGGAATATTTTTCCTACTGATATATTGGTTCATCGGATACAGTTGAAATATACTTGAAAAAAAATTTAAAAAAAGAAATGGAAATCCAAGCAAAAAGGTGAAGCAGGAGGTAATTTTGAACGGTTACTTTATCGCGTTAGTGCCACTGCATTCTATTGTTGTTGCATTGAGACAAGCAGCAAACCAGGTCAAATAAGTTTTACTGTATTTCGTTTGCTGGCCGTCAAATAAAATTTCATTTCTCATGAAGTCAATGGACCGAATACACCGGATAACCACAAATTTATGAAAACTATTCCAACTGTGGCACGGAAACAAGCAAAGAGTTGCAAAATTCCTTCTAAGCAGAAATGCCAATAATAGCAATAAACTTGTATCTTGACTTTCTACAAAAATCCTTTTATCACTGCTAGCAACAATATTTTAACCTTTAAATAAAAGCTGCTATTGCATGGTTTATGCTTTTACTATTATATTTGATAACTTATGATAACAAAAATGATAACAATCACTTGTAGGTGAGTCTGCAAACACCAACTAAGATTAATAGTCAGTTATGACTATAGATGCATGAAGAAACGCCGTCTTAACGTGCCCCACACGCATCGAGTTTACCAACATGTTTTTGTCTCTTTGTGCATCATCACAGATGCTTTATCCCCAGGTATCATCATCTTGGCATCACTGCCACTGTTGGTCTACCAGTGGATAAATGCCTGCTAGATAGCCATAAGCATTTTCATAGTCTGATTACACTTAAATCTGAATAAATTAAAATGGTGGAAGCATTTAGAGAAAATTATAAAGCTGGTTGATAAGCTAAATATTTTTTCCATAAACATTCGCAGTTACATTTCAGTGTGGAGCTAGTAATTTTAAGTGTAAATAAACATTTTTATGTGGCATCCTCTACAAATGCTTTTGTAGTACTAAATCGTATAAGTAACCGTTTTTACATGAGAAATATTATGAGAAACAGCCAATCGTAATTCGTCTTTAGGATTTCCTTTCTCAGGTACTTCAAAATAGTTTATTCTTTTTATCTCTGATATTAGCTTAAATGAACAAAGCTGATTTTGTATCTATAGTTGGAAATGCAGACAGTGAAAGTAGAATGAATCATACTTTGGCTGTGTACTTCATCGTCAATTCAACCACACGTTTATTGTGTGTAGTCGGCCGTATGATTACCTGTAGTTTCACCACTTTGGTAAGAATTGAAAAGCCAGTCCCAGTTCACCAATACTAAGCAGGTACGAACTGGACACGGAGTTCTAGCCATCTTTTCTAAGGACTTAAGGGATGACGATCCGTGTGGCATACAATTTTGAGTTCTCGAAAGGAAGGCTCACCGTCACGCGTTTAGGCTGCGGTTTCATGCAATGGAATTGCATGAAACTTTGATGACGCGAACGCAAAGCACTCGAATACCATCTTTCTACCTAAAATATATTCTTCAAATCTCTAAACTGGAACTTTCACCGACTTTTAGAGTATTGAATCTCCAGCAGGTAATTCATCCTCATTTAAAGCATCAGCCAACAACTATTTTTCTATTTTGATATTTTAATTGACTTTGGTAGGCTAGTAGAAAGTACTTCCTGTTATTACCGGGTCATAATAGTTTATTGAAGGCAACTGCAATCGCTTTACTAAGATTCCCTCAGTTCTTTAAGCTTTCAAATGTTTATCAGAATGCTTGGGTAGCAAGTTGTGTAAAATCAATATTTGCATGATTTATGAATGGAAATAGCAGCATTTCAAAATACGTTTCTTCTGTAAGCAAGTTTTCTCATTAACAATATTCTTTAACGTTGAGTAGTGCAGAATCACATTGGGTAATGGAAGCGTTACACATCGTAAAGTCACATAATAATCTATTACGAATTTTGGCTGTCATTTTAAGGCATACTTCGGAAACGAGGCCAAGAACAAGTCATAATTAAACCTTACCACACCCCCTTTTTATTGTAAAATTGTGAGCGAAGCGAACTTTTAGGTTTTGTAATTAGGTTAGGTTTAAATAAAGTTGGTCCTTTGTATTGTAGTGTGTACACTGTCGTTGTCGAGACAGCGTGTGTACAGGGTACCGGTTTCAAAATAGATCGCAATTATTGACTTGCTAAACCAATGAGCCCACTGAAAACAAAGCAAAAGTACTCTGTTTATATGCTATTACTTTGCAACATAACAAAGAATTGAAGACACCGGAAGTTTCGACTGAGAGAAGATCGAATGCGTGTAAGAGCCAGTGCGGAACTCGGATGAGCTAACAGAATTGATTGTTGATAGAGACAAAAACGTATAAGAGGAGTGTTTGTCGTTTTGATAAATATCACTTTCATCGCTGTTTCTTTCGCGTTCTCTTTATGGAATAAAATTGTTTTCATTAGAAAAATTATAATAAAAGCCTTTTACCTAATGCTGGAGAAAGAGAAAGGAATGTGGTGTTATCGCGTTACCCCATGATTATTGTTGACAACATGACAAGTGCGTTATAATAAAATTATTAGTAGTAAGATTTTTCGTCTCACTCAGTATTGCTTTTAATTAGCACTAGTACATTTTTAAACGATGATTATACGAAAGTACTAAAAATGTTTCAATTCTTGAATCTGATCAGTGATAATGTAAGACATGCATGGTGATGGGAATGGAAGTAATAATAAGCTTCCACTTCAGAATTGACTGAAAAATTTTATGAATCCAAATTTTTATATTTTAACATGTAAGAATCCAGTTTGAGCTGCCTTTGAATTATTTTTACATATTATGCTAATAATAAATTCGCCTATACATTCAACGTTTTGTCAACAAAAATGACAAAATTAGGAAAAATGAAACCAAACTAAACGACACCGGCACATGGAGCAATGGAAAGTGAGTAAGAAGTCTTACTAGTAGTTATCAGATAGTATCAAACGCATCAATGATGAAATAGCTGATAAACTTTTACTGCTTCACCGCTACCTACTAATGCATTTCAAAATAGTTAGTAAAACAGATATAAATGGGAGCTACGGCCACGGCTACAATGCACATGTGGTGTAGTAAAGTGTGGTGCACACGTTTTTCATTATCTCCGAAATATGACATTTCCAGATAATTTAATAATATGCTACCAAAATCAATATGCAATATTGCATTGTATTTGAAATTATTTTGGCTTGCTACAAAAGATCGAGGCAGAAACGATAAAAAATTTATGAGTTTTCCAAGTGCTGATTTGATTTTACGAGAAATGTTTTATATATTAGAACTTAAAAACTATAGCTTTCTCCCCGTAGTAGTATTAAAGATTCAAAGTTATATCTGTTCGTGCCCCCGATGCTACCCTAATAAAACGGATGCGTCAATTGAAAACTACTGATTGTAAAAGCCATTTGTGTTTTCGACCTCAAGACTGTAAAATCTCAGACAATTCTCAGAAAAGTTCGGCAATTCCTCAAATTTATTGCGTAGTATTTCTTCTCGCTTGTTATTATGTTAGTGCTCTCGATATTCCATTAGAAATGTTAGCATGGTTTGTCGGTCTGTCCTTCTAACTATTTCGAAAACCTCGAGTTTTATTGGTAGACTCGTTCTTGACTAATGAATTTTACTTTATGAAGAATTTTAAGTGAAACTTATATTAAACCCATTGTAATTTGTTCATTAAAATATATTCCCATAGTAATTTAATGTCAGTGAATTCAAATAACATTACAATGATAGTAAATAGGTTGATATGTACATTGTTACGCGTCGAATTATTTAAAGTAATTTCATTCGAAACCTTGAATACAAGAATCAATTGATAATCCTAAACGAATCAACCCTGAATATTCAAATCGCGCAGTGTCAGCTAGAGAATCGATCCCAAGCTTTCAGTGTTCTTTATTTTATTAGAATACTTTTATAGGTTAATTCTATTGTGTATATTTCTTTGTTTTACGTTATGGCGCTACTTTCTTATTTTGTCTTGCTTGGAGCGTTTGACTTAAAAACTTTCCTTCATAGCTGTCTTAGCGAGTATATGAGTTGCCAACAGCTCGACATGAAATGAAATTGCTTTTATTTACTTGCCCACTGGCACTGGCCTTACATGCGAAATAATGGCGTTTGAACAGACTTTTAAAGGTAAACATATAACATTTACTAATGTTTCGATGTAGCCAGGCTTACATTTACTCGGTTCGTTTCACGTGCCCAGCTTTTAAGTTCAGTCGATTTGATATTGATAAGTATAGAGCTATTTATTACAAAAGAGTACCACAACCACGAATGCTTGCAATAGTATGAAAGTAGGTGCTTGAAGCACCGTGCTTCTATTGTCAGAAGTCTATTCGGTCAAAGAAAAATGCTATATAGGATGTAGGAGAATATTTGCTGATTTACCTGCATTGTCCTGACTTGTGAGTCGTGACTGCAACTACTATATGGCATACAAAGGATTCCAATTCCCAGGTTTGGCATTTGACGAAACGTTTTTGTGATTGGATTGAAAATGGAATTTAACAACAGTGCCAGAATATATTCCCTCCATCCTACCTCAAGAAAACATTTGGCGTACGAAATATTTAACCTTGTTTTCACTCGACACGACTTACTACTTGATAGATTGAGCAATCAAATGTAACAGGAAAATGCAAGTCTCGTTCAAATTCCTATAATGGATTATTTCTCTGGGCAAAATGAAAGATACAACGGGAGTGCACCACCACAGAAGACTGAAGATGTTTGCAAAAACCAACTTGAAAGCGCAGTACAACAGCAGCAACAAACATGAAAATGTTGACTTTGGTAGGAAGTACAAATACTCCAGGGAGTTTAATGAAAAAACAAGCGAGTGTTGACAAGCTGCGCTGCGAACACGATTTCTCATATTTTCAGGTGATCTAAACAAGATAGAACTTATGAGTCCTTGTGGGGAAAGGATGAATTTTCGCACGAATTGAGCGAATTTCCATTTCAAAACAAAGACGTTTTCAACATTTCGTGCAAGCTAATTAATTCTTAATAAACACAGAGTCACTGGTTTCTTTGATACGATATAGTAGCAGACTCCAATATACCTACCTAGTATCATGGTGTTGTACTGATTCTATTGCTTTGAAATAAACTAACAACACGGGAGTATGCACAACTTTTCGTTGCTTTCACCAATAGCATTTCCTAGTAAAGACACTTGAATTTCAAGAAACGAAACTATTTGGAAATGATGAAATAGTGAGTATCCTTTCGGTTAATTTCAACTATCTTGAGCAAACTTTGGTACGTAAACTAAAAACTCACATTAATAGCGGCTGGAAGCTACACATGTGACATGCGTGAAAAACATTACCATTATTAGAATTGTGGTTATATGTTCTAGGAATAATTAAAAGAGTCATTCGTTTTTTCCTACATTATACAATTTGTTTTCTATCAGTACAAAGCTTCCAAGCAAATACGCTTTCTTACTAAATAAAGTTCATTGAACGTGGAGAAACTTAATTTAATGTAACGAGTTCGAGCACAAAAAAAGTGTAATAGTACTCTTTCGAGGAAATACAAAGAAAAAACCAGTGTATAGCTCAAAATGTACTAAATGATACCAAAACTTTGATGACTGAATACATAGATGAGTTATAAACATTTTGGAGCCCCAGCATACGACGAGATCAATACCAAAAGGTGTTTCCAGCAATAACATCTGTGTAATTAATAAAACTGCATAATACATCATGCATGCATGCATAATATGCCGTATGCATATTAGAATATGTATACATATGAAGGCGAAATCTTTTCGTTGCTTGCGAAATCCATTCTTCAAGCATTATTAGTGTTTAGAATAGCTATTGATGACAATGATATTGAGAAATGTTTTTTTCTAAGTTTTATGACGGGTGATGCATTAATTTATTCCATAGGCTTACCTTTATGGCTCACTTTATGTTAGGTCAGTCTTCATTTTTGAACTTTTAGGCCAATTTGAATAACAAGACAAAAATTATTAAAGATCTCTTTATTCAGTTATATGATATGACCACAGCAGTATATGTGTCCATATATTATCGCGTATCCTAATCAGAGTAGCATAATACAATGTAATATAGGGAATTAAATTTATTTACATGGGTTGTTGTAAAATTTATGTTATTTGACAAGCCAAATGTGCATTTCAATTTGTATACTAAACGAAACTTTTGGTTTATATGTATATATATAAAATTTTCAATTATATTTACAATAGTTTACATACCATCAGATCAATCATCCCTAGCAATTAAATCTTGTACTTTTCCAGTCCAACGAGAAATATGTAACATAATATATTCCACTAACCCACCATTGATACAAACATACCTTTTATACATCAATACATACTATGTGGCATAAAATGTAAAATATTGAAAAAAGAAACTGGAAATGATCTTATTGTAATGTTAAATAAAATACATACCTACATAATGAATAAAGTACACTAATACATTTTAAACATTAAGTATACATGTATGAATGTATAAGATTATCGATGCGGTATAGTTGATACCATGAATGCCTCCATTTCCGTTGCTTTCTTTGTCCTTTGCCATTGTAAATGGGGTTAGAAATGGCAAATTCCATAAAAGTGATGCTAAATTCATAACATATATGTCATGTGTCAACACTCAGCATCATCATTGTCAAATACAATAAATTATATGATTCGGGATATGTGAATGTGCAGCATATATAAATCTTATCTTATATGTGTGTATAAAAAGCAGGTTGATGCTATGATGTCAATACAATACAATTACTATAAACTATTTGATGAGGTATATCAAATCATTTCAGTCAACGTCTATAAAACAAGCTACATATCTTAAAAATAATATTTATAATTTTAATGACTATTTCGGGAGGTTTCAACTTGTATAAACAACGTAAATAAAATATTATTCGACCAACAGGTCAAGACAGGTTCTTAGTGATTTAAGCTAAAGAGTCAATAACTGATAACTATGCATACATTTTTTTTAATTTATGTTATGTGTAACGTATACTTTTATGATAAACCGTATATTATGTACATAGCATGCCAATAAGCTCAAAATGTTAACAAAGTACATTATTCAACTTGAAAATAATTTCTCTCTCTCGCAATAATCACATTTATGCACTTTCACTCTATCTTGAATTCCAATGTATGTACTTCAGTCATTTAGTCATCTTTATCATATCACAATCACACACAACTGTTCCGCATTCATAAAACAATAAACTACTTTCAAGCTAAAATACTAAACTATTATGTCTGAGTATTTTCAAATTTCCTTTGTTTTGTTTATGCTATCGAGAGCTTGGGTACATTGGCTTTTCTGCTCAAGTAGTATGCAACTGTTATTCACTGACAAATATTTTTTCTTTGATTTTATAGTTTTCTCTGCGCTGCGCTATCGCAAGTTACTATTACGTTAGTATTAGATTTGGATCTGGTTATAATGCACCTATCATGTAACAAATTGGTCTGTAAAATAATTAAAAATAATAATTAAGGGATTGTTCTGCATATTTGCAATAGTACTTGTTGAAAGCAAACCCAAATCAAAATTACTATATGGATTAAAGCAAAAATGGAGGTGAGGTTACCCGTATAATAATATCAACAAGCTACGAAACCAAAACCTCTATTCTATACCACAGCTTACAATGTGGTAGTTCCATGAATTTTAGTAGTACATGAAACTATATTATTATTACAAATTCCCTTTTTACGTATATTACACTACACCTACTTTGAAAGTCCAGATATTTACAACTAGTATTTAGCATACTGAGTAATGAACCACTATTTAGGTAGGCTGTTCATTAATGCTTATGTAAACACGTGGTATCATCATTATTATAGGAAACTTAATGAGATTGCCCTTCCATTATAATACCTTCACGCCAACGTTGCCAACAAAGCAAATCTCCATGAATGATCTACTACGAATAGCTTCTATTTATAGTTTTAAGGGGAAAGCTTATCTTCTTAATTGTAGCATTGAATTACGTTGTCCAAATTTTCCAAATTAGACCCCAAGGGATCATTTACAGGGACCACTATGAGACTAGTAACAGTGCACTCATCCATTGACGCGTCGTCCACAACAATGCCCGCTTTTGCATCATGGTGATGTGGATTAGCATGAGTATAATTGTTGTTATTATTATAATTGAACACCACCACGTCATCTTCCGCATCACTGTGCTCCAAGTTTACTTTGGTGGTAGTTTGTAATTTTGCTGAGCCACTTCCAACAACGGGAGCAATCTTTGTTGGAGATTTCTTGGAGGGACTAGAATTTTCGGCATTTTGTGAAACTGAAAGTTTTGCTGGACTGGATGAACAACTATTACTGTACTTGGTACTAATTTTTGAAAAGATTTCTCCAACTTTTGAGTATGTCTTGTTGGGAGAGAGTTGTCTACTGCTACTTTTGTTGCTGTTACTGCCTACGGAGTTGTTGGAGGACTTTTCTTGTTCGCTGAAACTTGTCTCTTCTTCTATGAGACTAGGACGATCTTTGCGTTGACTACGCTGATGTTGTTCTTGCTGATTATGGTTATGTTCTTGCTGCTCATTTTTCTCCGTATCTCCTCCAGCTGCAGACAATGAAACATTACAGTTGTCTGAAGTAATGGGATCTGTTTTAGTTGTGGTGGAATTGATGTCGGAATGTAGTTTGTTTCTAGCATCACCACTGCCACTACCACCATATCCCTTTGATGATATTCTCTGGGCAAAATGATGACTTGATCGGGAAGTAGTGGTTGATGATCCGGATGGTATAACGTGGCAGTGGTAATCATTGTCATTTAAATTTTCTTGCACTGTTGAGATGATTGTTGTGGTACCTTGGGCTGACGTAGCGCCTACCGCTGCCACTGCCGCTTTTGGATGATAACGATGATGATGGTTTGCCGTCTTGTTCATGTTCATCAGAGGAATGTGTTCAGGTTCGCTACATAAATTGACATGTATATTGGCACTGGCCGCAATGCCTCCTGGGTTGGTCATGTTGAGAACTCGGTGATTTACGACAGTTGTTTGCGTTTCCCATGTCGATTTCCTTTTGCTCATCATTCTGTCAGAATTTTCCCAGGTTGAGCCACGATGGATCCTTCCGTTACAGTCGCGACCCAAGCTTCCATTCCCGTAACGACTGTCATTTCCATAAAGTTGTCCGTGATTCCCACTGAGACTTACGCATCCCGCACAAAGACCACCTCCATGTCCGCCGCCACCTCCAGCCAATGTACCACCTCCACTGAGACGTCCGCCACGAGGTGGTCGATTACCAGACTCGTCACAAAAGCAGCAAAAGAGGTGATCGTTAAATTGCTGAAGGTTTGTAGTAGTCATCATCATCCACACAAAGAGGTGCCAGAGAACAAAAAGTAGGTGTAAAGGGGAAGAAATAACAAGAAAAAGATTCCATTACATTTTCCATTAAAGCGTAATATTAAAGGAATTTTTTTCATTCAGTTTTTATATTAATAATGCACCAACTGTGTCTCCTCAGTATTTCCAAAGAAAACCCGAAAAAAGTTTTTAATAGAATTCCAGAAGAAAAAAAACGATGCCCGGGAAGTGAGCTTATTGGGCAAAAGGGGATTAAAGTTACAGCAACGACTTTCACCAACATTCAACATCTCATGTTTTAAGTTCATTTACGCCAACAAAGTACAATTTATATGACATAAAAGTTGTATTATTTTAATGCGCACGATAAGTTCCAAATCTTTTATGAAGAGTATAGAATCAAGATTAGA
The DNA here is from genome assembly GCA_029691765.1 of Entomobrya proxima. Taxonomy (NCBI): domain Eukaryota; kingdom Metazoa; phylum Arthropoda; class Collembola; order Entomobryomorpha; family Entomobryidae; genus Entomobrya; species Entomobrya proxima. The sequence continues at coordinate 14,631,444 of CM056169.1, forward strand.
ATGTGGAAAACATATTCGCGGAAAACTAAAGTAATACTTCCAAATAACGTAATAGAAAAAAGAGACGAGAAAAATTGGATGAATTGTAAGGAAGGAGATTTTGTAATTCAATCTCTGTTTTCTCAGGAGAATACCACACACGTTAATGTTTAGTCACGTTAAGGTTACATGACTATGTCATGCTTGTGGTTTTGCAATGGAGACAAAAGAAGAGGAAAAGATAGCTTGGATAATATGGCTGGGTGCGTGATGTAAAGAGAAAACTTTCAAACTCATTTGCCATATTACCTTGCGAAATGTTCCGCTGACACAATACAAGGTGATTGGATTGATGCACGAGTTCATGAAGCTGAGACAGAAACCAACGATCCGGCAAATATTCCAAAACGCATTGAATGAGTTCTCCGAGTCTGGGTAAAAATAAAACCAGAGCAGGAACAAGTGCTGAGGGAAGAAGCATATGGCGAAAATCACAACGAACGACAGAATCATCTTCGCCACCTATTTAAATAGAAGGAAAAAGAAAACCGTTTCACATACATATAGGTAACTTAACCAAACAAAGTATAATACGCTGCGAAATGTGAAAGTTTGCGCATTTAAAAAAACCTATACATCTACAAAGCGAACAAAAGGTTGCACTGTATTTGATAGTAAATTTAACAAAGCTTATTTGAATCCAACATCGGTGGTAATAAGCAAGTGTATTAATCTAGGGATGCAAAGTCTTTTAGGAGAACAAAGTAAAAGTTCAAACCTGCAGTCATTTTTCAATACTTTGAACAGAATCCACCTATATACTATACAATGCATACATAAGATCTTCTCTATATCCTATATTGTATTTATTCTCTTGACATAAACTTTTAGCTTTAACTTTCAATAATTATTCATTAGTTTTCAGCTTGGGTGCGTACAGAATTGCAAAATTTGAAACTTTAATGAAAATTGATAATAGTTCCATATTCAATTTCATGGGAAATTCACGAAAATAACGCATCAGTAAGCGAGTAAAAACTTGTCATACTTGGGAACTACTCAAGCTTATATTCTGACGTACCAGAATTTCAGAAACGAAGAAAGTGTGCATTTATCTTATTTATCTATTAGCTCTAAATCTGTGTTAAGTTCATGGTTCTTGGAAAAACTTTTAAGGACCGAGCAAATAAATATGCTGTATAAATGTTTTTATTGTCTATATGTTTCTTCCTTCTTAATAAGCCTTTCCATTTTTATGTTTCATAAAAAGTGAAAGCGCGTATCCCAAGCATTTTTTCAAAAGAAATATTTCATAAAACTGTTCTATGTACTTCAAAGAAATGTAAATGGCCATAATATAATATAGTTTGCAAATTGAACCAGAAAAGCCTCTTCCGCAGGCGTATGTGGTGTATCAGTATATTTGGCATTGGTTCTCATTTTCCCCCAACGACTGAGCCCCCAAGAGTGCCCAGTGTATATAACAAAAAAACAAATGGAAGGAAGCTTTAGTACTTATGTCATATCAGCAACGAGAACTGAGAAGACTTATCAAGATGGAAAATAATAAAAAGTTGTTCAAAATGACAAAATTGTAATTGTAAACTGTACGACATGATACTGCACGAGAAAGTCAGTTGTTAACTTGTTAGGCTGCATAATATGGAAACAAAGTATCTATGTATGTATACTCGCTTCATGCGTTGCGTGGAATAGTTTAAAATACAAATCCACAACGGAAAAGGTTTGTAAAGCAAAAAAATCCAAAACTAAAACCCACCAGGGGCGCTATAGGCTGCAGCAACGAACCGTGCATTTGAAGCTATCTTAATCTCTATTAAAATCATCCGAGCATTAAAAACACCAACGCATACAAACATGTAATACATTGCTTTACAAAATACTTTTACAGAGCACCCTGACTTGATACCGAGATATTTCTAGCCATTTTTGTACTTGAAATAAATAACGGAAAATCAGCAATCAGTTGTATCGTTAAGAAACCAACTACACACGCATGTACGAAATGAAAGTTACATAAGCTTGTATTTCGACAATGACCTTTTTTCTGGCTTGGATTTGCTTGGCTTGTCCCTGTGCTTCTCCAGGCATGTTCCTCGTGGAAAGTACCAGATGTCGAGCCATGATTATGTAGAATGTTGCAATAAAAAACAATGGTACCGCGTAGTACACGAGGAAGTGAAACATTACCATCACCTATAAATAGAAAAAAAAACAAAGCGTAAGTAAAGAAAGCATCCTGTTAGATCATAAAACTATAAATGGAGTGTGTCAGCATGCCCCAGTCGTGAAGTTTTTCTTTATAAACTTATCACTTGAATTGGGATGCTGTAATAATAACAGTCAGCAGTTCGCATTATCCACTGTCGAGGCAAAATGGAACCGAAAATGATCATTTTTTGTACACATGTAAATGTATACACGCAAAAGGAAATTGCGTTTTACTTGAAGGAGAAAGTGAACTGGAAGTAAAAACAGGAAAATGAAAGTGAGACATGAAACTTGAGGAAAACAGAAAAGCTTTTAGTTCATCATTGTGCAAGATAAAAAGTAACCGAAGAAATGAATAATGCTGAATGTCCGTAAGCCAAAATGACGCTTGAGTGGAGAGTGAAAATTGAATGAGATTCTCAAGTCAGAGTGCATATTTCCACTTTAATATAGTTGTTACATATTTTACAGAATTCATAGTGCTCTCAATTCTCTCTCACGGAAATTGTCAACTATCACACTTTGTGGAATAAACATAGGTAGCATCAAAGTGGAAAAATAATCATATATGTTTTCCCGTGTTATTGATGTCATTTTCGTCTTCAAATTTAGAAATTGGCAACACATATTCTGCGGAGTGAATTTTATTGCAAAATAGCACAAATTTAGTTCATCTGCATAACTATGGATTTGTAGAAGGATTTTCAAACATTTTTGTTTACCATCTGTGTCGGAAATTGGAATTTACTTTGTTAGTGATAATCAGATATGTTTGTAGTAATATCGTTTTCAAACTATTTGACTATTGTATATGAGTATCAATTATCCTTCCTATATTGGAAATGCTGGAACCAATCCATGATCCATCCAAGGATTACTGACTTGGTGGTATATAAAACAAACATGTAACTAAACCTTTTATTTCAAATTTTGTTATAATTAATACTGTCAAACAGCAACAATTCGCCGTAAAACCATTTTAAAGTTCTTTTAATGCCTATTTTGAATAAACATTTGAATAATTTTGTGCTTGATGAATGATGTGAACGGTAAATTTAACATTTCTGTCCTTTGATCCGTAAGTAAACTATAAATTTACTATTGGCTAACCAGGATCGGTCACAATTCATCTATTTTACTTGCACAGCATAAGTACACTTTTTATGTATAAGACTAAATACAGCTTTCACTTTCCACCTAAGAAAATAAGAAGCAGATGTGTTCAACAGAAACTACTTTCTAGTATCGTACCAATTGACACATATTGATGATTACTACACTCGTTCCTAGCAGCTCATAAAACCAAGCATCATGTTAATGGGCAACGGGCAGTAGTGTATATTGAGTACAATAGAAGTAATTTTCGTTAACAATAGTTCTTCATGCTCCACGTGAATAAGGCATTTAATGTTTCCATGATATGAAAGGCAACAACAGTTTCGGTTTCATTTTCGCTTCATTTGTCAGTAAGGCCATTTACTGAAATCAATAGTTACCCACTCAGGTTGATTACACACGCACGACCCACAACTCCAAAAAGTAGCATACATGTTAAAACAACCACAACAGTCATATTATAACATCAAACGGAAGTGATCTGCTTAAGTATTAAATTTCTCCGAAAACCCATTATGGTGTTTTCATGCGATAAATAAAGCCCAGATCTTACTGGGTAAGATCTGGGCCCATGCCCAGACCCGTGCAACAATATTGCAATTCTGACTGAGAGAAATTCTTCATCACACAGCCTCGCAAAGCAACCAGAACAAAAAATTTTCTTATTCCTATCATTGTTTTGCCATAATAGACCGTCTTTTGCCACTCGATCGACCGTAGTGAAAATCCAAGACTTTAATTTTAAGCTTTGTGACTGGAGAGAAGAATAATTCCCCTAAATGGTCATTGCTTATGTCTGCTACAGAGATACATCTACCAATTCGAATTCTATCTACTCTTGTCGCTACCTTTCATATTTTTGTTTAGGTAACTAAATACTTCACACAAGTACACAATCCCACGGTTTATTAGACACGTCAATTCTTATGAAAAATTAATAGGTTATTTTAGGAAATTATATGCCTATAGAAAAGTTATTGTGATTACCTGTGCGTAAGCAGGTCCAAATTCAGTTGGATAAGGGTAGCAAACCTGGAAAGTCCTACCATCGTCCATTTCATCTTCTTCTTCTTCACCCTCCTCTACTTCAGGGAAAACTCGAATATATGAGTAAAGAGCCGAAGGTAGGGCAACCAGAACCGAGAGAATCCATATTCCTAGCATATTAGGTAAAAATAAAGTTGTATCAAAGACTAAAGACGTGCCTTATATTTCATTATCATTACAATAACTATACATATAGGTCGAAATTATTTTTATTAGGATATCAAACAATAATCTTTCCCAACAAGCTTATGTTCTAAACATCTTTGGCTGCTTTTATTCGGCTTAGCAAATGAAATGACACACTTACCAATAATTGATATAATAGTAATTCTTGTAGCTCTTCTTCCCGTTAGTTTTCTCATTGGATCAACAATCGCAAAATATCTATCAGCCGATAGGGCAGTCAAAGTAAATACGGAAACGCCAACGGAAAGATCCTTGATGAACTCGGAAAACTTGCATACGACCAAACCATACGGCCATGAATCCACTGTTGTATGCACAACAAAGTCAAGAACAATCAGTCACCACCGTAATGTTTTCGTAGAAATGCTTGTCAACATAGCTTAATGAAAGTTTTACAAAAATAGAACGCAAAATACGACATTTCCCCTCACTACCACCAGGAAAGCATTTTGCGGAAGAAAACACAAAAACGTTATATCAATTGTGTCTACTTCGGCACTTACCCGTGTAAACTGTAGAGGTGAATGGAACACAAAACAAGATTACCAGTAAATCCCCGATTGCCAGACTGACGATAAACCTGGAGGAATTCGAATAAATTCTCATTATCCTTGCCACTGAACCATGCGGCCTTTGCAGGAAATTGATTGGTATATTCACAAACACATATTATATAAACGATTTTCCTAATTTTTTTTTGGAAACTTGTCGATTTCATACAGTTTATGAGGCTATAAAAGTGACAAAAGTAATAAGCCACTCACATGTTGGGTACATTTCTCATCGATCGGTGTTTAATAAAGATGACGATAAGAGTGCCATTACCAATGACCCCGATGATAAAGATGATGGCAAAGAGCACAGGTACTATATACGTTTCAGGTCTCATGCTCATCGGAATATACTCCATTGTGTCATTGATCATCTCATCGTACTGCTGCCCTTCCAAAATGGATGGCGGAGATGATGATGCGGAAACTGGGGCTAACGCAGATAATGATCTATTTGCCTTCATTAGTAGGTCGGACGTGAGATCAGATTCTGACATTATCACTTTCTTCTCAATAAACTTTGTGCTGTTCATCAAAGCCATAGTGGAAAAGTAGGGGTGATGATGACGAAGCTTCCCGGAACCTCCACCGTCCACATAAGCATTTTCATCGCTAGTATGAAGTGTGCCTGCAGTTTCTTCTTCAAGGGATTTTATTCCCTCTATGAGAATTGCATCCTTTGTGTAGTCCATTGTAAGTGAGAAAGTTTGTCTTGGCTTCCTGTAGTTTGTTAGTAGGTTTCCTTTCAGATTTCCTATTTGGTTATGCTTCGCTTGTGCACAGAGAGGAACGTTGAATTCATTACGATTATGTCAGGTATACAATGGAAAAATGCATGGGGTGACGCGAATTGAAAACGGAAATCTAGCTCACTTACACTGGCAAAGGTTGTGAGCTAGCTAATACGAAATTGTTCAAAGTGTTTCCTGTGGGAAAGTTGGTTGTATTAATTTTTTCCTTCGATTATTTTCTCCTTTTTCTATTTTTTCTGTGAGTATTGTGATGACGGCAGATGTTACGCCAAGATTTTCATTCTTCTAATACATGAAATGGCTTTGATCTTTTCAATTTAAGGTATTGAATTTTTGAGGCTGCTATTCTAGCTAAAAGCCAGCAAAAAAACTAAGGATTGTTTGCTGTGGGCGAGTATTTCCTTAAATAACTGCTGAGATAAAAATACCAAAAACTGCGTTTCAGCTATCGCAGACCTGTTCCTAAACTTTTTATTGACTGGTGAAAAAAATCGTTTTGCACATATTAAATCTTCCAGGAACGCTTCTTCCTCGAAACGACAGAGAACTGGTGAAAAGAGGTTCTTTACAATTGTAAATATCTTATGACAATTTACGTCAGTATGCAACCGACACTTTTGACTTCAGTTGGTGAGACAGGAATAGAAAAGTGGCAAGGCAAGGTATCATGTACCCTTGTTACAAGATGAAAGCAGAGTGAATATCTGAAAATAACAAAAAGAAGTTGGTTACTTTTAATAATAAACTCTTTTTTAATTGATTTACCCCTATGAAATTCAAACTTACATAAAGTGGTGTCTAACATTAAAGAGAATTTAAAATACCATTTTGTCAGCTAACAGCTTCTCGACTCGAAGACGAAGAAAGTTTTGTAATATTCAATTCTTGAAAGTGATCTAACTCCCAAGATGCGTACAAAACACTAGAATTTTTCTTTTAATTTAAGAATGATTTTTTACCCGGCTATATTTTCTATTTAATTTCTTAATAAATGTTGTTTGGACAATATTGCATACGTATGTATGGTATGTTATGTTCATAGCAGTATGTAATGATACAGATTATTTACCACCACTGAACTGACGAAATTCATTGTCGTTCCTGTGGGTGTATAACACGCTCTTATCTATTTGCTCTTTTGTTTTCATTTTTATGAGTTGTTAATTAACAGTCGCTGGACTGGCTGGTATGCGCTGCTAAAAGTAAACGATATTAGCAACTGAGTGTTGTAAGTATTGCTAATGAAATTGCTATTATAGAATCAGTATTTCAGTATCACCAAATATTATGTGCCTGGCGCCAGTTTAAACTATTAAACAAAGTAAGGTGTCTGATACAGATATACAGAGAAGTAAAAAGACAAAGACCTATTAATGCTATTATGTAAATGCCAATAATCACTTAATCATATAAAGGAAATCCCATTGAGTATAGTTTTGTGAGTACTGATAGATATCATTGCAGTTAAATGACGCATATTAGCTATTGGTTCTGACAAACAAAGATTTTTATGTTTCCTGTTTTTTTACTTTTGTACGTACATAATTATTACATAGTAAGTAGGTATATATCTTTTAGATAAAAAGTTTATTATTTATAAGTTTGGTTACGTACTACAGACCTGCATTTTTGTCTTTTGTATTTGCTGCTTCGTTGTTTTAACATTGAAAAATAAATATTGACAGGAAATGCAAGTTTATAAACGCAAATTGTTCTATAAATGATGCAAAACATAACGTATGAATATACGTAAATTAAACGAATGAAATGGCCTAGATTTAAATGACATATTTGTTCCTGATAGATGAAATTAATAAATTAAATTAAATGAAATATCAATTTAATGATATAGTTTCTAAATCAATTTGGATCAAATCGTAGCTATATTAAATTTACTTTCCGTTTTATTGCTCTTGTTCTACAAAGTGGCTTATAGGACAAAGTGTCACAATTTAGGAAACAACTTTTTTTTTCATTTTACACTTTTTAAAAATCAGTTTAAAATCATAGAATATGGACCAATTTTCTACAAAGAAAAGCACGGTCAGCCTAACTCAATTGCCTGTCAGCATCTTAGAATGTCCCGTTTGCCGTGACGTACCAGTACGAAGGAAAATTTTCCAATGCAAAAATGGACACATCATTTGTGAAATCTGTAACAGCCGTCTTCTTTCTAGTGCTACATGTCCTACTTGCCGCGTACCTATAACCGATCAGATTCGTAATCGAGCTGTAGAAGAAACGTTACACTTTATTGAAACCCCATGTCTATACAACAAACGGGGCTGTTCTGCTCGACTTCCAAAAGGTGATTTAATGGGCCATTTGAAAGAATGCTTTTACAGGTATGTTCATTCATAATATATCTATCTACCCATTCAGTTAGACAAGCTCGGGTTCAATAGTTTCTTATCCCTACTCAATACAAATCAAGCCACTTACTGATAAAATGCCTGACTGTGTCGAATCTCAAAACGATGCGTGCTTTTTATCTTTGTTTGATATTTGTAGACCAGTTTTCCTGTGCAGAATGCTGGGATTCTCAGATTGCAATTTTGACGCCTCCAATGCGGACGATGTCATTGATCATTTAGCAACAGTGCACAATATCCCCCGTGAAACTGGCGATTTCCTTTCACTCGAATTTCCTTATGTCAGCAGCTCTGTTGAACCAGGAGAGCTCGAAGTAGTGAAAATCTTTGGTAGTCAACTCTTTCATAGGCGTATTACATCCAGCTTAGAAACCAAAAATGCTTCTACACTGCACCATCATCATCATCATTCTTCATTCTCGTTTTTGTTTCTCTTGAAACAAGATGAAATATCTAGTGGAATGTTAGCTGTTTGTTTGTTTCTTGGGCCATCGTTACAGGACTCGACGGATTTTCGAACAGCTTATTACTTTACATCAACAAATGTAGGTGGTGCAATATTATTTTGTAAAATGTATACCTATCCATGTACACTTTCCAATTTTGTATCCAGTTTTGAATTTACGTGACTGTTTTACCAAAGTATTGAATGATATGTTTTCTCAGGTTCCCAAATGTGTAGCATCATGGCCTGTTGTTTGGTACAAAGACCCAGTTGTTACAAATGATGATTGTTCAATTTGGGACTGGGCTTATCACATCTCATTTCACACACTGAAAGTTATACAGGGACAGGACGAAATGATTAACTTGCTGGTGCGAATCAGAGATATAGAGTCGAGCCCTACAATTCTTGGCTAGAAGTGAATCAATAATCAATGGTGAAGGGAAACAACAACTGGGCTATAGTAAAGGCTTCATTTTCAAATGTAGGGTATTCAAAAAGGATCAACGGAGTAGAATTCGCTGTACTGTGGTTTGAGGTACTTAAGGGAAAACAGCATCCATAATCTTCTAGGTCTACAATTTATTATTCAAACAAAACAATTTACTATATTGGCAGATGTTAGATGCATAATTTCATTTGGTGATTTAAGGACTTGTCATATTTTACATTTAAATTTCAGCATAATGTAACCCAGTATGGCACGCAAGAATTGTATCGCAAATATATACCTGGATAATTTATAATTTTGCCATTATACACCAAAAAATATATTTATTTTGAATTGGACATTATATCTCTCTTATGGATATCACCTGCTTTAATTAATCCTGATGTTGCATTGTGAACTAGTTTGATTCATTATGATCGTTGGTATAAATTTCCATGCATAGGATTATGCTAAAATGGATTCGATCTGCTCACGATTCAGTTATCAAGGCTTAATCAAATCATCATCCCAAAATACACTTACAATCCCTTTACAATTATATATTAAGCATTAATATGACAGCACATTGCTTGGCATGGAACATGACGGCATTTGTACAACATTCAACCACTGAGAATAAATCAAGCTTTTGCATTTGAATGAGAATAGTGGGTCTATATCCTGATGATAAGGATGTTTGACAAGTGACATTGGAGATGAAATCCCGGCAGTAATGAGATGCCATCTATTCATCATCACATGTTTGGCTAAATCAGTAGTGCAAATCTGGAGTATAAAAACCGCGTTCATATTATAGCGTACATGTACTGTCGACAGTCGATTCCTCTGCACTTTGTTTTACATCAGCTTAGTGAGCTTAGTTTTGTTAATACTTTTTGTGCTAGTTTTAGGAAGATAGGCTTGCCATAAATCACTTCCTGCAAAGGACTGCGGCAAACGTTTCTCTGTGTAATGCAAAATGCATTTTCTGATATTGATGTCATTACTGTAACACAGTATAGTGGATTGTGATGATAAAGCTTTTTCCAGACAGAGATGAAGAGAGAAGAGATTGGTTTGATTCCATGTACCCGAAAACATAACAATCCTGGTTTTTCTAAAATGTCTACAGTGAGACAGGACATCACGAAATCCTCTGGAATGAATAAATGAGAGAACTTTTACTCTCATACAATACGGAATAATATAATATGACATTTTATCCATTTTGGACTTGCAAAATAAAGTGACGAAGAGTGAAAAGTCCCATATAAAACTCCAGACAGCAGCCCCGTTTAATTATGAAAAGGTCATTCCATTCAGTGAAGCATCAACATGAGTAAATTTTTTAATGCATTGCATCTTTTTGTAACTTGCAGTTTTGAAATGTACTTTAAGTGTCATTTACTAAAAGCTTTTAAATGTTTATTTTTAGGTCTTTCCATAGTATACCCATATACGCCAAGCAATTTGCTTAAAAATACACGTGATTCATTTGAAACAAATTGGATTTTCAACTTTTGAAACCAATCTGGATTTTGTTTTGCTTACAACGAAGCGCTGGACAGTTCTGAGAATATTGTCAAGAAGTTTCACTGAATCTTAAGAAGATTTAAGGGTTTACCGCGAATTTTAGAAAATCCCACTGCAATACGTTTAAGATTAAATTATCCCAGCTCAGTTTGCCGATAAATACTCCAGACGAAGGAAAGCTTATCATTATAATATATGCTATATGTAAAGAATATTTCTTACAGAACAATGTTAAGCTGAGAGATTTACGAGCAAGCTTTCCCTTTGCAGGTTTATCTGATGGCATGTTATATGAGGCCTGTGGGGATTTATGAAGAGCTTCAATCCATTTATTTCTCACGATTTGTTACTTTTCTAGATCTGACATTTATTGTGGTGTGCTGAAACTTGTACCCCCATCACCATCCTAAACATAATAGACTCATTCATATAAGCTTTAAGGTGGATCGTAATGCACGTAAATGCAATTTACTTGTGTTCGGGTTTGCAAAAAAGATGGAAAAGGAGGGGAAATGGACTACTCTTCTAAACCAAGAAAGCCGGTAATAGGTAGAATTTCCCCGAAAGTGGGAATCATCATCACACTTTACACCCACGCGTCTTGTAGTGTACACAAAATTGCGAACCTCTACATCACATTAAGGTACTTTATAACTCGGATGCAACATAATGTTTTCATTAGAAGTTTTATTCCGATGTATTTATATATGTATTACCCGTAACTTACGGGTACGGGTACTATTCACTACATAACTAGTAAGTAGATGTTATGTACGAGTGTGAGTTGACGACACGCATCATTTGCTATACCGTTCCACTCCACCGTAATTGTAGTGCTTCCAAGTGAAAGTGATACGATAAATTGAAGTAATTCTGCTATACTTTAGAGAAACTCAATTTTTTGCCTGCATAACTCATTTTACAAAAAATAAAAATCGGTAATCCTATAACAAACAATAGTCACATCAATTTGACTTTACAAAAGTTTCAGAATTATTTGATTCCAGAAATCTTCGCATCATGTATACTTCTTGCGGAATGAGATTTTATGCAAAACTTTGAAGATAAAAAAGGCAGTTTTCCTGAATTGGAGAAACTAATGTTTCATACTGACAACTGAACTGGAATAAGATGTATTCTTTACTTGTGGCGTTTTTGCTTTTATTCCAGTCCATTTACTTTGGGGTTGAAAATAAAACACATGCTTTGGAGAAATATTCATTAAGTACATTAAAACCTAATATATTATTTCGGAGATAACAAAACTATGCTCATCGTTTCTAAAAAAATATAGGGAACAAAACAACCTCTTTGTCATACTAAAGTTTGTTGGCACTTCGCCGACTATGAAGTGTCTCCCTCCACATGTCGGAAAATGTTATGTTGTGCATGTTGTACAGAATCATTAAAGTGCTTTGGTTGATTTTTATGGAAGTCAGGTAGCGTTCATAATTTCTCCGTGACTCTTTGCCAAAAACTAATGCATATTATGTCCATATTTACATTATTTGATCATTGTTACGCAGTCCAAACAATAGTGTTGACCGATCAGACTTAAATTTAGTAGCCTAAACCTTAATTCTTTAATAGAACTTCGCAAAAACGTTAACAGCTTGCTCATACGAACAGACAATGCAGACAATAAAACCAATGCTAAATACAATACAACATTCAGGAGGCAGCTAGTGGCCATCCATTTGTTAAAATTACATACTAGACTTTCTTCCTGGTCAAAATGTGAAGAATACAAAAAATATCAAAGTCCATCACGACACGTGTATGAAATCCTTTAGTAATAAAATAAATCATCAAATAGAATTAAGAACAAATTTGCTTAATTAGATGCTTTTACATAAACACATTTGACCATGATTTGATACCTAACAAAAGAAAATCCCCCGCCGCCGGTTAAGGTCACGGTGATGAAAATGAGTTAAAGGGTACAGTTTCAAATGTCAGTGGTGAAATATGCATTCACAAAGTACACACTGACTAGAAGCGTCGTTTTTACACGAATGAGGGAAAGCAGAGTCAAAATTTCATGCTAATCCTCTTTTAACTTCGGAGAAGAGCCTCCAGCCGTCTACCGGGCATACATATATACAACACGCTGTACAAAACATTATCATAATTATACTAGCAAATTACTCGTAACTAGTATCACTCAAACGAGCAGAACTGTGCCTGAAATGAAAAGTCCGCTCAGCTAATTTTTTATTATGATTCAACTTGCGCACCAAGTTTCTTTCATCAGAACTAGATTAACGTACTCTACTCACACGTATATTTTGTTGGAAAGCAATCATAATAATAACCACTGATAGATTGTAATGTGTGATACCCGAATATCGTTTCACAACAGCAATTATCTTTATAGGTATATATAGTAGAGACTGGATGTCAGTGCCTCTGACATCATTGAATGCCCTGCTGTGTTTAACGCTTGGAGGTTGTGTCTGAAATACAGTCCTATTATATCTGCAACTAAATAATCTGGTTGTTGTAACAGTTGTACGTTTCAAGGCACCAAACTACCCACTTTACAGTGTAGTACAAGTACTACTTTCTCATTCACGATTCTAAACGAGCTTCATGACACGTATTACTGGGTTACAGTGTACAATAAACCAACGCCCATGTATTCGCAAAGAGATTACTATCATCAGGGTCATCATCATTACCATCAGTGGTTGGTACTACAAACTCGCCAACACTTTTTCAACAAATTTCTCCCCCACGCAAGTATAGCTCGTACAAAAATGAGAACACGTTTTGTAGTTAACGCTTTTACCTTTCTCTGTTTTAGTTTTGCTACATTGTGAGCATGTGCATTAATAATATCAACTCTTAATCACAAGCTAAAACAGAACACAGTAAGATCATTATATGGTAATCGTTTGGAATTTCTTGAGGATCAAATGATGCCACTATATTGCTTTCGATCTTTCATGATGGTGTCATGTTGCGTAACGAGTGTAAATGTACAACCATTTCAGCAGTCGTTTACGCTACTAAATTGAATTGCTGCACTAGCCTCTGCTATTACATGCCCTTTAATATAATTATACTTCACATTTCTTTGAAAACGCTTATCTAAACGCTCGGTCATAACGCGTGGAAAATTTGATAATAATTCCCATCAACGTAACGGGAGTAAATTGCATGCAGTGTTATTCCGTTGATTATTCTTAGTCTTATTATCAGAGCACCGGCTAATGGAAAAATATGAGTAGAAAAACTACTCCCTCTTGTATAATCATCTTCCCATCGTTTCATCAACTTCGTCTTGGGCATTCATTCAATTTTTGTAAGTAGTATATGCAAAAGGCTACAATCTGCAGTAGTCAAAGTGTTATTTTGAATTGAACCCCGAGCATAATAACAGGGAGAATTGGGAGTGAAAGCATGAAAAGTCTGGTTTTCGTGAGAACGCTGTTTCACAAAGTAATGTCAAGTTGTGCTTCGCCTTGTTTGGCTTTTTGTGCAGAACGCAGAAACTATCTAGTTTTCTCCCTGAAAAAGACAAGGTTCCCTGCAAGGCAGACAAAGAGGCTCTTGCATTTTGGGTTTTCATGGGAAAAGAAAGGATAAAAGTGAAAAAGCGAGTAAGGTGTGTATGAAATATGGCTTTCCGGTAATATTCATTTATCATCACTCTTCATTTAGCCAACCAGCCACCCAGCAAGTGTTCTTCTGGATACTACATCCATGTACAATAACTATATAGTGTCATAATAGCATCAAGTGATGTGCGGGTACAATACAATCAAAGTAGTTTTTGGATGCAAGTTTTACTGAAAAAAACTTACAAACATGAAAGCGTAAAAACATGAAAGCAAAAATGAGTACTACCACTACTGCTATCCCATAAAAAGACTCCACAGCAAGTCTGGGTTTCAATCGCTTTTGTTTGGTTTTTAGTAAACCCAGAAGCTAAAAAGGCAAAATCCATAATAAATCGGACATGAAAAGGAAAGTAAAAACTATTTGATACATAGAGCTAATACACTTTTATAGACAGTTCACTCACGTATATGAAGAGGGAGAATCACAATAATAGACTTGTGTAGTAGAAAGTAGAAAGCAACCAACATCTATTGACATGCCTCCCTATAGGTACATATATAGTAAATTAAACCTGATGTACAGAAGTGTCCCTTTTTGAAATAGCACGGACAATAGAAAAATGACATAATGTGTACTATTGTGAATACAAGTACCTGTAACATTGTCTTGTAATTTGTTATGCATCAAGTATTCTTACTGTCATTCGTGACTCTACAACTTATAAACTACATATACCAGGTAGATTTACTATAGTCGTGGATATATATTTGACAAAGTACGACATGCGATGTGTCTAATATTCATGCTAATATTCGCCGTTCCCATTTTCACAAAATTTCCAACGCCATTTTGAATAATGACGCGACGACAAAATGTCTTTGTTTTGTGGTTACAACTGATGAGATGTGATGATTTTCATGTGATGTTCTACAATTTTGTTACGTTCTGCTCCTATACAAACCCCCTCATAATCGAATTCGAAATATTTGAAAACGCTACCGTAACTCAACATGAATCTCTTATGAATAGAAGCGTTGTGAAGCATATCGAAATATAACTAATTATATTTCTTGGTTGTGCTTTCTGCTTGAATACTCACACTGAATATTATATACTTTACGTTATCCTATTATCAAAAACCATCATACCAAGGGAAATAGCACAAGAGTTTTAACGAAAAACTTATCTGCTTATGTTCAGTAAATTTTGGACAATGTCACAAAAAGATTGATAGCATTTGATGGAGGGTTACTTTTTTTGTTGTTATACACTAGACTATTATTTATTTGCGCTGCTACTATGTATAAGCTTGTGGACATAAAAATTCGAGCACATGCTGAAGATAAAAAAGGTTTTGAGTAGCTGGAATGGAATTGAGTTTTACCACAGCCGACATGCCATTATGGCATTCAACAAATTTATTTCTTGGCATGCATTAGCACTAGCTCAGCTAGTCTAGCTGCTTTCACTCTTTCCATGAATTCGGAACATATTGCGTTATGCAAAGCAAAAAATATTTGAATATGCTTAAAAGAATTGTGTATGAGCACGTTGGGTGTAAACAAGATGTTTGCAGTGCATCGTCCGTAGGAGGACAAAGAAGGATGCTGAGTCACTATTCACTGTATAACTTGAGGGTAGTATGTGTATTGTGGAAAAAATCGGCGTAGTTGCATTTACATATTCCTCAATCACGTACAAGCAAACAATTGAATCCAACTAGTTTTATGTTTGAGGAACGCAACATATGTTTATGAAGTTTCTATTTATCTTGTATACCAGTGAATTTTTCATTTTTAAAAGAAATACTAAATGCTAAATAAATTTAATGTGCTAGAGCCTGGAGGAATGCCGCGGTGTCACCATTCTGAGAATGAACCTTTGCGATATTATATAGGAAATGTAACAAAAGCACAAATAACTTGAAAAAATAAAAGGGACCACTTACCTTTGGGGTGTCATGTACAAAATAATTTAGGAAAGCGAATGCATTTTCGAGCTTCTGTTCTGCTATTCTTGAAAGCCAAGCTATTCGACTTGAAAAATTACTTCTGTAGACTGCATTTCAGGAATATTAAATGCTTTCTGGACAAAGAAAAAAGAGCGGAACAATAGAACATCCGTCGTCACAGCCGCATAGGCTTCAGACTTCAGCAGACAAAGGAGGAAGTAGCCATATTGTGATGAAGAAATGAAAGCTAGACTAGCTGGAAGCAAAGTTTGGCTATCTCATATCTGCCTAGTTCAAAATTAAAGTGTCGTTGTCGCTACATTCCTCTCCTAGTGTTTTCGCAACCACCGATCACCGACATTGACGTGTACACAACTAATGTCGAAGCAACTAATGTGACACAAAAATAAAATACACACATTCCATTCTGCTTTGATGTAAACCCTGTGCTGATGAAAGGCATACATCTTATTAATGACGACATTGCAAGAAACGTGGAATTCCGTTCATGCTAAATTGCTCACTTATTAAATGCAGTTTTACTTATAGATATAAAAGTCCATTAGTGAAAACTATATTTACAACCGTAAAATTAATGGAAATCTTTCCATGATGTAGTTTTTATCCTGAAATTATAAGAGCTGTATACCATGAATGTTATGGTTGTAACCTTCAATGTTTTTATTACTTTAAGTTTTGAAGCACGACTATGAAACACTTAATTGAATGGGATAGCATGTACCTCACCGCTACGTAAATAACGTCATACGAAAACAAAATCTCGCTTCTTGTGATCGGTACCTAAAAAATAAATAGATACAACTTTATAATGTGACAAAAAAATAAAGAAATAATACCCATACAATTTTACCTCTGCTTACATTTATTTTATTTTAGTTGTTAGTTGTACGAACGATGGAACAAACATGAGGTAGCCAACACAAATTAATGAATCGATCGAATGCACTGCACAAGTGTGTAAACCATAAGTTTCAGCATAAATATGCCTATGTGTGTGTATGTTGTATGTAGAAATGGAAACAATAGACTTCATCAAAGGTAAGCGAAAAGATATATCACTTGAAACTAAATTTCATGTATATGTATGTATAAATGTATTGTATATCGTTGTAAAATATGTTGTAAGCTAACAAATGTAATTTGCACAATAACAATGAAAGTCATTCAGGAATAGATTATGGCTGAGAGAGAAATGTCTCCCAATTTCAATTTGTTTTGCTTGAATGTGGTTTCTACTGATATTGCCAAACCTTTGAATTTCAATTGAATATGCGTGTGGCAGCGGCATTTATTTCATAATCAAAGAAACCCTATTATTTAAGCATTCCATATTGTATTAACTAATTATATCGTCGCGTCGTCTATACGCATAAATTGTAATTGCTAATGTGTGGGAACAGTAGAGCGTAATATAGCTGAGTTTATTTCGACAAACCCCTATAATTACGGATTCGCGGGTTTCAACATTCGAATCAAATCACAACATAGGAATCTTGATTTTGTTTGTTAAAAACATAGGTTACTTGTATATATAGCAAACTCTGAAACACATTCCGAAATTCCAAAGCAAAACAAAAATTGTGGAAATCAAGGTTTTAGTGTAGAATACTCAGTTAAACAATGTTTTTTCTCAATCGTACCTGCCTAGAATAGTAGGTTTGTACCACCAGTCTTTCAAGAGATTTTAAAGTTTGCCAGGCCGCCAGGCGTATCTTACCGATGCTGCATTAAATTAGACAACTCCGCCTTATACAGAAGTAGTCGAGGAGCAAACATTTATAAGTCTTTGATGAATATTAATAAAAAATTGTGTAAAAATGAAAACCTATATTATGTCAATTTCACACATAGTGTTTATTTCTCGAATTAGCAAGCAATATAAAATATAATAGCAATATAAAAGCAATATAGATTTCAAGCAAACCCATCGCTTTCTCTGTCTCTTTACTAAAACGTGGAATTTAAAAAAGGAGTCCAGCGTGAATGGATATTCGTTCGCGTCACTAGAACATGATACGTACCAGGGTCTGCTTACTCCAAATTTCCTACAAAGCATTCCAATTTGACATTTTTCGACTGTCAATATGACGTTTTTAGACTGAGACCTGGCTAAGGTACCTGATACATCCCAAAGGGAGATAATTTGACACCAAATTGATTTCAAGATGTGTGCAGCTCCGATGCAGGGTGGGGGTATATAATTTATTGATACGTGTTTACTATCACAGTATATTCATTCTACTATTATTGCTTTTTTACTTTAGATTCACTTTAATTTTGTAGCATGGATCAAGTGGTTTTTGCTGGATTCAATATCCGTTTCGTCCTCCTCCGCCAGCTTCAAAGTCATGAGCCGAGCCAAAAAACAAAATGCCAGTCACCAGCAGAATACTTTTGTGATATTCAATTTAGGAAAGCAGACGCTATATATAACTAACTGGAAATGTTTTTGCATACTCAATGTGTCACCACCACAATGGGTTATCTATTTATATGAACTTGGTAGTAAATGCATTTAGTAATTTTAGCACATTAAATGGTAGAAAACAGGGACGCTTGCTCTTTAAAATATAAATATTATTAACACAACCTAAATACGCTGCTGCAATGTAAGCTGCATAGGTACATGCGTTAGAAGTTTCTTTATAAGCCAATGGTTATTTAAATTTCCCCACACATGGTTTAGTTTTTAGAGTCTTGTCTTTCATCTAGTCTTATTTTATTTGATTGTGCTTTTAAATTAAAATACCGTTATTTTCTATCGCATTTTAAATAAAATTAATAAAGTGTTACCCTAAAGTTGTAAAGTGTCCTTGCTGACTTCTTGCCCGAACATAAACTTTCACTAAAAAATTGTAAAAGCAGATTTATTTGATTCACAGTATCTTGATCGTCTTTTCTAACTGGAACCTCAAGGATTCAGTAAAATTTTATCCTTGCCTTATTCACATATTTGGAAAATATGTATAAAAATTCAACAGAAAAGTGACACTGTATTGTATTATAGTCTAATGGATGAAAAAAATTTTCTTAATACTTAATACTTACAATGCTAGTATGGTTTCTTAAAAGCTTTTATAATGTCAGATGGTTCCCTTGACCTTATTCATCAAACTTGTAGCAAATTATTAAACTCAATGACATCCGGCCTTATATTAGTCACGTTAGCACAAAAACAAGTATCAACGTGACTAACTGTTAAAAATTAAAAGATCAAACAAATTTCAATTACTCTAATGCATTGTGGTTACCGACGACAAACAATGACAAGCAAGGGTATTTTAGCAAAAGTATGGAGAAAGATTTATTATGCATGAATAAGTAAATGTAAAGAAAAGGATACAACTTGTACGTATTGGAAGTTCATTGAAATCTCTTTTACTTAATAAATTTACTTTGCCTTTGATTTGCGGTAACGTAAGTCATTAGCATGAATCAGTTTCTTCAAGCGTAGTCTTATAATGTTTAACATGGTTCGATTAATGTCACAAAACGAATTGGGTACGTTTCGCCATTATTATTACACTACCAGTGCGAACTGATTATGAGTGTAGGTTTAAAACATAAAACCAATGAAGGACTTTTCAGTATGCCCGTCCACGTGTCAATCCATTCAAGTTCTCCGGAAACTAAATATATCACAGAGATTTGTAGATTGGATAGGCAACTAGATGTCATGTTTACAATGTATGGAATATATTATTGTATCTAAAATAAAGTTGAAATCGTATCATATTCGAGCATAATTATGCGCTGACGATGTTTTCTTTTGGGACATCAAAAGTTAATGACAATGATGTAAATATATTCTTTACTGAAATTTTAAAACAAATAATTGCAAACTGGGCTGGTTTACTAAACTTAAGAAAGATGGTCTTCCATCCTTTTTATTTCAGTGCATCAAGCTTTGAATCGTGTCAAAGTTTTTAGTTATGAAAATATCATTTATACATACTATATAATAATTTCAACTATATCATTCACGTATAAAATCTGTATATTCAGTAAACAAAGATTAGCGTGTGGAAACGTTGTACACGTGTTCAACTACTGGAGATTGTATTTGCAATGTTACTTTGATCCACGTGCTACAGTCAGTAAATGGAAATGGCATTAGTTTTTTTCTATCTTTTCTCAATGAAACGTCATGATTCGTACCTCGACGAGCAAAGGGGAACCCAGTTTTTTAGCATGGATGAAAACACAGACCAGAAAACAAAGAACCAGAAAAAGGGAAAATAAAGAAAGTGAAGTGCAAACCACGAAGTTACAACTCCACGTGCTATGTACTATTTTGTTTGGCCTAGTAGTAGAGAAAGGAAAAACAAAAAAAAAACAAGACAGGATATCCTGCGTCTCTTTGCTTCTTCAGACAGATGACATATTATATTAATGTGGGCTTTATGTTAAACTGACAGCTCTCTATACCTATTTATTACGTGGGATCTCAAGATTACATGCTTCTCCATTTCTTTCCTCACTGGGCGTGAAGACAGGGTCTACAGTTTTGTTCTGCTTGCATATATAACATACTGTGTTTGGGAGACCTTCTTGGAATTTCATTTCACTATTCGTAATTCGAAATTTCCTTGTGTCCTGTTCATCAAACCTTGAATCCGCTACGGTGACTTATCGTTGTTTTGCGCTCAAGTCATGCCCCGCAGCAGCGTGTGTACACCGTCATATCTGATGTGTAATATAAGCCAATTTTGCATCTAGCATCTAGAATTGAAATACCAAAATCCACACTCGGTTTAAGCAAAATACTACAAGGCTAATATATAATTTGTATGACTTTTTGGAGAATGCATGAATAAAATATTATGAAGGATTCATACATATTGTGTTGAATCTTTTGCCCGGTACTTTTATGAATAAATTACTGAAATACCATGCAGAAAAACGCTAAAGTGGTGATTGGATGTTCCCTGTTGACACGGTCTATTTAATTTCAACTTTAAATAGTCAAAGGGTTGACCACTTGTCATGAATAACAAGGTCACAGGACGCAAGGAACAAAGAAAGGTATCATACATGCTGCCGCGCACCGGAGTTAATCATGCATATATCCTGTTCCATTTAGTAACGGTATAAATTGTATAAACATGTTTTAAATTATTTGATACTTGGTTTATATAAACCCACAACCATATTAACCAAATGCTGCATCCTGTATTGTAATACCTATATATGTACCCAGTCTTCTACAATAGTAAAAGCTAATCAAAAACTTTAACTGGCATGTTGCTTGAAAATCATATATTTTTCATGGTTTTTGTCCCACTAGTACTTGACCTCATAAAATGATCGTATAAATGAAAAATCAGTGACCAATTGTCTACATTGCCTACGTCTTGAGACTACGACAGTACTATTACACCACCTATATGACAGTTCCGCAAAAGTTCAAAACTTGAAGTAATATGAAAGTCGCTAACTAGTGAAACTAGGCAAAACTTTGATAAAAGTATGAATGAAAGTAGGTATGAACTAAGGGGAGCTATAATCGTACTTTTGTGTAGTAAAATGTTCTCCAAGCAAACTATAGATACAAAATCCAGGAAAATCATTTTATCTTTGACAAAGGAAACCTTCAGCAAATATGTAGAACCTACAACGCAAAACGAACGTCGTGGGGCAACATAGGACACATTCAACAAATCTTGAGCATTCAACTGGGTAAGTTACAGTT
>CM056169.1:14653417-14677186 GCA_029691765.1 Entomobrya proxima
AGCAGTTGTGGCCCGGCCCGACAAGCCAGCACAAAATTATGTGCATTGAAAATCATAACTTTTGAAAGATGTTCCCATAAACGATGAGCTTCTTACACATGTAACAATAAAACGGGACAATAATTCCATGAAAAAGCCAAAAAATGTGAGCCCGTGAAGAAAAATGGCGGAGGAAATTACAATCCAACTTTAGTGTCATTACATTATGATGACGATGCTGGTGGTCTTGCAGTAGCAATTCCAGTATAAAAGTGGAACAGTTGGGTGGAGATTTCAGACCACTGTTATTATGTTCCACGACTGCCTGCAAGCTTTGTACTGCCATCTAATATAATGTGTTCTTAAGAATGGCCTTTTATTATCTATAATCCACTTGATGATGGCATGGCTCTTATGTTCGCTTTCACTTTAAGGACCCATGGCCTTTTCACTCTGTTTGTCTTCTTACCACCACCACCAGCACAAGATTCTTCTCAGTCCACTTTTACAGATTTTATCTAAGCTGGCAATGTTGGATCGGACAGCAGAGCAGGGTTTCAAGGGGCATGTAGCGAGCTGGGACTTTGTGTTTGTGTTCATGCATTTTCCAGCCTACTCAAGATTGAAGTGTAAGGAAAAGCGACAGTTCGAAAGAAATACATTTTTCTTTATTGAAATTGTACTACTGCGTATTTTTTCAGCTAACATTCTAACATTTTTATGATAGTTGAACCAGTGAACTAAAACTAGGAGTAACATTACTCGGTTTGGATAGTTAGTTTGGATTATTTTCACAAGGAACGTCTTATAATTTGCTTGGATCTTCAAGTTGTTATATTTTCATTTTTAAGTCTTACTCAGTCTTAATCTACTTAACTATAAACTTGCTTGCAAAGTTAGACACATGGCAGCTTCCTACTCATATGATAACTTTTAGTAGGCATTCCATTAACTGTCTAGTAGACAGATGGCGGGGTTGTAAAAGATAAGCAAATGCATGTCTTGTGATGAAATCTGTAAGTGAGTGGGTTCATTTCACATTTGTGGGTAAAATATATACGTTGCGTAATAGCAAAGTGGATTAGTGGTAATATTGCAAAATGACGACAGCAGAGATTTTCTGAGTTCTCCATAGTTTGTTGAATTCCTACTTATCTTAACATTCTTACGTAATTCCTGAAAGGCTGTAAACTATTCTTAAATCATCTGAGGAATGTTAGTAACAATTGAAAACAAAAAAAGCAAACCTAATACGTTATGTTAGTATTTTGCGTATTAAGCCTACCTTATTGTAGGACAAAGTGAAAGTAGTTAAGCCGGTTTGCTCCACTGGTTCCATTTAAAGCTTGAGTCTTATTTATTTCCCACCTGTCAAACAAAATCTGCGGCCTTTTTATGTGTCTAAGCTTATAACTTTGAAGTTTTTTTGTCCCAGTTGCAATATGTTGTGCCGTCTGGAAATACTTCTTGTGTCAATATAAAGTCACGGTTCCGCTAGCAGGTAAAAGAGAATGTTGGCGTGCTTGTGAAAAACGTGGTTTTTGATTATTTCCTTCCATCAATGATGTCAGTAGCATGCAATTTATAGACTAGTTTAATGTTTACATGAAATGAACCACTCAGAATACTTGACTCTTAGTAGTACAGTCCTTTTATAAAGCTCGTTCCCTTCCTGGCTGAGATGCTTTCACTTTGTTTGTACCACTTTGATGATATTATTATGATGATTATGATTGATGATAATGTGACTTGGGAATTGGCTTAAAGTCGTCAGCAACTTGCTACGATAAAAGTGTCTTGCGGTTCGTTATTGTTCAGATATGATATTCTAAGTTAAGCTATGCATGAGTAACATGAGCGTTATTGGGGTAACGGTACTGCAAATGATGAAAGCCTTGCTACCTTTTCAATACAGAAGGTCAATACAAGTGTGCGCTACTTTCATCTTTCTTTCAACCAATCTCTTCTTTTTGTGGAGTAGCTAGCTGTCTTGGAAGAACATAGACAAGTACGCTGCTTATGTTTAAAAGGGCATTATCCTGTTGATAAGCGAAGAGTAAAACTGGGAGCTTTGAATTGCTTGCTATGCTGAGGGGAAATAAGTTGGCGATGAAGTGCAAAAAGACAACACTTGACTGGTTTATGTAGGCTAACACAATCTGTAAAAGTTCTCTTGGATGTGTTCGGGTTCCATAAAAGCAAACACAACCTGTCAGCAGCTGTAAATATACATGAAATTATTTGCCATTTTCTTGTCATCCAGCGGTAATTCATCTGTCCGTTATTTTTTACGGTGAAGTTCTACGGAACGTATAATTTCAACTCCGCTGGGCTTTTACAAAAGATTTAAGTTTATTGAATACGGGCTCTTAAAGCCGACTGGACAGATATTTTAGGAGTAGCAGCTGCTGTTGGTCAAGAAAAATAACCGAATGCGGAATTGGACACATGGGTAATTCAATGTGCTTTTATTTCAAGTCCTAGCTCATGAATGCATTCATGAAAGGTTCGCCCTATGGATCTCATTTGTACTATTCCATTAAAAAGTATAGGAATAGTCTGATAGTATGTATGTTGCGGAATAAATCAAGTCATTCTAATCTAAACACACAACGAGAAAATGTAATCCAACAATGCTTTCCACACCACTTTCACCGACAAATTTGTTTTGTCATTGGGTGATGAAAACGAGAATCCGGATAATGTGAAGGTATTATTAGAAATTGTTTTTATCTTTGAACTTAAATTATAGGTTCAAAGCATTTTGAAAATATATGTAGTCGCACGTTTGTACACACGCATTTTTTCTGCCATGTCAATAGGGCTGCACTCAAATACACATTCGGTTTGTTTCATTGGGCATGTCACAGGTGAACTGTTTTTATATTTCACATGAACTTGTAATAAAATTCATTTTCTTTGATATTCTTTGATACTAAATTTGGCTTTTAAACTATGTCTTTTACTATTGATGTCACATAAAATGTGAAAGTTTGAATACCATCAAAGCAAAATAGGTACATATGTATGTACCCCATATGACATTGAGTTACGATACCCGAGCACTATACTTCACCATTAACTCTTATTTAGGAACTGTTACAGAGCGAAGGAGCAATGGGCAAAGTGTAATTTGTATCGTACGTCTTCAATCTAATGTAAAATAAAATGCAAAATTTGTCTTTGAAGGAATAAGTACAAGAAGATGAATGGGATATGGGAACGGGGAAGGGAATCATTCGTATACTCCAATAAACATAGTCTACATGTTATAGGTTTTTAAAACTAAAAAGTGAAAGTTGATAAACTTGTAAGTTCTACGAACTCTCTTAAACTACTCCTTGCGTCTTCCTGGAGAATCGCGACATTCGCATACAGTTTACTCAATTTATATTATTTATAGAAATTAATTTTTTCCAAGGCATGCTCAAGCAAGTTGCTAACCCACTTTATCCTTCCTGTCTTTTTACTGGCACTTGGCACTATTTCAATACTTAGCCGATTCTTAGAAGCTATATATAATATAGTGTTGTGGGTGGCAATAATATGGTTATAGACTAGACATTATTATTACATTACGCGTACTACCTGAATGTACAATGACAAGCAAAAGCAAACACAATATAAAATATATAAAATATTTTTGCAGATAACTAGCGTGTATTTAGTGATTTCATGCGATCAAGTTCTCACACCACCCAAACGTAGGTGCAATATTAAATTTCATTGCAACGTTTGAATGTTTGTTGCATGTGTGTTTAAGCAAACAACCAGAAAAGGAGATTTTGTTGCACTATTGACTCTGTCTGTTTTACAGGAAGGCATAGGGAAGTATGGAATCATTATATTATGCAAGCAGTAATGTAGACATAGGAATCACTCCGTTATATTGAGATTAAATGTTTGTGCAAACTTTGAAAGTTGCGAAGTAGAAATTCATTATTGGCCAAAGCCGCATTGCGGTCATAATGAGAAGAAAA
Source organism: Entomobrya proxima (assembly GCA_029691765.1). Taxonomy (NCBI): domain Eukaryota; kingdom Metazoa; phylum Arthropoda; class Collembola; order Entomobryomorpha; family Entomobryidae; genus Entomobrya; species Entomobrya proxima. The sequence goes on from CM056169.1 coordinate 14,657,377, forward strand.
ACGAAGGAGTGTGTGAGAAAGATACTATATTATGCCCAGCACCTTCTTCTCAATAATAGCATTACATGATGACTTAGCCTAAGCCACACAAAAAAGCTGCTTACCACATTTTCTCAGTTATAATAATATTTTTGTTAAAAATTGCGCCTTTCCAATGTGATCATACCATTGTGAACGGACGCTACGCTTCCACTAGACCGCCCAAGACTTATCTCGGTATTCATATAAATAGGGAATTTATACCATACGAATATAGAGCATCTCCTCCTGGCACAAGGAAGTTTACGAGCTCACTTTTCTTGCATGTGGTCCGAGGCACCCCCTTTCCTTCTTGTTTCATCTTATGCTAGATACACAGACAAAAAGTAACTTTCTTCTGTAATCATATAATAGATATTTTGCACAGCGAGCAATTCGAATCACAGCAGGCAGGATCAAGAAAAAAATTGTTTGTTAGGTTTTCTCTTTTTATTCCATACCAGAAAAAAAACGTACTTTTTCAATCTTTGTAAGAAAGAAGACAGCAAACTTTGGTGATGGAGAGTGGCGGCTTTTATTCGGCAGCTTATTTACTATCATTAAAACAAGCGGCAATTGTAGTTAGGTATATGGAATATCTTTTGGTATTACGGAAGAACCATGAAAACATAATAACAAAATTAACGTACATTCACTAGTAGTGATGCTTTCTTAAAGGTGTGTTCTATCTATGGCCATAGCTCATATTCCAAGACACGTACGAACTAGAAGGATCCTACTTGTCATAAAAGCGTGATTTAAGTTGATTTACAACGAGGGTAAAAAGACATGAGGAACGTAGAAAGAAATAAAATGTTCATGGACTGATGGACATGAAATAGAGCAGAAAAATGTAAGCAATTAAGACTTTTGAACGGCTTTATAGTAATAAAAGAATATATATACATATATAATATGCAAAGCACACAGATTTCAAAAGGCAAAGTTATGACATAATTAAAGTATGTACATTATACAGCTTGTAAGGACTGCTATTTGTTATTCTGATGATTAGTAGAGACTTGGAAGGTAGTTTGCCTGTGGAATTTTAAACCAGCGTGATGAGAAAGAGGCGCAACAGACATTAAATAGAATTCAGGAGACGCAAATTCTTGCATTTAATATATGTATTTTGTAGATCCAAAGCACACAACTTTACTGCTATACGACTTTAGTACGGTAGTTCGGTATTCCGTTTTCGTTCAGTTTTTGCATGATGCTTAAAGAGTATGCAATTAGATTTCGCATGGAGTGTTACGACTCTGATTCAAAATCTGTTCACGTCTTTGGATCCACCTTTAACTTTTAGGCTATATTTATGATTTGTAACGATGTAATTACGCAGCGAGAATATGCTTCAGAATTCAGCACCAAGCTCTAGCTCTCAATGAAAAAAAACAGTTGAGATTCTATAACTGCTTTAATAGCCAACTTTCTGTATCGCATTCCTTTAAATGATTTATGGCATAATTCTGCTTGATTTCTTCTAAATCACGCTTCAATACAAAAACAAATACAAAATTAAATAAAAAAATTCAAAACAGGAAGCTGACAAGCTTTCACCCAGTATAAATTCCGTTTGTACTTTCGTTATAATAATGAAATAATCTCAAATCTTCAAGTTTGCAAAAGTATTTGAAACGGGAAAGAGAAACCCTAGTTTTTATATTCATGGAAAAAGCAAAATCTACTTGCCGATATATCCCTACATCCTAATATTCCTATATATTAACAAGCACAATCAACATAAAATCACAAAAAACGTTACTTTCGTATTAAAAAATATTTTGCTTATGCTTTAGTCCCAGCATAGATGATGAAACAGAAGATATACAAATTATGTTTTGTTCATATTTTGTGTACTGGAAGTATGTGTTTGTAAACTAAAAGCAAAGATATTATATAGTATTTATGTTCCATTGTATAAGTTTCTTTTACTTTAACCATTGTAAAAAGAAAAAATGCCTTTGTCGCAAATTTAATGATCTCTTAAGTTTTTCTTTGTACGAAGAAAAAGTAAGGTTTTTCGTGTATTAATGGTCTATATACTTAACAATGGAGTCTGTTTCACAATACCCCAACTTTTGTATTTTTTCGCAATTTGTGCACAACATCTTCTCACGCGTGTCTCATAAATAATAGATTATTATATCGTGTAAATAAAAAGAGAGTTTATTGTTATATAGAAAAAGTTTTGATCCTACCTTAAATAATTAATTCAATTAAGTTTTCTCAAAAGAAACAGTGCATGCATTTTAACCATAGATCATTAGTGTCTGACCAAAAGGCATTTTATTCTATGGAGAAAGCTTTGACATATTCCATTTTGAAGTGAATTCAGTACGAAAGCAAATTATGTATTGTTTTCATACTCTTTTTATTTTACCTGTTTTAACATATTCTACTGCAAACGGGAACGATCACGTCACAACCACCAAACTACAAAGTTCAGCAAACAAAGCCCAATAACAACTGCTGAGCAAATATTCGTTTACATGCTTTTCTTTCATATCACTTTCTTCACTTCATTTCCTGTACTTGCATAAACTTCGCTAGTTATGTTATTTTGTTACAACATTACTGTTAGTATCTTGTTATTGTAAAGCGAAGAACAAGTAATTATACAAAGAACTACGAAAATGCCTAGTTGCTTGTTTTGTAAAATAATACTTTTTGCTGGAGAAAATAAATTCAATTACTCATCGTGTAATGAAGATGATCCAGTGTTTATACCTACTACACAAACATGTGTCAATTTATACACAAACAACAATTTCTTCATATACAACACATTCTGTGGTGTGCTTTAATTAGTCAACCTTACAGCGCCATCGTTGCAAGCGACTGACGATTCTCAAAATAGCATCAGAATGAAACCTAACAGTTGATATCTTGACTTGCAGTTGGAGATTCGGGACATTCATGTCCCGAATTGTATATGTACCAAAACCACCGTATACTAAAACATACATTTTTCTCATGAATTTCATTTTCATTAGGAATTCTGCAGAAACTCCTGCTTTAATGTAACTGGGACATGCACGAAAGAACATATACGTGGATACGAATGTTGTATACTATTGTAAAATTGAATTAGATTCACTAATAGCTATGTGCAGTGGCGTGGAAGACGTTGAACTGGAAATAGTCTCCAGTCATCTTCACGAATAAAAGTGACAGTAGTCAAGTTTAGGACGTTACAAAACATAAAGTTCTTCTCAGATAGGAGAATGTATCTTTAATCGGGCGACAGCGACGGGTCATTAATAAATACTCGTTTCTTTTGTTTGGCTTTAATCACAAGAACTATGCAAAAGACGTGTGTCAACTGCGTCATTATGCTCAATATCATAAGTGGGTTTAAGACGGGAAACATAAAACAGTGATGCTGATTATATGCATGAAAGGGTCATGGAAAAATGCAATATCGTACAACTATGAATGAACTATGCAAAGCTGTATTCTAACAGAACAAGGAAATAGTTTCAATTCTAAAACGTCAGCCGAAACCAAAACCACGGCATTTATGTTAGAGACAGAGATGAAAGGACACCACACTATGAGTAACGAAGAAACGAAGAAACGAAGGAAGAAAGCTGTGTCAACATGTGCCAAGAAGATGCATCAGCATATTTTAAATCTCCGCTCGGTTCCCTTTCTGCTTCCTTCTTTGTATCTAGTTAGTAAGTTAGAGAATATCAACTTTTACTATGGTTGTAAATTCTGAAGGAACTAGGAAAATAGGACAAGCGAAACATTTTTCTGTGTGAGTTTTGTTCCCTCCTGAGCCATTAATACGTAGTCATAGTCAAGTGAGCAAAGAGCTTTTGTACAGTGTGAGTGAGTTGCAAATAATGCGATTGCGATCTGTGCAAAAACTAAAATTGCTACCTTTGAAATATTTTCGGTTTTATGTGCTCTGCATTTGAAACTAGTTGTGGGACAGTGTGTGATTTCAACGAAAAGGAAACTGTAAATTGGAAAAGATGATGATGATGTGTGTGTGTAAATTTCCAGCAATATAATATGATTGCTTATCACGTGTCATATTGAATATGCCTAGAAAAAGCAGTTATCTTTTCAAAATGAATGTAAAACAGAACACATATGCTTTATCTGATAGAAACGGAAACTTTTTAAGCAAATAAGACGAACAAGTGTAAACTATGGCTCATGTATTGTAACAAATTTTATAAACTTGACAAACGCCAGGGCTCCAAGTGCATATTTACAGTAAAAGAATTAAGATAAATTGGTTTCAAGGCTGGAAGTCAAGTGCAATATGTTGTAGAATGGTAAAAGAAAAACAGTCTACGATATCTAAGGAAGATAATGTAGGCAAGGTAAATATCCTCACCGGCCCTAAAGAAAGCAAAGGAAACGTGCTGCCTAAACTTATTCCCACGCTACATTGCAAGCATAACATTGGCCAGTCAAATACAGCTAGTGGATTCTTTACATAGAAAATTCGCTTGTTCACAGTTTCCGCTTATTATAAGTTCCTTCTTGTTTTCTTTGATGCCAATCAACTAGAATGGAAATGAAACTTTTTACTCCATTAAGACAGTTTTACAAAGATGAAGACAAAATTCGAAGGTCTTTTTCAACGAATGCAATCATAATTTAATCAATCCATGAGCTTTGATTCTCAATAATCGGTCGTTATGAAAAATTATTTTTAAAAAATAACATAACAATATGCAAGTTACATAACCTTAAAAGATAGCTAAAAGTGCTTTTTGTTATTTGATCTCCAGGCCGCGTAGTAAACTTGATACACTACTAGGGAAAGATATATATTATGTATAGGTGTTCTCTTAGGTTGGGCCAAAAATAGATTATGCATAAAATATGTACAACTCTTTTTGCTTTCCGAGTTCAGACACTTATTGCCTCTTCTCTTTGAAGAAAGTGGTCTAAAAACGGCGTACTTTCTCCAAATGCGGAAGCTAGAGAACAGGACACAGTCTGGCGATTCTCATTTAAAAAGATTCTTTTGTTCTTTTTCTCCTTTTCCATGAAACCCAAAACTTTTACTCTCTTTCAACTAAAACAAAAGTGTACTCCATCATCCATCGTTGTCAAATAAGAAGTTGCTTTCAATGAAGGTGCGCTACCAATGTTTTATTGCAAACGAGGAATGTACATACTTGGCGATTGACACAACGCATCATACATGTGAGCTTGTTATATTTCTTTTAAGGTCACGACCAGAATTATTAGTAGAAACTTTGGCCAACATAATGAATACGACGGGGAACACAAGACCCGCTTTCCTGCTGTGTCTACATTTATCCTGCTGAGATATATATCTCGACATCATATCATATCATATATGAAAATATTATATGGTTTGCATTAAAGCGGAACACGTAGCTTGTTCCACGTCTTTTCCTCAACCCCTTCTTTGAAATCGTTTCTTTTTTCTCTGAATTCGTCTCGAATTCCTTTCCATAACTATTATTGTTCCATCAGAAAAAACGGATGAGGAGGGAAGTGAGATCACAGTTATATTTCGTGAACAAGATTACGACTTTCGACAAAGGGATACTCTTCTTTAGTTCTTTTTCTTTGTGTCTTTGACTTTTTCTCTTTATTTGTTCTGCTAGTAGGGCATACAGAAAAAGGCTTCGGAGTATAGAAACGTGTGCACGTGGATAATTTATTTGGACATTAGAATAGATTTTTGCGCTCCTGCCATAATACATCCATTTTACTCCATTTTTTCCTCAAGAAAGCAGTAAAGTGTGGAATCACATTTTGGTGATCCACCCAAGAAATGATACAAGAAATATGTTTAAAGAAAAAGTGAGCGTATAGACGGCGCAATTTCTAATGTCATTATTTTCAAATATCGCGTTGAAGATGGTCTCCTTGCGGCACTTGGTACTGGTACGGTTGCCGTCTGCGTTTCTTTCATTGCATTACATAGCCTCTACTCACTTTGGCAGTAGCCATCGTACTTATTCAGTATTTTCTTCCCTTCTTTTACCCACCGTCACTTTCTGTTTGTTCCGTTTCCCTTCCTGTTAGTATGCATTTCGGTGAATATTGTAGTTTCTTTTATCCATTTTAGCTCCCGGTTGTGTTTTGTGTGCTCTTCTTAATCTGGCCGTGCAAAATCGTTACACATTTCCTTCCACACCGCCATGGATGACGACAGCTTTGAATCCATGTCGGAGTGGTTAATGCAGAGAGTGGTTTTGTGAATCATGATCATGTGTGCACGTTTTTACTTTGCTGTGCTTTAACTTTATAGTCCACAAGACTGTTTTGTGCTTCATACACCTGCTTGGCTTTTCGTTTGTTTTACAAGCAATAAAAACACGGCAAAGCTAACATTTTTCTCTACCTCTTCCCTCCTGTTTTCCTTTCCCCAAAGTATACACTACGTTTATTCCAGTAAAGGCAAAACTATGAAACTAAACGTGCATATTGCATATTCAATAATACCAACCAATATTATGAGGAAACTGTTTTCTTATCGCAAACCATTCATTGTCTCGTTCTTTGTTTGCTTTGCATGCTGACTGCTCAACAACGTCCTCCTCTGTTGTTTCTCAAAATTTAGTTGCTGATCTTTGCCAGTCTTTGATCTACAAGGTCCCGCTTGTCATTTTTAGTTCACGTCGATCCTATGTAAGCACATCATCTATCTTCCTGCAATCTATTTCATTTTACCGTTACTTCCCCTCCACTAACCAAGCAAACTGTAATTGAATGCATATTAGGGTCGACAAGCCCTTTAGCTTCTCTGTCGGCTGGTATTCTTCTTCTGGTGCACGTGCAAACGTGTTGTAACGCTTGCAGTACTAAAATAGTTAGAAATGGAAATGTCTCTGATGGTGTTTGTTTGATTGAATTTGGGAGGAAATCGTCCGTGAGTAGATGGAAACATTTTTCCATGCCGGTGGGTTATTTGCTGTATTTAAAACATAAATTCACGTGACGCTGATGTTTTGTATTGGAATTTTTTCTTACCGAACTATTCTTACGTTTACCAATGATTTTATGTATGAGTTTCTTAGAAATAAAGATCAAGAAAATAAAACCAGTGTATTTTTTATCAATGCCAGTTTCAATCGATGATATGACATGTATCGTTCAGATTTGGTCAGCTTACTGAAGGGTAGACAGCTAAAAATTTTACTTTCAAGCTCTAGGAATGTCGCCATTATTCTAAATACATACCTAAGTGTGGGTAATATGAGGCCTTTCTTAGCAATTTAGTGCTTATGTTGAAAAAACACCCTTAATGTTTCGAGTTCCACTTTATCAGCAGTCTTTTTTGCAATTTAAAGGGATAGATTTGCCAATTTTTTATTTGGACAACCGTTCTTTTTTCAAGGTATCTAAGTATGCGCTTTGTGTTTTGGTTGGAAATGCCCAACCTAAAGTTAATGGCACATTTGTGACGATATTGGCATTTCGTTGCGAAAGAAAATAAATGGGTTTGCACTTCGTTTCCAGTCTTTCATCTTGCTAGTATTTGTTTGTGTGTACACTGTGTGTACATAGTTATTGTGTTGTCCTTCCTCGGAGAATTACCTGGCCTGAAGCTTATTCTTCTTACAATAAAAACTCCTTCAAGAAAAGATATAATCTTTCCGAGGAATCCACGAGTACAACCATCATGCTCGGATTGCAATCACCTTGGAATGTTTGTCTTTCGTCATTGGAATGGTCTCTTGCGATGTGTCAGGAGAATAGCTAAGAAAAAGTAAGCTAGTTGTTTACACGTACTTACAACCCAAACTGTACTTTACTGCACGGACTGAATATGATAATTTGATTTGACATCGACATAATCTTATTTTTTCGAGGTCTACTGAGAACAAATCTAGGTTTCATGAGTATTAGAATACGGCAGATTATAAAAAGATTTTGTTTCGTCATCATCCCCTGTAGGATTAGATACGTAACAAATAAATTAAGGATATTCAAGTTTAAGAACGCGCAGACTTTATGTATAAACTTTTAGACTGCGGACACATTATATTACATATTGTAGTACAGACAATATTCAGTATGTGTTCCTCCTTTATTGCTGTACAGAGGACTAAACAAAAATAGCCAACTTTGTTTGTTGTATAACTCAGAGCAAGAAGAAGTGTCATCATTGTTTTCACTTGGAGATGGTTTTACTTCCAAGAAATGGGATAGAAAGTAGAGATGATTTTTAGCGTTTCAGAGCAAATTATATGAAGTTACGTATGCTTAGGTACGCTAAAACGAAATGATACCAAAATGAAAATATGTACGTATACGGAATGTGCACTAGGAAAATGAAAGACAATAAAGGAGCACATCAGTAAAAACAGTAAAAAGAGTCTTTTGGGTGCGGTAATCAAAACCTTGCCTGGTCTCCGCTTGTCTTTCCACCTTTTTGTCTTTTTTTCAGTTTCTGTTTGTTCTGTCTGTACTGATCAGGTATCCTCGAATGCGTGTTATTGTATAACTTTTTCTTTCCACACTGACAGTAATGCAATAAGTTAAAGTAATGATGTTGGAAACGAGAATGGAATTTCCTGGCAATAAAATAAAACGTGTGTTTGTGAGAAAATTGTTTGACGGAGGTGTGACTTTGTTGGGTGCAAAAAGCTTTCTTTACGTTACGGAGGTGGCGGCGGTGGTATCATTTTACTATCTTAAATAAATCTTGTTACAACCGTGCATTTAACATTTTTGTAGGTTTACCATGATGATATTATAAAAGCATATCTGAGAACAAACATCGTGTTTTCAAACGGAGGTTTGAACGTTAACTGACAATAATACTGTCAGAGAATGCAATGTTTATTTACACATGTCAATGCGCTGCTCAGTAGTGAATTGCAGCAGATGCTATCCTCTATGATATAAAAGAGACGCATTTCAGTTTGAAGCAAGGATAAATTCAAATAAATGCAAATTCTTAAGTTTAAAGTGAGAAAAAACGAAAAATTATTGCAAATTCCAAGGTTTCTTTGAAGCAAAGACAAGAAATGTTTAATAGACGTGCTTTCACAAGCAAAGCTGGCATTTCAAAGGATCTCTATTCAAACCTGTTTAGGTATGATGAAGCAATAAGCTCTAACGCACACGATGGTTCATCCGTATCAAGTAAACACAATAAACCTTTACAAGTCTTTATGACTTGTACAATCTTTAATGACGTGTTAAACCAATGGAATAGAATACGAAAGGAATAATTTAGACATTTATGTATACTATATATGAAAGCTGATATAACGCTATGTCAAGTTATGTAATAACATTATCATTTTGTGATTTGTTACAAAGAAATTCATTGAGTCACCGTTCTTCCAAACAACATATGAGTAGTCGAGTCAGTTGAGTGGATCTGGATCAGTTTCAATTTAATCAAATTTTTCGATGATACGCAAACTGTATTTCTAAAATTTTATAACTCTTCTGTTTTAAAATTAAAATTACTTCCCACAAGATATTTATACTGAAGGTTAAACCGTCTTGAAAACACTGTTCATGCGTAGTAGAAACGAAGGTTTACATTTACGTACATATAAGCTAGGTTTCTTGATAGGTTTCACTTCACCCCAATTGATGCAACCTGAATAACCTCATGTATTTTCTTTAATCAAACTCATACCAAGAAACTTAGCTGGGTTCGTGCTGTTTCCTTTTTCCTGTATTTGTATCTTTTTTATGCAATTTTAGCACTTTATTTGATGATGAATCGTGCAACATAACTAAAATCTTAGACTTGTGTAAAAAGCTTATTAAAATTGCTTACCTTGATTTGATTGGCTTTAAACTGATAGTTTCCTAAACTTGTATTTACAGTATGTAACTGCCGCTGCAATCTGATGTTCAAAGTCCTTTTTTAAAACAAAGTTTTTGAATTCCAATAGTGAATAAAACAAAATGTTCAAGAGCAGTGAAATATCCATTTAAAGTTTCTGAAAATTAGAATATTTAATGTTTTTCACAGATTCAAACTGCAAATTCACTTGTTGCAAGCTTTTTTTCTTTGCACACAGTGAAAGAAGATACTATGTTTTGTTGTGCAGTATAATTAACAAGCTGCACACTAATCTGTTGTAATTTGTATGATGAACGTTCTAAAGCAATTTGCACTGCTATTAGGGAGTGAAAGTCAGTCACAACACAAAAACAAAAGTTCCTTGATATGGGCAATGTGACACGCGGCGGAGACCAACTCTGGTTGTTGTATGGTAAGTAGTGATGATTATTATGACTAGATGTGATGCACCATGAGTAGCTGACTGGAATGAGGCATCAGCATCAAAGTTTCTACCTATTTCTCTCTGAATATAGGTTGTCGCTGAAGTTGCTTTCGCCTTGCTCCTGTGCTGGTGAGAGAAAGAAAAGCCAAGTAAAGCATGCAAGGAGATTTTTATATGCTTTCTGGGCGGCTGGTTGTGGGCACATAAAGTGAAATACAACTTAGCTTGCTGCGTTCCCTTATAAAAGCGCAAGTTGAGAATGGACAATCTCATGAAAGTTGACTCAATCCCTTTCACTGTTCGTACAGAGCGAGAGCAAACCAAAGCTAAAATGATGTGTTCTGTCCTAGAGAGCTGTTATTGCTGAAGCCACTGTTGGAACTGTTGAGCTGGTATTTGAAGTTAGTATTGAAGTACATAAACCGATGAGGAAAAAGTCATGCAAAATGCAAAATTATAGTCAAGCTGGACATCATGAGCTGCTCTGGGCGTTGTAAAAACCCAAATAAAGACGACATCAAACGATTTCGAAACGCGCATATAAGTTTACCTATTTACTAAATTAATAATAGCAGCATTTGCACTTCTCACTTTAATTTTAATTTGCTGACGTACTTTTATAGTTAATAGTTTGGTAAACCTTTCTCTACCTCACAGCAACTTTATTGCTAAAGGTTCTAAGGCTAAGTTTTATTAACGTATCTGTAAAAATACATTGCATTCACACGATGACTGTTAATCAACTATGAGGTACCCAATGGCATTTATTAAACCGAATTATTACTTTGACATGTTTGTGATTAAGTTGCCGAAATTGTCTTCAAAATTTGTTCAAAGTCAGTCCTAAGTACCTCATTTGAATGAAATTACTTGCTCTTCTTATAATTAAACTAGTACCTGTGCTGCATGTGTACCAGATATTAATGCGGCAAGTAACTAATAACCGCGCAGTAAATTGGTAATACAATGATGAGTACGATGGGAATTTTGGGAAATGAGATGATACTCTCACGTGAAGACTTTATTGAAAGATATTGAGAAATACTTTCATGAAATTTAAGTACAACCTTGGGATTCTATACCGAGTAAATCAAGCTCCAGACCAAGGTTAATACTATTGCATTGATGTCTAAAATACAAAAATGAATGCTCTTGATGCACAAAGGAATATAATAAGGTGCTCCTTGTCAAGGAATGCGCACAATATAAAATTAACTGAACAAAATGACAAAATATAACAAACCTTACTGGTTCGGTTCGTTAAAGTTTGTATGAAACTACACATTCTTGGTTTGGTTTGTGACTCTTGGTAGTGAAAACACTCACGTGTGACGCAATCTTGGAAGCAACGATAAAATTTGAGTGGAAAGTATATGAGTCAACAATGTGTACATCCCCTAAAGAATATGTACTTGTCACTATGCGAAGGAATGTCATTTACTGGGAAAGCGTGGGCAAATGTTGTATGATCATTTCATTTCGCTAGAATTGACCAACCCCGCTGGCTCATGAATATGCATGCAAACAAGCAAATCAAGAAAACAGTAGAAGCGACTCGCGACTCATACGCGTATGGGAATGTTTAGGGTTATCATCAATTCAAGTTGAAAATTGCGGCTCCTGCCTTAAAATAAAATAATTAAAGAAAACATACTATCTGCCCGCATTATCTGACCTTGTACCTATCTCTGTGAATGAAAATAGTTTGTATGTAAAAGTGCTTTCAGAAGAAACTCAAAAATGTATGAACCAGATTTAAAACTATCCGGAGGGGACTGTAGACTGGAGAGGACAAATTCAGTTGGCAGTTGTGGTTTGCCAGGATGAATTATACCTTATTTCGGTTTTTTGTCCGCTCATAAATCCCACTTCCCTCACATTAAAAGCAATTATTTTGATAACTCTATGGTCCACTAAATAATGGAGAAGCGTTAAGAATTTTCTGTGCTTTTTGGCAGCAATAATTTGATAGTCTTCGAGTTTTGTAATAAATTACAAATTATGTGTAATATATGCAATAATATGAACACAATATAGGTATCTATGTTTAACATTTGTTTGAAATCTTTAAGTTTTTATAATTGTATGCTGGTTTTTCAAAAATTCAATACAAGCGTCATGTTTTAGTTTTAGGAACAGAAACGTGTCCTTAAAGAAAACATTCCTTTATGCAAAATTATTCATCTGCTGTTGAATTTGAATGCGTAAGTGAATGTGATGTGAAAGCAGTAAGACAAGTTAACGTCTAAAAGAAAATAAATTCAGTTTCTCACTCTATTGAGCAACATATGATCTGAATGCTGATGTACAAATAATTGAAACCAAAGAGGTATTGATGGTAAAATGGCTGTGAAGCCAAGTTGTTAGGCTTGAGACAAGAAGCAAGTTCCGAATCTATAGAAGTCAATATTGTCAAATGTCAAATAGACAAAAGTAGACTAGATTGTTGGATCACGTTTACTTTTTTACTGGTGATTTTTACTAACGGGTGAATTCGTACATGCTGTCATTAACTAATCACCAACGGCAGAATTTTTTATTCTCAGTACATTCGATTGTATTCACATTAGGCACTAGGCACGTTACTACATATAACAGCAGTGCTTAGGAGAATGAGCAAAATGTGTACATGTTGTAAAAGGTGAGTTTCATAAAAAGCAAATTTATATAGACATTTTCATTTTTATTCGTAAAGTTTTTGGAATAATGAGCGGGAATGAGAAAAAGCTTAGCGCTTTCATCACATCCGTTTATTTTATGGATTAAAGAGCTACCTATTTACTCCCAACTATAAGGGATCTTCGTCGCCTACTCACACTTTGTGCGGGTACTTCTGATTCAGCCGTCACCACAGTTGTTTTTTCCGCAGCTGCTAATGCTTCTGCAGCAGCACTTTCTCTCTTTTTCCTTGCATTATCCTTTTCCTTGTTTGCAAGCATTTTTCTTTTTTCTTGTTCGCAAGCTAAATGCAGCTCATCCGGCCACAAAAATTCCGGAACTGGCATATTCAAAACTGGGAATCCACCGTACTGGTCACAGTTGCTAGTTTTGCCTGTTTCACCATACAAGAAGAGACCACAATTGGTGCCCAGCATCATATCCAAACCTTGGTTCAAAACTGAAAATTCCTTCTTTGTAGGAAACTCATCCACGTACTTCGTTAAGGCCGTGAACAGAGAGTAACCTTGTAGCATAATGTAGTCTGCCAGTGATGGCTCTTTTGAAATTATTCCGAGAACGGTTCTGATGTGTTTCTTCATATCAACTACGTCAATTGGACAGGAAAAAATTGAATAAACTTTTTACAATGAGGGTACATGGATAAATATTTTAGGTTTTTTTTTTGTATTACCCATCGAACAGCCAGGATTACCACCAACCAAAACATTTTCCTTTAGCCCTAGAGCAGTTTCTAAACCAGCCAATTCTCCTTTGAAGTCATTTAAAACTGACCGGTATGGAATCATAGTTGTAAATACGTCCCGAATAACTTTTGCCAGCATAGTTCGTAACGGTACATTACTCGACACTGGCAACGGTGCTTCGATTTTACTCATGACCGCTTGAAATGTTTCCAAATTTTTTACTCTGAACTTCTCAAAGTTGGAATAAAATGTATTTACAGTATAACATAGAGTTTTGATCCCATAAAACAGCACATCCGCCATTTGTGATATGGGTCCCTTGCCTTTTGTTGAACAGTCTAGAATGCATGCCCATTTATCGGAAAGAATGTTCATTCCACGACAATTATCCGCACATTTAGAAATTTCCTCCTCTATCGATTTTATTGCTGATTCAATATCCAGCTCATCACTTAGCTTCCTTTGGTTTTCTAAGTTTTCTCTAAATGCTTTGACTACATCAGTTCCGGCATTTTGTAAAGTTACTTTGCTTCTCCTTCCTGGCCACTCTGAGTCGTCAGATCCAAATTTATCTTTGTCCCTGTGTTTTCCGACGGGCAACCGAGCTTGTAGATCCAGTTGGTCGTTTGTCAATGCGCTATTGGAATCTTCGTCAAAGCCATCTGAAAGATTGAACACACACTTTTAGTTATAAACCTAAACATCAGACATCAGATCCTTTCAAACAATATTCAACATTTTACTTACCACCCACTCCTGCGTCAACATTTGGAACCCCAAGGAAAAATGGCTCGTCTAGGAAAAGGTCAGAGCGTTTGAAGCCATCATCTACAACAGAAAAATACATAATTATTATTATACAATGAAGTTTCTCAATACATGTACACCTGGAGTAACTGATTTTATTTCACCAACCCGGTGAGGGTAAAGAGAGTGCTTCTGAGACGAAAAGTAAAAATGAAATTAGCACAGTGATCATTACTGTAATTTGACAGTGGTTTTATTTGTTATTCGAGTGTTGTTATATCGCCAAATTAAGATATATCATTTGGAACTTGCTAACTTTACTGGTCTCAATGAAATGAAAAGACGTGCTTGTGTTTAGTCATGCAAAATATGTTGTAAATTAACAAATTATAGAGAATACGCTACAATGGTTTTGTAGGATACACAACGCTGAAGTTGTAGTTCTAGAAAATTTTGAATGATAAAGCAAGTTCCAAGAACTGTAGGTACATGCACCTTAGAAATTGAGTAAATGAAAAGTCAATTGTTTTTCACTTTTATGATAAAAGTTCTATCATTCAAACAAGCAACGATAAAATTTACCTCATTTTACCATTATTGCATGAATTCTTACTTGAGATTATTGAGATACAAATTCTCAGCTATATTACTTTCAAATTACACATTGGAATACATAGAAATGGGTGGATAATATATGGCTGGTCGTAAAATGTAAGAAAGATGAAACTATAAAAGCGTAAAGCTGAAGAATGTACAGACCATTGAGGATAAAAAACATATATTTCTCATTTAGATTTAAATTATGCACAACCTCCGTGCTAAATTTAGGTCCAAAGGTCCAATTTTTTGCCCATTACGGCAGACTGCACAAAAAGGGAATTTGGTAGTTCTCAATGTTTATAATTTCATAATTCCTAATTTTTATGTTACTTGTTACCGGTTTTTGAACTATCGAATCTGATAACTAGAACTAATAATATGCATTAAAAGGAAATGAACATACAACGTGTACCTGTTTGTTTGTGCATTAATAACTCAAAATACAAAACAAACAGGCGAGTAAAGATTTGTTTCTGGTAAGTCATGCATACCACCATTCTTTTCTCGGAATTGGATTTTTTATCTACCGATAAATAAAACTTTTTGGGAGTACGTCTGGCTTCTGAGTATTACATGCGAAAAAGTTTCAGTCTTTCATTCCTTATACGGGCTTGGCTAGAATAACCACAATTTATGTTCCGGTAACACGTGTGAAGATAACTACAAACTCCGTCGACTGGCGGTTCTGATGCTCTCATGGCACTGTGCCAATACCCATGCTCACACTGAACATGGAAAGAAACTTGCTACCTTTTCTAGGCATTTTTGAATATATTTCCATCGCACTTGGGATTTTCTCTGAATTATATTATCTGTTTTTGTGAACAGTAAGTAAACAAGTTTCGAAAAGTGTTCGGATTCTATAAAAAATTGAAAACAAGAATTTGTCACCTATCTCAGCAGATAAAAATTATTGATAATCAAAATTTAGTTCTTAGGAAATATGAATCAACCTAGATTCAATATCACTTTTTGGTTGGTGAAGTCTGGTTTTTTATATATTCACTCTTTTCTTTCAGAGCAAAAGAATTATACATACATAGTTTCCATTAAGAAATTTCGCCTAGAATCGAATAAAGTCTAAACTAATATTTCTATATGTTGTAAAACCGAGTTCATTGTTTCGGTCAGCATCAAGTTTACAGCTTCTCAAAGCCAAAGGGTCCCTACTTTAAATTTTAAAATATTTTTCTAAAAGCTGGTAATTAGGGTGCTCAAAAACAAAAATTACTCAAAATTCAATTTTTTTCTTGTAGTGTAACAGATTCGAGTCACTGTACGATGTGATATAAGCGGCCGAAGGGCGCTTAACCGTGTACACACTTCATAACATAACCGACCCTAAACATAACCTAATCTTACTTGCTTCGCTCGCGTTTTCTAAAGAATTAAATTGGCATGAAAACCCTTAAAACTCAACTAAAAATCCCAAACTAAAGTCTCATACCATTTGACAAAAATGATAACGGCAATGGGAGACCCTTCTCTTCATGGAACCCGAAACTTGAGAGCCTTCAGTTTAGGGCTCCATAAAGAAAAGGGATTTACCATTTTAATGGAGCTCTAAACTTGATGCTCCCCCAACGTTTCAGTAATGTAAATTAATGCTAGCACTATGTTTTCACTGTTTCTTTCAATGAGAATTTCTTAAGCGTAAACCAAATTCAAATTCAGTAGCAGGGAAATATATATAATTAATTACAGCAATAATTTATACACGTGCGACCAACTTATTAAAAATCATAAATGCATAAAATAGTAATAAGGAAAAAAGCATAAACGGAAAACTTGTATTTTTAATAGGTAGATTTGCTAGCAAAGTATCTGTCCGTCTAGTGGAAATATTTTGTAAAACTTTTTTGTGCGACCTCTTAGCATTTTAAAAAATCAATTTACTTTGGAAGCGTGAAAGTAACTGTTAATGAAAAAGCAAAAAGAATTTTAGAAGAGATACATAGTAAAGGAAACTTGCTGCAAAAACATGATCGTGTCAAGTTGTTTTAATATTGTACATACATTTATGTGCTTATATAATAGCCAGAATTTGGCCTTTACTTACTGGAGCCTCCTTGAACGCTAATGCACTTTCTTAAGAATTTGGAACGGAAACAACTGTGTATCAATATTGTATCCGTTCTCCATTCATTCAACTTCAACAAAATGTGTTTTCCATGCATTTGATAATAAACACTTGAAGCTTCTCCATCCATGTTGCTTTCACTGTTGCTCCAAAAAGTTTGAGCTCGTTTATCGTTCATCATCTCAGAGTACATGAAGTGTCAAGGGAGGCCCACAACTAGCTAGAGGAAGCAAGGCGTTAAGTAACATGATATACGTCTTGTCTAGATTTTACATGTATTACAAATACACTACCAATTCAAGAACTCATTATTTTAATGGTAAATGCGGGTATGAAGGAAACTAAAACACGTTTTATACACTCATGTAATTCCTATTTATTTGCAGTGGGATTATTTCAGAACAAATTACAGAGTACAGATGCACTTACAATCCACCAACAACTAGGAATAAATAAGGTCTTAGAAATCTCCTTGTCGAGTCGATCGTCATTACACGTGTGTATGACGCATTTACATTCGACTTGCTTGTTCCTAATTGCTAATGATGCTTGCTATTCTACTCCCACCTTTCGGATGCTCTTTTCTTACGAATTCTATGGAGGTCGGCTTGTAAAAGAAATGGGGTCTTTTCATGGGGCTTTTACTTTAATCAACATCAATGTGAATCTAAGAGGACATTAAGATCAAAATAGGATTTCATTAAAATATTCTGTTAGAAGTTATTGTACATAAAACAGGAACCAAGTATATTTCGCTATTTGTGACCTTAAGCACTTCAATACAAATGTGTACTAAAACAGTTATATATTATTACAGATTATTAAGAAAGTATCTCTGTGAGACATTGAGTTTAATTTGTATAACCGTCAATTTACTAAGACTGTTTAGTTGGAATAGTATATTAAAAGCATTCTTCCGAATGTCAACAACAATCATTTCGGAAACCGACTACAATCATAAACTGAGCGTTTCGCAATTGACAAATTATATTGTTTGTAATAAATACATTTGCATTTGCAATGAGTGTAGAATGCTTGCTACTTTTAAAGTTAAAAGACAGTGTGGATTTGCAACAATTTACTCTGCCAATAATCAATAGGCACCGATTATTAATATTAATAACAACTTATTATGAATAAACCGCGAGCAAGCGTCACATAGAGCAGCTTTTAGTGTTATGGTGTCATAAGTGGTCACCACTTAGTGGTGCCAATGGTATCCACATCTCAAGAACTTTTGAATGAGCATATAAAAACATTGAAAAAATCAATTCTATTTCTTTCTTTGAACCAATCTGAAAGAAAAATTAGTCAAACCGTTTGCGATTTTTTATCGCTATGCTCACATCGTCGTGGGACATATTACTCGCATTCATGATACTATTCAGCAGTCAAGTAGTTCTATTTACCACAGAGTACAGAGCCAGTAATTTAAAACTTGAAATGGTCCTTTAGCGAAATTGTAGGAATAGAGTAGCAGAGCAGTGATAGATGATACGGCTATACGACACATCATTTTCAGCCATTTCGGTGACAAAATTAGTTATTTTACTGGTCATATTTGAGAAATCTCTTGAAATCCACACTCACAGAAGCATGCAAATACAAATATGTCCAAAGTTCAACTTGTCAGTAGGAACTCGTCCTTTTATAGCTATTCTTGGCTAGTTTTCTTCGGATGAAATAATCTTAGACAGTGTAGTTTAGCTGTAATATAAAGAAGTTGGAAACTGACGGAAAGTTTTAGCGTAGATCTATAAAAAATACTTTGGTCGGATTATTTAGCTAATATAAAGTTAATCTAGTTGGATTTGCAAACAAACTTTGGACAACATTTTATTAGATCCTACAGCATTCGTGCGCACTACAAACATCCCACACAAATTGTGTAAAATTAATACGAAGATACCCCTTTAAATCCTTCAAAATTAATCAGCCTCTTGTTTCACATCGTAAGTTTATGTTGGTTGTATTGAAGTAAAAACATCCATAATGTTTCCAGACCAGAATTAATATTACTAGAATATTTCAGAATGCCAAGTGTACAATATAATGTATTCAATATCTGGTACTAATTCGTGCGGAAAGTCTTGGAAACTTTGAAGCTATAGTAGCTTAACCCAGAGTACAGGAGCCACATGTTACTTAAGCTAAGTTGGTGAGCTTACCCATAAATTATATGAAGCTACTTACTGGTAAAATAATTTGTGCCATATTGTGTCCTATGATTTGTTTGTATTATTTATTGTAATTCTCCCATTTTACTCCTGGTCTTTTATTATGTGGTAATATAATTATGGACTTTTCAGAATATTATATACTGCTTATAAGCAATTGTTGTTAAATTACCAAAAAAGCACAAATAAAATACAATGCAGCTCAATTTATAAAAAGTCACAAAAAAGAACATTGAATTTGAACTTTGAACCGTGTTAGCCTTCATTTCATAATGTTACATTATAAAGAAATGATTTCTTTCATCTTCATCTTATTTAATTAAGAAGTCGAGTTTTCGGCTTTATAGTATCTTTTGTATGTATCGGAACAAACTGGGGATCTGTCTTGCAACATGTTACCTTTTGGATTTTACAACTGGCAACTGGTTACGGGTCACCAATGTGTATTATCATAAGTTTAAAAATTACTTCAGTGTTTGCTTTACATACCAACTGACCAAAGCTCTAAATTTACGTTTGCATTTAAAGTGCAGATAATACAAATTATTTTTAATAGATTTTCATTTTATCGTTTTTGAAAATCATTTATTCTAAAACTAAAAAGAAGCATATAAC
>CM056169.1:14677286-14763565 GCA_029691765.1 Entomobrya proxima
AAGCACGCATCAAATTTGCTTTAGAAGTTTTGTGATCTAAGAATATGTAACGATGACGTCACTTTGTGAAATCAAAATAAATGGGAATTAGGGAAAACATTATCCTTCCGTTTGTACGATTTTTACCAATGTTACCTTTCGTGTGCTTTTACCAAGATTTTTTCTACATGTCGTGTTTCTAACCATATAACTCCACGTGAAATTCTGTAAAGTAGATCAATTGATATATGTAACCCCTTTTATGATAATACAAATCCACAAAACTAGAAAAAAATTTCTGTATACCCTTTCTCTCATAGATTTACATAATCCCTTTTGCAGCTTCATAAAAAATACAATATTTTAAAAGTAAAAACCCTTTTATGTATAATGCTTGACAACCTTTTGTGGGCATCTTAGAGAATTGCAACTCAAGCAAAGGGAAAACCGTAACGAGAAAGCAAACAAAAAGTAAATCACAAAAAACTACTGAAATCTATCTACTCAAAAAGATTGCTACCAACTCTAAAGGGAAAACGAAGAGAATTTAAGCATTTGCACAGATAAGATGCTTTCTAAAAGCAGCAAATGTTTTTTTACATTCGCTAAGTTCGCATTCCACCATCTTCTTCATATTAGCAGACGTCAGACGTAGAAGGCATAATACAGTAAATGCAGTTCTATTCTCTATTGTATTCATCTGCCAGTCAGCACAAATACTTCCTTGAACCATAGCACTCATCCTTGATGTGATATTTTGTTATTACATTCAAGTAGCTAAATCCGGCGATTGTGCACTCTTAAAATACGGTTTTTCTAATGCACAGACAATCGTTGTTGACACGCAGTGTTTTCTAGGTTTTACAGCTAGCCGCGCCGCGTTGCCAACATCAGGCGTAATTGACCTCCAAATAGTTTTGTAGAATTTATAACAAACTGTAACAATAGTATAGAGACAGACTCCATCAAAATTGCAGTGGTAGGCGTATACCAATTGAATAAAAAAACTAAAAGTATGAAGTATTTCTTTATAAAATTATGATATTAACCAAAATTATGAGATACATCGTTTCGGTCTTTTTATATGATGACGGAACAAAAACCGAGTGTTAATGTACTCTCTTATCCACCATTCGTAATATGCACGGCAACATTTGTACGTGTTTATTATGAATACATTCTCATAATTCTTCCTGATAATACGGTTTCAATACCGTAGACAAGTATATCTCTCGGCAGTGAGCTGAAGTACCCTTCCTGTATCCTTAGCAAGCATGATCAACCTAACCTTGACCTTGTTTTTCTTCTACTTCAGGCCTAAAATCACTTTCGTTGTCATCCAGGCATATACCTAATAACAAAGCACAATGCTGAGTATGCATACAAATTACAAATCTACCTTGCGTTGGAGTATAATAAACTGTGGGAATGTTTGCCGTTTTCACAATCTGGTGAAGACAAAGAAGAGTAGTAACAACAAACTGGATCTGCTTTCATTTTCTTCTCGATTTTTACGAGTTCACTTCGTTTTAGCCGTAAACAAAAAATGACAGCGCAGTGGTGTGTGTTGTGTGTTCAGTCAAGATGAAAGGAATAATATTTAGTTAGGCATATGCACACGTCTGTACAAAGGTTTCGTTCCTAATAAACACAGAAGCTTTGCTTTACGATGATGAAGCATCATGCGCTAGACTAATTAAATTAACGGAATGTATGTAACAAGGCGGACAGCGGACAAAACTTTCTCTTCATAAAAACTGAGGCTTATGAAAAACCGAAGGTCAGAGTAACGTTTTGTCCTGAAGGTACATTTTATCTACACTGAAGTGAAGCGTAAAAATCCAGCCATTGTGTTTTCAAAATAGTTTATGGAAAAGCACATAAGTAATACATTATATTGAATATACAAAAATATGCAATATGTGTGTACATACAAACGTGTATCTATCTATACTATTTTACACTATGCAATACTGTACCACGCAGAAAAAGTAAAATTTAAAAAAGGGCACAGCGATAAAGTACGTAATTTATTATTGGTCCCTTTACTGTGCTTTGTTGTCCATGACCTTCTGTAATAATTTTAGTTGAAAGTTGATGCTACATTACAAGATGCGATAAAAAACACAATACATAAAAATATTCGTCTGGATGAAAACTTTCATTTTCCACATGAAAGTAGAATACACTCTCAACTATTATTTATGAGCTCATACTTGTCTGTAAATTTAAAACAGCACACTGGACTATCCCTATAAAAGACTCTAAAAACTTCGGCATTCTACATCAAGTCGTCGTTTTATTGTCATCTAGTAGTAGCATTTCATTAAAAAACTAAGTTGTGGTTAGGATAAATTGCAATTAGCATTATCAAAATGGACGCTATTAAGTACTTTTTCTTGTTGGGGACACTTTCTGCCGTGGCCGTTTCTGCCCTTGGTGCCCCCGATGATACAAATCCAGCTACTGGTAATTTAGAAAATATTTTTCACTAACTAATTTGAAAAGTGATAATTATATAAACCGAACAAAACTCCATAGTGTGTGTGAATTATAGGTTTAATTTACAAAAAATCTTTCTTATTGTATGAATTGTTAGAAATCAAGACAGACGCAGAAAAGCCACGGGATCTTTTCGGTGACCTTTTTTCGGGCATGGACATCAAGGTGGACCAGTTCGTGAGCCAAGGAACAAAAGTTATCCAGAAAGTGACGCAAAGTCAAACAGCAGGAGGTCACACGGTGGTAAAGACAGAGGTTACTGAATTTTCTGGCACTAACCCAGGTATGCAAAGAAAGTGTTTAAAGTACAAAAAAGTTTAGCTGATTATGCATTCAAACGGCAAAAGTCATAATGTACCGTTGTTAATATTTTATATTTTTATATGCAGCTGGATTCCGCTTCAAACGTGACCTGTTCGACCATTTTATGGACAATGTGGACAACAAGATGGAGGCTGCTCACCAAAAGCTGGCTGGAGCGGTAGCGACTGGGGTCAACATGGCTTACGATGCCAAGAATAAGGTACATCAAGTGCTACAACAACACTGATAGCCAAGCACCATGGTCTGACCGGTCTCTCCACACTCCACTTTCATTCTTTTTTCAGTTCAAAAATTTAATTTATTCACAAGTCAACTAATATTCCTTTAATAAAAAATGAATTCATTTACATTTGCAGCATAATTCAGTATTAAACCAAATTGTTGAATATACATAATTGCATCAATGAACCAGTATTAAACTTCACAAAAACGCAAAACAAATGAACCCCGTGATCGTAACACAGAAAAGTATTGCACGCACTCAAGCATCAGCACTCAAGTCCTTCCATGAACCTTTCCCACTTGCTCATTCAGAGATTCATTTTCTAGCTCTTGTTTACATATACGTCTATTTTTACCCAGGCCGAACTCCAGAGTATGTATCGTATTGATCATTTTCCTTCAATTTATTGACACTTTTTAGGGAGACCTTGAACTTTACTTGAAGGGAGAGCTTTGGGATAGGGGACCCAATAAACACGTCCAGTTTGCTCAGATTCTACCTACGCATTTTCATATGTATGTCGTGCATAGAATCGAAATTCTAAGACTGTCCTTTGTTCCTTGTTCTTTCAGGCTCTGCTGAGTTAATATTTCGTACATCTTTTGATTTTGAGGTTTGGTCGAGGAAACACGTACTTCAGAGTTTCATCACCAGCAAAGGGAAATTACATTTCAGACTTTTCAGATACAATTACATAGAATATATGTGATCAGCCTCTTGTTTCACAGCTTCCACTGAGTTTGTAACTTTTATTTGTAGCTCAGTATATCGTAGATTTTTTACTTTAAAATAACAAGAAATTCAAAATTCTGCTGCTGGTATAATACATTGTCACCGTTAAAAATTTAGCAATTTGCAAAGTTCTATTTTCCTTACTCAAATAGTTTTTTCACCATGATAAAAGTAATTTTTGTCGGGTTTGTTCTTGCAAATCTCATGATGATCATGGGTCATCCGACATCATCATATCCAAATGAAGAAGGTAAGAAATATTACCAACAAATTACATACCAACAATTCAGCTTTTGTAAAAACTAGAATTTCAGACAAAACTTTATTGAAGCATTCTGGATTCTGGACGCAAACATAATATGTAACTCTAAAAATGCTCCAATTAAGCACATATAATTTGTATATTTCTTGCAGCAAATCCTGCTCATCCTGAGCAATCGTCCCCACCGGAAACTCGAGGAATCTTCTACGACTTGTACAAGGACAAAATCATTCCGACCGTGGTAGTGCAAGTACCTGGTGGCAGCCCTCCTCCCCCTGAGGACGTTGGAGAGAGCATCTCACTTGGAGTTGTGAAAGCCACTGTAACACTTGCAGACTCTGGATTACAGATAGCTCAAGACATACTGAAAACAGTTCAAAGTGAAATTTTGGAAGCTTTTAGACCGGAATACCAAACTGTGCCTCATGCATGATCTCTCTCGTTTGACAAACTACTAATATTATGACATCATGTCAGGTTATTGTAAATTTATGGTCAGGAGTAGTGTGTTTTTAATTACACCAATATATGTTGTTTGTACTCGTTTTTGTTGACAGTTATTATCAAGATAATTTTAATAAAGTTGTTCACATTGTATTGTATTTTAATATAAATAACTGGTATTTACCATCATTATTACCATCACTTACTGTTTTAAAAACAATTGCCAAACTTTTACTTCATTAAAATTAAATTTTTATTCCAAATAGTGTATCATTTAATACTACAAGAAACATGAATTAGAAATCTCCAGTAGTAGGTTAGTAGGTTCACGAGTTTTGAAACTACCAATAAAAATGTAAAATGTTACTAGTTACAAGCATACTTGACTACATACAAAAAAAGAGCATGGGTCCGTCAGAAAAGTAAAGATGAAAGAGTAAAATTCAAAAGCAAAAGGGATGGCCCTCTATCGCTCCGATTTAAGATTTTGTGAAGCGCTGTAGTGTTCTAGAAAAATAAGCATTTTCTCTGGCACCGCTTGCGCTTTTTACAACAAAGGAATGTTCTCACGGGCTTCCGTTCGGTAGTGGGGCTCTCTGTATTGCAAAGCAGAACTTTCATTCTGTACTTTCAGTTGGAATCATTTCATAGCCAACAAAACCGATATGTGGCATTGCTATTGCTAAAGTACATTAAGTTGTTCTATTATGTGAACGTTTATTCCAATAAGCTTGGGTATCATGACATGTACACATAAAATGCGCAACAACTTGTCTATCCTTATCGAACAGGAAATCTTTATGTCTAATAGAAATGGCACATCAGGAAAAGAAAAACAGTAATTATTATTCAAGTACGTTTACTGCATTATCATAACATCAAGCATAAACGGAGCAATAAAAACTTGATTTAACCCAGATATCTGCTATTAAGAACTATAATCATACTACTGCATTAACAGTGTTCAGTGTTGGTAGTTTTAACTTAAGGTGCGACATAACATTTATTATATGTCGTGCATTTATGCATATTTTCAATATGAAAGAATATTTAAAGCACAAAAAATGGATGAACAATAATTAGATTTAGACTTTGATATGCTTTTAATTTTCAAAACTTTCAACTTTAAATTTGTTGTAGGGCAGACAAAAAAGCAAGGAATACAGCAGAAAAGTAAGCAAGCAGCAGCAGTGATGTAAGCAAGCACGAAAAAATAAAAATGGCTAAACTAATGTTGCTTTGTTTGATGAGCAATTTGGACCAATATATCTGCACAACAATAATAAATTATTATTAATAATACATTGAATAATACAATTTTTGTTTACAGAAGATTGATATTGATTCATGATTCGCCAAAAAATTGCTGTCAGCTCAGATTAACTTTAATGAACCTTGGTCTTGGAATTTCCATAATTCACATAGTTTTTAGATTGTACTACGTAAAAATTAGAAATAATTGGCTTCATTACGCATCGTCGGAAAAAATAATTTTTCAAGCCATGCAACCTTAATGTTTAGCTGATTACCTTTGGCTTGAAGCACATTCCTATGATTATTATATCCTTTGATTTTATGGACCCTGGTCAAACAAAATTTCTTTTGGTATAAGTAAAATGTAAAAGTATAACTGACGTAAACCTTAAAATGAAAAAATATATAATAGTATTTTACTTCACAGAGACAGATGTAAAATGTAAGCTATAGTAATGCAGCTATATTTGTAGGATTTAGTGATTTAGTATGCGAAGCATTAATGTAACATCCTTTTAAGATTAATAACATACGAAGCTAATTTATTGCCTTGTTACACTATTTTAAAAGAAGTACGGATTGTTCATAATTTCCCAGAGCTAGGCTTTGTTTCGACATCGACATCCTGAGTAGATTTTACGTTCACGGAATCGCGTCATTCACCAGTGTTACAATACATCAATAAATACCTCCCTTGTCATAGTTTTCACTACTACTTTATGTACCTATTCAACATTTAACCATTAACGCTTCATAGTTAGTACGAATTGCGTTAGAAAATAATTAAATTGTAAAATTATTTTTATTTTCATATAATTTATTATTAACAAAAAGCATAACCAACAACGCAACGTATGACCTATGATGTATTTTAGTAAACATAAGAACGTTCAGCCTGCGATGGTGTATCCACTCGTAAAGTGTAAGTGAACACTATTAGCGTGAGAATCAACCGGTATCAATGATAGTGTATTGCAGTAATTAGCCGAACACTGACTTTGTGTATTCTATACTCCCTTGAGACATAGCTGGAAGTTCCGAGAGCATTTGATGACCGACTACTAATAATTCTAAGAAGGTTAAAGGTACAAAACACGACAGTAAGACTGAGTAAGATGACGTCCTCAGTATTGTTTTATTAGAATGTTTATGACGTATCTGTACGCAGCATCTATCAAGGCACAGTTCATCAGTAATCTATTGTAATATACATTGAACTTCCTCTATCTAGATGAAGAAACATTAAATGCACGTAATGCCAATAGAATATAGTGCATCGGGATTCATACTAAGAAATATTCTTTCATATTTTACAATGACTAATGGTTTGTGACTTGCGGTTGCACTATATCTTTTTTCTTTTAAAGAACTATCTTCATGATGATGGTATACATAATTGTTTGCAGAATAAAACCCTATACAAGATCACTAGTTTATATCATCTTATGAGTAGTAAGTTAATTTTGAAATGGTTAAATACTACCTGTCTATCCGAAGCACATTCAGTGTGCAACTGATATTGAACAGGAGTGCGACAGTGGGAATGAATACCAAACTAACATACATCAGAAAATTTAAATTATCCATGTGCTTCGCTAATTCAGTCATAACGGGGTAATACGCAGCTTTACATACTTGTTGTTTTTATCAGTGGTTAAAGTTGTTTATGAGTTTTTGAAAGTTCAAAGAAGGAAATGGCTTTGGTACATGAAACCTTATACCATGGGGCACAGATGTCCATGCAGAACGATTCCGAATACGCGGCAGCCTGGACTTATCGTAATGTCGATACCAGCTATCCCTTTGAAATTATTGACATGGTTTATTGGAGGGATACTCTGTTACAATACTGGACATTAGCCTTATATGCAGCTGGACTATACGCTGCTACAATATTTGGACTGCAAAAATACATGCAAAATCGTCCCGCATTTGATTTAAAGACACCACTGATACTGTGGAATGCTGGGTTAGGCATATTTTCAATAATTGGTTTTGTCCGAACTGCACCCCTCATGAGTGAGTATATGTCAGGAGGATTAAGTCGACTCTTGTATGAAAGCGTTTGTATCAGGCAGCCGACAGAACCACAGTTTGCTTTTTGGGGGTAAATAGCAACTCATTTGATGATTATTTGCAGCAGAAACCACAACATTAATTGTCATTATCCAGTGGTTTTAAGCCCTACTGCTCACTGCTCACCGTAGCGTGTAATGTGGTATTTTGGTGTTATTAGGCTGGCCTTTGCTTTTTCCAAGTATGTGGAGTTGGGAGACACCCTCTTCATTGTTTTGAGGAAGAGACCACTGCAGGTTCTTCAATGGTATCATCATATAGCGACATTAGTGGTAGTATGGATTACAAGTAAGTAAATGCCGTATAAATGTTCTACGTATTTACTACAGCATATTACTCCGACTGAAATTGCTTTTATAAGATGTTAAAATATAAGAAAAATGCATTTAAAAAATATTATATATAGATGTGAGCATATTTTCAAGATACAAATTATGAGTTTGAACTATTTCTGGCGATAATTGTTTTTATGTGCACACTGTATTTTTTGTCCATATCTTTTCGAGTTTTTACTTTTAAAGTTGAGATTTAAATTTAAGCTAGTCTAATTTAAAAAAAATTGTTTGATAGATATATCTTGACTCTTTGCAGATTCATTGGTAGATTATTTTAGATTTTGAATTGACATTAGTTTTCAAATTGAAAACTCACAAAAAAGATGCAGATTTAGCAATCAGGTTTAGCTTTATTTTGTAAAAAACTATTTAGCTTCTTTATTTCAGTGTTTTTGGCAAAAAACAAAATTTTACATGAACCACCAATTATCGTATTCCTAAACACTTTCCATCGGATAGGTTCATCTTAGTTACCATCCAAGTGCTAATACTGTAACAATTTTTGCAAAATCATTTTTTATTTAAAAAGTAAAATGCGTGCCTAACTTTCGGCATCTCTTAGGGATTGAACAGAATCAGTTTGCAGATTTTAAAAACTACAGTGCTTTCCATGGAGGACTGGTAAAAGCTGATATGTTTGTAAAATATACTTTTCTAAATAAACTGATATCATGAATGAATCCATAACATTAACAATATCTAATATCTACCACTCGTGTACATAATGTCAGTGCCAATATAGCGAAAGTAACTATGTGCAACGATAATCATAATGTGTTAATGTTCTACCCGATTTTTCATTATCACGTTGTACCACGATTTCGTTTCGACAGAAATATAGCAGATAAAAAAATGGCTGTTGTCCGAAGTGCAAATTAGTTTTTAAAATGTTAACAATGTATGAATTTGAATGTTAATGAAAATTTATTTTTCTCTTCCGACAGTGCCTTATAAGGAACCCATAGGAAGGTCAGTGAAGTACCACACATCTATATATTATATACGCCAGTTTGTACGGGTATAATAATAATGCTACGAGAAATCTAGGGACGTTTGGTTGGGTGAAACATCTCCTTAATCATTTTAGATTTAGTGCTTTTGCGGTCATTTATATAGAAAAATTGACTTAATCCTTTTAAATGTATTCTCAAATTGAAATTAAACGTTTATAATTTATGCAGTAATAACCTCTAGCTAGATTTTTTCAAGTATGAAAAATTGTACTAAACTTCATTAGTCTGGCGTTTAAGCTTTAGATTCATAAAAATAACTTAAAACCCGTGTTTTACATGTGATACTTGACTGCAGGTGGTTCATTGTCCTCAATTACGGTGTACATTCTGCAATGTATCCGTATTTTGCATTAAAGGTAAATATTGTAGTTGCTGGTTGGTAAAAAAGCGTTAAATGACAAATGGAAACTGGGTAACATGAAGAAAAACGGAGAGCGGGTACATAAAAGAGCTCATGCTTACTATACATATATTGGATTATAATAGTACAAATGCTCGACGTATTTTTCCTGGCATTAGGAGTATCCGTGATTCACTCAAAAAATAAATTACGGGACAATGCTAATTTACCATGGAGGTATTATATAAATATATATAGGCTCGTTGCAAGTATCTAAATTTTTATATTTGTACTTTCCATCTCATGCTATTGAAATTGAAAGAGCAAATGCAAAGTGCTACGGAAATATAGCTAAACTCGCTGATAAATTTAATTAAACGTGCGTGCTTACTCAAAACTTACAATATTTTTTTTACTTTATTTGAAATTACGTCTTATTTACAGTATTTCCCACGAAAACCCCTTCATAAAATAACTTTTATTCGATTACTGTAACTCATTCAATCGGTATTATCTTTAAATTGATTATACTCAACGACCTTAACTTTCATGTCAAAATCATGAAATTTTTGATAATTCCTTAATCAAGAAATTCAAGAAAATTAGCTTAACACAACGAATAATTAGTGCTGTAAAGCTAGTTTAATCTTGCCTGTTAACTACGTGTCGATTTTCGTGCTTTCCGCTGTTGTAATCTAGTTTCCGTTGGTCAAACAATAGTTTTTTTGTCAAATACAAAAAATGCTGCACTAGCAATTTTGTATACATTATTTCTTTCAATGTTATGAATTGATGAAATACATTTGCACTATTTTTTTCCATTTTCTCTAATATAGATGGCTGGAGTTGATATACCAAAAGTTATATCTAACATGATAACGACAAGTCAGTTTGGACAAATGATAATTGGGTTTATGCTAAATGCCGTGACAATTGGTTATGTAGGTAAGTGTAGAGTAATGGAGCATGCTGAAGTTTTTTTCAAATAATGAGAAGTAACACAAATATTGGATTTATGTGTTTCAATTTCTTTTTTCTAGCAACGGGTTATTCTTGCTTCCGAACTTCTACCAGTATTATAGCGTTCGTAACAGTATATGGTACGTTTGCATTACTGTTTGGAAATCTGTTTTACAATGCAGTGCTGAAATCGTCCAAATCAAGAGTGCAACATCAAAAGAAGAAGCTTTCGTAATAAATGCATTAATTTCCACATTGATTGATAAAATACTGGCACAGTGGGAAGGAGTCAAAGACAAAACTCCTTAAGTAAGTACGCATGTGCACAAAGCCAAAAACATAATATTTGGTTAATTTGGTACAAGAACGTCTTCTAATTTTATGAATCTAATAAATTTTTAATTGGAATAGCAAGATGTATAAAATCAAATAAAGAAAATTGCATCTCTCTAAAATATTTAAATTTAATCCTGTGGTTTAGAACATCAATGAACCGTTGTTGAATTGTTTAATATCCGGAAACTTTTTCCCATTAAGTGTTACTATAGCATTGTAATTTGCAAATTCCAAAATACATTTCAGAATGTGGCCTACGACATTGTATTCATGCGCATACCCTCTTGTCCCATGGCTAGCTTTCGCTTTCTGAAGAAATTGTTGCTGACTGCTACTTTTACTTGTTGTCGCTGTAAAACCTTATGCTTGTATGGTTGTCTTCTGATGATGCTCGTATTTATTTATCTTCTTGCACTAACTAAACTTTTGCTACAGGGTACTTGATGCGTTTTTCAAAGAAGTTCTCGGTCTTCGCCCTATGTCATTTCTGTCTGGTTCGATCTACTTGTTGAAATTGAAACCACACATTATTTCAATTCCAAGGGAGCCCAAAGGTAAAATAAACTGAAATGGGTTTGAGTCTTTCTCAAGGATTTATTCGCTAAGCTTATATCGAGGAGGTAAATTGTAGACTTGCGTATATTACAAATATTATACATGTGGAATCAACAAACTAGATCCCATCACACCAGACCAGATCATTTTCATGATTCAGTGAATGCGATGTGACAATAACCTTTTACATAGATATATGACTAGGCATTAGGTTGTTTCTCCTTGACACAATATTATGACATCATGAATCTGACTAAAGTATCGACACCGCAACCAAAACCACCTCTACTACTACTGCTATCATCATCATCATGCTTATTTGATCATACATGTGGATCGTAACAGATATTGCTTTCCGGGATTTGAACATCATTGTGCAAAGATTGCCATGAATGATAAGGAAAAGTCAAAACCGAGAGAACTATTATACAGCCATCTGAACGGAACATGGGTTTTCATTCTTTATTATTGGTATTCAAAATGTGTCTTGACTCACTTCCTACTTTTCTTGGTTGGCTTATTCGTGCATGAAAAAAGAGGAGGAAGGAGGTATTACACATAGGTAGTTTTTAACACAAGTATCAGGTCGTGGAAATATTGGCCATGTGCAAAAATAAGCTATACCTAAGATAGATTTGGCGTAAGAGTGGCATGATTGCATCATGCCCGAGGCATGTCTTGGTATATATTGATCCCAAAGTAATTGTGTATCCATGATAAAATTTGCTTCTTACTAAGAACTCCAGAGACATCAACGACAACGAGTTTCTCCAATGTCACTAAAGATAAACTGCTACAAACTTCACACGCTATACTTGTAAGCACGTGTAAAAATACACAAACTTTTCTCTAAGAGGCATAAGTTGGCGTCTTTAAAGCAAACAATTGTCAACCAACGCTACTTTGTCTTTGACACATAAATTTTTATATGTTTTATCTCAGATGTACACTGAAATCGTAATCCTTATGTTTACTAAGAAGAAGTAGGTAACTCTGTAAGATTCACGGAGAAACAATAAAATAGGAGTTTGCTGAGAGGATTAGGACGGGCGGACGCTGTACGTGAAAAACCATGTATTCTAGGCACTGTAAAAATGGCTTTCACCAGTTTGTGTAATTTTATTTTTGTAACAAATTCATTGACACGTCAGTTAATGTTCATGTCCAGTAAGTTGAAAGTTGGAACTGGCCAAACATCATATCAAGTTAGAAACTAAAATCCTCCATCTGTCTTTTTAGTGCATGAGTTACTGCAATCCGCAACTACAGTACACTAACTTTTTCCTTTCTACCAAGTAATGAAAATAAATGGTCCAACAACTAGAGAAAGTATACCATAACGAATGACATTGAAAGAGCTTACACTAATGCAATCAAAATTGCACGTCAATGTCTACAGCATAAAGGTTTTATATTTTGGCAGATAGAATCACATATCCCTTCAGTATTGATCTGGCTTCTGGATATTGCCATCATCTATAATGCAACTGAATATTGTGTCCGTCTGCTGGGGTGGAGAGATTACTATTTGGAGCTGATGAGCAAAATTGAATTACCAAAGATGAATTGAAATGAAAATACATGGACATATCGAATCATGACCAACAAAGTTTTAACCAGGCCAGTTTTACTGCATTTCCACTAGTCTCCTCGTTTCTTTTCTGCAACTGTAAAGAATTTTTAGAAAATCACTTGGGGCATTGTAAAAAAAACTTGTAAGTGGCAACGAGAAACATTTTTCTTCTGTCTATATTTCAAAGCCATATATATTGGGTTTTGGAAGTTCATTACATCTGTTTTTGCTTTAAGACTTGTTTCTTCTTCACAGTCTTCAATTTGCTAGAGGCAAAGTTTGCTGGAATAAAAATCGATTTATGTGTTTTTATTACTTTTCTTCGCAGAATACATATTTATTACACATATATTTTCTCCTATTGTGTACATCACTATAATAATATTCAATCCCATTAAAATAAATTCGATTCCTCGAAGAACATAATAAACCTCAATTCCTATAAATTTCATTTACAAACCAAAGCGATATTCGAATACAACATTACCAAATTATATCTATAAATGTTTACATGTATGAATTTATGCTACCAATATTATGTATTTTAAAACATTTTTCTAACATCTAACTTCATTTCTTACAACAGGTATTATGCGATTGCGTAACTTAAAAGGAAATCAACAAGTTGCATAAAACTTTCCTCAGAAAGATAGTTCTGAATTTTCCACTTATTAGTACATTATCTATTATAAACCTTAATAATATTATTCTTCTATTTATGTTCTTTTCTAAATTACGAAAGTCTAAATGTAAACTTAAAGTTAACAACTGAACGAATAGAATAACACTTTTAATTCGTTAAACTTAGTTAATTATACTATTTATACTTAAATACTCTCTTGATAAAATTTTTATTTTGTTACTTTATGTTGTTGTACCAGTATATATTATTCCGTGATGTATTTATCTGACTTTTTTTGTATTATTTATGCTCATACTAAAAACGCTTTCGGCTTGTATCAGCCCGGCTCAAATAACGCCCGGATTTTCGTATGGCTTACCAAAGATTATCTACCTACGCCCATATATTACTATATGTGTATTTCTTATCTAACAAAGCTTTATAATTTTAGTAGTGATTTCTCCTGGAATATACATAGAAATAGTTTAGCAGAACATACATATTTTTATACAATATTACGTACAAGTAACGAATATGACATGATAGTAATACTATTACTGTAATAGTACTCGCAATTATTTTTATTTTACACAGATGCATGTATTGTAATAATGTTAATCTTTCTACTTCATGTGGTAATATTGAATGTACTCAATTTTTAGATTTATCTTAGTATTTATCAGTAACAAAAAGATGAGTTGGTTGGCGGTTTGAC
This sequence comes from Entomobrya proxima, assembly GCA_029691765.1. Classification (NCBI taxonomy): domain Eukaryota; kingdom Metazoa; phylum Arthropoda; class Collembola; order Entomobryomorpha; family Entomobryidae; genus Entomobrya; species Entomobrya proxima. The sequence goes on from CM056169.1 coordinate 14,691,532, forward strand.
TACTTAAATGATACTTTACGAGACGACAGTAAGGTTAAGTTTTTAAAAAGCTGGTTAGGAACTTATTCCTAGGAAATTCTTAATTCAATGACAGATAGGATACTTTTTTGCCTCATTGATACAGTTATTGGCTCATTTGCTTTGTACTATAAGCAAAACTTTGACAAGATGACAAGAAATACCTAAGAATTTCACAATAATTCATTTCACGACACATACAGAGATAATCGCTGCTGACAATACTGAATACATGAAGTTTATGCAAGTAAAAGTTTGTCATGTTATGTGTTATTACTAAGTACTCAATAAATCCTTGTGTCTGTAAATGGTAAAGTGTGTTTTTCAAAAATCCTAAAATTTGTTTACCAATGTTTGTCTTACCATTAGTTTAACCTGTCTAATCCAATTATTTAGTTCATTTTACTTGGCTAAATATGAAATGTACAATAGAGTTTTATTGTGAATCTAAATTTCTGACTATTCCTTTGAATCAAGGAATTATTCCTTGCTTTGAATAATATTTAAGTATTTAACTTTTAAATATTTCATAAATAGTTTTTCAAAATGACGCTATTTTTAATCATTTTTTCAATATACATATAAATCTATCTATCTATGGGTTTTACAACAATTACATTACATTGTGATGTAATGGGATTATAGCAGCATGTTATATTTTCTTATACTACGAAAGATGAAAGAATACAGTTTGTCAAAATGAACAAATAATTATAAAACAGCACATTCTTCTAACCTTTGCGAGTACCTTATGATGCATCCAACATCCAATTCCAAGATCCAGTTTCAATAAGCAATATCCTATAAAATGTATATTATATATCCGACCAAGTTAGCTGCCTACTCCGTTTCTTTGTACTGGTGCTCAAAAGTAAGCATCAATAATATGTATTAATTAGATTCAAAACGTTATATAACATGCATGATTAGGAGGTATATGTACTTATGACCTGTAGTCAAGCTTTGAGAAAGTCACCGAGAACAAAATGCTGGAGGAGTTCACATACCTAGTTATCTTGTAGGTAAATATCATACATGAATATAAGGAAGTAAATAATTATTTGATAAGTTTTTGCCAAGAACTGCAAGAGCTATATAAAACGACAAGTGATATACAAACCTCAAAATACATGAAAGCAGAGAGGTAAAGTATATCAGTAGATATATCTTTAGCTTATATGCAATATATATATGCCAAAAATTCAGTGCTATAACTTTTCCACTAATCTATTTAGAATGCCACTAACCAACCTGCTGCTAGCATATTAAATTTAATTAAACACAAAAGCGTGACACAGTAAATGACCTGCATTTAGTAATGAATACTCTATACTCGTCCTCACCACTCTGGTTCCCGTCCAATTCGTCTGGATGCCAAAACGTTTTCCTTTTATACATTATAATTCGTCTCAAAATGATTTTGACTAAACTTTTGGAAATGTGATTACAACAGTCATGTAACATCTCTTCCTTGTAGTGTAAAATGTAAGATTTACATACAGGACGAAGTCATGTTGGAATGACGATTATGCAGATCATTATTTCCGCCTCCTAACAGAGCTCGTTCTGCCTCGTCACCTTCCCCTATATATTCTCCAGCTTCAACAACAACGGATCCAGCACTAGTGCCGGGTTCATGTTGCTGTGCTCTTATCACTTCAAACTTATCCGACTCTTCCACGGAGGATAGTAGCCTTTGTTTATGGCTCATTTTTCTTGTTGTCATCTCAAATTCTGCCTCACACTTGTTAGTTCCAGGTCCGCCACCTCTTCCCGCTCCTACCCCATTTCCATTTATGCTTGGTGAGCGGCTTCGGTTGCAGCCATTGTTACTCCCAAGAGGAGGAAGTAGCTGCTGACTATTTTGCCTGGATCTGTTGACACCCAAGGCGGCCTTGTTCACAGTTGATGCTCGCGAGAATTGGGTTGCTCCATTGGTAACTATTCGATCTGCATAAATGTGATCAGTATGACTTGTGTAACCGCTGGGTGCTCCGCGAGTGAAATGATTGTGATGATGATGGTGCCGGGAGCGACGATCATCTCGACAGCAGCAACAAAGGAGGTGACGATTGAAATGCTGGAATGATCAAAAGAGACAGGCAATGAAAGAAGCCGCATTAATATATATTGCATTTTACTGAAATGCCGCATACCACCGAATGCCAGTTCATAAGTACAGTAGTATTAAATGTTACTGAACTGAACTGCTTTGTGTAGTTTTAGGTTATTGTGATACCGGGATTTTTTGTACACGTTCTTCTCTGAACTTTTACCCAATTATTTTGTGTGAACTGTTTATGGTAGTGTGCACTTGAAAACAAAGGTGTTACTGGTGAAATGACAGGCATATATAAGATTTATAGTTTGCGCGTGGAATTGCAAACGTTTGAGTGTGCATGGTAAACGTGCTTACATATCAATAATGTCAAGAGAAAAGCATCGGCGAAATAAAAGTGGTTCTGCCATTCCTTGTTCATGAAACCGTGCATAATAAATGAATCTGTGGGAAAGAAAGGTCTTTCACCACGATTGTATAGTCGTCACATGTCATCACCTACCATTCTCACTCAGGCATAAGCACAATTCCCTTTGTTTTCTCCTGTCTATTCACTGTATATTACAATACACATTTAGGGAAAGGGAACTGCATTTGGCCAGTGGTATGTGCATTTAAAAATGTACAGTAGAGGATTTCCAAAGGCTTTTCTCACCGCTACACAAAACCAAAGTGGCATATATTACAGTTTTCGCCACGCTTAAGGGAGCGGCATATAATTAAATGGTTGTGTAGAAAGCAATTACATTATAAAGTGTGAAAGGGCATTTTTAGTGGGGAAAAAGTTTTAATGAACGTTCAAAAATGTGTTTAACACAACATAGTTTTAGCATCAACGAAAATGACCAATCGACGTATGGCATAACCTCGTTCTTCCAAGTACAAATTCTTGCAATTGCAGTTATGAAGAGATAGTACTACGAAAGTCGTAAATTATTTATAACAATGAACTCCTCTATCTTTAAAGATTCAATAGAATAAAATTGGATATTTCAATTTAAACGTTTAAAGTTTAAAGGTTCATATTGGGAAATTAATGATATTAGATGTGCTCAAGATAGAATTCCAATAATGCGAATTTTCATTCGTAGAACAGTTTCCATTTACAATAAGTACCTAACTTTTGTTTTGTACTTTGTTTGTACTATTTAAACAATGCAAAAAGTTAGATCGATAAATGATGGGATGATCTAACTGAACTTCAGATTCTGAAGAATGTTTTCAAGCGTAGAAGTGAAAAATATGCAGCAGATGCTATTTTGGAATGTAAATTTTATGGACCTTAAATTCTTGAAATGGGGAAAACAAAGCAAAACACAAAAAGCAGACGTAGTATCAAGTTTTCAGTTAAATCTAGATGGACGATGGATGTGTTCCACTGAAAATCAAAGTAGGCATGCAGTAACATAAGAACCTATTGAAACTGTTTTGAGCAATGATCCTACGTGAAATCATGCAAACAGTTATCATTAGGTAGACTTTGCTCTGACTGTCTATACAAGATTCATTATAAGCATTAGGAATTTTAGCATTCGTGTTACCTTCCGGAAAGTTCCGCTGACACAGTATAGTGTAATAGGATTAATGCAAGAGTTGATGAAGGAGAGACAAAATCCAGCCATTCGAACCCAGTGCCAAAAGAGATTGTAATGTTTCTCCGCATTTGGATAGTAGTAAAACCAGATCAAAAATACGTGAGATGGGAAAAAGCAGAGTGCAAAGATGACCACAAAGGAGAGAACCATTTTCGCCACCTATAATCAAAATTCATGTATATTTGTTATGCATGTACATTTCATAATTTCAAAAAATTAAACTTTTTCTAAAACTACTTTTAAGAAATAATGGATTCAAGGTGGAATAAATCAAACGAAAATCAAACAGATGAAATATTGGAAGTGTCCCAGTAAAATAGTACTGATTAACTATAGATTCTAGGCACTTTCGCATATTCCACATCGAAAAAAGAAAGATATTTAAGCCACAACAATAACTGCATACCTTTTTCCTTGACTGAATCTGCTTTAGTTGTCCTTGTGCTTCTCCAGGCATGTTTCGCGTGGATAGAAGCAAGTGATGTGCCATGATGATGTAGAATGTGGCAATGAAGCAGAGTGGAATGGCGTAGTAAACGAGAAATTTGAACATAACAACCACCTACAAAATAAAGCATAAGCATTAAAAACTTCCTTTAAACATTCGATGAACCCTGAACATCATTTATTTCCAAAGCATAAGCAGTCTGAATTGAACTTTACAGTATTGGTTTAAGATGTTGAATTATTGAGTAACATATTTTGGATGGTCATACGATTTGAAAATATTTTTATCAACGTTTATCATGATTAGTTATTGTACATTTCCGAATGATTATATACCATGAAGAGTTAAAAGTGCAACAAATAAAAGTAGCAAATTCATACAATACTTTACAGAAAACTCATTTCCAGCCTACCTTTGGATATCCATAAGCATCCAATTCCTTTGGAAATCTGAAATATTCAGTTCAGGCATAATGTTCAACATTTTTCAAAGCAATGTCAATTAACTTAGAAACAACTTGTATACATGTAGAAAATAGTAGAGAGCTTGTAGTAAGAAAGTTACAAGTTACTGTAAAATGGTGACTATGACTGTCAATAACTTACGGATAGCAGACATCAAATGTGTGGTTCGTGTTTTCAACGTCAACCGTCCAAACAAATGAGAAAATTAGTGATGGTAGAGCGAACAGGATGGAAATTAACCAGATTCCTAGAACACAAGTTATAATGACATGACTTTAGATTTCATAAAACGTCAACAAAACCATAAACACAAAACAATTATCAAAAGTAGCAACAATAACAGAAGCTCTCAATGTGAAATTGAGGAAAAGTTATTAGAAAAGACGTTAGAAAGTTTGAGCTTTAGACACACAATACGACGTGTCGCAGTCCGTTTACAACCATTATGTCCTTATTGTTTGCTTGAAACTACGGTTCATTTTGGCATGTTGCTTGTATTAAAACAAATTGTAAAGAACCGCATAGTATTTTAAATAAGTATGAATTAGCCATTTGACTTACCAACTATTGTGATACATGTGACCCTGGTAGCCCGTCTTCCAGTAAGTTTTCGCATGGGATCCACAATGGCAAAGTATCTGTCTGCCGACAAAGCAGTGAGTGTGAAAACAGAGACTCCAATAGAAAGATCCTTTATAAACTCTGAGAATTTGCATACGATCACTCCATAGGGCCAGGACTCAACAGTGTAAACGGTTGATGTAAAAGGTACACAAAAGAAGATGACCAAGATGTCGCCCACTGCCAAACTACAAATGTACCTGCCGCCAACAGAGGTCCAAATTGACCTAATTAATATGGCATAAAGCAAGCGCTGTGTATAGAGAAGGTGGCGACACAAAAAAACGGGGAATGCGGGTATACAGTTACATGCACCGAAAAGAAAAACAAGTGGATTAATTAAGTTAGTATTTAGTAGTCCCACGTTTTGATACAGTGAAATTTAAATGAAAAGGAATTTCTGAATGTATCTGTATTCTGTATGTGTAAAAAGTTCATCTAATGAGGGTCAAAAAACAACTTTCACAGGCAAAACTTTGAAATTCTGCTTACACACAATGTTGTATACCTATTCAAAGTCAAAACTAGAGAACAAATCAGAAACCCTTTTAACAAACAAACGGCAATTCATTTATTAAGAAAGCCAAGATGCCAACTAGGCTTACTGAACTGACTAGAGGTTTTCATGAAAGAATAGCTGGCAAAGTTTTAGAAACAACGAGCCATTAAATTGCCATCACCATCTGGTAGTCTAAGAAATTCATAGTCCAACGGTAAATAGTAGGGGAAACCTTTTACGTTTACCATTTCATATGTTGCGAACAGTCCCTTGACCTTTTCTGAAAAAGTTCTGATACAACCGTCAAGTACTTTTAAATACCTCTGCATGAACATCTTTCATGAAACTTCAGGAATAATTTCATCATCTTCTTTGTAATTCATTTAAAAGCAAAGTAAGAATTGAAAAGTGCTTCCTAAATATTTACCGAACAATCTACACACTAAATTTTAGACATTGTTACATAATATAATATAAAAGTTTTATAGAAATTTAAAAGGATCGACTAAAGTACTACTTTAACCTTGCATGCTTACCTACTTTTTAAATTTTAACCAACATAAATATGAGATTGATAAAAGTAACTATGTCCGCCAAATTATTCGAGCATTTATATTAATAATAGAAGATATAAAGTACAAAAACTTGATTAAATACCTACAATCTACTTACTACAGAATATTGCAGGTGAATAGGGCCTCATGTTTAATTAATGAATTCGAGTAGCCTAAACTACATGGAAAACCCTACTGAAGACAAGAATGACAATGCACCTGTGGCTGCGAGCCAGAGAACATGTAGCAAAATATGTAATTGAAAAAGTTTCAATTTATATAAAAAGTATCTCGAATGTAACATGTTCAAAAATCGCAAGGACAAAAAATCTCTACTGGAGAGACCATAGTGGTATCTTACACAGTTCACTTGAGTTATCAAAGTAAAAACTTCAAAAGGAGCTTCTTAATTTACTGGAGCGTTCTTGGTTTCACTTGGTTTCTCAAAGCAAGTGTTCACTACATACCTCCTACACGATTTAGAAATGAAAGAACGTTTGTTGGAATGTGATCGTCTCTCCCCAAATGAAAGGAAGTGCTTAAACTTGAACAATTAACAGAAAAGAGTTGGAGCACAATTCCGTCGGTTTTCCACTTTTGCGTGATACAATTGGTCGTAAACTACACAAAAGCCTATGAAGAGGGGATCAAATTGCTTGACTGTTTGTTAGAACTCTGTAAAAATTTAGTAGTGTACCTTCATAGTTTACCGTTATGATTTTTAGATTCCAACACTTCAAGAGGAAAAATGACGCAGCAGTGGTTGCTACTTTATGAAAACTTATTGCATAAGCCTTTCAAGAAGGTATTAAGGTAGCTAAATTTAGAGCCACTCAAATATTATGTTTTGCCGGTAAAAAGTTTAATGTACACGTTTTATATGCGCATCGCCCATTGTTACAACTTTGTGTGTATTTTTTAGCCATTTTTGTAGAATTTGGTTGAAAGAACGTGCTCAAGTGGACAGAAACTTCGTTGTGTAGTAGTATGAAAAGGCATGCTTATATAGATTTTCTTTCCCAAAGTTCATACATGCTTTGTGTTTAAAAGAACCATTTCTTGTAATAACACACCACGAATATAGCTGGGGCTTAAGCAAACATTTAGTAAACACAGGAGGGAAAAACTTAAGAACATTTAATGAAAAAAGAGAGAGTGGATGTGAATGCACGATTAGTTGGGTGAATAAACTATCATGCAAAATCTGTGGAAAAGGGTGTTCAACATGTGTATGAATATGGATAGCGCTTTCTCTTTGAATCGCCGAAAATATGTTCTTCATAAATATGCATAAAAAATTGTTTACGTTTCTGAAACAAAGGAACCTACATGTTGGGTACGTTTCGCATCGTCCTATGCTTGAGAAAGATGACAATCAGTGTGCCATTTCCGATGACCCCAATGATAAAGATGATTGCAAACAGGACAGGAATAATATAAGTCTCAGGTCTCATGCTGTAAGGTACGTAACTTTCTTCTGGTGACGTTGGAACGGAACCCGAAGGATCAGGGAGGAAAATGGACGTGTTGACAGAATAATTTCCTCCGTCGACCCCTCCACCAGTATCATCAACAAGCCCCAAAGCACCTTCAAGTGAACCACTGTTAGCACCCAGTAACCACCGTCCTTCTGCTGAAGAGGAACCAGGGTAATTTCCCGCAAGATTTGAGCCATTAAAAGCTGCCGCTACTTCGTCGTGAATTAGACTCATCATGTGTTCTCGGAATACGGCTGCTGTAACTGAAGAGGATGACGATGGTGAAATACGCTTAGACTCTTTATGAGATTCCATTTTGATTCTAGTGATTTGCTTTCACCAGGATAAGGACCATGAATGTAAATGGGATTAAACGGAAATCGGGAAAAACAAAGCTGTTCACTATTGTCTTTTTTGGCAATTTAAGAGAAAAGTCGTGCTCTCCAATGATAACTGACAGTATGCTGTCGTATTTCACGTGAAACAATGGGTTGCAAAAATGCTGAGGTTCAAGTATCTCCTTTTGTCGCCTAATTAGTTGGCACGTTTTCACAAACCTTGGAAGGTAAGGTATGTATAATTACTATTGTATTTCCGTGTTTCTAATCAAGACAACTTCTTTGGTGCTGCATACTGCGCCCATTAGTAATTTGTTGCATTGTTGTAGCAGTAAAGATTCGGGATGAGGCAAGATGATAATAACAATAACACTTCTTTTTAGTCCCTAGAGGCGAATACAGGCGGAGCGTTGTACGTGCCACGATCTTCGTTATCCAATGTGTAAGATTTTTTGCTAAAAATGTTCATCTGCGTCCTCTTCGACAAGATCTGGTCGTGCCTAAAATACACAAGAAGAGCAGTTCAATAGCATACACTACACACAAAATATAGATATACCACTATTATCATTGTATATATAAATAAAACACAAACTTTCTATTATAATTGTGCATAATAATACTACTAGTCTATATAGTCATCATCATTATCATCGCCTATAATAACTCTTTTGTTGGATTTGTTTTTATTTCGAAGAAAGCTTATTCTTTCCGAGTATTTCATCTTTTCCTCTTATTATTGCCATTGCTCTTATGTTATTTCTGTGTCTATTATGCATAGTCAAACCTGAGCGTAATGCAACAAATCATCCGAGAAAGTAATTTCTCATTTTGTAGGATTTTCATCGTTTTACCCGTGCCAACAAACTCTGGTGAGGGTGAAAAGGGAGTTTAACAGTTATATACCCTTTACAGTTCGCAGGTTTCTCCATACAATAAGCCTTCTACGACAAAGATAAGCCTTTCCTAAGTTTTTATTCTTCAAAAGTTATTATATAGATATATTTGTATTGCATCATAAATGGTAATCAAAGACATGTATGCAGGTAGGAGGAATCCTTCAAAACCAATACTGCGTATTCGGCTAAAACTATAGAGTGGAGCAGAGGATTTCAAAAATTTCCTTTCACGAATAGATAAAAGAACTTGACTTTTGAGTTGGTAGTATGTATACTAACTATTACAATCTGACTGAAGTTTAGCAGGATGAACAGTACGGTATTCCTTCCTTATATGGTGTAGTATTGATCAGCTTCAAAATATTTCGTCAATATGTAGCATTACTATAGATAACCGTTTCCTGGCTTGTTTAATTAAAATATGTATCAAGATTTTGATTTTTGGAATGTAAGTTTATACATGCAATATTGTGCCTATGAATCAGTTGTATGTATTTAAATCTACACTTTCGAGAAAACGTGTTCAGTAGTAAAGTATGATTTTTCAGCGATATTTCAGCGTCAATGATTGATACTTCTTATAACTGTAGTTGTGAACTTGCATGTTTACCTTCGTTCGACTTTCCTTTAAAATGTATACATTAAGGAAATACAATATAAAGTAAATGGTACAAATTGGAACACGTAGAGAAAGTTTGTACGCGGTGAAAACAAAATAAAAGAAAAAGTGTCACTTTTGTTTTTGTATAAAAGTTTTGTTTTTCTAACGCCAACTTTGATTAGATGTGAGAAGCCTTTTATGGTTGTTTGATTTTTAGGATTTAGGACATGCTGAGAAACGAATTGGTAAAAGTTCAACATTCCATTATAAGACGGTAGTAAACAAGATGCACAAGGATTTGTGCCTGTATTAAACATATGGAAAAACCTGTCTCCTGAAATGAAAGACCAGTCTCTACAAATAGCAAGGGGAGAAACACTCTTTTCTAAATTGGCTCATGCCCGGTGAAATCTTTGCATTTACTACAATTACATTGTGTATTCATAGTAAAAGCTCATAATGCATCCCACATGAAGAATATCGATGTACTAATACTTATTTGTATGTTTCCGAATATGACATTTAGTTACGTGTATATTTATATATGTAACTTGTAAAAATATTCAGACATTTATTTGTCAGTTCTGCTTATCCATGATGGAATAGTTTTTCCAAGTTTACTCACGCTTTACACCTACTTTCACAAAAAATACAAATTGCTGCTATTCACTGTTCAACAAAACATGTATGAATATATTACAACGGTAAAATGCAACCCACGTCCAGACGTATCACTATGTCGTCACTTCCTCCTGCTCAGCTTGAAGTCAGGATTACCGTACATGAACATGACGCTTGTTATAATATCAACGTCAGCCCACAAGATACCCTTTTTCATCCCTGTTTTAGTCTGAAACAGAAAAGGGACCATAACTTTTTGCTTTTTAAAACAACCATATGAAGGAAACAGGTAGCGACTAGTAAACAGTAGTAATGCTATATTGCTGAATATAGTTCATTATCTGTATAACAAGCATAAAAATGAGAAAAGTCGCAGAGTAAAAGGCTTGAGAGAAAACATCTTTCTTTTGATTTTTATGACGATAATATTATGTTTACACATGGATAGAATACACAAAAACGATGGAAAGAGTTTTTGCTGGTAACGAACCTACATTTTTTTCATCACGTCATTATTATTATATCGTTGTGAGTGAGGCATTACAAAGATTCTTCCCAAGGGCGAGTTCCTTTTAAGAGGTGGTTTTACAACACACTCTGCTCAACATGAAGTTACCACCGAAATTTATTATAAGAGGAAAAGTAGACACCAATATAATAATGGAGCCATAAGAAATGAGTTCAGTGGAAGCTTCCACTTTTTTCTCTTTGGCTGTCTGCCTGTGAGAAATACTGGCTACCTGTCTCTCATGAAATCAAATGCAAGCACGTGTGTAGACTTTTGATGCGGTTGTGGTTGGTCTTTGCACGGACTGTGGACTGGCATGTTCCCTTTTTGGCATCTTTAAAATTGTTTTGTGAATGTGGATTTTTTCTGTCGGGTAATATAAGATTCCTTTTTTAACAAGTCCTGCTGATGATGAGTGTAAAACACAAAACCACGCTTTTTCCTTTGCATACCTGCTGTGAAAGCATTTGTAGTAAATATGTTTTACTTTTGAAGTAGCCCGTCAGTTTAGCGAACAACTAAACACAACTTGTGATGATGTTTCAAGTCCCAAACTGATTTGTGGCTTAAGAAACTATTAGTCTGTAATATCCAACAACAAAACCAAACTTTTCGCTTTCCTAAAAATTTGTAGACAAGAAACCTTGAACTGTTCAAATGCAGAAGAATACAAAGTTAAAATCCAGTTTTTATAAACAGGATGGTAAAGTGATGATCAATATACTGGAGAGTTATTTTTGAACTGTGGTTTATGGTTTTTCTGCACTCTTCGAGTCTAATTTATGATGGAAATGTTTTTGCGAAGCACTGAACTGACCATATACAATCTGGTGGAAGTTCACGCTCTTGGCAAAGAGAAGTGAAATATAGTGACAATTGTAATAAACATTTATAATCATAAAGTTGAGTAAGAACAGTGTTGACAGATTAAATGAAGTGAACTTAGAGTTATTAGTTGCATGCGACATTTTGTATGCATAAATTAACGCATGAACGGAATTGAAAAGTCATTTTTACGTTTGCACCTAATCATTGCGTATTATCATGACGTAACTCTACAAAAAATACTATTTCGCATGAAAAATCAATGAAGTTTGAGTGAATCTGAGAGCTATATGCATACCTATAATATAATATTATTTTAAAACATTTAATTTCTAACTGTAGCATTTGATGATGAGTGGAACGAATCTTTTCCGAAACCGAAGATTTATACGAGTTGCATCATAAAAGATATAATATAAATAGCAATATTTTTTATATTTTTAGGGCCGTGTCAGCACTGCCGATACAAAAATATACTCCTGAATACAGAAACCTTTCTGAGTCTAAGTAAAGGTATACCTAACCACCCATTCAAAAGAGCTATCAAGTAGCTCTTTATATGGCCCAGTTTTCATAACTAGTAACCGTAGATTAGGTATCTTAGGTTTGAGACGTTGCATTCGGCTGATGGTACTTGTAGCCAAAATCCATTTCCAATCATTTTCAAGCGATTGTCATTCATAAGGATGTTATGGCCCAAAAAATTAATTCGGAAGGAAATATCCGGATTCCGGAAGCATGGATAGGTATGACGGTTTGATCGTATAGTACTGGCATCAGAATGACTAACTACTATTCATGAATTTGAAATACTTACGCCCACAATAGAAGTTTACATACGACGCATTATTGTTGTTATTTTTCAGTCTATTGAATTTTCACGGAACCGTAAGCGAAGCGTAAGCATTCGAAGAAAATCATATAGCCAATGACATAGTCAGTCAGAGTCAATGGATTTTTCTGAAAAGTGATCTTTGATTGTTTGGGTAAATGCGTGGGAACTAGGAACAACATTGAATAATTTTGTGTAGGAATCAGAACTGCAATACAATTTGAAGCATCTGAATTCTGAAAAATTGAATATATGCCATAAGCACATGCTGCCACTGTCCATTCTTATATGTATTGTATTTCTTATATTTGTATTTCAAAGAGAAATTCTTTAGCCTTTCTATTATGTGCAACATCGCCAAACAAAAATGAATAAAAATACCCATAGGCATTCACATGGTATGTTTAGGTTCCCACAAGTTTTAGACAAATTCAAATTGTAAATTTTTTGCTTGACCAGTTGGATTTTCTTTTCATTTTACTAGAAAGGGCTGATTCGCAAAAATCAATATTAACATTCTTTGTTTATAAGGGTACATACCTATTATACTCGCTGTAGCTCTTGCACTATAATGAAAATGCTTAAACCAGCTTATATGCATCTTTTTTCATTTGTGTATACTTCAACAACAAAGGACAACAAATCCGGATATACACTAAGTATAAAAAAAGGAAGCCAACGTCATAAGTACGTACTCCGTAGAACTAAAATGATTTGAGGTCCACCCTCGTTTCTGCTTTCACTACAATGGAAGAACTATATTATATCTGCTTACTAAGGAAAAGTGTCAGTCAACGAGTCAAGTAACAGACAACAGGAAACTCGTTTTCTCTATTTGAAAGGAACGGACGAGACAACGTTTTAGAGAATTGAAATATTTCAATTTATCAATCACACAAAGAAGTCTGTCAATTCTGGAGAACATTAACACAATAATAATGAAACTTGAGCTCAATCTAATAAAAGCTTCCAGCAATTCCATAGCAGTTTGGTCATCTAGATGATAGCTTTACGTCTACAGTCCACATGCAATTTTGTAAAATGTCTTTACAGGAAACAAATAAACGAAAATACGCAAAATGTCACATGTATTTAGGTTTTTTCTATCGTTTCTATTAAATTAATGTAGCAAGCTTTATAAAGAAACTGGGCCTTTGCGAATGACAAAATGCTCACATGATTAGAAGTTTTTCCAAGCTTTTAAATGTAGTAATACATGCAACTTAAGGTATGTTTACTGCCTAGATTTTCTACCACCAGCATTAAGAAAACTTTGATTATTTCACAAGTAAGCAAGCCAGCAGCACCAGGACAGTTTTCTCATGTTATTCCTTAAAGAATACAGAAATAAAAAGAACGAACACAAGATGACAGAACATCCGTTGTTTTTCCAGCTCAACCAAGAGTGTATTGTTCTCAAAGACACTAGTACCTTCACCTTCTGTCTCCGCCCAACGCTTTTCACTACTCATTTGAAGAAAATAAAAGCTTGCGCTTGCAGTGTTTTAGGGGTCGGTTGCTTCCTTAAGACCTAAGATCTTTGATCGCTGCTTTCTCTACGTTTTACCAGCAAATGCTGAAAAAGCAATAAAAACTTGACGAAAACATTTTAAACACTTGACTGCTTCAAAATCCCTACTTTTATGGTCTGACTCACTTCACCCTTGTTTGAGGCTTTATGATGTTCCTAAGTATGTTCCCAGTGTTCAGTATCAAAGGTAGCTAAAACAAATAAGGTGAAATGATAAAAACCGGGAGCTTATATCTACCCCAACCTCAACCTATTTTTAAGCAACAGAAAATCTACTTCCTTATCCTTATTCCAACAGTACGATAACCATCATTCCATTGTAGTCGTCCTAATCATTTAAAGTACTTTCTCTGGAGCGTTTCCACTTGATGAGTTTTTGTCTTTTCTAGCTACAGCCTTCAAACAATATGTCAGTAGCACAACAGTGACAAGACTTTTTTTGACTTCATGTTTATACACTCCAAGTGAAAGTTAAAATACACAACATCATTTCTGCTGGCTGTCCGTACGGGTTTAAAAAGCCGGATTTCCTTTTCCGTTCAACAAATACAAGACTGCAACTAAATTCTTCACAACTAACGTACAAACTTATTCGTTCACTTATTCATTGTAATGGAGGCTTACAACACATGTTTTCTGAAACATGTACAAGGAAAAAACAAGTATGTTGCATTTTTTGCAAGAAAAATATTATAAATAGAAAAACAAACGTATATTATATTGGTTTATTTCAACCAAATTTTACATGTGGCACTTTAAAACAAACGAAGGGTGAAAACCAAGTATGTATCAAACAAAGTATCGGTTTTGCATCAAGTGTGACAAAAACTTGACATTTTGAATTTGTAATTCCAGTTTTCTTTCAGATTTGAATATCTTTTCTAAGAGGAAATAGTCCGTGAAAACAAGAATTCATTTTCACTTTTATTCAGACTACTAGTGACAACCCTTAATGCTTCGCATTCGATAATTTAATAAAGGACAATTTATTAAGAATAAAGGCTTCACATAGCCTTTTTGCAATTAATGCACATAATTGTGACGGTATTTCTACATGTGCATGCACTTCAGATTTCCCCTTTGTGTAAAAACACAAAGTTGTTGTTTTGTATTGAAAGGTATATACTAGACAGATACCCTCGCATATAAACTAAAATTTCTTAATAATCTGTACGTTTTTTATAATTTGTGGGTTTGATCATAAAAATTAACGGTTGAGGACAGCTCATATTTGCAAAAGGATGACAGATGTGATGCTAGAAGACAGTGTGTGCAAATTTTGGCATTTCTAAGATTTGGACATGTAGTTTATTGTCAGGAGGGAATGGTAGGATGCTCAGAATCCCCGTGCTAGAGTATATAAGCTCAACTAACTTGCATATTATCCTTTTATTATTATTATTCTGATTTCCAGCACTTGTGTAACTTTCTTAAACATATTTCTAGTTGTACTTATGGATTAAGCGAAATGTACGTCATCACATCTGAATTTAACTGATTCAGTTACTCTTTTGGCATTCCGTTTGAAATGTGAATCTATCATTAAATATACTATAGTCATTTGAAGGTTGATCTACTAAAACCAAAAACGATACTGATGAAATCTTATTGGAGTGGAGTACATTATCAGAGTTCATTTTATATAAATAATGGGCGCACATGACATACCGTAGTTTGGTTGCTTGCATACCTAGTACATGTTATACTATACTGTGATTGTACCTTCATAGTTTCGCAAAGGATTTTTTTGTATTTTCATTCGTATGTTACCACACTTGCATTCCCCTTCAAGGAACAAGAGTAGAAATATGCTTGACAGCACACTAAAAAATAAGTCTTACTTGACATGCACTTTTATATGTGTAGCTTTACTCTGGCAGTGAAAGAATGATGGAGGGAGATTGATGTAGTACACGATGTTGGTAAAAATGTACAACTGACGAAGTGAACTAAACAACTGCATATGCCCCAGAACTACAATACGAAATTCTTATCCTTGCACAGTTGGAGAAGGGTTTCTAAATATGAACTCAAAAAACTATAATATGGAATGGATGGAGATGAGGTTGAAATTTACAAATCATCCACACAAAGCAGTTTTTCTCTCTTTTGCTTTACAGAACATAAAATATAGCTATCTTTTCTAATGCCTTTTTGAAAACAGGAATACTGAACTGCAAAGCCATTTTTGAATAGCGTAACGTGAAAAAACTTTTCCTGTGGTGATTTTCGATTTTTTCCCTGCAGTGCTCCATTCCTCTTGGAGAAATCCAGAGAGAGGAGATTTGATTGACTGCTCTAAAAATTTAAAGTGCAAGCCGACCCTAGTGAATAACCGAATGCCCAGATGTTGAATGCTTGTTGTTCACTTGTTCTTGTACAAAACGCTTCAATTGAAAGGGAAAAGGCAAAATTCAAATATTCAAGCATTGCAAAACATATTATTTGTATAGTCAAAGGCAATAAAACGAGAATCCTGTGCAAAATAATAATAGCATCCCCCGAGAATTTTTAGCGACAAAAAAATTTCCTCTTGCTTCGTAGCCTTTCTCAAGATTTTTCATCTCGCCCAGAAGCAGGACAACAATGGATTGCGGAGTCATGCTAACAAAGCGGCTAGGACTACGACTACGTGCTACTGGGAAGACGTATGAAAGTGATCCACACTATCCCTTGTTTTTTCTCCATTTCATAGCCTATCTTGTTATTTCACGCTTCACTTAACACGGGCATGCGGAAAAATCATGGTTTAGACAACGAAAGTGTGGTAATGTGACAATGCGCACGTATCATACATTTTGTAATTTACGTGTTGTGAAAGCACGAAACTGAATTTCGTTACACCAATGCATCACCTTTCAAATTAGTTTTTCTAGAAATTTTTCAACAATAGACAAATAATTGTATAAACTTATCAAAACAAACTATCATTTTGTTACTGTCGTAGTAATACGATAGTTTTCCTCGGCTTATTGTATGATATCCACTGAATTTTACTTGTTGTTCTAGCATGTTTCAGTGCTACAGATTCCACCTGTCCAAGATAGGGATACATAAGATGGATACACACAATGTTTGCTTGACATTCTATTTGTTTTTGCCACGTCTGTCCTAAAGCAATTTTCCAGTAGTACAGACTTATGTGAAGTTTAAAACAAATGTAACGTTTGAGTATTTCTGAGCGCAGTGAATGAAAGCTCCAACCCTTATTCTTGCTTTTCTACTCTATGAATAGAGCTGATTCGTAACAGTAGCGAAGAAAAGTATTTTCCCCCATCTAATAAATCCGGTTCTTTGATGTCAACCAAGTACCTGAAGAAGCGTTTCCTGCAGTCTGATATTACTATGTACTTAGCTGGTATTTACATAATGTACAACTTACGTGAATTGTGGATGATCTTGTACAACATTTACATATTATACCTGCTCAAATTAGAAGTTTACTAAGGTACGGTTTAGCTTTGCAGACTCAAAATTGAATAGCATGCTGTCTAAAGGTGCATAATACCTAGCAATTTAGGCACCGCCAAAGACAGACACTTCTTTCACTCTCATGAAATAAACCGAATCGAATAATGTTAGCCTCTATACAAAATACACGCTTGAAGAAGGCCATCTAATTCGTTTCCATTCTTCCAAAAACTGACATCTCTTTTCCCGGAACCAGCCATCCAAAAGGGGCCAGAGAATTACAGCTCCATTCTCTATGCTCCATTTTCTTCCTAGTCATGAAGAAAGTGTACACAGATCTGTCATGTATAACGACAGTTATATTAAGATTACTCGAGCTATTGATCTATTAATAACAATTATACAATATAATGCGATGTGTACCCAGACTCGGATTATTTTGAAGATATCAGTTTAACATATGTAATATTATGGTTTTTATTATATATTACGTTGTAGTATTATGTCTCATACATGCACAATATATATGTTGTATGTGCGATTTTGTATATTATGCACATGTGTGAGTCTTGTAACACCCATCCCTTTTAGCAGTCCTGGGTCTTTTACGACAATCTCATAAAAGTGCAAGACACGCAACAAGGATGTGTACTCACAATTTTTGCTACAAAATATCTAACCGTCATATTTATGTATTTGCTTACTTAGCGTTAAGTCCGTTCATGCATCTCCAGCAGAAGTTCCTGGTCCATATAATACACCAAATATATATTAGCAACAATACTGTGTGTAGTAGCGGATTCCACCATTAAATCTTTTCCTTCTGTCTTGGCACTAGTACAAGATTGGATTGTATATGCTAGTATGCACACTACAACAAAGGCAAACAATGAATTTGCTCCATTTTTGGTTGTTTATCCAAATAAAGGCTGCAAATAATGCAATGCTCCTTTTTTCGTATGCTCTAGTTCTAAGAAAGCCTTTGTTTGTAAATTATTTTTCTGAGCTTGCAGAAAAGTTTAAAAACCCAAGAATACGGGAAACTTTGAGCAGATTTTTCCAAAGTTGTCCGTCCAAATAACACAAGGAACTATGTTAATATATGTATCAAACTAATGATCGTTCCAATGTGAAAAGATTAATTTTGAATTTCACATTTTTTAGAAGTGCAGGTCAAATTCACTGGGGGCAAAACTATCTTGTAATGTTTTTGCAAATGAAAAGTTTTTGAAGCGTACAAGTTCAATCAAACTACAGTGAGAAAGGCGGCGAGTTTAAAGATGTAAAAAATTTAAATGCAGCGAACGCTGAAGAAAGTAGGGAGACGAAATAGAGAGGCTTTCTCCTAATCTCCGCTCAATTTCCATATTCATGATCAGGGAAAAAGCAGGATGTTAATGCATATTGCCTATTATGATGACTTTCTCCATCTGTAGAACACAAATTGCGAACATAAAACCTCACCATCACTTTCATCACCGCCACATCATCATTGTTACTACCAAAAACACCACAGAGTTTTTCTTTAGTTGAAAGTGAGGAGTAGTTTTCTCAAAATCGATTATCCAAATGTTCGTTGTAATGAGATGAGTTGTGTTCAAGAAAGGAAACTGCTTTTTCTAAATGTGCACACATCCATACCAAACTAGTTAATATAAGGATAGCTGCGGAAGAGAATGAAGAACAAGGTTTTTTTTCTCTTTAGCCAACAAGCCCTTTCCGCTCTATTTTTGGCCAGACGGTATTTAAAATAAAAGTGGTTCTCTTACAAGAATTTGTTACTGACATGCTCCACAGGCTAAAGCTGACTGAAGCAAAGTTAATGCTCTCAAGTCATTAAAACAATAATAACATAATTTAATTTATTGATTTTTTTATTAGAGCAAAAATGCTACTCCAGTCTTTAGTGACGGCAAGCTGTTAACAAAAGGTGCTCTCCAAGTCAGTGAAAGCCATTAAGAGTTATCGCCATTATTTATTTGCCACCAAATGATGAGGGTGTAATACCTACTTGTGTTCATGTTTTAATGTGCCCATAGCATAAAGCTTGGAGTTCCTTCAACTAGTTCAACTTATGGTTTTTATGGTCAATATTAGTCCAGCAGCATGCACTACATCTTGCAACGCCTTGTCATCCTACGTAAACTGGGGCATCGTGCAAAGCATAAAAATACACATAGATAGAATAACATGCACAAAGAATAAAAGAACAAATCCATATACTACCTACATATTATGTATTTAGTCAATATAAAAATGACGCTACCTTACTCGCGTAAAAAATGACACTCAATTGTAATTTGTCTAATGGATCTTTTGAATGGGCTTGTGGAGTTATGCAAATATTCACCTTAGAGTCAATCTCATCCAAATGAGAAGAGGAGAAAACAGAGAAAACAAGAGGCGTTCTTCTGTTCATAATATTTTGAAACTTTTAGTCTATCTTTTCCCCGACATTTATTATAGTCAAGTGGTAAATGGTTATATAAACACCGGCATCATGATGATATTATTATTATTAATACATATTAATAATAAGGGGGAAAGTTTTGAAAAGCAATCATTATACGTGGCATGGCGGGGGAGTTGGATTTATATGGCAATTTGTGAAATTACTAGAGCACAAAACTCACGGAGGAGATAAGTAATGGTTTCAAGATAAACACGAGCAAACAGAGTTGTGAACTGCAAATATTTTGTGCGCTCACTCCTCCGCAAAATATGGAAGAATCCAGGTATTAGATAAAATAGTTATATGGAATGCAGATAATGTGTCAGGAGGTATATTAATTTTATATCAGTACACAGGTATAACTGTTACCCGTCACTCTTAATTTCCTTATTTTTGCTCCTTCCAATACATGTGTTGTTTACCTGCACCACCGGGTGGTCCCGATAAAATCACTAGTGCGGAAATGCAAACTTTTCTAATTTTCTTTTCCTTAAAACGTTTGACATGACATAATTACTGACAGCTCCATTTTGTGTCAGTTATGATTAGGATATCATAACAATATCGAGACAGCATATTTCTGAACTAAGCCTTTGATGTTGGTAACCAATATGTATAGCCTAATATGAAGGTTAACCAAACGTAAATATTAGCCTGAACGAAACCTTTCCACTAGGACAATATTGTATTTAATATATCATTCTGTTAGAAACATACAAGCAAAAACTTTTATGCATAAAACAGGTAAAAATATTCGACATGACACTTTGGGACACCTATGAAAAATCAAGTCAGGCTTTTAGTGTTTCTAAAGGAAGACTTTTACATTTATTTGGAAAGCTTTATTGGAAAAGATATTTTGGTATGATAAATTGATGGATTAGTAAGCGTGTGTCAAATTAGCTACAAAATACCTGCTTTTGATTTTCAGAAATTCTCTTGGTGTTCAATGTGTAAGTAAGAAAGTTCTTCAGGCTCTTCAATTACCAAATTAGCAGGTTGGCAAATTAAATGAACCAGGAGATCTTACAGGTTGGAGACCTTTACTATACGGCTGAATTCTTAGCAATAATCAGTGTTTTACGTTTATAATGCTACAAATTAATGCCTGCTCATTTTATTTGATTGCCAGCAGCAAACACCCAAAGTGAAGGATTCTTCTTGCCATTCCTCATCAGACTAAAATATCAAAACCACCATTTAATCCTTCGAGGAAAGTGAAAACATAAATTAGCGTCAGGTCTCACGAAACCCCTGGCAAGTCATAATTAGAAATTTCAAGACTATGTACCATGACTAGCCATAACCATTGAAAAGCTCAAAAGAGAAATTCATAAGGTTAGGCTTCAGAGAGAGGGAAACAGAGCCTAGACTGATAGAACACTTTCCACCAACCTGATTGCATACCAGTGAAGCGCTACGAGTGCAAAAGTTTTCGCAAACTTGGCCTGTTCCGTGATCTGAATTTTGAGTTTGAAGAACTTGGAAATATATCCTTAGTTTGTTACTTTGTTACTGGTGACTGGTTAGAAAGTAGATTCAATTTGAAACCTCATATCGGCAACGTTTGCTGTAGTTCCCACGATCATTTCCCAGTATTCACAATAATTTTGCAGTCAACATTATTCGTGTAAGAATGATACATACTAAAACTTGCTACTTCTTCAACCGTACAAAATTACTCAAGAGTATGTCATCATCCATTATCTAAAGTGTACATAAATATGTACAATAATTGTTTACAATAAACGGTTCCAAGTGTCGAATTATGAAGCTTTGTGAATAGAAACGATATTTACAGCCTTACATAGGATGCAATAAAAATATATTGCATCTTGTAGTCTAACAACTTCAAAGTAAAAAGCTCATGAAAGGAGAGAATAAAAACTTGTTGGTGGCATGTTACTCGATATATTTGATGCAAAAGAGCCAAAAAGCTATTTTTTAGTAATTCACTTTCCTTACATCTTTATCGGTTTTTTATCAACACTCAAACGCCATTGAAACGTAAACATTTGTTTCCTCAAGATATACTTTTTGCACTCAGTTAGAGAAAAGCTGAGACCTAAAAAAATTCACATGACTTCGTAGTTGTCGTGTGTCTGATTAATTTTCTGTTGTAGTGAAAGCTGGGCTATAAATCAATTGAAGTTGGAAGTTGTAATTGGCGTTTGCGTCACTTTTGCCTCCATTCTATAGAGTCGTTTGTGTCTACTACTATATTTACGTCAAACAATATATCGTTCGACATTCTGTCAAAACTGTTCAAAAACGAAAAGTAATTTAGTAATCACTTCATGTACTATATCTACTACCTACTATCAACCAAACTCTAACAATGCTAGAATTTTACCTACTTTTGCATTCTATAAATATTACATATACATTTATAAATATACGTCTTCAATGGACGTGTTGAGATGTTCTATGAAACAAAGTTTGCACATTTTTCCTTCTTAACTAAGCATTCTGTTGGTCGTTGGTCGGAATCTTGAAAGTGAAAGTGAAAATAGCAATCATTTTTCTAAAAGTATATTTTATGCTAAGCAGTGTATCTTAAGAGAAGTACAACTTTTTCTCGATAATTCTGATAAATTTATACAAAAATATCCATTAGTTTATTTTCTTTGCCCACAATACATTATCATTGCACGAGCAGATCTTTACACCTACACAATGCTGAAAAGAATTATGAAAGAAATATAGACTTTTCTGTGTCCTTCACTTTCTCTTTTGATCATCATCACGTTCACACCAATATTATCATTCCTTTCAACTGATATGTTAGCCAACTCTATCGTAACAAGTAACAATTTTGCCTTATGTATTTATGGTCGGAACAGGGGATCACAATGGAAATTGCATATTTTGTACTATCCATATTATGCAAGCAGTAAGTACCAATACATAGATATACAAACCGCGACTTTTCTCATTTAAGTTCACCCTATAAACTTTTACATTCTATCTCAGATCATATGTATATAATTTATGTACTTTTTTCTTGCGAAGAAGACAAGAGCATGTAAATGGAAGCGCGATGCTATGAAGATATGATTAAATGATATGATAACACAACAACATTTATACAGTGTTCACTTTAACGATAGTTGTACAACAATACAGCACACCATTAAAGGAGATTGTATTCCTTGAAATATTTTTTATGTTTGTGCGTAAAAATTTGTAATGCATAACATCGACATATATGAGTAGGCGCCTGTAACCGCAATGAATACATGAATAAATTACCCTATCTACTACTCTTACAAGTATTGTCTCCATTCCATTTTCCATTCTACAAACTCAGATTTTCGAGTTCATCAAAACTGTATTCAGTTTTTAAAACTGTATGTGTTGTGTTATTCAGACAACTCTGCATGCAACAATTCTCTACAGCATGATGAAAATAACCTATCATCAAGCTCATCGTCACTGGATTCTATGTATCACTGTTTTTTACATTAGGCATTGGGTAAACTCATGCTTTGAACTGTCTCGGCTTCCTCCCATTATTTATAGCAATCGGGGCATTTATGCATATCATTTATCTTTTCACATGAACGCTTCACCAAACACACATGATGGTAATATACTGTAAATGATTTTGCAATGTGAATACATTCCTCTTCCCCATCCGCATGATACCCGTGAAAGTTATTGCGAAAATGGGTAACGAGTAAAGAGAGCGAGGATGAATGGAGGGATTTTTGAAGCGATTAAATATTGGGAAATTAGATTTAATTCTTTGTTTTCGTTTTCAATAAGGGAGCTCAACGCATTCCGTTGTCAATGATTGTGCGGTGGTGAAAGCAAGAGCAGGACCCTATTGGAATTCCTTTGGGCAAATAAATATGCACGCGGCTTTAGATCTCTTGAAAGGGGGTTGCAATACGAGAAGCGTAAAATTTACTAAACACGCATAGATTTTTGTCTGTTTATTCAATAGGATTTCCCGGTAAAGGAGTGGTAAGCGAACAGGTTTACACATCAGCGTACGTAAAGTATTTAATGCTCAAACTCAAAGTATATCTTTTTGATATGCAGTACGATTCTTTGAAAGAAATAGGAATCAATAGGCTGAAAGAAAGCTTACAAAAGTCTAACCAGTCTGCCTTTTCCAATTGGAAATAAACGACATTTCTTTGATGTGTCACTATAGGCCTTGTCAGTTGCACTATTAAGGATGATCAATGTTAGCACAATGGCTTACACGTAATTAATGCCGTATGAATGCTTGAATTAGAATGAATGGACATCTATGCATCATCCTTGGATTGGACAGCTTAGCTGTTGGAGCAGACCACCCAGAAACTTTTAATAAACAAAAATTAAACCTATATCCAAGCGAAAATAAGCCATTTTAATTTCTATATGAAAACTTGTATACTAAGGCATTCTAAAACATATGTATATAGAAGAGAAATACGTGTATATTCGTTTGTATAAGCATGTAATATTTGCTTTCACATTGCAACATGAATTGCTTGAAAAACGGAACACTCACATAACCATTAAAGAATGCTGAATTCAAAGGTATTTACGGGATGTTTGAAAAAATTTGAGATTTTAAAGCGGCCACACAGAATGAACCCAGCTGGAATTCGAACCGTTCTTGGACCAGGAGTCGTAGTACATAGAGATTTGTTTTTTGTCAAAAGTTTAGATAAAAATAGATACACTTACAATTACACTCAAAACAACCTGTTTAAACACAAGCAGATTGTACATTGTAGGTCGAGTTCAATGTAACTGGGTGGCTGGCAGTTGCCACCATTTTACACTGAATAATGCTTTGAGGCACACCAACAAACGAAGCCACATGAGACTGGATTTTCCAAGCCGCCTGTACGTGACATTTTGATGTTTCTTTGGTAGTCCCTACAATACTTTCAGTAGATGTGTACGTGTTCACCTTAGTATTTATGGTAAGTAAGGTAGCATTGCAGATATAATTAGCCCATATAAAAGTCAAAATCGCATAATTATTTGCATTGTTCACTTTCCAGTGTAATTATATCGAAACTGAAAAGCAAAGCACGTGTCTAGGACTTTTTGCGTTTTCCTTATCCGGAAGGCAGCAGCAAGCATTTTTGTGTAAACGAGTAGCACTTACTTTTGGAGTAACGATGTGATGAAAGCTTGGTGAGAATGTGAACATTTTGTATGTTCGCTTTCATGTGTGTATTCATTTACAAATTGCTATTATGTTACATAACAGGCAACAATCTAGTAAAATTGCATTTCTTTAGGATATTATGCAAAATAAAATGACGATTCCTCGATTCCAAGAAATACCGTGCTTATAATCTAACTTTATATAATGTGCTTCTTCGTTCCCTTATCATTAGTCACTGTTGTTCAGCTTATCCTTATAATATTCCCACTTCCCAGCAGTATTTATCATTAAAGTTCTTGTTTTTCTCTGAATTCTGCTGGATTCATTGCACAAAGTAAAACCAAACCAATACGGTTTGTTGTTATTGCGAAACTGGAACAATAACAGAACATGTTCACAAAACTTTACTCTTTTGTCTCGTGGAGAGAAGCTTGACATTTTCCATTTATTTTTCTTACGTGAAAGTGTATTTTTCAATGTTTACATTAGGTAGTCTGAAAATTAAACTGGTTACATTGTACCTGATAAGTGCTTTACTATGATTTTCGTAATTTTCCATTCCTACATTTGAAAATAACGCTACAGTCACAGTCGCTACAAAATAAACTGTAGTAGTAATACAGAAATGATAAAAAGCAGTCAAGCATGACTACCTATGTCTGTATGGCTTTTATCAGAAAAGACTACACACAATATTATATACCTAGTAAGCATGACTAATTAAGGCAATTACATGCTACATTTTCTCGACAAATCCTCCATAATATTATCCCGGTGCATATTGCTTATTTCCTGGAAAAATCCTGCTGAGCTCTGGCTTCATTATCATATCATCCCTGAGAAAGTAGGATTGGCTTGCAAAACTCGGAGAAGTTCTTACTTAAATCTGCTGTGGGGTTGGGGATTTTGAGACCGTCTCCCCGTATCTGTTGCTGAGGATAACCTGTTTTTGTGCTTCTCGCTTCTATTACCACCAAGTTCTCTCAATTTATCACTGTCCACCTCTTCTCTTTCTCCTGGAATGTGAGCCCCGCCACCATCGTTTACTTCTATACCAATTGTTCTCCGTATACTTTTTGTCTGTGGATCTAGCCTTGAACCTAAATTGAATTTAAAACATTTTTTGCTTGCAATATAGTGATGGAAAATATTAAAGTTTTTTGGAGACAGAGAGAGAAAAATAAATTTTTGTTAGCTTATTTTCTCTCTGTCCCAATAGTAGCAAAGTCATAAATATTTTTCTCTGAATGTCTCATTTTTCATTATTGTTATCTACAATTGCCATTTTGCGTGGGAAGTGGGATAATAGTAGTATATAGTAATAGAGTTGTATCATATCTCTCTCTATGATTTCACCTCTTTGAGATTTTTTCTTTTGTTGCTCGTTTTGCTGGAGAGCGTAGTTCTCATCCCTCATTTCTAGGTTGGACCATCTCGTGTTCCTTTTGTAAAGCATGGATACATCATCATCATTGGTAAATCCTGTACTTTTTCTCGTTGATAATTTCAATCGCTGTTTAGAAATGATGTTTTCAGTAATAATAGCTGCTTCGGGCTGGCTCTCCTTTAAAGTTGCCCGTTCTCCTCCAGTCCCTTGACAGTATTTGTAAAAGTCAAAAATGTTGAGCAGTCCAGATTCTGAATAGAGTGCATTTACAGATCCATCCCTAGATGACCGTTCTCTTCTCTTTGTCCATCGGTTTTCCAAATATATTTGCAGGTCGATATCGTATTCAATTGTATCATGTCGCCCTCGTTTATAGAGCCAAGCACCGTGTGGTCGCCCGTAATCATCAAACCTATATTTTTTTGAGTTTAGGAATATACGATCGTAAACATTTTGGCAAATCCATTACGTGTATATATGTAACTCAATAAAAGTAACAATTTTCTTGTTGCTCAACAAATATCCCCCATGGAAAATGCTGACATATTGTAAAAAAAATCGCGAAACAAAAACTACTATTTGGTACTATTGTGGGAAATAGAGCAGTTGATAGCTATAATTATTAGGGCTACACACGACATACATGTGTGTTGAAAACCGCTGGACCGCCGCGTTGATCAAGGTCGAATCTACAATTCTTCTTGCCAGCAACTGTTTTCGTGCAAACTTTTCCTCTGCTTCGCTCCGATAATCCAGGATCGACTCAAACTCCTCCAGTTCCTCGTAGGGAATCCCATGCTCGTTGATAAACCCATCTTGCTTCATTCTTTCGAAAGTGGTCTGAAAACAAGAACTGATGGCATTTCTACAGAATCCAATCACCGCGATCCTTTCTTGCTGAGTTTTGAGATGGGAATCCTGGTCCAGGATTTCCGTCATCCGAATCTCATTCCATGCACGAAGATAGTCGTTCCATTGCTTTTCTTTCATTTCTTGCCATTTTCTATACAAGAAAACTAGCTCGTAACGTCTCTGCTCACCCTTTACAGCTGCTAATTCCGATTCCTCTTGTACTTCAAGCACGGCCTGCTCTGGAATTTTCTCAATCATGGTTGATGTAATCCAGTCGACAGTTTCTTGTCGTGTACTATTAGTTCCTTCAGTTTGCACACTAGTAGAAATTCCTGAAGAAAATGACTTTTTATTTTGCCCAAGAGGGGGTCTAGTATCATCCGTTTCTTGACCTGTATTCACCCATTCCATTGGATCAGCCTGTTCTGTAAGAAACAGGGCAAAACTGGAGCTGGTCAAGGGTTCCTTCTTTATCGTGACACTGGGATAAATGATTCGTCTCATAGGATTACTCCTTGTATCAAGATATTTTTCTTCTTTCATTTTCTTTCGTCTCCTTCTTATCTGCTCGCGAAGCTGCATGGCCCGATCTGAATCCACTTGCCGTTTCCACTTGGCACGCTGAGCTTCCTCAAAACGAAGCATTGTTGGCCCGTGTACCACTCTAGGATCCCACATTACATTGTAGAATTGCTTTCTCTTGTCATTACCGTTACATTCGGCAGAGACATTCGACTTCAGTGGTGGGAAGGAAGACAGAGGATTGCATGCACACTTGCTGCCGCTTGTAGTGAAAATTTCATTTGAGGAAGGATGATGATTATGATTAGGAGGACGACGGTGATGATGACTCTGCTTTGGAGAGAATCGCTTCTGCAGTGGAGTAGCATTATTCCCATTGTTTGCTCTAGAGCCGGATTTAATACAAATGTCATTCCCACGTGGAATCCCTGCCTTCCACGGCGCCGACAACGCCTCTGTCTTATCTCCACTGTCAAAAGCATATTATGAGAAGGATTTACATCTACCAGGTTTACGACAAAAAATGGAAAAGGTAAAAACAGAGAAATCTCTCTGGCAGGTATGTTTTCTGTTAAAATATTCTCAATGAGGTTGTTTTATGTGTGAGTGGAACAGGAAATTTGCCTCCTGTAAAACTCACCCACACCGTGTTGACATTTGTTTATTTTTCTTTTTTAGATCAATAAATAACATATTGTCCCGAAAAGACGCGTTTTTACCCATTCAAACGAGGAGAATTTTGAGGTACTTTAATATAGGTTGCGTTAAAGTTTCCATAAATGGGTGGGACGCAACGTTTTCCCGATGGACATCTCTCATCCCAAGCGTACCAACCGAATCCCAACATTGAGAAATTGCGATAACTAAGGTGGGTTTCTTTACAAGTTAGATGCAACGTGTTCTCAGTAGATTTTAAAACCACGGAAAGGTGCTCTTTGAGTAGAAATTCAGGACCAACGAAACGAAAATGCTGGTAAGCAAACTTGAACTAATGGGCTACAAATGATGGTTTTTATGATCTTGTGGTAAGACACGCAATCCGTCTGTTTGACATTTTCATTCAGACAGCCCAGAACCAGATACAACTAACATGCCTGAAATAAGCAACAATTTAACATGGAAAATCGATACGTCCAATCTATTATGGACAGTTTGAAACCTCATCTAGGAGAAACTGGGCGCTATCCATTTGGTTGGACATGAGGTGTTTCTATAACGTTGTTTTATCATGTACACCTTGGAGAGCAAACCAATTGGATGTCACGTTCAGAGTAAATTGTTGCCCAACGCAATGTTCAATGTAGCTAAACGGTAAATGCAGACCAATGCACGTACCAAGTGATGCGTGAAGTAATCGGGTACGCCATAGGTAGTTCAATAGCAAAAACTACGTGACAGTAACAAGAGGTGTCAAACAGGAAAGAAGAAACTTGAAGCATATATTTTATCAGTTGTGAAGAAATTTTGCCAATCAAATACATACATACAATATTATTTGTGTGTACTTTCATATCCTAAGCTATTTTAACATTTCCTCAGGTTAAAAAGTGCATCCTTGTAAAATATCTTAAAGGTATGCTTCTGACAGTTTCCTAATTTTGAAGTACTATAATGACACGTTTCCTGTACTTATCAATTCCTCACATCCCTTTCCTTGACATGTGTGTACTGATCTATATATATTTTTTGAATATATAGAGTGAACAGTATACGAGAAAGTTATCATTTACCTCATCAGTAATAAAATATCAAGACTGAATGAAATAGTTGTTAGCAATTGCTTTCTTTAACCAGCTTACCTGATGAATGAACAATGGGCTACTAAGTTTGCTTTTCTATACCTAAGGAAAGGCAAGCATATAATATCCGCTTCTCAGTTGTATATCGAACAAACGAACTAGGTCGCTATCTGTTGCTATCATAGATAAATTTCATGTTGAAAGACATAACATATATATCTGTGTTCTTACTATACGTAAAATGACAACATGAAAAAGTAGCAATTTTCTGTGGTACTCCGTACTTAGATATATGCATTATGCATGATGGGACTATATTGTATATTAATACGATTTTTACCTTGAATCACTGAGAACTGAGAGAATTGTATTGAAATTAAATGAAACACTGGCCTGGCATATTCTGATTTCCTGTCGCTTCTTCATGAATCATACAGACTAAACTGGATTCACTTTACAAGATCTTCAATTTGAAGGCATATATTACTGAGCAAGCTGTAAATATCAAGTTTTATTTGTAATTGAATTTCCGATCGGATTTGTGAATTACTACACGTAAAAGTGCGATTTTAATTTCACAATACTATGCAGAGAAATGGTGATAACGTAGAATATTTATATCCTCGGCTTTATTGTCCAGTGGATAGCAAGCAACTTCCAAGTTCCAACATTATTTGTGCATATTACCTCACTGACATTGCTTCGTTTAGTTAATGCTTTACATATAGTTAAAATAATAATGTTTTAGTTATAGTTATTACAAGTTAAAAAGAATTGTTGTGGAAGAAAATTAGTGAAAACGCAAGGCGTTTTATAATTCAAAAATGCTGTTCTGATTCTTATTCCAAAAAATTGGAGATGGGTTTTTTAAAAATGTTCATATATGTCGTTATTCTGTGTATATAAATTATACAACTTTGAGATAAAATGAATACTGACTTTCCTTTCTTGATTAGCATTCAGCAATAAATCCCATGAACTATTTTCATAGTAAGAATATTCCATAAAAATTATTATGTAAATCTATTCAGAGATTGCTGATAATTGATATATGGAATTTAAAATAAGCAAATAGGAATAGGTATACCTCAATTTTGTTTATAGTACAAAGAAACCATGAATGAAGTACATCCTTTGCATTCAGTTGATGCTTGATGAAGGTGAAACCTCTACACTATTCTATCTACATATTAGGTTAAACTAGAACTTATTATCGTATTTAGTTTTTTGAGACTATACTGCAAACGCTACCGAATTAAGGTTTCAAGCGAAAAGTGTCAAGCAAAGTCGTTCGTTTTCTGTCACATTATTGCTTATACTATTTCGCCGTGTGAAAAAGTTACTGCGGTTTAGGACAGTGATCCTTATGAGAGATGAACTGATGTAATTATTAACTAAAGAAAATGAGAAGGTAGGTAGGCTTTTAATTTTTTATATTTAGCATCTTTTGTTATACAATAAATCAATGCCATTTAACTGCAAAAACCTTAAACTATAAACTATTTAGCATCAAACAAAAATTAACAGTCTATATGCATAAATATCTAGAATTTTTTAGAAGTAACAATTTATAAACATCTTTGTGAACAGTGAAAGTTTACTGTCATCAAGTTGATTATTGGTTTCTTAAAGTACAATTCTGTGATCATGCTCATCACTTACAATACACTTGCCGAAAAGCCTGGGTTTACCTTTTTCTGAAGATCATACTCTGTCCCAACTGTGCGGTTAAACTTTTTTGGGGAAAGGGTGTGCGTTGCACGATAAGACTTGGCCGCTGGCGTGCAATGCGATACTAACTTTTCATAATCGTTTTTAACCTAAAAACTTTCTTTTATGTACGCTTGTTAGAAGACTTCAGACTTATATAAAGAGATAATATGTAAGAAATTGTTTGGCGTATCACATTCCTGTCTTATATGCTTATTTAAAATGAAATTCCCTGTAAATCCGATAGATTACATATTCATTGTGGCACATAAATTCATGTTTCGTGGAACTATGAATAATGAAGGCATTACTGCAACAAAAACCGGTTAAAATGATACGATGGCTCTTCTATGCTTACACGTTTACATTTGCATTTTTGGGATGCCGACATAACAGGACACCATTTTCCCGTCTCATATCTTACATTTTCCTTCTTTTTACTTCATTTCTTGAAGGTCCAGAAGGGTGAAAATAATAGTATGCATGAGAAACATGAACAATGTCATTCTATGTAGACAATATGTATTATGTCTGGAGTAAAATGGGTGAAAAAGTTTAAAAGCTTTATGTTGTATTGCAGGATGCCCCCTGTTGTGCTGTGTTGCTGAGAGTTGTCAACATTAATGGGAAATTGAGACATGCCTGGGAAATCAGCTAGCCCTAGAGAAAGTCCCTTCCCAGAATATAAGCAAAAAAATCTTATTTTTATGATAGCATTGCTCATTATTGTGAGCAGTCATCTGGTGAGAAGGAGTGTATGGTTCGCTGTTAGCAGCATCTTTCATTCTGTAGAACTTTGGTGATTTCAATTGTCTACATTCATATATGCTAATTTTAAACAAAGTTTGTAGCGTAGGAGGATGATTTCTCACAGTGTAGGTGTTTCTTAACCCATCTTTTAAGTTTAATTGAAAAGGTTGAGTGAACCCAAAGGTGATTCCTTTCCAGCGGAAAACTTTAAATTGTATTTTGATATTAAAAAAAAACTTTAAAGGTCAGCTTGGTCATTTGGTCATTGTTCAATTTTTTGCCATGATAATGCGCTCCTTGCTTAAATCGTTTGTAGTTGCCTTTCGAGTTTTTGGAATTTTCAGTAAATTGTGTTTTATGTAAGATGGGTTTCAATTCCATGAAAAGTGAGAAGGAAATGGAAAATACAAAAAGTGAAAGCAGATATGCACATGTTTCGCTTCGAAATGTGTAAGTTATAAAACCGTTACTATACACTATATGTCATTACCATGCAATAACTGTTACTATTATATCGTCTAACGTTGATAGTTACAGTAGTTCCAGTGCCAAAAGAATGTAAACCTTACGAAAATCATAGAGTATTATACTAAATATTACATAGATATGAATTGAATTGATATTGACACATTTACAGGTCTCAAAATTTGAATAATGAAATGCGAATTTGGGATGAAATCGTTTCATGTGCAAACTGTGGAATGAATGATATGCATTGTAATTTTCTACTTCCAGGAAGGATATTTGACTTTCTGAAGCAACTTAAATGAAAACACGTAACACATCAAGTTTACACACTTTGAACTAAGCTTACAAAAAGCTGGGAGGATTCTTCTTAAATATTTAGATATTTTTGCATGTGTTTGCTCATATATCAGGAATCAAGAAAATCAGTTTGCACTGCAAACTTTGCAGATTTTAAAAACTTGCTTTCACCTTTATAGCTTTCTATCCTTTGTTTTGTTATGGCATTAGTGGCAATAAATAAAACTCTACTTCTAAATGATAAAGTACACATTATACAACTTGAGTGAATATACGCAACATGGGGTGGCACGGTGAGTAAAGGAGAAAGTTTCAACAGACCTCATCTTTTCATGGTCAAAGCCAAGAAAACTAGAAAAACATGGTTATTCACTCTCATCACTCCTGCTGTAAGAAAATAGTATTGCATGTGTAAAAACAACACATCCGGTAAATATTTTCTATCAAGCCACAGCAAAAGAAAAGTTTTGTGAAAATTAGTCTCAATGGGCGGTTTCGTCATCATTTATTATTACACCCTGCTGACATGTCTGGTTGTATTGTCCTCCTTGTACTTGACTATTGTGCGGGAGGAATCCGTACTCTGCACGAGTTTATAAATGATAAATTTATGTGCGCCATTTACATACATACATATGTGCTTCTCTCAAAAGCATTCTTGTTAAATCTTACACGTTTTCGTACATACTTTCTCAGAAAACATTTAATATAGTGCACATTTATTTTTGCTTTACTTTATTTACTAGGAACAGGCACGAACAAACATAAAAGTATGCCATTTGCACACAAAATCAACAGACAAGAGAGAGAAATGAGCCTCGGGGTTATGGTCTTGGTTCAACAGCAAAAAATGGAAAAGCAACAGAGTTGTAGAGTAGTACAGTAAGAGTATTCAAGGATGCGTAAAATGGCAAGAAATGTTAACGCTTTCAAAGATTTTTTCTGGTTTAAGTTATTCTCGCGGCGGTTCCAATCCAATCCAACCAAACGCCAACAAAGAATAATGTACTTTGTGCAAGCAAAGAAGCAAAAAATTTCCAAAATTGTGTGCAGTGCATGTGTTTTTTGTGGCCTTCAATTTTAGCTACACGTATGTGTACTGTACGCTACTGACACGACTACAGAACATAGTTAGTATTAATACAGCTTTGAACCTTATAAAAGTTACTTTTACCACACAAAATAATAGCTAACC
Source organism: Entomobrya proxima (assembly GCA_029691765.1). Lineage (NCBI taxonomy): Eukaryota > Metazoa > Arthropoda > Collembola > Entomobryomorpha > Entomobryidae > Entomobrya > Entomobrya proxima. The sequence goes on from CM056169.1 coordinate 14,725,325, forward strand.
AAAAGTCGTCACCACTAACCACCACCACAATGTGCCGCTACTACCACTACTATATTAGTTTTGTTTCAGACTTTCGACTTTCGGTAGAATCTTTACCCGCATGTGGTTTCATTCAACTTGACTGATTCTCATGAAGTTTTAAGTAAAGAAGCTAGATACTTTACTCGAATTGTCACGCATGAATGCCAAGCGCTTTCGAAACTCAAACATGTGTGTATTAAGTCTTGTATTTGCCATTTATTAGGCTTAATCTATAACATATAAATACTGAGATGACATGACATGTTTTCAGAACCATGTGTACGCAACGAAATGAACGAGATGGTTAATAAGCCTATACGTTACTGTAGATTTTGAGATATTTAGACAGCTAGTAAAGAACGCAAAACCATGCGATTAGGAGATATTAAGCTAAAAGTACCCGCAGAAAAGAAATTGCTCGGAACAGAGAGCCAAGTAGATAACTGGTAGCAAATCCTCAAGAAAGATAGAAAAGTTCTAAATTAAAGTTACAATCTTGGCTTATATCCTAGACATTGGGGTAAAGCGATATCAAACCTGCAATAGGTACTGCTGTTATGTTAATAGATACTTTTAGTAGCTGGAAATAAGACTTCTTATTTGGAAAAGGGGTATTAGTGCGCTTGATATGATATTATTATACACATAAGCATAAATTATGCACAATAATATATATTGGATTTTGTATTGCTAATAAGAACAAGATTGAGAAAACCCTCCTCTCTATCTGGTTTTAAGTTTCATCTTTAATAAAAATGTAAGTTGAACGCAAATTCGTATTGCTTAGAGCAAAAGCAAGAATGTTTATTTAAATGCACACTTATTGCAACTATATACGTGCATTAGAACCGAGGCCGCAAAATAAACTTCTTGTCAAAATAAGAATCAGACGGAATCTTCTCTTAAGCAAAGCATTTTAGAAAATATTCCTTCCCATAACCATTAAGAATGAGAGTGTAGCAGAAGCAGACAACAGCAAACTACGTCTGTAGAGTATTACACGCACTCACAAAGCATGCGAACAAAATATTTATAAACATTTTACAAACCTAGCAAAATATTATGAATCCTCAATGTGGAAAGTTGAGTGTGTTTGAGCCTACACGTAAAATGTATCTTCAAAATCTTTTAAAAAGTAGAAATATAAAAGAAAGTTGCTTTCAATGTTTCAATGTCATCCCACCAGTACCATTAACACTGATGATACTTGCTATCACTATAGATTGTGGATGTAAACTGATCATAACAATGAAAATGGAATAGGTATATTATGTCTACTGTCAAAAGTGATTTTGCAATTTTCTTCTCCAAGGACTCTTGCAATTATTATTATGAATCTCAAACGTAACGTAAAACTTGCTATGCTATGCTGAGGGATACAGGATTGTCTATCCAACTGTCTATTTCCGTATTAAGCCAGATACCAATAGCACAGCAATTTTTAAACCATATAATTATGCAAGCCGTGCACTGTCCATAACAGATGCTGCTTCTCTAGGTATAGGAAAAGCGTATCACACGCCAGACATACATTTTTATGGCGCTTTTCCTGTCTTTTCTGATGCTATTAGGAGGATTTTAGGGGCTCAAAGTGTTAATGAGTGTAGGTTTTACGATGCCATAAAAGCCGTTAGTTAGGAGCTCCCAAAAGCTATTGTTACTCATCTGCATGGAGAAAGCTTTTCAACACCACAATTTGTTAAAAAGAGCAGCAAACAGTTGTTGTTTTTCAATACAACAAACTTGCCCCCGAAAACAGCAACAATAAATGTTGCTTCAAGGTGTCATCTTAACGATTTACACGTACTTTGAATTAATTACAGTAATGAAATTAACAATAAGCGTGGAAGCATGTACAATACTTTGGGGGTAAAAATGTTTATCGTTATCATCACTCGCAACCTTCAAAGTAGTTGTAACAATTAATGACAATCAGTGCGTGTCATGTTGATTCTGATACTAGAATATAGAAACAATGTATAATTTCTGTCATTGAAAATCTGTAACGATATTTTTTCGTGACAATGTGAGTATCCTGACATTTAACAAATTAATCTTCCAGACAAGACGGCATTCAAGTACTAAATATCTGCACACACAACTATACTATTATCCATAATAATATAGCATAATAATAACAAATGAATTGTAAAGATTTGTTCAATTACATATATAGTTAATCTGACACACATTCCCACAATCGGGGCATTATGACATTATGAGCCTCTCAAAGCTTAAATAACACTAGTAAAGCACGCACCATTAAATGGAATGAATGCTGGTATAAAAAGATAAGCGGTGATGATAACAACAACAAGAGAGCAATTTGGCAATCTCTTTTATTGTAATTCGACCATATGGAAGTGCTAAGAGCTTTACCAGACAGACACCACAGTAGAAACATGAAAAATGCAGCACAAGCTGCTACCCCCGAACGTGTCTACTTGAGAAAGTAAGGTAACAAGAAAAAGAAAGACCGCGAAGGAAAACAACAAGTAAAGTGCTCTGCTGATGTAAGTCTTTACCGTGAAAGCGGAGAAAGTAAAAGTAAATAGTTCGTAATAGAGATGAGAAGTAACATAGGAATGCAATTTAGTAGACACTTTATATTGTAGTTTAGAGAGCCATGTCAGGTTGATCTGTAGAATTAGCAGAAAACAGAGTGTGGGGCGCAATGAGGCAGACGGAGGTTGGATCACCAAGAAGAAAACTAAAAGGGAACATTTTCTGTAGTGTTCCTGAATCCAATTTATACACTTGTGACTTTGATCTTAAATTGTTAGTTGCTTTCCGTGTTTATTCGTTCTTCAAACTGACGATGATATTATAAATAATATGTACTATTCCATTTCCAATTTTGTCTTGGCCATCGTAAATATACCTTTCCAAGTGACATATTACAACATCCTCATTCCAAAAGAAATATACATTAAAGCCTTCTTGGACGAAATATGCTCTGTGACTGTGATCTTTTTATATCATTCAGAGTGGGTGGAAGAATGCATGCTGATTTCTACAAAAGAAAACAGAATTTAATATATGTATGTACTCACAGCTGGGAATGGCTGTACAAATGCAATTGAGTGAGTAACAAGATCAAATAACACATCATGCGGGGAAACCGTGTACATCGGAGAGCGTTTAATATTTCCATAAATTGAGTACGACTTTATCAAATAAATAGTTGATGATAATACAATGTATATGAAACTAAGACCTAAAGCCCTTTTGACTTTTCATTCTGTCAATGTTACTGTTGCAATGTTGTTTTATTCGTTCTATTCTATGAATGTGAACGGAAGAAGCAACCAACTCTGTCATGCTATAAGCTTCAATACTGTTTAGAAAAATATTAGTGGAGAAATTGTTAAAAAATCATTTATTTATCCATCGAAAACCATATACATATTTATTTTTGTACTACAAATTCATAATTTGCTAGAACTGTCAAAGGTATCTGATAATACCTTTATCTGGATTGACTTTGAATGGACAAGTGAATTAATCAAAAGTTGCTGCAAGTTCAAGTCTTTGTTTGTTATTTAAAAATTTAAGTAACATAAGAGCAAGAATTTAGGTAAGCTAATAATGTAAATGTTATCTGGGTTAGTGATTATTTCATGAGATTTCACAGGATACAAATGTATGGCAAGTCTGCAATTTATGGTGAAAGGATGTCCTTTTGCAAGCAGAAGTTAGGCAGTAAGGCTTAAACCTAGCTATTTTTTATAAACCGTTGTTTTTAACATCACAGACATTTTACAAAACCCAACCCTGCTTCTGAATGCAAATAAGATTAAGGGAAATTCTAATGAGAGTTTTGCGTTTTAAGGATGCACAATGCATGTTTCAGCAAAACTATTTTCTTGTTATCATCGTGGATGTCTTGAATTTTTTACTAACACTTAAGTAATTTTTATGAGATTTTTACAGCTTTTACTTTTTTGCATGTGAAATATTATAATGGTTTATGAAAAAATGGAAATCACAATTCATAATATTTATTACGTCTTATTTTTTTTACTGAAACGTGAACTCATTCCTACTGGGAGACAAGACATTGTCCTCCTACGGACTTGTATTCTAAAGCTCCTCGTTCTTTTTTCATCGTTTTCTGTAGAATTCATTTCCGCCATTCTGCATTATACAAAACTATCAGTCTCTTTCTCTCGTTGTATTTGGATTATAAATCTATTACGCCTTGAAGCAGAGGTAATGTGTTAGTACACTGTGAATACAAATGGAACCAAGCTTTCTCTCTTACTTTAAATAGTACTCGCCTGAATGTCTACCTAGCTAATCTTTATACAAACATAATATGTATTCTATGAAGGTAAAACAATTATGTCTACTCTGAAGCTTGTGTACTAGTTCCCTATTGGTATATGAACTTGTTCCATACAAAATTCTTCTGCCTATCTGTGCTGGAGACAATGCGCCACAGGCAATGCAAATAAAAGGAACTCCTTCTTTTCCGGCAATGACTTTATTTCCTTAGTATACCAAAGCCAAAACTGCAAGGTTCTTTACGTAGGTGTGCGTACAAGAGATAAGGACTCGCTGTTACTTTGAATTAATTTCTTACGGTGTACGTGACGTTTTTTACTACTTGTAATATTTAGTAGGTTTCCCAAACGAGACGTATGACGCGTTTTATTGGTGAAGCTTATACAAACTTTTACAATCCTTTATAAAGTACATAATATGTGTTTTTGCTTGGGTAGCATGCAATTTGCCGTTTAAGGAAACCCAATTTGAAAAAAAAATCATCAAAAAATTCAGCGAGCCTCGCACTTACTTTAAGATGAGGACATGAAAAAGGACAAGTATGAGCCGAAAGGATGATCGGGCCGTTTAAAAACAGAAGAAATTGGAAATGGAAAACATGTCCGCGATGTCTGCCGGCAGAAACCATTCGTCATATAGAACGATCAGCGTGATGATACGATGATGAATGAATGAATAAAACATTCGAAAGAAGGACTGCTACTGCTATTTTTAGATGAAGAATTTTAGGAAAAAATGTGAACTGGCAAAAAAGAGCAATGATGTGCCTTATTACCTTGCAAAGCATGATAGGCACTGCACTCAAACTTCAACATGTGGATAATAAATCTGCGGTGGTAAAAAGAAGAGAACAAGAATGGCACCTTTTAATAGCGTTTCACTGAGCAATTTTAATGAATCTTGTTATGATCTGCACTGAGGGAAAATGAAGGTTATTCCCAACTCGACAAAACTAACTAAAATAGTGTGTGTAGTGTGAATACGAAATGTCAAAAAAGCTTTCACCGTAGGACGATGATAGATTATTCTATGCATACGATAATGTGGCCTGGAATCAGTCATACAAAAACCGGGTTTAGTGTGTCTGAAGTTTGAATGATACTATTTAAATGAGTAGGCATTGTCTGAAGTATTATGAGCTCTGACGTTCTGAGTCGAATAACGGTGAAAGCTTGTATTACGTCAATGAAACTATTTTTCAAGCTTTGAATGCTCCTTTCATTTCAAGTAGACAGTATGCACTCATTAGACGAATTGACGAGAATATGAATAGATCATAAATAAAAGGTACGTCAAAGGTCTGGTCAACTTATTCTGACATTTAAGCCTACAAGACCAGAAATACACAAAAGTGGATTTTGAAACTCCCAATTTCTCAGATACCCAAAATTTTCCATGCCTGGACAAATTCAACAAACGTTTTAATGAACCATGTGCTGTATTGTCACCTACTACTGGTTTGTGTCAATAAGAAGTCAACATGTACAATGTATTCTATAAAAATATGCATAATATATATTTTGAAAAAACAATAAGAAAACCAATGCTGATATTGCTTCGTTTTGTATTATTCGTATAGGGTGTTTTGCAATAGATGCATATTGAATGAGACTTGTTGTGATTTTTGTTTTCAAATGCAAATCAGAATCAGGAATTAATTTGCCTACCCCTATTTGCAAAGCTGTGTTCAATATTTCTTTTCTAAAGGTACACAGTAACCTCATATCCAGGTTCGTCACAAGTAGAAAACAATACACTTTATGTGATTTATCTTGAATATGATCTGTACATAATCCCTTTATGCACTATAAAAACTTTAGTAAATATTATGGTTTTAGAGGAAGATTTACACAAAAAATCATGAATTCATCAATGTAAATAAAAAGTTGCATTTTATTGCATTGTAACCCAATTTAGCTTGAATGGAAATCTCTTCCAACTAATGCATGCATAGTTGAATACAACAACAAAATATTTTGAGAATCAAATTCAAATATTACAACATAATGTATTCGAAATGTATGAAGATATAATTCAGCGTCATGCAAAAAAGCAACGTGATTTTCCACTAGTAATTCTTGAGAAAAAATGTCGCAATGATATTGATGAGATATAAAATGCCAAATAAGTAAGTGAAATTTTCCTTATTGGCATTTTTTACTTCTGTGTTAATACCGTTTTTACGTTGATGTATAATATTGTCTGTCCTAAAGGCTTTTCTATTCTTGCACACGGTTGAACTCGAACAATTTTTAAAATAACTTTTTAAAACTATGATACACTTTTTACTTTTTTGCCAAAACACTGTCTAAAATCCTTCCAGCTCCAGAAAAATGGATGTGTAAAGGCAAAGACGCCGGGCTTGTTATCACATTCAGTCGACTAGAGCCAGTATATAGTGTATGTGTCAGTCAACAATAAGTCGGAAGTTGTGTTTCCTGTCTCTTGTCTTATTTATAACGTTGTATTTTTCTATGTCAGACATAGACATATTTTTTGCAGGTCCGGAGGTCAACTGAGGATAAGTTGGAGAACATTCTCCGTAGCTTAGTATGATACCTTGTCGAGTTGTAGAGGGGATTAATATTTCAAATAGATCATGCTCTTTTCTAACAAACAATTTCTTATGGCAAAAGCAAGGCATGTACAGATGCACATGAACTCTAGTTGCATGAAATCAGGTTTTAAGCAATCATTGGAGCAAAATGCGTTATGACTCCAAAAACAGAGTCCAGAGATTAAGGATTTTTTGTAGCAAAGGCAAAATGCTAAAAAAAAGTCAGAAACGTAAGCTGTCTGTAAATATATAAATAAATAAACAAATTGTAAATAATGTGGCAATTTTACACAACTAAATATACACAGACAACAAACTGAGCTGCTCTCAAATTGCAAAAAGCTTGTACACGTGTAATGGCATAATGATCGCTTGAATTTTTTCTAATGCGTTACTATATAAGGTGAATACCGAATAAATGCATACAAGTTCATTAGTTATATATAACTTTCAATACATTCAAAAGGGATTTCAAATTGACGAGAGAAGGGCAGGCAACCGAAACTAGAAACGTGATATTTTCCAAAAACGGCCGATTATGCATACTTACATTTTGGTCATCGTTTCTCAAGACAATCTGGTCTGACTAGTCTGACGACAGCACCATACTTCATCATTCTCCCTGATTCATAAATTCACCCCGCCACAACAAGCGACTTACATTTTCCCACTTAAATGCTCCAGGATTAAAATTGAATTGATACTTGAATAGCTGACAGCTATTATTTTTATTCTGTGATGAATGAATAATGCCAACACTGGCGACAGTACCATGCGAGTAAGATTAACTGGGCAATTTTTTGAGTCAAAACTCTCCACTCAATTTGCTGACTAAGCTGACTGAGACGACATTAGAGATCCATTAAAAGTTTTCCTACAAGGAAAACATGTGTGTCCCGTCCCCGTCATTCAAAACACATTAGAACCTATCCAAAATTACGTGTGATGTGACTTTTGCAGAGCAAACGAAACAATGCAAACTATAAGAACCTTCACAGTAGTTACATTTACCTCTGCAGAAAAGTTGGAGCAAAAATCCTACTATAGTTAGTTATTAGCTGACTGCTTAGCGTGCCATATGAAGAAGCTAAACAGTTTATTTTTGCACTGCAAGTGCCTGCTCGTTTATTTGAGACAAAGCAAAGTAAACAGAGAAGGAAAATGAATAGGAAAACGCGTAAGTCACAAATTGCAAAAAGGAAATCACATGAGCTTGCAAAATAACTTTAAAACAAAAGTTGAGCAGTTCAGTATTTGCCCTCATTAGCGTTAGAAAAACTGCTTCACTGATGTTTCAGAAGTACTGATGTGGTTTCTCTTTAAAGGCAAAAGTGCCGTGTGCCAATATATTATCGTTGTTAATATGCTTAGCACGCATACGTATGTGTTTTCTGATGTAGTCAATTAGAGAAACTGTTAAACTGAATGGAAAGAATTAGATTTTATTAAAATGCAACGCATGGAACCTAAGCATAAGTATAAAATTGTCTTTTTCTTACGTTTTGCATCTAAAACTTGTCTTTGTCGCACGTCACCCCAATACCTGTAGATCTGTAGCCAGTTGTAATCATACCACGATTGACGGATTGAGACAAGTAAAACCTTATGATAAATTGATTTATTGATCAGTAGTTGACAGCGAAAGAGGAAAACGGGCGTGCAATTTACTGATAATGGGGTCAGCCTGATTTTACGAGTTATAGGTATATTAACGGCAAGAAGGTATAATATGTACCATCAGGCCTCACCAACAAAATTATGTGGTAGGTTTTGTCGTAAATCGCAGATACCTCTGGAAGCAACATGGCTCATGACCATGAAAAAACTTTAAAGGCAATATATTGTTAGGCTACTACTGAAACAACGCAGCATGCAAACTACTTTCAAACAGTTTCGCAAGCAAGCCAAATTATGATGACATGTTTGGAAATACATAACTAAAGCAAACAAACGCGTTTGCTGCTATCATAAATGTGATACCAGTCTAGAATGATTTTTGATTGCTATCATCCACAACCTGAACCAGCCTCAAATATAGACAAGAAAACATGTAACTAGATTAAGAAAGTTATAAGAAAAACAACACAATAGACGATAGATAATGCCACTAAGCAAAGAATGATGATAATATAGAGAAAGATTTTCAACCGTTGTTGCAAATTGTTTTTTCTTAAGCAATATTTTGGTCGCTCTTGGTCTACTGTATTTGGTAAGTGGGGTTTTTATGTCAGAGGGAAAAGATTATTTACTGCGCTATGAGGAAAAGTTTTGCAAAAAAAATTATGTTGGGTGGGACAGGGACAGCATTACACACTTGGCTTGTGCCAAAATGAAACACACAGCAAAAGCAATGCATATTTACATAGGTATAGTGCTCAGAAAAACATTTCACTTAAACTGGCAATGACAATGCCAACCAGACTGTATTGAAACCAGTCAGTCAAGCCTACATCAGCCAGTGTATTTGTATCTGTGAGACCAAGATACCGAAAATGTCTCAACATTTTGGAAAGTTCCAAGGGTTGTTAGCTTTCTTACACTGTCATTACCATCACTTTATAACTTTTTACTACATTCTGAACACATATCACCACATCATCATGTAAAATAGCTTAACTTCTTGAACACTGCCACTTAGCATTCTATGCGTTGACATGAATACTTCTGGCTTACAAAGAAAAGAGACTTTCCACCCGCCAGAGAACTTATATGGATGTGTAATCTGTAGAATGTGGCAGCATTGTCATAGTCATATTGTCAGTGAAGATGGTGACAGATTACTACTCCAAAAAGAATCATTCATGCGTACTGTCAAAGTAATCAGCCTTGTAAAGCATGAAAGTGTCGAGAAATTTGCAAGCAAGATAAAGAAAATGTGAAGAAGGAAGAAGTGGTTGCATGTAAAATGTACTTTGAGCTTAATCTTCCAGAATTTCTCTGGTACAATACAAATGGATCTTTCACAATGAATTTTCAAAATCACAACGTAATACAACAAGCCTAAAAATCCGGTAGACACCAGAATAACACATCTCTTGATTCAAGCAAGTTTGAACTTAAAGGCCTTGAAACAAGCACACAAAGTTTAGACTCTTCTTTGAAATAAAACCCAAGTGCCATCAGAAAAAGTGGAGAAACTGTTCAATGAATGGGGCAAAGTGAGCATTAGGATGGATGAAGAAACCCTTCATGAAGTTGGTGTATAGCATTCTATATGCTGGTACAGCCTTGAATGTGCAAGAAGATAAGTGAGTTGGAATTAGAAGTGTATTTGAAGGTGAAGGCATGATATAGATGCAATTATATAATTAAACATAACTAAAAGTAAAGAGCAATGATAATAAAATGAACCAAATGAAAAAAACAAGATGAAGGTACTTCTACATTTATTTCCCTTCAAATAATCCCATAGCCCGGTTTTGTATCGCTAATGCTCTTAAAACCTATTGTTCTTGGAATAAAGTTCACATTCGTGTAGTATACCTACTCCTATATTTCATGTTTGCTCAAAATTTGGAAACGACAAATAATAGGAACTGGAGTGTAGTGTAACCAAATCTGATGAAAAGAGGACCAACAAGGAAATTGGAAATGTTGTACACAATCTTTATTGCAAAATAGAGAAAGAGACAAAGACATTGGAATCAACCATGAAGATGATATACCCCCGACAGTTAATCCAATTAGAGTGTGCCCTTTCTCTTATAATGGTGCAACGCAATACTATTAAACTTGAAGCTTGCCTGCAATCGCTGTTCACGAAGATAGCAACAATGCAAAAAATCCTAAAATGTCAACTTTCACCTTTAGAAATTTTAACTTAGAACTATTTACACAATTAAAGGCTGCAACAATGTTTCACAATATCTTAAGAAATGAAACAAAATTTAATACTACAATTTATTTTAAAGCAACTTTTAAACAAAATCTGCGTGATATTGGAGTAGGAATTACGTATAATAATGCTGTTCGTAATAGTATACATTAAGTTGTACACGTTCAGTATTTTGAACTGTATTAATAAACTAACGATTTAGCAATAAGCTACATCATTTCGCAGTCGACTTGCGTTTTAGCATTTTCTGATCTAAACTAATTGCACCTCCTACTTACTTCGTGAACATAACACAACGGGAGGGTAAAGGATGAGCGTAGTACTATCTCAGATTTATAAATGGTTCAAACAAATAGAAAAGAGCCTTTTCACTTTTCATCAGAAAACTCGAAAGTTTGCTAGCTTTGGTTTGGCTGATACAAAACAGCCGTCCCTTTTCATTCATTTAGACATGCCCATATTATGATGCTTCTTTGTGAATGAAATGCAATTTTCCATATAGTGGTTATGGTCCCACTATTGTGAAACTAATTGTAAAAACGAGATAGAGGAAAAACATTCAACATTTCATCTCAAAAAGTTTGCCATTCAAAGTTGCATGAATAAAGAACGATAACAGTTCTGAAAAGCTACCAATCCTTTGCTTTCATTTATTTACTATTTTCGAAACCACGATATGCATGTCTAAATGTGCAAAACAGAAACCGTCCACGCTATAAAACTTGAAAACTCTTTCCCGTTTCAGCTCATATACACACTATATATACAAGAACTTACGATATCCTCCTTTTATTAGTCCCTTTAGGGTACGGTAATATTACCTCGTAAGGGTTTCACCATTTTCCATCAATTGTGTATGTTACTATACATAAAATCCTTTTAAGTTGGATTGGCAATAGCGTAAATAAACTCCAGAAAACAATTATGATGATGATGATGACAGTCGAGTCGTATCGATATCTAATCTTTTGCAAAAGAATGCATGAAGCAAATATCGCTATTAAACCATTGTCTTACCTTATTATAGTCATCCTATGCTCTTATGGAATAGTCCAACCAGAGATTCCAGATTCTAGAGAGAAATGAAAAAGGAAGCACAACATATTAGGTATCGTGTCTTCCACTGACAACTGACAAGGTTTTCCAATTTCCATACTACCCCAAACAAATTTCTAGCACACAAGGCAAATTCTCTCTTCTAGGAAACCTTCTCAGAAAATATACAAGGCTATTTTGCACTTGACACAGCGACAGAAAGATAGTTCCAATTAAAGTACACTTCTAATAGTTGACTTGAAGTGCCGTTTCATTCCATGAGTATGTGGCATGAACTAATCACATAACTTGACTTGTGTGGTTTCACGGCTTTATGTTTTCATTAAAAATCATGACCCGTTCAAGGAAGTCGAACAAAATTTGAATGATTTGTTTTCCATGCCAGTTGCAGTCAGGTACTGACCACCAAGAACCATAAATTCATATGACACAAGATACAGCCCCGAAAAGTTGTGTCATGTATACAAATTTACGCTTCTTGGTACTGACTACATTGGACACATCATTTAAGGCCACGAAAGAATAAAAAAAGTTCCAAAAACTTACCGTAACGCGAAGCAATTTGCCAAAAGTAAAAGTACCAACATGTTTATTGAATACTGAGTACTTTTTTATCTCGTTTTTGCAGAATACTGTAATGATAGTTAAAGTAGGCAATAAACACCAAACTTTAATCCTCTGAAAGTTTAAAACACTGATTACAGTTTTATTATAAGCCCAGTTTATCACTTCAAGTGGTATAGACCATAAAAGTTCACTGGTTCAGTAAAATCCATCAATAATAGAGGTGTTTTACGTGTAACGTTTTACACTTGACATTTTGACGAAAAAAGGAAATGGAAACGTGTTATATTAAGGTAGAGAAGTGCTTATAGTAGCATTTTTATCGTAAATTTTGCATCGTATCGTAACAAAAAAGCACACAGAGAATCCAACGCAAAGTGTTTACAGGTCACAAGTCACAGGAAATCAGTCAAAGCATTTTCTTTGAGAATTTTAGCATGGTGTGTGTGACAGTCTAGTGAGAGGTGTGTTGTACACAATGACAGCTTTTATAAATAGGACACACGCTGGGCTCTTTTAAAAATGCAATTTAGACACTGACGTTTCAGTCCGTCTCCTAGTTTACCTACTTTTTAATCTGGGATATTTTTGCAATGCAAATAATGTGGCAATGCTTTAATACTCTGAATTATGTGTACTGAGTACTAGAACAGTAAATAAAGCCAAAAAATATAGGTTGAAGAACTATTTTTATAGTTATCCAGCTAATAACAGAAAACTCTTGCAAATTATCTTCCCACCTCTATATTATTTCTGTCCCAAGCTGGAGAGCTTGAGTTGCAGGTTCTTATTTGAACTAGACGATATATCGACTAACTACCAGAGTGGTAACGCCACCGGTGAGAGGGTGGAACGCAGCCTTTCTCGTTTTTATGTTGCCAGTAAGTGTTCACCCTTTCCCACACAACTTAACATGCGTGTTTATGTGGTTAGTGCAAAATTGAATATTTATCTACTTGGAGAGTGTGATGCTACAAGCACGGACATTCAATTTACATAGAAATGCCTTCAATGTCTTTTGATCTACACACTGCTCGAACTAAATGTTAAAATGTGTTGTGTTGGATTTGGATAGTATGATAGCCGTGCTAACACTAACTCATAAAATTTTGCAGTAAAATACTAACAACGCGACTTGGGATGCCAAAAATGAAAACGTTTTAGCTTGCTGTTGCTGTGTTGTTGGACAGAGATAGGGTTTTCTGCTATATTACCTATTATTCTTTTGCTACTACTTCCTTGGCGTTCTCTGTGTTTTCGACTCAGCTAAGAAGCGGAGACTGAGATGCGTTCCAACCTTCCATCCTGATTTTCCTCGTTGTGGGCTCTCAGTTTCTTTGTACAGTACAACCGTTCTTCCAGTTTGTCATACAGGAAACTTGCCCCTCTTCTCCTCATTCTTAAATCCTGTGCAAAAATGCAGCGTAAGCAACATTGTTCTGAGAGAATAGAGACAAGAAGACAGGTATTTGCAAAGTCCATCTCAAAAACCCTTTTGTTCAATGTCTAACTGAAAGTTGAACAATATTGTGAAGTATTCATGCATACATTCTAAGAACTAGGAGCCCAACTTTTCTTCTCTTATTTGGAAATTTAATTCTTTCAAAGTAAGAACATTGTTGTACACATTAATAATGTGCACCATAAAGATCAGAAAATCAGAATTAAAATCTCCTGCCTGTTCCCAACCTTGTCTCTCATTACCTGGCACTGGTACATAAAATTCGTACGTAATTATATTGACATATATATACACGTTTATTGCTAAACCTCCAGTTGTTTATCCGCCCAGTACACATACGGCAAATAAGGAATAATGATGTGAAGTGCGAAAATGCAATGAAAAGTAAAAGATAAATTGCAGTACTAAAGCGGTAATTTCCATACGTGCAGAAACTCCACATACTGTTGAACGTAGTTTTAAATAAGGAAAAATGTTACAAAGAGCTTGCTTGCAAGAGCGGTTGATAAATGCAAGTTAAAACGGCGCCACATGCGGATTTATTACTACTATTAAACTGCATTATGGGTACATAAAAATCGTAAATTCAGGATTTGCATATTAATAGATACGGAGAAGAGATGAAACGAGTACTTTTTTGATGAGCTGCTGTCCACATGAAATTTGGGCTACAAGTAGGCAGCAGTTTAAGGAATGATGTGAGTACAAGGTGACTGCCTATACTTTTCTTTTGCTATATTATATCTTATGAGTCTATTCATTATTTATAGGAAAACGTGCATTAGTATTTAAACAAAAATACTTTTCTGCGGCCAGTTAGTTTATTGATTTCATTCAGGGATTCAATCAGCTTGAAGCTAAGATTTTTCCTACTACTTTAAAAGTTTTCATATGAATTCAAAGCTCATGACTCATGATTTTCGTATGCATCCGTTTCCGCTTTATTATAAGCTATTCAATATTATGGTAACTATCGACTAAACATTGGGAAAACGCATTTTCCACTAGTGATTCATCGAATCATAACATATCATGCCTACGGATATAATAAACATAATCTGAATTATATAATATATTTAATTTATATCATTAAATAGCACTCACTCACATTCATTTCTGCATCAAATAGAAATAGAAAGAAGATATCGGGTCAGATCATAAATCTTAAATCTCAAGCTTCAAAGAATATAGTTTTGATTCAAAACTTTTGAATTGGTCCTGACGGTTCTTGTCAGAAGGATAAACTAATTGGAATTGAAAGGAATGGCTTTTGGGGTTTATGGGAATTAACTTCATGATTCTTTGAATTTCAGACTTTCGCCAAAAACTTTTTCACAAGCAATAATAGTGTGAAGAGATATATTGAAGCCATACATACGTTAGTAGAAAGTAATTGATGTATTAAAAATCTGATGAATCGGGTGAATTCAAACTTTGTATTAGGTAAAAGTATTGTGCAAGTGGGGATTATGGTAAAATTACTTGAAAAATAATATTCTCCAGTATCCTTTGGGCTAGTTGTGTCAGGCTTTTAGAACGTTGCAACAGCCATATAATCATTTACAATTGAAAAGATTATAGTACCCCTCCCATAATATGCAAGACAGAGAACAGGTATTCCAATAAATCACAACATGACGTCCACTTATATTGTCTCTTCCGGTTATCAGTAACGATTGGTAGCTGAAGAAACAAAGCAAAACATTACGATACCAGTAGGGAGGTAAGTAGGAGGTAGTAATTTTCGTACAATGCAATGTACTGTAACCGATTCCAACCTATCATTAAACCTATCATGTAATAAAATGCTACGGACAATAAAGTATGTAGAAAAGTAAAATGTGGTACGATTCGCAGTTGGTCGCCTAAAGGTTTTTAATTATATATGCATTTTCTTGGTTTTCTCGTGTTTACGCCAAGAATAAATCTGGATATTCCAACGTAAGCATCATCGTTATATTGTATTGTGAAATATTGCTTCATAATATGGTTTCTTGCATAACAGTAAAAATAAAAATTGTGAAATAAGTACATAACCTACCATGATGCGTAGGTTTTACTTTCTAAGGAATTCTGCCAAACTTATTAGTTATATTATTGCTCTTTCAAATCACTCTGCGTCATCTTGAGGTTTTCCGATACGAGAGGAGAACTCGAAAAAATAAATTTTATTCTAATGACTAATGGATAATGCATATATAATCAATGTTAACAATTAAAACAAATCAGCGATGCAGACAGGAATTTGTGAACTATGCCTGACATATATTACCAATTTCTGTTATTTTACAAACAATTAATTCTAAAAATACTTTTGAGAATAGCGATTACTTAAAACTTAGATAATGTTCATACTTTGCATACCGAGGAATTAGACCGTCCTGATGTCATAATGCCACTATCATTGCATCACAAAGTATAATTTTAGAATCAAGACGAGTAAGTAAAGCCTGGGGCCACTAAAAAAGAAACATTTTAAAGCAAAAATACACCCGAAGTATTGGTATTTTAAATACAAGTGCTTTAAAGGAAAACGAAAACGTGACAGCGAGCCATCCCATTAAATAGGAAGATCCAGGCACAAAAAAAATATTTCATGTTACATTAGTCACATAGCACTTTATGCAACTGCACGTGAAAGTGGAATTCGGAAAATAGCTTATTTTAAGCCAAACAGTAAAACCGTCAACCAACCAACCCGTGCAGAAGCGTGACACTTTAATGCTATTCTGAAACGCGATTCAAGTGGGAAATTGTGAGAAAACAACGTGAAAGCGGTTAGGTAAAAGTTTTTCTCGATTCCACTTTTAAAAAACGTACAAACTGAAATGAACAAAAAATTGTGTATCAAGTTAAATTATAACATGCTTTCGCTGACAGAGTAATGCAGTAACTCGACCTACGAGTTATCACGAAGAACCCCTCAAGTGACATCTGTATAATATGGAATGGATGCTCATTCCTTTTGATACAATAAGAATACTTCGAAAAATTAAAATACCTATGTGCAAAAACTGTGTGGTAGAAATTTCATAACTTTCGTCTTAGATATATTCCCGTTTAATTTCCATTTAAAACAAGACAATAATAGTAAAAAAGCGAATTCCTTTAAGTAATTACATACGTTGCGTTGCATTTAGAGTTCAACAGTAGATGTGTGGAAATGTTTCTTGTTATGCTATATGTTATTGCAAGTTAAATCAAGGTGTAGGACAAGGTATATATTGTTTTTCACAATATTCACTATTCTTGTCAAAAGTGCACATAGTACACAATCAACTAGAGTGAATATAGAAAAGATGATAAACGGTACGCATGTAATCTCTTACGATAAATACATTCGTTCCATTGCAATAAAATTATTCAGGAGTTTTCTGAATGTCTCATTTGAATTTTCTCAGCGCCTTAACCAAGGATGATTGTTGTGAACCAAACTACGTGTCGGGTTCTATCAACGCTTAGACGCTACGTCCAACTTGAACGCAACCGTATTCCAACAATGACAATTCGAACAAGAGACTTTGATGACGAAAAATATGACTATATTTTTTAGGACTACAATGAAAACACAGACTAAGAGGTTTAACTTTACTAGGACAATTTATTAACCACAAATGAATGACAACTATCAGGACTTATCATCGACCTGCTACGAATTACTTATCGATTCTTTCTAAAACCGAACGAAGAATGAAGAATGAACGCTCAACTGAGCTGAACGCTGCATGAGTGCATTTACTACGGAACGCGTGGAGTTGTTTACTCGACGATAACGACCACGCGTTACTAACTTGTTACATTGACAACTAACTAATCTCATTGCGTTAACAATTTAGGCTAACTTTACACCTCCATTCATAACAATGATAGATACATAGCCTTAACTGGCAGATAGCAACCTCTTCTTTTCATATTTGTATCGTAATGTTGAATTTCTGCTTTGTAACATTTTCAGTTTTGCCAACGTGTAACAAAACTATGTAAGCAAACATTTCTTATTTCGATTAAATGAATAATTATAAATGTCATCCTAAATGCTAAATCTATCCTAAAAATCGGTAACCTTAATTCAACGTGGGTAACCTTAATTGGCAATCGGTAACCTTAATTCAACGTGGGTAACCTTAATTGGCAATCGGTAACCTTAAATCAACGTGGGTAACCTTAATTGGCAATCGGTAACCTTAAATCAACGTGGGTAACCTTAATTGGCAATCGGTAACCTTAAATCAACGTGGGTAACCTTAATTGGCAATCGGTAACCTTAAATCAACGTGGGTAACCTTAATTGGCAATCGGTAACCTTAAATCAACGTGGGTAACCTTAATTGGCAATCGGTAACCTTAAATCAACGTGGGTAACCTTAATTGGCAATCGGTAACCTTAAATCAACGTGGGTAACCTTAATTGGCAATCGGTAACCTTAAATCAACGTGGGTAACCTTAATTGGCAATCGGTAACCTTAAATCAACGTGGGGTAACCTTAATTGGCAATCGGTAACCTTAAATCAACGTGGGTAACCTTAATTGGCAATCGGTAACCTTAAATCAACGTGGGTAACCTTAATTGGCAATCGGTAACCTTAAATCAACGTGGGTAACCTTAATTGGCAATCGGTAACCTTAAATCAACGTGGGTAACCTTAATTGGCAATCGGTAACCTTAAATCAACGTGGGTAACCTTAATTGGCAATCGGTAACCTTAAATCAACGTGGGTAACCTTAATTGGCAATGGGTAACCTTAATTGGCAATGGGTAACCTTAATTGGCAATGGGTAACCTTAAATCAACGTGGGTAACCTTAATTGCAATCGGTAACCTTAAATGAATGTGGGTAACCTTAATTGGCAATCGGTAACCTTAAATCAACGTGGGTAACCTTAATTGGCAATCGGTAACCTTAAATCAACGTGGGTAACCTTAATTGGCAATCGGTAACCTTAAATCAACGTGGGTAACCTTAATTGGCAATCGGTAACCTTAAATGCCAATCGGTAACCTTAAATCAACGTGGGTAACCTTAATTGGCAATCGGTAACCTTAAATCAACGTGGGTAACCTTAATTGGCAATCGGTAACCTTAAATCAACGTGGGTAACCTTAATTGGCAATCGGTAACCTTAAATCAACGTGGGTAACCTTAATTGGCAATCGGTAACCTTAAATCAACGTGGGTAACCTTAATTGGCAATCGGTAACCTTAAATCAACGTGGGTAACCTTAATTGGCAATGGGTAACCTTAATTGGCAATGGGTAACCTTAATTGGCAATGGGTAACCTTAATTGGCAATGGGTAACCTTAATTGGCAATGGGTAACCTTAATTGGCAATGGGTAACCTTAATTGGCAATGGGTAACCTTAAATCAACGTGGGTAACCTTAATTGGCAATCGGTAACCTTAAATCAACGTGGGTAACCTTAATTGGCAATCGGTAACCTTAAATCAACGTGGGTAACCTTAATTGGCAATCGGTAACCTTAAATCAACGTGGGTAACCTTAATTGGCAATCGGTAACCTTAAATCAACGTGGGTAACCTTAATTGGCAATCGGTAACCTTAAATCAACGTGGGTAACCTTAATTGGCAATCGGTAACCTTAAATCAACGTGGGTAACCTTAATTGGCAATCGGTAACCTTAAATCAACGTGGGTAACCTTAATTGGCAATCGGTAACCTTAATTGGCAATTGGTAACCTGAGATATAGCTTTCGTACATGAGATATAGTTACAACCTAAAAGCGTTCAATAATGCTTTTTTTAATTAAAAAGTGTGGATACTTTAGTTAAATTTTACAATTTCTGTGGCTCCCAAAAAAAATGGCAATTATATTCCACCCGTGCCTAAAATGATCCACAGTTCCCAGTTCCCACCAATGATGCTTATGCTATGCTACGGTTTACATTTTTATGACTATAACATTAGTTAGCTCAGTTAGCTGATCTCGTTTCTTGTTCTCGTGCACTCGTAAACTTTTGCAACTTAAAAAACCATCATGAAGCCTGTCCTTGTTCTTTTTAATTTTCGCTACTTTGCTATAAAAATTGTTGACAAAACCTGCCTGGTGTCTTGTGAACATTATACCATTTCATACTCATAAAGCGTCAATGTTGAATAGTCAACTTTTTAATTAAGAGGCTAACTTGAGGCTTTTAATATTTGGAGTCTGAACGAGTAGAATAGAATGCAAAAAAGGACAGTGACTACTTCTCTTTTTATTAGCAGTATCAATATGTGCTTTTCTGAAAGCATGTTGTTCATTTCAAACATTCTTTTGTTGATATTAAAATATTTTAATGACGACTCACATTTCGCATTCTTAAGCCTAGCAGTAAAACAATTTGTCAGCACAAACACTTGCATAAGATTATAAGTTACTATCATGGTATTGGAATGCAGAATGCATTATTAAAAGTCTGTGCTAATATTAATAACAGAAATACCGGACTAAATCTTCTTGAAAACTCAAATTAGTCTATTTCAGTTTAATCTCACTTCTTGATCATTTACAAACTGTAAACATTGTTAAGAGATGAATAAAATAGGCATAGTCTATTCAGTCATTCGGTTGTTTACAAGCCCTACTAAATAAGTCACTCACAACTTGTGAGTCACAAGTTACATAATTGAATGAAACTAAGCACAAATAGAAAAATGGGAACAGCCTTCGCGTAGGGACACACAGGATTGCTGCTTTTATTGCCAAGTCGGCAAATTGCTTAATGTAGACTTCCTTAATCCGGTTTGCTGGAAATTCTAGTCTGGAAATAAAAATTATGGAATAAAACGTACAACAAGTACATACGCGCATTTGTGGAACAGTTCCGTCCGACTTCCGACGTAATCTAGGTGCCTAATACATGGCCCGAGTCTATAGCGGCTTGTACTTTTATAATCAATTGGACGGGTCAGTAACGCATACAGAGACACAGTAGATTTTAACAATTTAGTTTCATATGTTGTCTCTTTTTACCCCAATCCTGCAAAAAAGTAGCTAGCTTGGATTATAAGCCGAAACAGACTTGTATGTTACGTACAAACCACTTTATTGGATTATATAATGACATTTTCCAAAATGGTCTTTGTAAAATTGTAAATAACTTTACATTACATTACAAATCTGAATCAAGCAAATTATTATGCAAGAATTGACATGATATGCTTAATGTAATATGCACGAAGGCACGAACAGTTCGCTGGAATCATATTCTATTGGAAAAAGTTTTCGAGTGATACCTCCTCCGTCTGGTGGCCTTACACAGAAATATTGTAGGGACAGTTGGAAAGTTGGGTGAAACTGGTCTTTCCCAACTTTCACTTTCTTCTTCTCAATTTTACTTACAAATGCTCCAATCTAAACCAAGTTTCATAGTGCCCCATTTTTAGCATTCCCATGAACCGTTTAGATTTCTTGTACTTTTCGCACGACTTGCTTGTTGGTCGGCAGATATTTAGTTTTTTGTCCCACAAGACTTACTTGCTTCATCAGCTGCTGAATGGTTTCTTTTTGCAGCTGATGTGCTGTGTTGATTTTCTCAAAAAGTCAAAATTATAAAACGTCAACTGACTTAGAAGCTAAATTGTCAAGTTAAATATGGATGCAGTTTGTAATTGCAGTTAAGAATTGTGTGTTAAATTGTGGAAATGCACAAAAAAGAATGCAAGATAAGGTGTAAGAAAGTTGTGAACTTTGACCGGTGACGGGCATTGCATTTGTGTTCTTTTCGGTGATTCACAGTTTACACCGGCTCAGCACCTCAGGATGTCGAGCCTTTCCAATGGTGTCAGCGTCCCCAGATCTGTTCATCTTCAGGATGAACTGAGAACCACCAAGGACGAGTTGGCAAAAGTGCTGGAGACGCTGAAGAATTTGCAAATTCGAAAGCGAGAGCTTGAGGCAAAGATTGGAACTTTGAAAACGGAGCTCAAAGTTATTAATGAAACGGAAACTTCATGGACTAAATTCGAGGGGGATACGTTCAGTTGGTCGGAAGAGCTAATGAAAACTTTAAAGTCTGTTTTCAAATTGGACAGCTTCCGGTCATACCAGAAGGCAGCTATTAACGCTACTATGAGCGGAGTTGATGTGATTTTGATTATGCCGACAGGTAACCTTGTTGGAGTTCTTAATATATACAAAAACATGCGTAATACATAGTAATCAGTGTACTAATTGGAATTAAAAATTCATTGTTTGTATAGGTGGCGGAAAATCCTTAACATTTCAACTTCCGGCAGTGATATCTAAAGGCGTTACGTTGGTTGTGTCACCCTTGATTTCTCTGATGGAGGATCAGTTGCAGTCTCTGAATGAGCTTGGAATTCCCACAGCTATTTTTAATTCCAATACGGATAAGGATGAGACTAAATCAATTTTTAATCAAATGGTGGATCCAAAATCCAAGTTGAAGCTGCTTTATGTTACTCCTGAGAAACTTGCTAAAAGTAAACGCTTGATGTCTCAACTGGAGAAAATGTACAGGGCTGGTAGATTTGCTCGCTTAGTTATTGATGAGGTGCACTGCTGTTCACAATGGGGTAAGCAAATAATGCTAATTAGATTACCTATTGACAATTTGCAAATATAACTTGTTTCATGTTTCAAACGTATTCATGTGACTTTGTAGGTCACGATTTCCGGAAAGACTACACATTTTTAGGAATTATGAAGACTCAATACCCAAATACTCCAATTTTGGGCTTAACAGCGACAGCAACATGTAATGTGATACTCGATGTTCAAAAAATGTTAAACGTGGAAGGATGTCTAGTTTTCAAGGATTCTTTCTACAGACCCAATTTAAAATATGAAGTACGGGACATTACATCTAAGGAAAAGGTTGATGATATTGCTGACTGCATCAAGCGAAGATTCCCTGGCCAAACTGGAATAATATACTGTTTGACAATAAAAGACTGTGAGGATGTGTGTCAAAAGTTACGATCGTTGGACATACGAGCACGACCATACCACGCACAGTTGGAACCTGAATTTAGAACAAGGGCTCAGCAGGGTTGGTATTCTGGTCAATACCAAGTAATTGTAGCAACAGTGGCGTTCGGAATGGGAATCAACAAACTAGATGTCAGGTTTGTTATCCATCACTCAATGTCAAAGTCACTGGAAAATTACTATCAGGAAACCGGGCGTGCCGGAAGGGACGGAGATCCGGCATATTGCATTCTGTATTACAAGTTTCAAGACATTTTTCGTGCTACATCGCTTATGGTCACGGAGAAAACTGGGGTTCCCAATGTATACAACATGCTGAGATATGCTCTGGACAAGGACACTTGTCGAAAAGCTTTACTAGCCCAGCATTTCGGGGATTCTTGGGATCCTACGCTGTGTTCTGAAAATTGTGACAATTGTGACCAGAGTAGGAAGAAAACCTACGAAGTGACAATTTATCCTTTGCTACAAGACTTACAAAAATTGTTATCACATGCAACGGGGGTCGAAGAGCGTATGACAGCGTTAAAGTTAATGGACGCCTGGTTCGGAAAAGGAAATAAAAAATGCCGAGTTGACTCCGTATCAGTTCCAAAGTACGACAGGGAAGTGTGCGAAAGGCTTGTGGCCACGTTTCTACTTCAAGGTTTCTTAAAGGAGGAATTTCACTTTAACCCTTACACTGTGATCTCATATTTAAATGTCGGTCCGAAAATGGCGATGATGGATGATAAAACTAAGACCCTTACGTACAGTATTAAAATAAAAACCGCAGATAGTACTAGTATTAGTAGCAAGGCATCATCTTCAAGGCTGCAAATTGAATCTCCGAAGAAAAAGAAGAGAAAGCTTGCCGTTATTAGTGACGATGAGAGTGATAATGAAATTATTGAACTTGACTGAACTATAAAGTGTAATTCTCAAATGTTGGTGTTTGTTCCAAATTTAATTACCAATTAAATGTCTTGTACCTAATTTATTAAATATTAAACACAAACAAGACAAAAAATATGTTCATACATACATGTATAGTTAGGCTAAGGAAATTCGTCACGTCCGGGTCAAATAGAATTATTGGTTTATGCTTTACAAATTGTATATGGTTATTTAAATTACTTCCATCCTTTTATTGATTCGTTTGTTATATTCACAAATAAATTGCTGCGATTTTCACCGCAGCACATAATTACGAACATTTTATTACATATTTAATACAAATATTATATGCTTTAAAATTGTAGTTAGTTTTTGTTAATCCATCATTACCAAATATTCATAATAGGTAAGTCAATTTCATTCATACAGCCAATATTGAAACGTTCGGAAGTGAAGCCAATAATTTCAAAGAAAAAGCTAGGGTCTAGGGTTTTTGGAATTCGCCTCTCTACCCTACAACAACAACAGAGCAGACAAATTGAAGCTTTTGAGAGTAACCACTGAGTTGCTTGTTTGGCTGTATGTCTTTCCGATGTTGTCCGCGTCCCGTAAACATACCACCAAATACTACTACAGGGATTATTACGCCAAAAAAGTTTGGGCAATGGACATTAAAATATCCCTTAACCTAACCTAAGCATTTAGACTTATCATCATTTTAACATCAGGTTACACTTTCAATGTAAAAAGTACATAGGTAGTTTATCAGTTTCTAATTTTGCACCACCGCGCTACTTCCGTGTAGGCATTTACCCTCACCCAAACCAAGCATAGCTATATTTTGCACTTGACTGCTGGGCATTACGAGATTTTTTTTTCCGGATTTCTATATACGGCTTCAGCTTTCATATGACGTAAGGTAGAGCAGAGCAGGCCCCATTTGTCCTTTGCCGTCTCATCCTTTTTCCGTGGGAAATTTCATTCCTCCTTCTTGCCCTCCTTTAGAAAGAGTACTTGAACATTCACAAATTTCCTAGAAATTTGCAAACCACGGATTAAAATTGGCGTTAGCCGCACCAATTAACCTCTTCCGTGTAGATTAGTTTCTCTATAGCCAATATTCGTCAATTGACGGGGTTAAACCTTTAACTGCAAGCCAGCAGCATAGACTGAAGCATTATGATTGAGCATTCCGGCTGACTGCTTTAAAGCACCACCACCACCACTACTAAAACTGGTGAAGTAAGTTAACAGAAAAATTAATATGCGCGTGCTAGCAATTAAAAATTTAATGATCAATTATCTCTCGATAAAGTGTGTGAATGCTTTAAATTAACTTTACAAACTATCTTTACGGCTTGGCATTTAGCTACATTTTATTGACGTGAGAAAGTCAATGAAACCATCTGACAGTCGCGCTGTGGTCGATATTTAGAAAGGTAGAGCTTACATATGAGTAGGTATTTGGCTACGTGCATATTTGGCATTTTCCTGAGATGGTCCAGTGATCCAGCTGATGTTTTGATACATTAAAAGCTAACAAATTGCTAATAAAGATAGCTAATAAATGTAATTTAGTCTTAAAATATTAACCAAGTAGTTAAAGTATTTTATATGGTGTACTTTGTGCTAATTTTGGCTACATATTTTTGTGTGATTTATTTCAGGTCATCTCCTGCTCTGATTGTTTTTTCCAAGTCCCCTTGTCACATCATCATTAAATCATCAGTTGCATCTCCTGTGGAATTCTGTCTGTTTTAAATAAATATTATAATTTTTAATAAATATCCAAAGAGCCCAGAGATAACAGACTCTTTGCCATTTGCCAGCAATAGAAAGTTGCGTAGGACAGTGATAAGAGTTGAAATGACTGGAGACGAGGACTCCGAAGTTGTGCTTAATAATAATTCTAGTTGTACTCAGATTTCGTCAAATAGCGTAACTCAGCAAAAGAATCAAAAGCGAAAGGACGATACTGGTAGCAATGGCAGTTCTCTTAGCTCGGAAGAGGGTAGACAGGCTAGTGTTCAGGGGAGATCCACAGAGTTGGTTAGTGAAGTTTCGTCTGTGTCCGGAGAACCATTAACGTCCGTAGGCCATCCAAGTAAAAACTCGGTTTTTAGTGAAAACGACGCGGACATCATTTCTACCACAGCGCTAAGTAATTCTCCGTCGGTGGACTCAAACTCTGAAGTTTTTATAAGTGGTGCTTCAACGTCCACGTCCACTGCGCATTGTGGAAATGGTGACACGTCGCTGCTTGGAGGTGTTCATGGAGAGGATGGGGGTACTCCAACAGGCCAGAGCCAGCTCTCTGATGCTCAAGTCCAAGACGATCCAGATCACGTAATCTTGTCCGACAGTGATCTTCAAAGTGCCAATCTTGATCAAATGCTTCAAGTTTATCAACAGCTTCAAAATTACATTCAGAAACTGAAAGGTATGTTTTCGCATTTTTATACAGTTGATAGGAAAGGATCAGAGAAGGAAAGGTGAAGATATTAAATGTATGTTAATGTGCCAGTGTTATCCACCAGTTTAGTTTGCAACTTGAAATTAATGTAACGTGTATTCCTTGTAGCATAAAAATTCTGTTCACATAGGCCAGGGCTTGTCTTAGAGGTGTGTTAGGTCTAAAACATCAAGACAATAATTTGTTGCAACGTTTTATTTTAGGAGAAAATCAAGGCCTGAAAGAATCTGAGGAAAAACTCCGACTGCAACAGAACGAAGCCTCTCGTCGTGAAAATATTCTTGTAATGAGATTAGCTACCAAAGATCAAGAGATGCACGATTGTGCCGCCCAAATTAATGAACTGAAAAACACAATGGGCCCATCGACTAGTTCATTAAAAAATTCACTGCTTGACCCGGCCGTGAATTTCATCATTCAGAAGATGAAGAAAGAACTGACTGAAACCAAGAAGAAGTTGGAGGATACACAAAACGACTTAAATGCCTGGAAGTTTACTGCTGATAGGTACGTATTATTATAATAAATTATTAGAATCTATGGTTCAGCAAATTTTATATAATCTAGTTTTGTTATAAATTTTAACAGTAACACAGGAAAGCGTCTTATGGCAAAATGCCGCATGTTGTACCAGGAGAATGAAGATTTAGGTAAAATGATAACAAGTGGACGCTTAGCAAAGTTAGAAAGTGATTTGGCGCTCCAAAAGTCGCTAACTGAAGAAATGAAGAAAGCACAGTCTGGTTAGTTATTTATGTTATAGTTATGTGATATCTTTATATTCAAGTATGTTGATTTGATAATAATTGCACGGGTTTAATTTTTCTTTTACTTTAAATAATCAAGAAATGGATGACTTGGTTCAAGAACTCGACGAGGATGTGGAAGGAATGCAAAGCACGATTTTCTTTTTGCAACAGCAGCTTCGGGAGAAAATTAGCAGTAACGCTGCAAACTCAACTTCAAGCCAAAGTAGTAGTGAACAATTAGTAACATTAAACGTAGCCGAGTTGTGCGCTCAGTGTCGTGCAGCTCAAGAAAAGAAACAAATTCTGAAACATGCCAACTGTGCTGACCCGAAACTGATAAAAATGGAGGTGGATAACCCCATTGACGAAGAACACAATAGAACCCAAGAAAGTCCAAATTCTTCTGATGTTGAAAGAACGTTTCAAAATGGAGAGTTTGACATGTACTCTCCTACCCGTGGTGAGCAAACGGATAGTAAACTCTCTGATAAAAGAACTAGTAGAGCAAATAGACATCCGCATTTTTCAAAACAGTCAGTGAACTTGAATGCAGAAAGTACTTCTCTAGACAGTAAAAATAGTAGTAATAGCAAATTAGGTTTGCCAACACAAACCGCCCAGTGTAACAATGCATCCGATGGTGGTAGCAACAGTAATAAGAGCAAGCCTAATGCAGCACTTACCGACGATACCGAAAATGCGAGTGAGGGGGATGAGGATGATGGTGTGGATTCTGATGTAGTGAAACCTCCTGCCGCCAAGAGGACTAAAATTATCAGTGGAAATGCTAATCGAAGTGCGGAGGTTGGCCAATTACAAAATGCTAGTGATGAGTCGAGAACTGCAGTAGGGCAAATGGTTCCGGTTTCAACTTCTAGAAGTCGAAACGGAGCTATTGAGCATTCTTAAAACTGTGCGCGTTGTTAAAACCGACTTTTATGTCCCAAAGTTGATATTTCTCATTTCTGGTTGATATAAACAATACAATCATATAAAGAGTTTTACTGGAAACTGGAGATGATATGCTACATACCTGTTTTCGTATTTATTGGCTATACTGTCGGTGGCATACATTGCAAATTGTTACACTTTCGTCTATAAGCCGATTTATGAAAACAGTGGAGAGAGAATCGGAGGTGAGCATTGTAGTTTACACTAAGCATAATATAAACAACCAACTTTTGAAAGTCTGTACAAGTTTTGCTAATTCGATAAATATAGGTTAAGATAAGATTCAGATTCTTACGGTATTAATATTAACGTAGGTTAAGTTAGTTACGTATACATTTATTTTGTGCTCGAGCCAAAACTGTGCAATTAAAATTAAACTATTCTCGTTAAACTAAACAGCACATCACCACCAAATAGAAAAAAATAACACATATAAACATTGATAAAGTTCACTGACATATACTACCGGTTGTCGAAGTTTTTGTAGGTGTTGGTGGTAAGGTTCAAACAAAGTGTTCGTTTTCCTGAAACGCTGTACTTGAACTAAAAAACAGATAGCTCTGTATTTGCCATCATCATTGTTCAAATGATGTTTTTCAAGACACATTACTACACGGTCTACATCGGGCAAAGTTAATGAAAATTATTGATGATTGTATCAACAATCAAGGTATTAACTATTAACGTTGTAAACTGTAATGCGTAGGGATAATTATTTGATAAAGGTTGTACCACATTGCATTTATTGATGATAATGTCTTGTACTTTTGAAAATGCTTTCAAAAGTTAAGGCCCAAGGGTAAATTGAACACTTCGTTAATAGACGCTATCCGTTGATAATTAAAGCAAAACTATTACCTATGCCAGTTAACAGAACTTAATTTTTTACAGACCAAAGTTTATCTAATGAACATTGGAAGATTTTCCTAAAGATTCTATGTTGTGGCGAAATTAATACATCCCAAAGTTGGTTTTTAATTTCAATAAGTTTTGACGTTTGTGTATAGAACAAGAATATCCATGTCTTTATCTTTTAATTTTTCCATAATTCGACACTTTATATCATCACAAGCACGATAAAGTTACAGTATCTTCGGCAGATATTATGCCTTCATTTTTGCAGTAAATTGCACATCACATAGTTTGTATTTTATCATTAAACGATAAGTTTTACGAGTACTGCGGCTGGCTTTTACATCTTCACACAATAGTACATTGTATTAGTAAATTGTTCATGGAAGGATTTGTCAAAACTCAAAACGTTAAATCTAAAACCTTTTCTGGCTTTCTTAGTGGATTTTTGTCTGAAAAATTCTTCTTATTATTTTAAACGAGCGGACCAATACTTCGTAAATAGATATTATATGTTTTGATTAGTAAAAAACGTTGTTGACTAGAACTGAGTTTTTCCATTCGTTAATTTAATTAGCGCCACACTGGGAGTTTTTGTGTTTCAGCTAACGGTAATACGATATATATGCTTAACAATTTTGTTACAAGTAAAGGTAGGTTCAAATTTCTATTTATTGATCACTAAATAGATAAAAGGTTTTTGCATAATAATGGAAGTTTTTATACGTTTCGAATTACGATAGACAGATACTATTATTCTTATCATTGTCAAAAAAAATTCGAGGAGTTATTGTCATTTTCGTTGAGAACTTTGTTCTGAGAGAAGTTTATAAGTGATATAAAACTAGTAAGAATCAGTTTAAAATGCCATCTTAGTATGATCTGTAATACTGACACCTCAAAAGTTCACAAATGAGCAAATTATCTTTTGTCCTTGTTATGTGTTAGTGTAATATTAACTAGGAAATGTGATTGTGCTTCAGTATAAAAAATGTCGTATTTCATTTGCATGATAATGTACGTAAGTTAAACAGCTACTTTACAAAATGAGTGTTGTAGGAAAAGTATTTTAGAGAAAGTGTATCAATATCGTGGGTCGTGTCACACTTCAAAACTTAAGTTGGAAACGTGCAGGGCAGATTCCTTTTGTGTCGTACCTTATACAGAGAACGACTACTATTGCATAAATTGCAAAAACGTCGAATATAATGTTGTGCTAAGTATTCGACGCTATAACTGCTAACTTTCAGAATAAGATTTTGTTCAGTTAATTATAATTATTATAAAAAATCAAACAACAGTTTACGACTTGAGCATTGTTCATATCACCGTTCTCGTCAATATATTATTACTCTGTGCATAATGTAGTTTGTGTATTAAGCCCCTAAATTATATTTACTAATTTCTACATTACGTTTGTATTTTACTTATATATTGAAGTATAGTAATAAATAGAAATTAAGTGTTGTACTAAACTAATCATATAATATCATACTTATTGAGTCCATCCTCTTCAGTGAATTTTGTAAAACTAAGAAAGAATGTTCGAACATATATGTTTATCAATTGGGTTGATACCTTGCATTTTCGTTAAACTCTTATACAGCAGTTGATTACCAATCAGTCGAAACTTTATGTCAGTGTTGCATGTTGGTGTTGACGGTGATATTTATGTATACAAGATACATTATTTAAAACACCAGCTACACTGAATTGCCAGCAAATTATAAAAAACACATGAAACTACGTACTTCGTACTCGACAAATGTATTGAAAAAGCTCTCACTAATACCTTTATTTGAGATCAATGTTAATGTTACGACGAGATGGGCTAAATGAATGGAACTTATTATACATGAACCATGTACCAACTCATTCTGTTAGGGATATCAATAACACAATTTGTAAAATATGTCTATACAATAATTATTGCCTGTCAATGATAATTTGTCTTTGCTGAGACTACCCATCGTCTAATTGTTAGTTTTATAAAACCATTGCATTGTTATGTACTAATAATTTGTGTTTGTATGGTTAGCTACCGAGTTCATTTCTACGTTGTGTACTTCGTGATTATGATATATCGTTTGGATCGTTGACGTTCTAGAAGATTGAAAAAGTTAGCTGTGTTTGTATCTGTCAAGATCAAAATAAAAGTTATCATTGTGCTCAGAATACAAATAAAAATACTTTGATTTTCCTGAAAAGTAGTAACCTCAATAATTTAAAATCCAGTACGTTTTGCAAGTAATGCATTAACATCAAACAAACATATTTAACAAATTACAAAAAGTACAGTCTTGTATTTAAAATTTCAAGGCTAAACTCTACTGATCACACAAACCATCCCCTTTTCTACGATAAACTATTATGAAATGTTATAAAATGTCTTGAAGCATAAATGACAAGACGCAAAATACACAAGTACATCTTTGCTAAATATAAACACTTGACCATCATAGGAAGCCTGTCCGTATTTAGTGAATTTAGAATTTCCTTTCCTATAGCCTGAAATATTCCTTAAATTAAGGAGTTCTAAAGGTGTTAGAATTTAGACTTCCAAAGTAAGTATATAGGTGTTTATAATTAATTAAATTAAACAGAATGAAAGCTCTGAGTGTTGTTAAACAAAAATACATTCACCAAGCCTTACTTTGTGAATATTCCAATTTCCAATGCATTTTTGCAATGATAAACGTACACCCTTAAAATGCTTTACTCGGATAGGTTTATTTGATGCTGTTTTTATCTTGTCTATAAAATTCAGTCATGTTGCACATGCATCGGATGTGTGAACAGTTGGTCCATGACCCTAACCTAAAATTTTAAATTTTTATTATTATTCTTCATAAATGATCCTAACTGTCAACACAAGATTCTTGCACTCACGACGTCTTCAACTGAATTTATTGTAGAAATATAAATGGCAGTTACACGCACCTGTGAAAATGGCAAAAACTGAGAAAAATGTGACTCTCATCTCTTAAAGAACCACCTCCTGTATAAGTACCCAACAGTATCCATAAATCGTGAAAAACGAATTCGCCTTAACGAATGTACTATTTAAGTATTTTTAAAGGTAACGTCTTTTACAACACGTCAGTAATAATAATCGCATACTTTTGGACATTAAACTATTCATTTACACCTTGACAAGTATCGATTTGTTTATTTCATTTTCGTGAGTTTGGGGCATTTTTCATACATCATAAGCAATTGATTTTTATGGTTATGTCTCTATCTAGAACTTCATTGAGTCCCCTATTAGTTATCAAATATCAAGCATTTTTTCTGAGTTTTTGCTGAGTTCATAGCAGCACCTTCTTTCATGAAGGTAGACTACACTCACTACACTACAAACTGCATGACACGATCTTTTAAACAAATGGTATAATAGATTTATCGATGAGATGACCAAGGACAAGTGAAATGAAGAGTTTAGGACGTGGGATAGGATGGACTTAAGATTGGAATGCATTTGACGATAAAGCATGCAGTAATGATGGATTCCATTTCGAAAATTAATTATTATGCTTATCTTCAGTTCGATGATCTTCATAATTATAAATGCAACATGGTAATCTTGACAAAAAGGGCATATACATTCTGTTCTGTAAGTTACAAATACTCTGGAGTAAAGCAGCTACTAATGATTGGGAAAAAGTATACCTAATTAATTTGAACTCTATTTTTTGTTTAGGTTTTACGGCAATTTCCATTAAATTTCTAAGTGAAAGAGTTCTTCTAGAATTAAGTCAGCTTTTAGAATTTAGTATGGAAGTCAAAGTATATAGCATAATAAAAATACTAAAAAATATTGAAATGTTTATGACCAAATATTACTACTTGTATTTTATCCAAAAAGAAGTACTACTTAAAGTGTATAGGGAACAGTGCCAAAGATGAAAGATGATTTTTGTCGACAAGATTAGTTATTAACTAACCAATTTTTGTAATGCGTTACGCAAACCAACAGTCAGGAGGACGAAATTAAATAGGTGTGCATCTTTTGTTGCATTAATCTTTGTGATTGGAAATTGATGCATACTTCGTTACTTGAATGAAATTATGCATCGCACCGTTTCGTGATTTAATTCTAGATAATATGCAATTTTTTGTACAATGAGTTAATACAATAAATAACGAAACATCTTCAAAACTTCAAACTTGCAAAATTGTGGACATTCGTTCGTGATACTAATTTCGCTTGCCATGTGTTTTCATTTAAGCTTGCAAGCTGCTTATTTTAAAATTTGGACACTTTCATGATGTCTTGTATTCTTCCTGGTTGTCATAATTTTCTTCTAATCATACTTATTACTCATTATATATGCATATTATATTTCAGTTTCAGTATCCATATTTGACATTTGACGTTTTAAATCCTTTGAAGCTTGGCACTTACTTGCAAGCACTTTTGTCCTTCGGTTCATCTTCAATCCAGAAAATATTATAAAACCACAAATAAAATGGAATGAAATTCAAGATGCATTATTGAATTTATATTTCCTACATTTTGTTTATTTATAAATGTTACAACCAAAGCATACGTCTAGGAATTTCAAGTTCATTTTGCTGAAATAAACAAACTTAACAGCATCGTTGAATTTCGTTCATTTGATTGGCCAGTTTTGAAGAGAAAAAATTGATCCTTAAACGAAAAAGATGACATTGAAATTTGATGTGGACCAATAGACCGTAAATTATCTGCTCATGAATGTTTATCGTGTTGATCACAACGAAACTTTTTAAATTAACATTCATATTAACTCATTTATCATCAAACGCTCCTACCTTTCTGTATTCTATTTTTTCTGGAGCACATCTTCAATTTTT
This sequence comes from Entomobrya proxima, assembly GCA_029691765.1. NCBI lineage: Eukaryota > Metazoa > Arthropoda > Collembola > Entomobryomorpha > Entomobryidae > Entomobrya > Entomobrya proxima. Next base: position 14,758,804 of record CM056169.1, read on the forward strand.
TGTACAGAAAACAGAACACAAGCAAAATACAAGAATACACAATGGAGGTCGATAATAGGAAGACGATTTGTTCATTAGTGATTCCAGTGATTTCACATGATGACGATATAAATTATGAGAACATCCAACAAGTGCATTTTGCTCAGTGGAATAAAAACAAGTAATCTTCTCATTCCCGTTCAATGCCAAATATCTCTAAATCTCTAGCTAGTACATCTACTTGTATTAGGATTTTGCCGATTATTGTGCCACAAGTTTTTGCTTTACTGCACATATATTTCCTATCAAGGCTGTTTGGTGTGAGTGAGAAGGCACATAGAGTGTTATACAAACAAGTAGACTCACTAAAAAGTTATAAAAAGCTCCCCTCCGGCAAAGTACCTACGTATTATTACATTATTAGCGAAAGGTACCGGGGTATTCATTATCTAATCCATCATCCCTCTAAAGAAGATGCTTCAAACTAAACGTCAAATCAAAATCAGACATATTGTGTCTTCAATTATGACACTCGTTTTAGTAATTTTCTTTTTTGCACTTTGCCGAAAAAAATAAACATTTTGAGTGTCCTATATTTAAAGAATCTTCTTCAAAAATCATAATAATTGTTTATTGTGGTTTATAGTGTCCTACATGTCATGTCATGCCATTTTGCGCAAAATGAAGTTGAACTTCCTGAAAATGTTAAGTGATGTGTTGTGTATAGATTGAAGATAGCCTGATAGTATTATTGATATGCTTAGCACTATACTGAAAAAAGTAATTTCCAATTTATCTTGCAATTTTGTTTGAAGATGCTACAAAACTCATCTAAACACCTACATCGATGTGTGTACGTAATTACATTTTCAAATAAGAATAAGACTGCAGAACTGTTTACATGATTTCTAAAGACTGATGTTTTTCGTGTGTGGCAAACGGGGCAGCAACGGAAAAATAAATGCAGAGTATACGATTACTTCACTTTGACAATTAGGTGAAGTTGTGAAGCAGCAACATCCCTTAAGGCCACCTACAGGGAAACGTAAATTATTATGCGTCGATTGTAGAAAAGATGAACTGTTTTGTGTTTGACGTCCCTTTTTTCTTGAACCAGGAACATCAGCACCAATTATTTGCTGGTGCTGATTGAGGAATCCGTCCCATCATATCACTTGTCATGCCATCTTCAATAATATTCAATTATTCACCATTAGCCATTTGGAATGCGAAAAACATGCAAAGATATGAAAGAGTGATATGAAGTGTAAAAAGTCAGCACGGAAAAAAAGAGCGCCTATGATTTGGAATGCTTTTAAGATAATATATTTTGCTAATATTTCTCGCACATATACACTCAATTTATTTTTCCAATAAATTTAAGATTAACTGCGTTAAAATGCATGTCTGCTACTACTAATAAAATATTTTGGCTGTTTGCATGGAGTACATGTGCATGTAGCTCTTTACTTTTAACCTTTACTTGCAACACTTATGTTGCATTTGTTTTCATTAATTCTGAACTGTTCTGAATTTAGAAATGACCTTTTATTTCACTTGAATAGTGCTTAGATTTAACTGCACTAAATCCTTCTGATATCTAATCTAACCTGCCGATTAGTGTAAGACGTTTTTATTCCTAGAGACAGCTGCAGTGCTTTAATAGATTTTGATGTAAAGGTAAAACATAGTTTATAACCTAGTTTATACTTTAAAGATCAAGAGTATTACAACTAGAGGAATCAAATGTTTCACTATTGAAGACACAGTAAAGTACAATAATTGGGCTTTTTCTGAAACAACAATTATATAAGAGAAATGTCTGCTAGCTAATAGGTAATGGAAATTGGTTTCAGTACTCATATCCAATGATTAAATTTAGCTACAAGCTTTACTACCTGTGTACAGTTCTCATAATCAGAATATCGTTTCGTTTCGTATGTCCGAGGTAAGATAACCTATGTCACTTGACTTAATCACTTTGAATGGAAAATCTATTATTAATGGTAAAAGTAAGATAAAAATGTTTCAAATTTCAAGAAGCAAAGCTTTACTTTATAATCAGCGCTCACTGAACAAAGATATATGATGACCAATTGTATCATCATCATCTATTTGCCAAAACAAAGACATAGAAAATAAAAATGAGTTCCAAGAACTCAAAACAATTTGTACGTAAATAGCATATGCTTCCTAAATACAAAATACACCCAGGAATATTAGGCACTAAGTAGTCGGACTACTTTTCTGGCATACATTTTCAAACTATAATGTTTTAGCAATTTACATTTCCAATATTTGCAATCTCAAGGTTCTCGGAAGTATACTCATACACTGAAAACGTATATTTATGTAGATACGACCTAAGTTCCAAATTTTATAGAAACATTTTTCTAATAAGACTGACATTTACAAATGACATAATAAAAACGAATCACTGGTCTTGTAGTTAAATATTATGTGAATTATGAGTCTTTAAACATGAAACTTTGTGCTTCCGTCTTTTTTGTGCAATTGTACAATACTGAATGCTGATATGTCTGAAAGTGAACCAGAAGTAGGTAAGTGTTTCAACAAAACAACAGCAACAACTTCAACAAAGAGATCAGGTATCCAGTAAGAGTCGAGTGACCAAAGAGCAAAAAAAGGAAATGGTCATAGTAAATCTTTCTATGTACAAGAATCCGAACGATGTTTATAGCTTCGGAGTCACGAAAACTTGTAAATTATCACACAACCTGTTGTGATATATAGTCTATATGTACATGTTTTATGATGATCAGCAATGGCATTGTAGTTGTTTAAAGCACCAAACAAAAACTAGAACCCATCAAGTTATAAAAATATTTTTGTTGAGCATCATAATTTTGTCAATTTGATGTTTTAAATTGTGACTAAGACAAGGCAAATAAGGTAGAGATTACATAACACAGTGCTTCAAAATTAATGTAAAATTCATAAAAACATTTGTGTTTTGTTCAAGTTTGTTTTCCTTTTTTACTGCTATCCAGTCAACTGGATAGCACAATTTCAATCACTACATTTAGAATCTGACAATACGAAGTAAGAACAAAGAATATAAATGGCCTTCAAAGCTTTTAAGGACGGAGATTTGTATGCTCTAGAAATATGCTCGAAATTAAGCAAAGTTAAATATGCCATAATAAAATTGCCAACGATTTTACGTTTTATCCAACCAAGCAACTTGTAACTTAAGAATCGAAATTGAACACAGTAGATCTAATTAGGAGAAAATTACCAACAAGTCGACTGCCATGAAAAATGGAAAATTTTAGTAGTATGAAATGATCATATGTACTACAAAGCGGATCACTGAGATTTCAGTTTCTCAATACCACAATAGATTCAATTCATTTATGAAATAAGAAATGAAATTTTTATCATCATCGCACAATTACACGCATATACAATAGGTGTTAGAGGTATAGATTTACCACTTGCGATTCATTTTTGCATTTTAAAAGATCGTTTATTTTATGCAACCGAGTCTCAATCATTAGGCTTTAAAAGCTAAGAATACTAAACCACTCGTTGAATTTATCGTAGATAGGCTTAGCCTAACGGTTTATGAATATGAATGTTGATGACTATTGTTGTCTCAGTAAGCGGCGACGTTTCTACTACAAGTAATTCGTGGTTATTGAGCAAGCATTGAACATTATTGCATTCTTTCAACAAAATACTGCAACTCGAGTAAGTCACGTCAAATCAAAAACCTACTTGCTGTTACTCACCTCTTCTTCTGCTGGTTGTTTATGTTTACTAGCTTTTCAATTTTAAACCTCAGGTTCATGTCAACGACTGCGACTTCGTAAGGGTTACTCAATATGTTTTAACAAGATTGTTTATGCAAATTACTATAAGTTCTAGTAGTCCTTATTTTGAATTTTGATGCATTTTCATTTCATATGCATATCTGTACCTGGCAATATATGACAAGTAATATTTTTAGACACAATACTATTTCTTAAACATTTATGTAAACCTGCAAGATGACTTGACAGTTTTTTCTTGTTGATTAATTCTTGCTATTGGTACATTCAACAATGGCAGTGAACAAAATAAGTAGTCAATTTTAAATGCATAAATAAATATATTTAAAAGTAGTTTTTACAGATACTACTTAATACTTATATAAAAAGTACTAACTCCTAAATAGCTTTGCATCAGCGGGAGCCCTTATATACAATAGCTGTCAATTTACCGAAATGATTTTGTATGATTATCACATTTGCACTTAAAGGTTGCTATTTATTGATGCTTTTTAATGAAAATTGTTTTCAAGCTGTTTCATCGTTGGTGGTTTGTATTCCATTCATACATGTGGCATTGTCATTACAGCAGTTCAAGATTAATGTTTTTAAACCCTAAAACTCGTTTTTATGGAAAGCTGACATGCGAATGTGGCTAGAATATTTCATTGAATGAACTTATAGGATACGAGTGGAGTGGTCCAGTTTCTAAATCTAAATTGAATCTTTCGAGAAAAACATCGGCTTCTTGGCATGGTATTTAAAATCTCTCTTGCAAAAAAACGTTTTCAAAATGTTTCCAGGTACTGAAGCCACTTTCAAAAGCTACAAGAGGCAAAGTTGATAGTTTACGAGTTTTAACAAAGATTTTAAGTTAGCTACCATAAAACGTTACCTACTACCTACATCGTAATAGTCACTGCTTGCAATTACATTGATGTAATTCTAGTCTATGCAAACACAAATGATATTGCTTACAGCGTTTGTTGCATGCACCATCCTCTTCTCAT
>CM056169.1:14763665-14987429 GCA_029691765.1 Entomobrya proxima
AAGAGGACAGTCAAGATAAGGAAAAGTATTCTTAAAACTAATAAAGAAAATAGTATTAAAATTGGTCATGTAAATGTTCAATCAATCAAAAATAAGTTTTTACTAATTGCTAATCTAATTTCTGTACATAAGTATGACGTGCTTTGTATAACAGAGTCTTTTATGAAACCAGATCATAATTTGCCCTCAATCCCAGGTTATAATGTATATAGATCTGACATAAGTAAGCCGGGTGATAGGGGTATAATTATTTTTATTGCTGACAAATTCAAATTCTGGGGAATAAATAGTCATGTCACTACTGAAAATACCGAGCTGGCATTAATCAAAATTCAATACAAGCATTTTAAAAGTATTTCAATAGCCTGTTTTTACAGACACCCTAATTACAAAAAAGCAACATTAAGTAATGACATATTATGCATAAAAAATACTATAAGCAATTTAATGGAAATAGATAATGAATTTATCATCCTCGGAGACTTCAATCTAAAAGGCGGCACAGTAAAACAGTTAATTAATTTTTGTAATGCTTTAGAAATATCACAATTGATAGACGTTCCAACTAGAAAAAACAACATGCTAGATCTTATAATTGTAAAACATGCCTCAAAAGTATTAACTACAAATGTATTTAACGCCTTTATCGCCGATCATTTCTTGACCGAATGCACATATAATTATATGCAGCCAAACAAAACAGTGGCAAAAATGCAATCGCGTAAATTCAACCCAACCAATACTGCTAGATTCATTAAAACGCTTAATGCGGAAAGTACTATTAGATCGAATAATATTGAAGCTTTCATTAACTCATTCAAATCAGCCTTAGACAAATGCATTCCTTCATATACCAAAATAGTATCAGATAAATCATGTAAATTTCCACTATCTAAGCTTACTATATTAAAAATTAGGGAAGCCAAAAAAGCTTACCGTCTAAACAAGCGTAAACCCAGTATGGGCTCAGCAAACTCATTAAAAACATTAAACATGCAGGTGAAAAACCTTATCAAAAGAGATATAAAAGAAAATATTAATGAATCAATTTCTAAGAAAACACTTTGGAAAGGTCTTGAGAAAACCCTAGGATTCAAACAATCAAAAACCAATACGTTAGACATTGAACCTAACATTATAAATGATTACTACGTAAATATTTCAACCAAAATTCATGATAATGAGCCTTTGCCTGAAAAACCTTCCAACCTATTCACTAACAATAATGCAACATTTACATTGAAACCAATAACAACTGAAGATGTGTTGAATGCATGGAAAAAAATGAAAAATCAAAATAATCTTTCTCTTGATCCACTAGGTATCAATAATAAAAGCGTTAAATACGCTATGCAATCCACGCAGTTTGTTCATCATATCACCAAGCTTTTTAACTCATTTTGTACTGATGGTAATATTCCAGATATCTTAAAGATAACTTGTATTGTACCTATCCCTAAAGTACAGAACACAAAGCTACCTAACGAAACACGTCCAATTTCAATACAGCCTATTTTTATGAAGCTTTTTGACAAATGCATATTTATACAGGTTTTAGATTACTTTGAGAAAAACAAACTTTTCAACGACAACCAATTTGGCTTTAGAAAGAAAATGTCAACTACTCATGCATTAATGAAAATTACAGATTATCTGTATAAAGAAATCGATGAGGATAAGATATGTGCTTTAGTAGCACTTGACCTACAGAAGGCTTATGATAGCATTGACAGGGACATATTAATAAGAAAACTTGAATGGTATGGGATTAAATGTAATGTAATTAACTCTCTTCTTACTGGTCGTGCACAATACGTAGAAATCAACAAGAAAAAATCAGATATTAAGAAAACAACACGTGGTATTCAGCAAGGAGCCGGGTCAAGCAGTTTATGGTTCTGCATTTACATAAATGACCTTCCACTTTGTATTAAAAACTCTAATCTGACTTTGTTTGCTGATGACAGTACTGTATGTGCATCTGAAAGGGTAGAAAACATTAAAAGTTTAAAAGAAAACCTGGAAAAGGATTTAGCGAATATACATAAATGGCTTATTGAAAACAAGGTAAAGCTTAACATTGACAAAACCCAATATATGCTTGTAAGTAAGAGATCCATATTAAACAAATGCGTCAACTTTAGCTTGGCCATAAATAACATTCCTGTTAAAAAGGTTGAATCAATAAAAGTACTAGGCCTAGTTTTAGATGAATGCCTTAATTTCAAAGAACATTGTAATAATGTAATTAAGAAGTGCTATAAAAACTTATTTATGTTGTATCCTCTTAAAAAAGTCCTTGAACCAGGTAAAAAAGTCATACTTGTTAATGCTTTTGTATTTAGTGTTCTTACATACTCAATTGTAATTTGGGGTAATAATTTGGAAAAAGGAATTACTAAAGAAATGGACAAGGTTATTAAATTTGCTGCTAAGTATGTTCTTGACCTTAAAAAATTTGATTCCTGTAGCGAACTCATATGTAATGAACTAGAATGGTTCTTCCTAAAATATAAGGTTTGGTTTGACTCTATATTTACTGCTTATAAAATGACATTTTTAAACCCAAATGACTTTATAAATAGTTACTTGGATTTTTCCTATATTCCAACCATAAGTACACGCAATCAGCAATACAACACACCTGCTATTAAATGCAATGGAATTTGGGGAAAAAAATCTTTCAAATACACGGCAATTGAAAAATGGCTACAACTACCCGAAACCGTAACTAAATCAATAAATTCTGTTAATGTTTTTAGAAAATCACTGATGTCTTATGTACTTTCAATGCAAAATGAACAGATTATAAATGAATTTAATGATGAAGTATTATGTGATTTACCAAACATTTTTGACTTAGTCATTAATCGATAATCCTAAGATTAAATTGTATCAAAAATACACTATAATATATATTTTACCTTGCAATGTAAAAAATTTAACTAATTTATGTCACTCAAGTGTAATGTACCTTTCGAGGATACTTGTTGACAATAAACCCAATCTATCTATTTACAAACAGAATGAATGGTCAACATGATAACTACCAGTAACAATCGCCTCAAGTCCAGCAGTCAAGCATGTGGCTTGGCTTCATTCACACTGTTCACTGTGCGTGCGTAGTTGATCAAATTCAAAGTAAAGACCGTGCGTTAGTTGTGCGTATTGCATACCACTGTTGTGTGCTTATTTCTTCGCTAATAAACGTGCAAATGCAGACACTAACATTCCTTCCATAAACATTAAATTGCCTTTCATTTTTGCCCAGTGTCCAATAACTAACACTTGCTCGTTAAAACTTGCCACTATTGTGCATTGAGTGTATAATTGCAAATACATCATTATCAGGAGTATTGCCCACATCATTTTATGTGCGTAAGCTTCTTATTTTCATTTGCCTTCCTCTAACATTCCGCTACATAAAGTTTTTTGTGTGTGAAGAAGTTCTCAACAATTAGAGCTCTTCTGTGCGGCAGACCTTTGAAATAATTACTACGCTGAACAAACATAGGAAATCATTTCCTTCACTTAAGTGCGCAGCCAGTGGAGTGTGTTGGATTTATTGGAAGTTTCCAAAGCTTATAAAAATTATAAAGTCAAATGTGTTTATATCTTCAACAGTACTGACATTATCTGATTTGATTCTTGTTCTTGATATATTATATTACAGCAAAGTAAGAACCAGTAAACATTGTCGTAAAACAATGGTGTCATCTTCGCAAAGTATAAATTGCTCATCTCATCAAAACAAACCTTCTGATCACGAAACCTTTTTAGCAAACCAATTCAGTTACAATAGTGCAATATTATCTACCTACTGCATTTGCGTTAGTATTCATACTGAATGGTCAATGATCATCCTACAATATTCGTTTACATTTTAACTAAATACTGTAAAAACAATAATGTGTTAATTTGCATAATATGTAGCATCAGTATATGCTAACAAAGTTTTCATTATAGCTATTTACTAAAAATATTCATCAGTAATGGATTAAAATTTTCCACAAAGTGATACTTAAAAGACCATTTTTGGACAGGATATATTATAATGATGACTCTTCTTCACGCATGATACTTTCTTCCGTATTTTGTTTAAAGAAAAACCTCGAGTGACTACGTACAAGTGGAGAAGGAAGCGAATGAAAACTGAAAATCAACCAAGCGAAGCGAGAGGACTAGGTATTGTTTTTCACGCAATAATGTGACGTGCATTCCATCAAGTCCAGTTTTTTACATGATTCCATCAACAATTACTTGTAAAAGAACTGCATCTTGCTAACTGCTTTGAACTGCATTTGAGGAACAAGTTACTGGTTTTAGTAGGCTCAAACATTCCTCACATCTTATTCACGTTTGAAGAATGCTTGCATTGTCCGTCAATCAATAGGAACCATCTCCTCCGTGATTCTGTCTGACTGAGTTTTGAAAGTGAATCCGAGATTTTTTTCAATCCTTTACATGTAAAAAATATAATTTCAATTGTTGACTGCCTATGCATATTATTGCGTAATCGCGTTGTGTGAAAAGTTGACATTTGTGTCGATTGTACTTTAAGTTTAAAACAAGTTTGTTGCAAACGGTTTAGTGAAAGGGGAAGTTATTCCACCGCCTTGGTCTTTCTTCTAGGAATAGTAATGACCATTTCGTGTTTTGTGCATGCATAACAATGCAAATGCAAAGATAATGCTTGTATTTCTAAAACGCTGATCATCATTGACGGATAACGAAAATTTAAGAATGATGACTTCAAGCATATAGGAAACGGGTGAAATGATCAGTGTACAAGTATCTGTTTCACTAAAAACCACATCCCCACAGCAAGAGATTGCATGATACTTTGGTAAGTAAAATGCACAATGAAAACGTAATTTGATGGTTCATTCTGACTGACACTGTGCCTTACAGCCGTATTTTTGCTATTGTCAAGTATAAAGAATACTTTCGATTGCTACTATCGACGATGATGATGTCTTTTTAAAAGTCATCATAGATCGCATATCATGTGTGTACCTTTGTTGGTCATTTTACAGATACAGTACAGATTACTACACAAGTCCACGTTCTGTATAATATACTAAGTGTACTAGTACTTTTGCAAAATATAAATAGAGTTTTCTCCTTTCTTTTTTCGTTATGACATAAAGAGAAGAAGGGAAGAGGACTTTGAAAGAAGACGACAAGACAAAGCAAAGCAACACGTGTGTGTGTGGGAAGAATCAACGTGTCAATCTCCTGCAGCGAAGTCGGCACAACGAATGAACTGAGCTGACAAGCAGACTCTTATGATTTTCAACTATTACATAAGCACAATCTGTTCTTATAATCAACTGCAAACGTGCAAATGAATTGTGTGCTGGTAGTTAGTGTGCTATCTGCGTGAGTGTCTTTAATTGTGAACATTACTGCTGTCGAGTTTGAAAACAATGATGCCGTTGTCGATTTTGATGAATCGCAAGAGACAGAACTAAAATTATGAGGTATGCTGAACGGGAACAATTATTTCTTGCATCTTAGAAAATCATACATGAAGCGAGTTTTTACAATGACAGTATACATACTTTTGTTTGTTAAATAGTCAGCAGTAAAACAGAACATTACGGGCAAATTTCATTCCGCTCACACAAGCTAGCTAAATTACATTATTGCTTTTATATGTTTCACAATGCCCCGTGGCTTGATCCTCCGTGTATTCCTGAATTCCAAATCAATTTTTGCTAAATTCAATTACGCGCATGAATTTATAATAATTAATAAGGTGTCAACGTGCTAAATATAAATAAGAGGTCTTTACTACGTGCCAAGTAGGACCAAAAATTAGAAATCAGCCTTGACTCAAGAAACGTGATTCGCTGAAAATACCTCTTAAAGCGTGAAATTGTTTACTTAAATTAAAATAAATAAGCGCTGATTGTTTACTTTAAACCGTTAAAGAGTTTTCTTGACACTCATCTTGATGCACTTTTATCTTATATATTTATACACAAAAACTCACTGACTTTGGGTAAAGTAATTATCGAATTAGACACGGCTCATCCTTTTCATCATCATTATCATAATATTTACATTCTCAATCCTCATAAATCACAACAATTATGTTTACTGCAAAATAATAGTATAAATATGCCAGTGACCTTTATATAGTGGCTAAGAAGAAAAGTGTCAAATCTCAGTGGAGTAAAAAATTGGTTATCGTTTACTGGCCATGCGACATGATGAGCATGTACTTTTCTTCCAATTTAGAAGCAAGTTCATTTCCGAAGCGTGCACAAACCCATCCAGTAAGCTTGCCAAAAACCCAATTCGCCTTTTTTGAAAAGTAGAAAAAGTATAAAAGCGTTTCGCAATAAAAGTGTCAATGAAAAATTAACAAAAAAGCGATTGAGTGAATGATGACTAAGATTTCTTTTCTGAATGACTAAAATCCGCTGACCTTTGGCAACATACAGCTGCCGTTTTTCAATTAATTTTTGTGCCACCATCGCCACACTACTCAAACGTATTGCTTACTAGCAGAACGTATTTATCTAATCTTTAAACACAATTAAAAGGGAAACCTGTGACTATGAATTTAACTGGCGAGGATTCATTATAAACAGCCTTAAGCAGAGTCGTGTCTTGATTTTATGTACTCTTACGGTACAAGAAGCATAGTAGATGCGTTTTTCTTTGCTGTTTTTTTTTGCATTTTCGCTGATAATTATCATTTTACGAATGTTTTATGACATAATCAGTACCATCTTCATCATCATCAACCTTTGCCAATTTAATTACTTTACTCCTGCTGATTAAGAATTCACCGTTGTCGTGTCATGAAACTCCAATTTTTCCAAAATAAGTAGACAAGGGTTGTAGTTGTAGTCGTGCGGAGTAAATGCAACTTTTGAACTGACTATGAAACTAACTGTGTGATTGTGACTTCACATGGCTTTATGCGACAAAAAGCACAACTGTGTGATTGCCTTATGACCATTTTTATTCGTCGATTGCATATCTTCTTAGATAATTTTTTTGGCTATTCTTTTGGAAACGCAGTATGCAAAATACACATCTATAAATGGTGTTTTAATGAAAATTAGCATACAGTCAGTACTTCACCAGCAAAACGAAAGACAACTCTTGTTTGTACTTTTTGGTAAACAACTATATAATGTTTTGGATAGACCTTCAGAACACTAAACAAACCCAAAATATTTTAATCGTAATCGTATGAACACGACGTAAGAATCATGTACAACTAATAATATTTCTGTAAAAATATCATGATCACTGGCACTGGTCATACGTGCAAAGAACTGTCGAGTACACAGCACACGTCTTTGCAATTCATCATTTCTTTATTTTAAAAAATGTGCATAGCATGAGTATGCCAACATCCTTCCAAAAATTTAATAATTTTATTAATACCATTTTTTATTAGAAAGTCCAGTTAAATACAAAGAAATTATCTACTGCATAAAAAGTAGCAAGCATGGTCTTACACTCAAACCAATACAAGTATCGAATCTTATCATAGGGAATGGTTTTGGTAAAGTGTGAATTTTGCTGATGAAAAGGGAGAAAAAAGTGTCAAATAAATCTTTGTACAAACAACCTCGACACATTGCCACAATTAACTAGGATCATATTACTACATAATTTGTAATTATTAGTACCTTTTTTACACACATGCATAGAAGCAACATGTGTTTCATATTGTTACTGAGATGTGTGTTTACGTACACTATGAAGTAGGCAATTTAAAGAACACCTTCATCTAAACTGCACCAAACTTTACAAAAAGTAAGAAAAGCGACAAACAATAGTTATTTCTACATGCGATGAAGGTTTTTATCGGTGACGACGATGATAATAACAGTTTTTGTGCGTAACAAAATTGTCATCGTTGTTGGTCGACAGTCAGTACCACGTTTGTGTGCGGACGACAAAGACAAAGTGGTGATCATCTTATCATCATCTTTTCATAATGTGCTACTTAGCTATAGTACGGTGCTCATCATTATCATTATCTACTTGAGATCATTGTCACCTTCACGAAATCCAACAATTTCAAAGCGGCTAGTGAATTTGATGGTGCGTCGGTGACCGTGTATATCGATTAAAATTGTTGTTAGCCATTACAAAGTTCTTAAAATCATAAAATGTTGGCGATACAAATAATGTAAGAAAGTTAATTTTTATGCATTAAAGACACAAAAACTGTCATAAACGCATTTGTCAACACGTTCAACTTGTCTGTTTGGTTAAAAAGGATATAACTACAAGAATGCACCAGCAGTAAAAGTGGTGTCCATTGTCGGTGACGACGACGATGCTGAGTGGCACGGCGGCACCTTTCTTGCAACTGCGGCTTGTAAGCCGAAAGCGGATTACCTCTACAACATGTTGTTGAAGAACTACTGTTGAAATCCGCATTATAGGTAAATAAATATCTTCAATCTTCACCATTTCATCTAAAAAAAAGTTTGCTTTAATTTTAACACATTTCAAATTGTGTAAATCACACTTTAAAAAATCGTAGGATTTCTACATACGTTGTACATACTCGAGTATCTTTGAAAGGCACATAATTTCAAAACCAAAGCTCAAGAGCATGGTGACAAGGAGGGACAGAGGACGATCCCGTCAGGCGTCAGTAATACAGAATTTCGTTGAAAAATCATAGCCATTGTTAGTTATGGCAAATATTTATTTTTTAATGAAAACGAAGTACTGGTTGCAACTCGTGCTTACGCGTCTGCCACATTAAACCTTTATATAACGCTTATGACGTCTTGAAAATGTATTAATGAACATAATATAGTTTTATTTTATTTATTATTTGCAGTATTACATATTTTAGCTAACGAGGTCTTTTGGGGGTAAATTATAACAAAAATCAAGAACAGATTCTCCTTCCAAAATGTTGTTATTTAAGAGCAATTTTTAGTCATAAAAGCCCATTTAATTCAATTTATCTGTCATCAGGTCCTTGTAAATTGTAAATCATCTTTGCTGTCTCCGTCATGTTATGTGGTGAAATAAATAAAATCTATCATCTTCATTTCTAACACATCATGAGACATTTTGTTGGGTGCATAATGTCGAACGTGTGCCTGTGCCTTTCCAAATTTGCGTTTTTATTCACCACTCGCCCACGTCACTGTTGCTGTAATCATTAAATTCAAAGTCAATTTGTATTTTTTTCCTTAAATTTGCACATAAATAGTTAGTGCACCGTCATAACCACTTTGGACTATGGATAATAATCAAGTCACAGAAAAAGAGCACGCGCCATTGTATGTTGTTGTATGAAATGCAAATCAACTCAAACTTATACGTACAAAACCAAAACCAAATGGTTGATCATTTGATAGGTTGTCCCATACAACTTTCTTCAGTAAAGACATCATAAAATAGGATAAATTTGTAAATTAAATTCGTGTGCATTATCTGCATGTGAAGTTTGTAAAGTCAATATGTACTACAGGTAGGTTGAACAATAGCTACTTTGTACTGGACACTGGAACATTCCATTTATCGATTTCAATAGTTGAAATTCATGGGCAAAATTTAAATATAAAAGTTCATAATGAGGTTATAGGAGAACAATCTTAGTTGAACAAGAGGTTTGCTTCCACCACTCCAACAAAAATACTTAAGTGCTATCAGAATATATTAATTCATCCGACTAATTACACAAAACCAAAATCTAGGAAAATGTCACGCGTTTGATTTATTGCCAGTACCTTTACTAAACAGTCGACTAATAATTCAGTGTGTGAATGAATATATGCTTCATGACGTATGTCGATGCAAGTTGCATTCAAAAAGCCCTTTTTCACTTACCCCAAACATCACGCATTTGAGAGATATCGATATGAATTAATTTGCACAGTAGTAGCTCATAGTTTGTGTAGGTATGTATAAATATTCAATTTTATGTGTAAATTATAAACTGAATGCGGGCAAACAAAATTGTACCTTATAAAAGTTCTCCGGCATACACTAAAGAAAATTTGTACAACTACAAAAGTACATGTTCCTTTCATTCATCAGTTATTAGTGCCGACCCTTTTTTTGAATGAATGAATCAGCACAAGAACTGGTGGCTTGGCATGGTGGAGTGTTTAAGGGTATATGGGGGTGATATGAAGAGAACAGTAGCAGTACCACCCAAAGAGCTCCTAGATATAATGTTATATGAATATGCTAACGAAGAAAAAACATTTGAGTACATATAAAACAACTACTAATCATAATACGTGTATATTATCGAACGTTCATGATGTAATTTCCCTTTTTAAATATTAGTATTAGCAACTTTTATACTCCAAAGAAATGACATTGTAGTGTTTTAAACTTCGCGACAAGTGCGTGCGGCAGCAATCCAACAACAATGACTATAGAAATTTCTTTTGTTTTGTTTTATAATAATCAAATATCCATAGGGCCATCCCTTTGAAAATCGCGACTAAATAATATTTAACCCTGTACCAATCAATGAACAGTTTAAGAATATTAAAAAGGAGACGTTGTGTGTGTCGTTTTTATGATGAATTCGCACCTGGAGGTATATTTTTATTAGCACATAATGTGTAACCTTAAATGCGTGTGTCTGGATTTTATGGCAAGAATCAATGACAAAGATGATGAATTCCGTTGGTGTGTCTTGGAGCTAGTCTCAGACACTTTTAAATGTCATAATGATAAGAAGGAGAGAGCGAATGGTAATAGGTTTGTGAGAGCAATTCACAGAAATACTTTAGGCGATACATATGAACATTATGTAGTAGATGACATGACATAACAAGATATGTTTTAGTTTTTGTACATTATATTTTACTAATGCACTTTTTATAAGCACAGACAGCCAATTATTTGCATATGTCTACAAAATTCTGTCACAGATAAATAATTTATGCTTCTGTATTATATACATATCAAATTATCATACGACTGAATATCACCTATACATGCAACCATCTATCTGTACAAGATATCAAACAGATGCGTCATAAGCACTCAGTAAATTAGTGCACCGTTATTGCCTCTTACTGAGATAACAAATAAAGTACAAAAATTTACTAGACATCCTTCATAGGACACCTCCGAGAGTTTTCATTTTTCATTTCCTGTTGCTCTTGAAAATTGAGATACTCTAAAAGTCGATCAGTTGTTAAGCAGATCAATTGAAATTTGATTGGAATTTGTAACAAGCGAGATTTGGGCAAAGTTGATGCTAATCACAACACAGTCAGTTTTTAATAGATGCTCAGCTAAAGTGTAACAAGGTGTCAGCTTGATAATTATAGGCTTCCTCGAACAAGAATGATGATAGCAAGTGACCACTTCTGTCACACACATTTCATTTTATTGTTGGTCTCTTGAACTGAAGACATAAGTTACAGAAATCTACTTGAATCGTTGACGTGATGTGCTTTACGATTGTCTTTTTAGTATGATGATGCAGATATCAAGGGAGGACATAAAGTGATAATTGTTTGACACGTCCTTTACCAGTCTACAAAATGAACTTAATATTCTGTACAAAAAAAGTGAAAAGAAATTAAATCTGTGTTGATTGCGTTTCGTTTTGATACATATTTCCACTTGCAAGGCACGAAAAGATTCATGTGATTTGCTAAAGAGTGGTGGCAAATAAAATGATAGCATTGCAGTTCTCAGCCCAGCATTGCTGGTGGCTTGAAATGCCAATTATTGATGAAATTGTAGCTTATGAGGTCAAATGAATAGCGGTGGCAAAGATTCGTATTCGTAACAATTAATATGAATAGAATCCCATGAGAAATTCTTCGATTAACTGTATTGATATTCAATCAATCAAATGTAGACCCACCCGCTTGTCTATGTGACTTGAAGTGGAAATGCTGACACGAAATTTATTTGACATTCAGACTGGGATCACAACATCAAAGGTACATGGACATGAGGAGCATTACGTAATATGCCACCCATACCTCCCAAGCTGGCCTACACTCGCTGATTAAAACTTTGTTCAAACCTATATCTAGGCGAATGTTTTTTTTTGCATTTTGACTTTGACATTTGGTAATAATATGCAAAAACGTACAGCTCAAAACACTAGCTAGGTCCGTTCGATAGCTATTTTTTAGTTAGAAAATCCTCTAAGAATATTACCAAAACCAATGACAATAATTGAATGAATACTTTACGACGACAAAATTTTTATGGTCAATTAGTCCGCATACCACTTCGTTCTTAAAGACACAATTTACGCGTTAATGGATAATGACACTAGAAAATTTATACATACGCAAATCCATATTTAATTTATATTAAATTGGTCTAGGCCATTTTCGTTCTTTTTTGTTATTCTTCTGTAATTATCAATTACAATTCGGCAATTTGCAAATTTGGGCCAGACAAAGTCACACAAATTTTAAGTAAACATCTTTTGCGCGTATATACTGCTCTTATTCACACGTGTCAAGCTACCCAGAGAATAATATGACGGAGAATTAAGTTTTTTAACAACAAAAGTATATTTGACTCAGACCTGTCGTTGGTTTGTTACAGTAATTTACCACAGGGTTAAAGCAATTGGCAATTAGATCAGTTATGTTGATGGTAATGTGAAATGTGAATGAAAACTTTTGATGGATCTCGTGATAGCCAAAACTCTACTACTTTTTATATACGCATCAAAAAGCGTTCACACAAAATTACCAGTGCTACATAGAACACTACTGCACTATCTTGATTTTTGAATGTTGTTTGCTGACTTGCTTCATGGGCGTTTTCCTGAGAAGCGTATCATACCTGCTTAGATATACGTGCATAAATTAATTACCAGTAATTTTATAAAAACTCATGAACGAAAGAATTATCAAATTCTTTATCTCTATGCAAAGCTACGATGCATGCCAATAACTGCGCCTCCTCATATAGTTAAGCACGCAGCACACATTGCCATTGCACATATTTGTAATGTAAAAGATGAATGAACCAGGTAGAAATAAAACAATATCGCTTTGTTTAAAGATGCGTTTTGAGTTAGTCTAAAAAAATAAACAGGATGATGTAATAAACTGGATCATACTTATGAGTGCGC
The DNA here is from genome assembly GCA_029691765.1 of Entomobrya proxima. Classification (NCBI taxonomy): domain Eukaryota; kingdom Metazoa; phylum Arthropoda; class Collembola; order Entomobryomorpha; family Entomobryidae; genus Entomobrya; species Entomobrya proxima. The sequence goes on from CM056169.1 coordinate 14,776,744, forward strand.
GCTTCACGCTTGCAGTTTTCATAAGCAGAAACGAATTACATCGTGTGTCGAGTGGAGTTGATTTTAAATGGCATTTTAAAAGTGACAACGTGGTATGATTGATCCTCCTGAACCCTTTTTCGTGTTTCTTGGAGTAATTATTGTGGGCTGTGGCTACCAGTCCATAGCTCAACAAATGTGTCGCATAGCCAGGCATTGTTTTGCTTGTGATGATTTTGACAAAGTAAACACACACTTTTAACTGATTCGATAAAGATCAAAAATTGGTCATGATCGTAATTTATACATCAACAGGTTTGTACGTTGCCGGCACTAGCGTGCCCCACCAAAAATGGTCTATTGCATCCTAAAATATGATTACCCTGCAACAACCCTAGCAGGCAAGCTATTTTATTGAACTTTTTCTGATGGAGACTTGTCATCGTTGTTATTTTAAGGCTTTACACGTTTATGGAATGATACACGATGATACTCAACGGTTATTCAACTCACTAGCCACAGCGGTTTTTGTTTCCGTCAACACCTCTGATAGTTCGTATAAAGTTTTGTACTGAGCTGAGTCAAACACTGCCTAAAAGCTGATTTTTACAAATAGACAAAAAGTCTTCCATTTCAACCAACCACTTGCACTTTACTTAATTGGGCTCAACTTACAAAAGTATATGATGCAATTAGTAATGCAATTTATACAATCAAAAACAGATTAAACAATTCGCGATTGGTGTGATCAGGCTGTTTCATTTTAAACAATGTTTCATTAAGAAATACTTGAGTGTTTCCTTCAGAATTGAAACAATAAAGCCTTAGTTTAGTCACGCACAAAATTTACAGCAAGCGTTTTGCATCGAGGGAATTCAATTTGGCATCCACACCTGTATGACACATGTATGAATATAAATTCAAGACCATGAACAATGTTGAATTTGAATGTATTGTTTTACAGACATGTCAGCCATGAAATACTGATTTAATTTGAAAAGAGGAACTGGCTAATTGATATAAAGTGGAAATTGAATTAATTGTTTCCAGCTGTGTCAAATTTTTAAAAAAATGCTTCCATGCATAATGGACAATGATATTTTTGATGCAATCACGGGAGACTTGAATTATTTTTATAATTCTTTGCAAAGACCATCAAATAACAAATTTTAAAAGTAGAGCTATGAGAAAAACCGAAATTCATAACTCGATCTGTCTGAATGCAATCATTACAAGTTTAGTTTGTTCTGATGTGGCTGCTTCCTGTAACCTTATTCAGGCATTTTGTTAATGCAAAAAGGTAATTGATTGGTGAATGCTTTTAGTGTGAATATCTAAATTAAGCAATTAAACTTGACCACACGTATCCTTTTTAATAGAGATCGTGATGGAGGGGAAACATATGCAATTTACATAATGTATTCGTGATAGTTCCTAAATATATCACATGGTACAAAGGCCCTTGGTCTTGGTAATAATGGAAGCTTGTATTTCTATACGGCACAGGAAATACAGCGACCTTTTACCTTTTACAGACCTCTCCTCATCTTCAAGTTCATATCCATTCATCTTCCTTACAAGAATCCCATCATTTCCATGAAACAGGACATGTGCTGGCATTATAAAAATGTATTTCTATTTGATATTCATGATTAACAATATATTATTCATGAAATGTTCATTTTAATCCAACATTATGGAATATGTATACCTATATTCCAACAGCAAAATTTGAACAGATTAAATGATATTTCATTTCAAAGGAAAGGAACTTAATTTAAAGTTGGGAGGCTAATGGATGTACGCATGCAAATGTATGTTTACTGCTTAGTTATTTTTAAACGTGAACTTTAAAGATTTATATCAAGCACTTTATTTTCATCTACAACTTTTCGCTGTTCGATTATATTTTATAGGCTAAGCATATTAGGTTTTGTCTTTTACATTCGCATTCATCATAATAAGATGGGCTTTTGATGTGTTATATACTTTACCTTTAGTAGTGGACAAACTACGACCATCAAAATCGTCAAACGTCTACCAATACCACTTTAGAAAACAGAGTCAGTCAGGCAGTCGTGCTGGCCTTATCAAGCCAATTATATCTAAACCAGCCATGATGTGTTTTAGCTGTGACACTTGATCGAAATGATCACAGATTATGGTAACAGTCTACAATCCACAGCTTTGTAGCTATTTATAAAATATCCTAATAATTTTATTCTTATATAGTTTCATTCAGTATTGATGACCGTGCAATATCGTCGACAAGTCGATTTGGCGCACGTACACTTGGGGTTTACGCTCATGGTAAAATAGTGGTAGGTGGTTTTGCTTGTGTACGGCACCAAGCGTTCAGCGTAAGTAGAGTACTTGGCTGGGACGTAACATGCATTCATGTAAGACAACAAAATATGCAGCGGGCTTGAATAATAATATCATCGACCAATTTACATTTGGAAGGTCAGTTAAATGTGGAGAAAAAATGACAAAAATTCATGGCGTCCTTCCTTTCATTAATCAGCAACAAAGCACTGTCAACAAAAAGTATCGTAGTAGCAGCTTAACTGTAAGCCTGTAAGCTTACTACAAAATTGGTATATTTACTTACTATACGTTTAAGAAGTTATGACCGTCATACAGACCATCGGCATCGCGCCGAGTGCAAAATCATGGAAAAGAAAGAAAAAATGCAGGTATCCATATTTATAGTATTTTTTCAACACATCAACAACGCATACACCATCAGCATGATTCATGACAAGAGATCAACCCCCAACCCCATGTTGCGATGATCTTGTGATGTTACAGATATACATATGTTTAAAGTAAGTAATGTGGTGTCAGTAATTCGTTTTTGCGTTAATATGCCTATGGCAGATTTTTTCCTTATTTACTTATTATCACCAACAATCAGTTTTGCCGAACCCGTAAATAATGTAAAGACTGACAGGTAGTTCACTTAAAACGCTGTCTTGATCTTCACAAACACATAAGATCGAAATATATTATGTACGCATCCGTTCTAAAATTTGCTAACGTTGCATGTTGCGTTATTCTGCAAACCTTATACCCATTTATCAGCAAGATTGATACGTAATTCAAGGTGAAATCCATAAGAAACTGAAAGTAAATTAGAGAATTTTGTTTCTGCAGATTCATCTGTGATAGTTTAAATTTTTTATGTCTCTTCGCTGTAAGCAACCACTTGTAACAAGAGAAGCTTCCTCCTGCTGCTTTGATCCATCTTGGTGGTAAATCTTGATGGATTTATAGCGAATTTATTGTTGATGGTTTGTCTGAAGAATGATGCCGACAAAACGACAACAATCTTATTTGAATTGCTGTGCACTACGGTGTATCATCAACGGCAGTATTTATGCTAATGATGATGTGATAATACAACTTGTTGAAATGCGATTATTAGATGATATGGGGAAAATGTAGGTAATCTATGTTTGGGGATTTTTATGTGCTGTAACTGCACTGAGGCAACTGACTGGAAATTTGGGGTTAGCACAAATTACAGGGACAACAGCACGCGATTATAGTTCAAGAATTGTAAAGCACATACATAAAAAGCATGTTATTATGTGAAATGACTAAAATGGAGATAATGTGCCATTAGATTAACTTCTGTTTTTACGTTTGCTGCGGTCAAGGATGTCAAACTTTTGGGATTATTGGTAATGAACTTGCAGATATTAAAAAATAGATATGGAATTTAACGGCATATTATATATCCCTCCATGATTTAAAAGAACATTTTGTTTTTAAAATTGATAGTTGCATAGTTGTAAAGCTTTACTTTAGCTAATTTGAAAAATATATCCATCAGAATGAAATTGAATATAAGTAGATATATGTATAAAGATTAACTTACTACTTTGCTACAAGCTCAGTGATTATGGTTTGTAAAATATTTTAATAGCAGCATTTAGCATTGTCTTGTCATGTGTTGATTTTATAGAAGAATCTCATATGTGACACATCCAAAGAGAATACGTTCTTATGTCTTCCGTGACGATTGTTCTTCGTTTTCTCATATTACAATTTTCATCCCGTGTAACGTTGCACTTAATCTTTGTTTTTATTACATTTTTAAACAGAAGGTCTTGTGGAACATTTACAAAGCATAAGTATTAGTATATAATATGCTTGTCTACCTACATAACATAATATTCCATACTTTAGAGTGGCCTCGCGTCTTTTTAATGTTAAATGCGCTTCTAGCTTGTAATCAGTTAATCACAGAAAATATTATATTTACCTTGTGCATGGAAGGAAGAGCATCAAGATAAACTGCATCTTAAACGTCGGTGATGATGATTTATTGAGTGAGCGTCTTGCATTTCCTTTAATGATGGAGCATTAAAATAATAGCTGCCTACACCAGCATGTCACATTGTGAATGTACATGCAAAAGACCTTTAAAGTCGACACGAAAAGTCATTTGTGTGTTCAGCGAGAAAGGGAGTACAACTAGTATTCAGCAAAATTATAACAGTGATTCCCGCAGCTAATAAGCAAACATTAGAAATTCTTACGATTAAATTTCGTTTCATTGCATTTTTCTCTTATATATTATCAATAAACTAATTCATGGATGGAACGTGTTAAAAGCAGATCATAACTTTACAAACATACATATACCCTTAACGGAAATGAATTTATTTTAGTTTACAATATAATATTACACATGTAGGTTATAGGCCTAAAATGGAAGTACTTCAGTACAAAGCGAGTTTGATTGAACACGTACCTACATCCAAAGGTTGACTTTTTATTTTCGATGAAGCATGATTAACTTCTACATATTAAATATCAACAATCAACTGGTGACGATAATGATTAAATTGATATCCTTGAACTGGGTAGTAAAAATAACCACCAACACAAATTTGATTTTACTGGAGTAGTTGTTAACTTCATAGTATATAATATGCCTATACGTAAAAGATTATATTAGTCTTAGTTTTGATGTGTGAATATTAATTTAAGTAATTTCATCCACGAAAATATCGAATGTCATCAATTATTTGACATGGCCAAAAGTTATGACACACAATAAAACTACAAACACATAAATAAATACAAAGTAGGTAGCCTTTTTATATTATTAAATTATTAGAGCATCGATACTCTTATATCGATGTAGCCTAAACATGTCAGTTCAAACTAATGCTACCTTCGTTGTGTGAATAAAGTTGTCAATTTGCAAGTATTATTCTACAAATAGCAAACTTTACAACTTTTCTGATTGGGAGAAATAAGGCAAGAGCAGATTTGCATTACTTACCATTACCACCATCGCCATGTTTAAAATCAGCAAAAATGCTCACGAATCTGACTGACATCAAACTCACAGATCTGGTCAATAAAGATCTCACACTAATCATCGAATAAAAATTTGTGTACAAAGTTACTTTGTACTTAATATTTGCATTTTTATTATTTTCTAAAATTGCAATATTCAATCAACATCAATACAAATCAGTTTTTTTTAGAAATACTTGATGCTTTTGTTTATTGTTAATCAATTGTAATAAGTTTGGAATTTCTAATAAAAATAATGAAATGCGTAATACTAGTTACATGATTAAAAGTATCTGCAACCAGACAAGATAGTTTAAAGCGTTTTAGGCAAAGCATATTTGGCAGGTTATAAACATTGAGCTTTAGTAACAAAATTAACCATAACCTAATCTTTTCAAACAATTGCTAACAACACCATCCCGTATTGCACAATCGACTTTGACTTAAAACTGGTAACGTAATAAACGCTGGGTCATAAATTTACAAGTTCTAAAGATTTAAAAGTAAAAGAAGTGTCTATTGTTTGAAGAAAGAAACTAGGTACATAATATGTAGGATTTGACAAATATACGCTACAAAATGCAATAAGTGTGATAAACCCATTACTTGATTACTTGTTAATGTTACTACTTTTAACAATTGCAATTCTGGGCGATGACGCCAGTCTAATAAATTACTTTTTACTTGCCTAATAGTATTAGACTAATACCCTAATGTACGTACCCGCAAACATGGGTTTAATATTTAATGTAACAAAATTCGAATATGTAATAGGAAAGGCGATTTTTTTGGAAGGGCTGTTTTAGATTACGATTATTGATTGGGAAGGTTTCATCTTCGTTACATCTATGATTATATAATATCAGTTGACTAGTAATAAGTTCAAGTGAAAAGCTCCCATCAAAGATCACAAAAGGAACACAAAAGACAATCCATGATTTACAACGCCCGTCTACTTGAAACTTATTTTAAACTTTAAATTTGTTGCGGTACAAAAATGGAGTTGACATTGATAAAATATGACAGTGAAATTTGAGCACACTATACAAACAACGAAAAGTACTTTGATGCCCTACGAGTTCACAAGTACTTACATAATGAAATGTAACGTAAAAGGTCCATCCTTTGCTAATTAATGGGATACAAACTGTGATTCAAGTCCAAAACAATGGCGCATCCATAAAATTGGCCTTTGCATTTATGTGTCTTGTGTAATATTATGCAAAAGCTACAACCATGGTTGTCAATTGAGTTTAATTCCCTTCAAAGTTCATTGGGAATTGTAACGACGACGAGACTGCGAGAGCAACTTGTTACATCTTTGACATTCAAATCAAACTAGCAAATTTAATGAAGACGAAAAGAAACAAAAGATTTTTCTCATTCATGATCTTCGTTAGTAGGTAACTCTGCATGAAGAATGGGGAATGTTCGGTCAATATGCAAATCATCTTTATTTGGCAAACCATTTTGGACGCATATTCATGAAAGAGGATCAATTTTTATTGCCTATAACCAAGATTATAAGTTGGAAAATTCGTTTACCATTCCTTCACAGAACATACAAAAACGTTATATAACCTTTAATCGCCCTAAATAATGAATTAGGGCCATCAACAGCGTTCCATAACTAAATAGAAAATATTTTGGTGTAATTTGTGCCAGCGAGTCTAAGCATACGCGTGATTGTTTTTGTATTATGTTACTTTGCCATATTGATTAGCTTTCAATTTACAGGTTCATCGACGTCGTCGTGGGATGTCCTGAAGTCTTGTCAAAAAATTATAAATGTCTGTAGAATTTTAATTCAAGGAAACTTCTTTCATGGTTATTCTATGCATCTGTGTGGAGTTCAGTTTCTGATGATTAGGGAGCTGATCAGGTGTATGTGTGCTATAATTATTGGTTGGACAGAATATAAAAATGTGGCTATCGTATGCAAGTCTTGTCAACCCACGTGTCAATCAAAAAATATGAAAAACTAATATACACGTTTTACTTAATAATATGCATGCATAACATTCTGACTTAAGAGAGTGTAGAATTCATTAGTTGCAAATTACCTTTTTCTTCTTTTGATTTGGAAGAGTTCATAACTAAAAAAATCCCATTATCGGAACAAAAAAGTAAGAAACAAAGAAACGTGTTAGTGTTATACCATATACACCTTGTACAATTATAAGCACTAGAGTTTACTAACACAATGATTTTAATTTTGCATCCTGCCTAAAAACTTGTAGCAAACAAAAATATCGAATTTCAACGTATCACTACTTCTATTGTATTCGACTTGTAAAGAATTTATACATTTCGTCTGCTTCTAATTCTTTTGTTGAAAAAAATATCATCAACGATTGACAAGCTAACAATAAAAGAAAAGGATTCGGACAACTGACCAGTACCAAGTACCAACCACTGGCAAATTATTTAGGAGGGTAATTAAAAAGATGCAAATAAAATGACACTCATTTGCAGCAGGATGCAATTGTGACTGTAGATTAGTTGCGTGATATCGATGAATGAATGCATACCGTACGTGGTGCGTCCTTTACACGTATTATTCAAAGATTATTAGCGAGTGTAATTGAATTCGGCCGTTGGTTCTGTCAATATCGCCAATGCCAAGTTTGAGATGACATAATTTTCAGCCTCGATTATCGGTCTAAAAAGTTTCATTCAAGAGTGTGAGGTGTGTGGTACCTTGTGGTTATTTTTTAAATGTCGTTTCTTTATTATACACGTTTCAAAAATTGTCAATTCCATTTTCTAAGCTCAGTTAAGTAGTAGTACCTAATAATTTGTACAAGTACGTGTATTAGGTATTGGAAGTAATACCAAAAACAACTGGTAGTTGCTGTTTTTCCTGACACACTGTTGTGTTTTGATTTTCTTGCTTGATAATACAAGTTAATGCTTACACGTTTATCCTTTATCTATTTGGTTTGTGACTCTGCATTTTTCCTAGTTTTGATTTTTATCACGCCCTCCAACTTCCATGATGCATATCGCACGAAAATCTTAAAAACAAAAAAGTCAAACCAGGTCAGATTTAGATCGTTTGAATGTATGGAATGGATGCTAATGTCCAATGGAATGCATAAACTCATATATTATTTCAACTGTAGTGTAAAGACAGATGTTAACAAATGTCAATTTAATCATCAACATAGAGCATCTAAGCATTAAACCGACCGCACCAAAAAGCATGAGGCATTGTATTGGGCCTACCATAAAAGTACTTTTTTGATTGAGTCATTAACTCTTGTGAACTCTGTAGCCATAAATTGTGCAAACGTTACATCAAGTTGGATCTACCACCGAAACATTACGCAATTAACGTTATCATTACCACATTTTCCATTATGTTTCACGTAAATCAATACTCACTGGTGAGCGTGAGATGTGAAGAAATTTATTTCTTGTACGTGCTCAAACAATCGATTCCTCCGCCCAAGTCCTCTTTGACATTCGAAGCTTCCGTTCATCGCAAACCCTCATAGCTCTACTTTAGACTAGGATCTATCTTAGTTTGAAACAAGCGTAATACCTTTAAGTAAATATTTTTCAAAACAACGACATCATAGTTAATAGTTGATACAAACACTTTAATTTTGTTGGCTACCATGTAGTTATTCATAAGTATTTCGGTAGATTAATACGATATCTAAACATTGGTTTGTCGATTACTGAAGGAGGTCGACGTGACATCCTTCATTTCTGATGTCACGTAACATTTTTGCTCCAATCCTACCTATCAAACTGAAATATAAAATTGACGAATAAATGACGATACGTTGAGGTAGAGAAAACTCATGTTTTAAATACGCACCATGTTTGTCGTTGGAAGATTGCGTGCAGATCTTAGAAGGAAGCTTGGACTACTGCGTACGATTTTATGTTCAAAAGTCAATTTACTAAAACGATCATAGCAATGCAAAATGGAGTTTTACAAGGAAAGGGTGCTAAGGTTTTGTATTTTGCAATATGCACCTCACCTGGTATTTGAATGCCATGTAATTGGCCATTCATCACACTGAAAAGCAATCATTGGAAAATTAGAATCGATACATTTGAAGATTTATGTTTTTCCGACACAAAAAAAAACATTCTTTCAAGTGTATAAAAACAGAGATGCTGAAACAGTGTGAGTCATCATGATTAGAACTTGTATTAGTATATTCGCATAAATCCTGTGTTCATGCGTGATCTATATTATTAAAGCACGAAAGATCCTTCTTGCGGTCGCCTTTGTTAAAATGATTTTTTTTGAATTAAGTAATCAACTAAGTCGATCGAGGCTACGCCATATTCAATTTTTCAAAGCTCTCTGGGTTTGGCTCTTTACTTTGGTGTGGCTGATAGTATAAAATAATAATAAACATATTATGCTTGCTATTTACTAGTAACTTGCTGAAATGATAGAGTAATGCTACGTGATCCGATAAGTTAAAACTGATTGAACTGAAAAGTTTAATCTGTTTTCTAGAAACGATATTAGTAGTGCCAAAATGCATACGTTTATCGAGACCAAATTTTAGGGTTTAGGGTAAGTAAAAGGAGTAGGTACGGTACTTGACATAGTATGTGCACGTATGAACATGAAACCTGGTACATTTTTCGTTAAGAAGTACCGTGTCATTGTGTCATCCTCTTGGTTCCACTACATACTAAATATTATCTATTATGCTATATATCGGCCTCATCAAGCAACTTTTGCCAGTTTTATCCATTTATATAGGTACAAACTACAACTACGTTTAAAACGTAGATGTTGGTAGGTTGTAAAGCGTTCGAACGCTTTCATTTTAAAGATTCGATTATTTCGTTCACAATTTAAAAAATACTATCGAATAAATCTTTGGACTACCTACCCACTTGATTATGGGTTTGATCGATAAGTACCATGCAACGCGGTACAAAAATATCCCTGCAAAGTCATACAGATAAGATTGGTGTAGTAAATTTTATTCCGAATATAATTTGGCGCGGTAGCGGTATTTGCTTTGTGTTCTTGCAGTCACACTTACAGTACTCACACTCACACTTGCAATATTTATGCTTATCATGAAAGTTATCGATGACAGGTGAAAAACAGCAACGTTTCTTTCGTCATTGTTATGATTTGATTTTATGCAAAAAGAGTTCTAAAGATTTTGATTACTATCTATTAAGGCCTTTCACGCCCTGACGTTTGTTGTTCACTGTCACATTTTGCATTTTTGTTGAAGTTACATACATTTGCATTGTGATGAGTTGCTGAGCGTGGATTTTCACTGACTATGTATAAGTGAAAGTGTAGATTATCTAACCGTAACATCAGTCAGTCAGTTTGAATGAGAAATTCAAATCTCACCCTCTCAAAATATAGTTTTGGAAGATATTCATGGCAGATCAGCAGATCTTTTGACACTGCATTTTTTATGATTTTCACAACATAAGAGTTTATCAGCATGCTTGGTGTATACTAATAATATTACGGAAAGAAACTTGACACCTAAAGCGACAATAAATGTCAGTTTTCTTTTTTAAACTTGAAAATGTATCTAACTTCAATTGTCTGATTCTGGTATATTTATTGCATGGTGAATAATAAAGCTGTTTTTACTTTAGCATTTTACAAATTTTTTATTCAAAAAATTTAAAAGGTACCTTACATTGTATATGAACTTTGCAATCTCAAGATATTTCGTTTAGAGTTTTTCAAAGAAAGCAAACAATCATACATTTTATAATAAATACTAGCAGGATCACTTGATCATCAGAGTTAGTCGTGTAATTTTATTCTATTTTTACTAGCACTTGTCACATATTATATTTACTACACTTTCAAGTAGACTTTTAACAATTTTATGGTGACAAGAGGTTTTATGATTAAGCACTACTTTATGGTTGGTTGTATATTATGTTATTATATTTCGCTTATGCAATTCAATTTATGCACCAGGAAAAGAATTTTTTCCTTTATGCTTTTAACGCTTGCATTATAAAACCTTTTAAATTCCTTTCAAGATTGTATACAATTTTTTTGTGTATAAAATCGTAAGATATGCAAGTTATGTGAGGATGTCGAATTTGTTTTGATGATGTCATCGCGTCATAAAGGAGCTTAAAAAAGCTGCTGGGTATATAGAAGTATTGTGGAGATTATTTTAAGATTATATGCACTAGCTAGTCCAAATGAAATGAAAATGAGGTATTGCACAATATGTTTATTCTGATTGTTGCCACGAATTCAAATCTCCAGAGCTTCTTAAACTGATCGAGAGGATAAAACGCTAAAATAAAAAACGAGATCACAAAACAGTGGATTTTGATTAGATGAACGTTTATTACAATTTTCATAGTTCACGAGTTGTAGTTATAACGCACTTCTAATATCCAAAGTTGCTTGTGATAAAATTGAAGAACTTATGCATGATTGGATGAGTTTTTCCTAAATCTTATCTTTAATGTGGATGAATTTAGAAGAAGTGCGCATGTATGAAAACTAGAACCATGAAACATGATTATTTGACTTTTGAATTTGATCCATCCGTCTAAAATTCCCAATCTAGAACTTTTACCACTTTCTATTTACGTATAATTCTTTTAAATATAAACCGGCGAACGTTGGTAACTGTAGATAATAAGTAGAGTAGACTGTGACTGTAACTCATGTCGAAATCGAAATCCCAATCAAAAGAACTAATCAAATTGTCATAAATAAAATGTAAATCCATTCTAATAAAATTAATGAGCCATGACATGTCACGAAGGAATAATCATCATCGTCATTATTCCCACAACAATGCACAAAGCTCATCACTCTGGCATGTTAGAAAAAGTATTGGTAGAAGTCTAGTATAGTGGAATGTATATTTTTGCTATATCCTGTCTATAGAGGATGATGAAGTGTACAATAATAATAAAATTAATATGATTGTCATTGATTGAACAGTCAAAAAGGATAAAAACAAAATTTTATTATTATACAAAAATGCTCACTTGCATCCCGTCACTGGGACTTGTTTCGCATTTTTTAGCATTGAACGTTCTCTCAAGTTGAAGTACGCAATAACACAATGCAATTGTCAATCAAACCGCCATCTTGTTTTTGTGCCATTGTCACTAAAATGTCCGTCACAAAGCCCTCCTTAAAAGAGAAAAATCAATACGTTTTAATGAAGATGTGTTGTTGTGATATGATATGATTGCTCAAAAAATTATGGTATGTTTCTGGGACTATTTCTATAACTCAAGTGCCTATAGCCAGTCCAGTTCCTTCAAGGAGAACTCTCTGTAGCTAGTTCTTGATTTCGTTTCAATTTCGATGTGATTACTTGCCGTCAACATCACCAGTCTCCTCATCTTTAAGTAATATTATAATGGTCATCAAATTATCAATGGAGAATGAATATGCATAATTTATTCAGAAAAAAACAAAATGAACTCATACAGTGTATATAGGTATCGACAGATAATGGGCAACAATGAGCCACATCAAATGAAAAGATGTATGTATTTGGCATAGAGGTTTGCATTGCTCAACTGTGTAGTCAAGTCCAGTCAAGTCAATCAGTCAATATACATTTCATTTTTGAATTTCAATTGACTCAATTGGAAATGAGCCGGATAGCTTTTTTCAGACAGGCAGGTAGGTAGGTCTGTAACAAGAGATGATCATTATCATATATGATGATGATTATGATGATCACCATTCCCTCACCATAAAATTGTTTTATAGACTATAAAATATGCACTTTTGCTTTTAAAGTCATCGATTTATTATGCATAATCATCATTATATTATCTTATTGTCATAATTGCATTCATTCAGTTAGATAATGCGGTGAACCCACTTTTCTAGTAAAAAACGACGCACAAAGCCAATTGAGGAGCCTTATTGGAACCATTCTATTGAGAGAGAGGATACAGATTAGCATAGCATCTTTGCATATGACCATATGATACGAATTTCATGATTGTTTCATCTTTGCTTTTTGATAAAGGAGAACACCTATTTAGCTTAGGAAACTTCAAATTTGGTTGGGGTGATAACGTTTAATATACATCAACCCATTCCCAAAAATATATATTTTTTTAGCATTTTTGTCAATTTTTAGCCTTCGGTTATACCAAAGAATAGAATTTAATGATAGTCTTTACTCATTTATGTATGCTACCTATTATTATGATCATCTATTTAGCATACAAAATAAAATTACATGCTCACAACAAAAATTTCGAAAACAACAAACTTGCATCAGGCTCTTGTTTTATTTGCTAATTCAGTGCTATTTAGCAGCAAAATCTGTTACATAAAAAGGCTCTATCTATAGTCCTGACAGCAATAACCTTTGGGGTACTTTAAGATTAATGAAAAAGTGTTGATTTTTAGGTGGTTGATGTGTTGTTATCAAGTGCAATTACACAATTAAGTGTAACTGTTTTCAGTGTGGACAAATCAAACCATATCTAAAGTTCTTAATCAAGTTAATTAGAAAAAATGCTTAATAATAATGTTCTGCCACGTGCAGCTACCAACCTGACCGATTAAAACACTACTGTGGGGTGTTGGATTTGAATATTTTTAATGTAATAAAAGCACAGGGAATATAATAAAAGCACAGGAAGAAGTTGTTTTCATGAATGCATTGCACTCTGTTATATTTTAGTAGTAAAGCAGGCAAAAACTGTGAAACTGACACAATGAGAAACTGTGGAGGAAAATAATCGTGATCCATTATGTCTACCTTGAAATCTTTTCGAATTCGTTGTCAATCGCTGCCAAAACAGTGAAGATTGAATCGATTAATAACCTTCAATAGTAGTTCAGTGATTTCCAATAGGCATATACATCAACAGCGGATTTTTTATTTAAGAAAAGCAAATCGAATGACTGTCCAAGGTGTCAATTAAATCATAGAAGTTACGGCGGGTTCGGAATGACTACTTGTACCTGCCAGGCATCATCAATTTACCATTTTATTTCACCTTCATCTTCAAAGCAGCTCATTGTTTATGTCCATCAATATCTTGTAAGAACAGAATATTAATGAACCTTAACAAAAATTTGCAAATGTCGGAGAAATGGATGTTGCAAAGATATGCTTATACAATTTGTTACCTACGCAAATAGCATTAATGCACGTCAAAGTTCTCATGATGCATTTTTCATTCTGCATAATATTGTTACAAGGTAGCGGTTAAAAATGCCATTTATCTAAAAATATGTGCTGGTAAGTACATAATCATGTTTCATGTCTTGTCCGTGTTCATCATCTAAAGCATAACTTACAAATGCTTACAGTCCTTTGATGCAAGACGACAGAGAGTGCGTTTAGCAGTTATTAGGATTTTGCATGCGAAAAAGAGAGATGATGAATAATGCGCGTAATCAGGTATTCTGTCACTCAATCTGCAAACCCTCCTTACACCCTCCACCACCACCATTACTGCCATGATGGATGTTGACTAACAAAAGTAATTAAAACTCGCCTGTCCTCTTTTAAAAGGACTAATGGAGTGGAGGGAGACTACAGCGCATCACTCATAAATTATTTGTAAGTGCTGTGATTTGCATGCACAAAATGCAACGCTTTCAAACTTAAAAACGTAAAGAGAAAACGTTAAGGAAGATGGGTTGGTTTTTGGATATTAGTCAAGTGTAGGTACTAGTACTATCGCCAAAGTGTTATGTAGCATATAATGTTATGCAACACTAAATTATTTATCTCATTAATTACAAAGATGCATAATGTGGTCGTTCGTATTGCTAAAGGACAGAATTTCAATGTGCGTATTTACTGCTTAATATTCTTAGTGTTGTTGCAAAAATAAATACAATGCGTGTTTGCAAGTATTACTACTGTCTTCTTCTTAGGTAAACTTTAAACATTATCCAATAATTTTTTTCTGATTATTTTCAGGTGGAAACAAATTTGATTCGCGACAGACAACTTTGAAACACATCTATCCTAATCAGCTATTCTCTCCAAGTTGTAAAGCCACATACAAACATGACAATGAAATGCCTACCCTCTTATTAACTGTCAACAAGGTAGCTGTTGTACCTAAACACGGTCCTTGAAGTCAGTGGCTAGAATAAAACTCCTGAAGATGTTCAACCCTTTTACGATGACCAGAAAGAGGCGGATGAAGAAGATGCAGCAGCAACGACATCAGCCATTGTTTAGCTACAATTTAATGGCTTGTCACATGCAGCTGCATCGTCCTCAACAATGCCAGCGACACTTTGCTATTCTGTGCACAGTGGTCATCCTCTGTATGACGACGTTCCTTTCAGAATCCGTTTCTGCGACGCCTACTGCCAATACCAATAATAATAACATTAGAAATATTAATTATCATCTCTTCAGAAATTCTCATACTCGTGGGGCACGAGGAATTGATAACTCACCTCTCAGGAATACTGGCCCCAACAACAACAATTATCACTTTCTTGAGCAACAAAATGAATATGATAGCAGCAGCAGTGGAGTGAGCATCCTTGATGATGACACGTTAAAACTCTCACTTGCCATCGATGATGATCCTGCGGGAGGGGGGTTGAGTGCACCTAGTCTACACATTCTCGAACCTAAGGTCTACCTACGTGTTTCGGGGGAATCTGGAATGATAAAACCAGAAGAGGACGAAAATCAGCAGAAGCAAGGTAGCAACAACGAGGTGGTAATTCGTCAGAGTAGCTTTAGGTTTCCTGATTTTCGAGCTTCTTCACCGCGAAACAATAAGCAAGAAGCGGATCTCCATAATCAGTCAAATGAAGAGGATCACGAGCCAGTGGGTGGAGAGGAAGAGGATGGTGAAATGAGTGACAATTACCATCACCATTTTCATTACATAGAGTCATATAGGGAGAAGTACGTTAAGCCTGACTTTGGCCAACTTGGTCCTTCAGTTGCAGAAACAACAACCACCACTCCGCCCCCTACGCCCCAGCCTACAATAATAGCTTCCAAGAAAGCCTCCTCAACATCCAAATCAAAACAACCAGAATGGACTGACTTAATTGCTCAAGTGACAACCCCGTCATCTCTTAATGAGATTAACCCAAGCGCTTCAGAACACAGATTAGCCGACTTCCATTTTCGTGCCAATTTACCATCATACTATTACAACAAGTACTCGGCCTACTCAGAAGAGGATTTGGAAAATGTTGCAGACTTGGATGATGAGCATTCCAAGTACTTTGTAAAAACTAGGCCGCGATCCGTCACCACGGCCGGAAGTAACATTTACAGTAATTTTTACTATGAGCCACCAAGCTTTTCTACAAAATCCGTACCGATTCCAGTGAAGACCAATAAGGTAGTTTTTGCGCCTGCAAAGCCCACAGAAGATCCTGCGCAGTTGTACACAACCACCGCCACCAGAACTGATGAGGAAGACAAAGACCACAGTGATGGTCAAATTTACTTGGGTGATCATTATGAAGAGGCTCAGCAGGATAGCTCTGTAATGAGTGCATTATCATCTAATTTTACAAGCCATAATAATCCCACTCTGACACCTCAGCAGATTAATTATGACAGGGAAGTTGAGGGAGCAGCTAATCACAACAATAAGGAGAACAATGACGATTTCAGCAATGAAAGTCTACTGAGAACTAGTGCTAGCTCGGTTGCGACTCTCAATCGTAATCAAGCTCGAAAACAACAGCAATATGAGAACGATGACTATTACTACAAAACCCAGCAAAACCACAGTGGTAACAGCCACTCTGATGAAGGTGGTATCAAGTCCTCAGCAGAAACCTTAGATGTATCAACGTCTCAATCGGTCCTGTCAAAAGTGACTTTAAATAATCCTCATCATCCACAACAACTTGTGATTATTAAGGCTGAATCCATAAAAACCACACCTGGTCACGAAGTTGTGACCTCTGCTGCTGTCGAAGATGATTTTATTGAGAACAGCGATGATGATGGTTCTAGAACTGATGAGATAGCAAAAGCTTCACCTGATGCAAATGGCATTTCAGAAAATTTGTCCACGTCGACCCCCTCAACGGTCACGACTACAACGGATGCCACAAGTATACCAGGAATACCTGGAATTGACTATCCGATTTTGGACGAAATCCCTCAAACCGGGTTTGACTGCCAAAAGCAAAGATACAAAGGATTTTTTGCGGACATTGATGCAAAATGCCAGGTATGAATGGAGATGAAGTTTTAAAAATGAAATAAAAATGGATCAAACATAATACCTAAGCTGAATGATTGAAACTAAGGTTGATTGTATAATAGTGTATGTGCATTACTATCAGAGGGTGTGACATACCTATTTTATGAATTATGATTAGCTGCCACTGCCACACGCATTTTTTGCGCAATGACAAACGCACAAAAATGTAAGTCAAAAGTAACGGAATAGTTCTAGCATTACTTCATTTACAAGGTTGAATAGGCAAGTCAAAAAAAGTAGTTTTCATGAGCATGTAGTATTGTTCACAGATCAATAATAAGACGGTACAAGTATGTATGTTTTATTCGTTCAAAAGTTATGTACTTATATAAATGCGTTACGCATTGTTATAAAGACTTGCTTTCATTTCCAAACCTAGGATCTAGGACTACATCTAACTAAATGCAACTGAATATTATACAACTATTGACTGCTTTTAATAAGGAATTGGACTTTGAAAAGCCTTCATTTTTGCAAACAAAGCAAGGTCACTTTTGTCTAGATGAATACACTTTCAATTTTTAAAGGAATGAACTATTTCTAGGCATTTACACTTTATGAGTGAAACGTGAGATTTTTGTGGTCATGTACAAATCTAAATGGTCTTAATGTTCCATTGAGCTTTATTTTGCTTGTTTGCAGTAAAAGCAGAGATTTTTATAGCGATAATAATTTCAGGTTGTAACTAAATATTTCCTTACATAAAAACTAAGAATTTTAGTGTTACTGGCTCACCCACCAGCAAGCCAAGTTGACAGGAAAATGATAGGTTGCTTGATGAATCACGCGAATCAAACAAGTGTGCAAGTTTGATTATGATTGCATTGTAGGAAACATGATAAAATGTGGACAAAAACGATTTCTTTGTGTGAGCAGATAGCAGATTACTTGCTTGTAATGCATTAAAATCATAAATGGAAGGCCCGTGCCAGGTATTTTTTATATTAATTTGTCGGCTTTTTTGCAAATGAATCACTAGCGACAAAATGAAACTTCGAAACAATGTCGTTGACAAAGTTTCAATGAAGTTCAAAAAAGGAAGCGTAGAAAATTAGATCGTTATCATTTTTATTAGCCTCGTTTGAATTTTAATGTTTCAACCCGATCATTACATTTCATCATTAGTTAGCAACAATATTACTCTGCTCATAAAAAGTAATTCTGCATTCACAAAAGACAAGGTCTAGTATGCGACTGTTCAAATTCGAAGGTTATTTCCTTTCAGTGATCAGTTTTCAAAAAAAAATGAGCAAAATGGCAAGTTTTTATTGTTGCTTTTATTGTAAATGGCAAGTGGTCATCCGCTTCCAAAATGGTCGACCTACAGGGGAAAAAATGAATGAACAAGGGATTATATTGTTTCCGCGTACTTCAAAGCGTGCCCAGCGTGTTTCTTGATTGTTATGCGCTGTTACAATAATAATCATTCGACAATCCTAAACTAAAGATCATTAAAGCTAAAGCTAACAATCAGATTTTTATAAAGACAACAAGTGGTTTTATTAGTTTCCCATGATGTGTCCTCTTGCTGTGAATAGTTCTTTGTACCTTTACCTTTAAGTCGGGCTAGTTATAAGGTAAACAATAACAATTGACATTCATCATAGAAAAATGGCTTAAAAATGCTCGCGTAATCATAATAACTATCATCATTATCATCATCAACATCACCCCATGAGAGGAAAGATCGTGTCCTATTATGGTTGTGCCAAAGTCGTGTCACAATTGCAGCGCGACAAAAGTGTTCTAACAGGGTCCAATCGCTTTTAATAAACTTCAAACATTATGTTTGATGATGTGCTGTGTTGTTAGAGAATGTGCAATGTGTACTTGAAAGAAAAGTTTGTCAATAATGACACCATTGTTGATTATGCTGACCAAATAATATTCTAACAACTAATTGCCAATAATAATGTGCGTGTAAGAAAGTAAAATGTCCTTTTTATTGTGTGACAGGCATGGCATTATTGTGACTTCACGGATGGTCACTCGACCTTCCTATGCCCGAATGGAACTCTTTTCTCTCAAGTACTGCTAACTTGCGACTGGTGGTTCAATGTGGATTGCAATCAAGCCAGGCAGCTCTATGTTCTCAACGAAAGGTTATACCGATACATCAAGCCTCCCAAGCCCAGCTTTCCAGAAGATTTTATCGGAGAGCATGTTGATAAATGGCTGCTGCAACAGTTTACGAACGGTTATCTACCTAAAGTAAGTGCAATCACTAAATCGATCAGAATATACATACTTTACAAGAATTTTAAATAAACACTTTTGCTTTGATTCAGGTAAGAAAGAAATCAAAGGCCAAATTTGTAAATCTCCCACCACCAACCCCGTCATCAACGGAAGTCACAACCCCAAGAAATGAAACGGATATCTAAAGCCGATTATTGTGTCAACGCAATTATTTGTACGCTTTCTCTTCACGAATCCCTGCCAAATCCCAGTAAAACCAGAAAATACATGTATTTTTACTTTTACCTACCTGTTATAGGTTCACCTCTGACTTTGTTACCAAAAGTTTTAAAACCCCTTATCAATTTCCAGTTCCTGTTTGCAAAAATCTCCACCAGTATTTAAGGTGACCTCTACAGGACATTTCAAATATTAAAAAAGTTAAAAATCAAGATAAAAATGTTTTAAACCAATTATAATTCATTATTTTTTTTGTAAATTATTGTATAGTTTGTTGTTTGTCCGTTAAAAAATGTATGTTAGCATATAATAAACTTTACCACGTACATAATTATATGGAAAAGTTTCTAGTTTGTTATAAAAGTTTACCTGTTTTTGTATATAAACCTCTATAAATGGATGTGTAAATGAAGTTATTTGGCATGAACGCAATAAAGTTAAGTTAAATTTAAAGTTTTGCGTTAATCATTTGCCATGATTTCACTAGCCGACAAGCCATAATTCATCATGAGCCAAAATATGCCGACTTGGCTGAAGCCAAGCCAAAAAATGAACAAAGTAACTTGCAGAGTTGCACAGTGCCCCGGGCTCAGTGCGGCAGTCCATTATTTCGATTGCCTATCATGATCATCAGACGAAAACATAAAAGCAAGCACATAAAGTATTTTTATGGAATAAACAAAGTGCATTAAAAGAATTTTTAAGGTGAGTGCAGGTGCATTTCTTGTATTAAATATCTTGTGACAGTTAATTATTTTGATAAGATGACATGGTGCGGTGTTTATTTAATCAGTACGTTTTATTTACTTTGGCATTTCTTTGCTTTACAGGATTTATGGGATCGGACAACTGCTGGTTTACAAACTTATAATAATATATTATTGCTAGTGTCACTAGCTGTTTCTAACTGTCGACTGTCAGCTATAGGAGAAAATATTTAAAAGTTAAAGATGGCTGCTGGAAGTGGAGGGGCAGCGGTAAGTGTCAATGACAATGAAAGGTTTAATTATGCTGTTTGCAGTTGACAATGTTGTTTGCTAAGACTTATGGAAAGTTTTGAATCGTTATGTACTAATGTAATGATGGCGTTTTAACAGGGTATGGGATGTGGAGGAGACGAGGACGTGTGGGATGACCGGGAACTGATCAGAGCGTATGACAAAGCGGTAAAAAATTGGAGACGTAATCAGAGTCAGAGCGACGATGGGAAGGCGCCTTCGTTGGAGGAGACGCCTGGCATTGGACCGTGGAGAGAAGTAGGGGATGGAGATAACGACCAGTCAGTGGCAAAAATTGAAGCACCACCTTTATCTTCTGCTGAGTTGTTGGAGGTTGGAAGCTGGATTATTGGAGCCCCTTGCCGAGCCCTTTATTTCGAGGATGGATTGGAGTATGAAGCAAAGATTGTGGGGATTGAGGGGCCGAAATGCACCGTTCGATTTGTAGGCAAGTGGCAATATTGTAAATCAGTATTAAATGAGTGCTTTATTAATGTCGGTTAATAATGGGGTTATTGTTATATTCATTTAGGATATGGAAATGAGGAACAGGTTAATTTAATGGATTTAAAAACCACACATGGAAAGCAGTCTAGGGCCAAGCAAAGACGGGATGCGTTTGAATATCAACAAAATATTGCCAGGTCAAATGCGGACGAAATTGCGGATAGAATCTCAAATATTAGTGTTTCATCTTCAATGTACAACAACTGTACTGAATCCGTTTGCCGGGATGATGGTGATTTGGAAGATACCATAACTGATGGTCGTCAACCACTTCAAGCATCTACTCCAAGATCAATTTTATTTAGTTCAGGTCCAAAGCAAACTAGTAACTCTTTGGCAAAGCTTCGCATTCCAAAGGCTGGGAGTCTTCTAAGTCAGTCCATTGACACGGTGGAAACTGGCATGCCGTCTTGCGCGGAAGCAACAATTGATTCGTCATCGGAGGTTTCATCCCTCGCTGAAGAGCCACAGCAAACTCCTGTTAACTTGGCAAATGGGGACTGGGAAAATTTTAATAACACCATGCCTCAGTTTAGATTTCCAGTTCCGCCAATGCCTCTGAGTCTCTCAAACAAGGACGGAGCGTTTGACTTCAGCAGAGGAGAACTTCCTTCACTGCTTATGTCATGGTACATGGCAGGCTATCAAGCTGGATTCTTTGATGCAAAGCAAGAACTGACTTCCCCCAATCGAAACAGGGAAGAAAGAATGAATACTTCAGTTAAATCGCCCAATCGTTTATAAGCTAATCAATTGAAAGTCTCTTGATCGATGTCGCAAACACTAAAAATGTGCGTTTTCCGAACTCATTATTTCCAAATGTCTTCTTAAACTTAACGGCCATGTACTATGGTAGGGATGTGTGATGATCATTGTACCATTTAAAATTATATTGTATTGAGCGAAATGTACGATGTTGTGAAGGTTAGGTAGTTCCAGAAATCAGGGGTTTGAATTTAGCCCAGTCTTTGTTGGTTAAAATCATGGGGTCAACGCTGAAGTTGTTTTTGGTCTTGTTAGAATTGAGTAAGTTTTTAATTCAATTAATGTGTAATTAACTAGCACTATGTATTTATATTAACACTAACAGTAAATCAAATGGCAATGTGTGGGAAAATGATGATAATGGAAATGTAACATTAGTATGATAAAGATGCGTATTTTGCTTGTTCTTTTTAGTTGTTCGATTAATTCAACAGAATCAATGTTTGCAATGACAGTGACTCAAGATACTGTATGCATTTACATTAATATAAATATGTCAAAGATGTTATTTGAAATGACTATGAATATTTTTATATCATCGAAATCCAATGTGTATCGTTTTTCAAATTTTCGCAATTGGCATTGTACGGAAATGCATTATATAATTATTCAAAAGTATAAACAGAACGTGTAAACTCAAGCGTTACTGTTATTTTTTTGAGTTTTTGATTGTTATAAATCTGTATTTGCCAAACGATGGAACTTTTTCAATGAATTTAAGGTAAATACAGTAATTTTGTCAACTTATAATAAGATATGTATGTACAGCTAAATGACCATTCCCTAAGAAGCCCTCAAAATCTCTAAGATTTCTTGGTTTATGTGAATCTGTAAGGTGATAAGCAAGTAATATTATAGTCTGACAACCAATATTGCAGTGTATCAATTCTACATTCAATTATGATCAAAGTGATGAAATAAAAATTACGAAAACAAATGTATAAACAATTTTGAACGGTTCATGCATATATTATTTTATTTTGTTGTACAAACACACTAAACTAACTACATAACATTTTGTATATTACGTGATTGTCTCGAAGTAATCAATTAGGGTAAATAGTGCAGCAGCATCAGTAACAATCAATACTGTGTACCTTTACAAAGCAGGTATTATCAACTAAAAATGATTTAATTACGATTTTGTTGCCGGAATAGGGTTCCGCAGAAATGCATTTTACTTAAAAGCTTAAACATTACGTGCTACTGAAATATTACTGCATGTATTTGGCAAACAATGGAACGTTTTCAATCAATTGAAGTAAAATAGTATTTTGTGGGAGTAAAAAGTACAGCAGCAGCAGTAACAGACAAGTACTACGTCGCATGTAGCCCATGTGTAGCTGGATTGTAATGTGAATGTAGGCTTATAAGGCAAGCTTCAAGGGCACCTTGAATTGTTACTACTTTCCCTTTCCCACCGTCTACCGGATGCTCGGATGTCGTAATATATAATACAAGGCACCAACAACGTGGATATATAAATTGCATCATAGCCTTCTTTTGAAATATTTAAAAACACTTTTTCGGGACAATTTTACTATGTAACGAAGAGTTCTCCAGCGTACATATGCAAGCAAATATAATATGCAGATATAGAATATCAATGTCTTGCTTTTCTCCATTAGACAACAATTTAACAAAGACTAATTGGTTCTTTGAGTTTTTTGCATAAAAATAGCAAAACATTTTAACACTTGACCGAAATCAAACTGACTCTTCTATCCAGATCCATCCCATGTGCAACATGAGCAGTTTGTTCATTACGCGTTTTTGCTGTGTAAACGTATTTTCAGTTACCAACAACAAAAACATTTCATGTGGAGAAATAAAATATAACTTTTACTATATGCCTTCCGAATAACCAAGTTCCCAACGTATCATATTTCAGTAGTCATATTTCATAAGTTCATGATTTCATACATGGGAATAGAGAAAAAACTGTGTTGACACAAAAACGAAGAAAATAAAAATGATATGTTAATTTCAAACAATATTGCTCCAAGTTTATAACTACTTGTTCTTAAGTTTGTGATATATTTTTATGTATAATAGAATTCAGTATAAAAAGGTTCGTGTGTAATATAGTAATCATGGTGAGAATAGTGCCTGCGTGGGTGTAGATGATGTTGAAAGGGTTGCTGGTTACTTTTATTTGCTTCCTTATACCGGGTACGGAAAATCATATTAATTTGAAGTTTTTACATATTACATCTTTAAAATAGTTTGTGTACATAATATGCAAGTCTGAACGATAAATAGAAAGCATACACTTATATACTACTACTTTTAGGGTTATTTTTGTACATCAAGTTTGAAACTTATGGATATAAGTACGGAGTTTTACATTGACTTCACAAAAATCAAGATAAAAAGAAAGCAGGATAAAATATTGGTGCATCGAAAAAAAACGATTCTAGAGCTTTACCGTTACCTGTATTCTCTTTCGGCATTCTTCCTTTTTATCAAACAAAAAAGAAAGATTTAGAAGTTTGAGAGAGATTATTGCGTGTAAAAAGCGCATGTTTATTTAATATAAGAGCTGCCTGAACACAAAATTAAATTCGAAATTTTTTGTACACCTTTACAAATTGGTCACGTACTCGTTTTATTAATGAAGTCGAGGTGCTTTCTGTTTTCCTCTCTTCTTGCGTTTCCATTAGTCTGTCGTTTTCCCCTTCAAGCATTTCTATTGCGCCTTCCTTTGCTATTACACTCACCTCACCTAAATAATGCTTCCACACAAGCAGCCTTTCTTTGAAGTCCGTAGCTGTACATAGTATGAAATGAATCCTAAAATTACTAAAATATGCGGGAGGAGATTATCATCCGTTTTAATAATAATACACAATACACGAATAAGAGCACACTTGGGTAAGTCATTTAAAACGAATAAATTTAGTATTATGACATTAACTCCTCCGGGTATTACCTTAAATTTTAGTAAGTTTTCATCTCTTACTACACTCAAGAAATAGTTAAATCGTGATCGTTGCAATTTTGAGTAGCAATCCCAAAAATTAACATTAAATTTCTGAGATTTGACGTAACGAAATCTACTCGACCTAACCAACAGACGTGGTACAAATTTGAATTAAGAGGAATGAGGAATCATTATCTTGAATCTATACAGATTTTTAGCATTACATTTCACAAACGAAAATTCGTTCAAAATAGATCGACCGGTTTACATCATTTCACACCAACTCTGATGTCTGATATAGATTTTCATATAACTTATTTTCAGGAATAATACAAATTTTGAAAATGATTACCCATCTTAAATAACAAAGTTGAGCCATCTAACTTTAATTTCGAACAGGAACTTTGTTTCAGATTGGTTCAGGAAAACTGCAATTTGAGGTAAGAGAGTAGTGAGAAAGTGAGAAGTACAGCCTGTTGATTACTACACCAAACCAACAATTATCCCTTAACTGCATATGTTTAAAGAAGTTACAACTTGGTTCACACGTCCACAAATATGTAACAAATGAATTTCTGTTATACGCTAGCAGGTTCCCAAACTACTACAGCACAAAGAAATCGGAGGTGTATGTAATTGCAAATGTCAAAATGGGTTTTATTCACCTACTTTTGGAGAAACGTAGGCACGAATGTCAAGTTCAATGTGACCCATTCAAGGTCATTTAATATTATATTCCAGGGATAGTTTATATAATAACTAAAAGTAAATTATATTTGATTGCTTCATATGCTTTCTACAAGATGGATGGCTTGTTCCTGTTGGATAATATAGTATACAAGAATTTGTTTTACTATGCAACTCAACACGACGCAGATTGCACAAAATTGAAAGTACAGAAACGGAATCGTTTACGAGCATTTCATGGATTTGTATAGGTATCTGGGATTTTATGACTGTTCAGGCAAAAAATTTGGAACAACAAAATCAATGGCAAATAATTCCAAACACAAGTCTTTCATTTTCATTGATACATCGAGCCAAACATGTTGCTTGACGGTTTGCGAAACAACATTCCAGGTTTGTTCTGTACTCATATCGCCCCTTTCTACACTCTGCTCGCGACGACGTGCCTATTTCATGCTGTGTCTAGCTATATTATAGGAAAATGAATTTATATGGGATCATAAAATGAAACAAAACAATACGACTTAGCAGAACATTTCTGCCAAAGATATTACCCTTTAAAACTTTAAATCACGCTTGTAACAATGCACCATGTATTTTTCCAAACCCTCTATTCAAACTTCAAGATTTTAATCCAGGCAGTCAGTCATTTTTATCGATTGGCAGATAATAGGAGGATGTTGACTTTGGCTTCTTTTCAAAAAGACATGTTTAGCATACGGCAACCAGCCGTGCCATAACATTCCATTAATCTTCCCGACTCTTCCCCTTGCATCATTATAACATACACGTCAATAAATGCTTCGTCTCGGTGTACTAGTGAATGAAGAAACCGAAATTCGAATGGAGCCTTCTTACATATAAAGACGCTGAGGCGCTTAATGTAAGTATAAAATCAAGAAGTACATTCATGGCATACATCTGCTAAAACGCTGAAAACACTTCTTACGATGTCATTTTCCTTTCATTTGTTCACGTACACACAAAATGCCAGACAAACATTCATCCATATTTGTACACGAAAATCCCCTCTACCTTCGCCTTCCTCCGTCAAATCAGGCACAAGAAACACGGGGACAATGGGAGACACAAGACCAAGTTTCAATAAAACATTGTAATGCATATTCTATTTTTTCGACACAAATATACATATTTTATGTTTATGCATATTTGTACCCTCGCCTCTGACGACAAATATAACTTCAAATACCTACCTGATTCAAACTTCTTCTCCGTTGGTCTATACACGAAGAGCTCATTGTCGGAACTTGTAGAACAGGATGATGTTTCAATGTTTGACTCTTGTCTGTGTGTTTTTCTGTTAAGTGTAATGATGATTTCTCGAAAACGGATGAAATGACGACTATGAAAATGACTTTCTTGCATGTTGATCATCTTTACATTCTAATCAGTTATTGTGCGTACATTTTTAATCTTTGTGCGTGTACTGTACACAATCATGTACTTACAAGATGAACACCGAAATACAAGTTGAGTAAAAGAGTACACAAAAACAAGCAAAAATGAAGACAAGCATAAGTACATGTGTACACAAGTAGACATAAAAGACTTTTTTCTCTATAAAACTGATGCACTTTGACTGGATGTACATTTTTAAGCATGAAAAGAGGGAAGCATGTCAGTGTAAACAATTTTTTCCTCGTCATAATAATAAATTTTCATTCTGTAAATTCATTATGCATCATATCGCACCGCTTTTAAACTCCACTTACCCTTCGCTCTCCTCATTTTTTCCATCTTAAAAGTAAACTCTTAATTTTTTTTTACAAAATACAGAAAGAAAAATGGCTCCTTTGATTGCATTTACTTCTTCTTTCACCCTTTCCCCTGTTTTGTACATCCGTATTGGAACTATTCATGTACAAAACCGTGCGTACATTATTTGCCGACAAGAATAAGCACGCAAAACGGCATAGGATGACACAAATATGGTTAGAAAGATGCTCTTGTGCACTGTGTAAACTTAAATCTTGAAAGAAAACGATTTACTTTGATCGTTTCAAGTTGAACTATAAAACACTCCTCATCCATTCCATTCCATCATCAATAAGACATACTGACTCTACACATTCTACGTACAATGCTGTCAGAAAATATGCATTTCAAGTTTTTCTTGATTCTTTAGAAGTAACAACATTACTTGAATAGTACTACAGACCATTTACAAGTGAACGTTGGAACTGAAAAATGAAAACGTTTACACTGCATTAAATGTCTAAAAATGCATTACAAAACGCAACCTCAATCTTTAAGTTAAATAAAAATTTATATGGAGAAATAATACTTTTAAGTGACAAAATTAAAATATGTATATAATGACGATATCTATACTGTTTCATACATTTGTTTTGTACCATTTCTACCTGTGATATGAAAATACTATAGTATATGAAAGTTTACTACTGAAATATTTATAGGAAATGGTAAATGGTGCCATTTATATCAACAAATAATCATAACATTTAAATTGCATGCATATATGATCAAAAGAATGTGCAGTGACTTACCAGAAAGATTTTATGCATTATATAATATTCATAAACTCCAAAATGAAGATTGCATCCATACAAATGTACATCGTAAAATTTCAAATGGCAAATATTAATTTAAATTGAAATGACAAAAGGCATTGAAACTCCAAATCCTCCTGTTAGCTTTAAACTGACAACTTAGTATAGTGTACTTAGGTAAAAAGTAAAGGTCAAAGCTAAGATATAGTAATTGATTAACCAGAACAAAAATGGAATGGTGTTGAATACATATTAATATAGTGAATGGTTACTTTTTTGTTCATTGAAAAACTATGAATTTACATATTAGCATACAATGAATTTTTCGATACAACATATTATAATAACACAAATTCAACGTTTTCTGTTGTGTACGTACTTATGCATATTACATGATCCCATTTGCATTGACATCGCATATTACGTGCAAATTTGTGACATCAAGTTCTATTTCAAAGTGTTGTTTAAAGCCATACAAACATGCCAACTTGACATGCTACACACATAAAGTATGGAACATGGAATTAATTTAAAAGACATTTTGTACAATATCTGTGCTTTAACAGGAGAGCCAAAGAAGGTTTACGCGTTAGTGTACTACTGGGAAAACCGGCCGGCACCTAGAGATCTTTACCATCATCCCACATAGTTGAAAGTGGTAAATGAGTTTTAAACAAGCCAAAACAACTTTAGCTAGTAGAACTAATATACAAAAGATAAACAAGTGAACGTAAATATTTTTGTTTCTTTTTTCTTAAACTTCTGCTATCAAGAGAAAACGGAAAGCTCAAGAACGAGAAGGCAGTGTAGATTTGCAGAACAGTTTACCAAATTGTAGACAACACAGGCTGATCTTGCCAAGTTCATATTTTTTCTCTGCTAATAGTGCTAAGTACAATTTTTTACTGAATGGATGTTGGAGGAGAAGTTAGAGTAGCTCCATGGTACGAGTACGATTATGAACGAAAGATTCATTTATGTGCAGAATTTCACAGTGTAACGATATATTATTATGCAGTGGTTTGAGCAGATTTCAAAGTGTGTTCTACCACCCCAGAGTATTTTAAAGCTGAATGTAGTTTTGTTTATTGCACACATATACTTCCTCAAGTGCAAAAAGGAGAAGCAGATACTCCTCTGTGATAACCAACATTGGTATCGTATGAGAGCCGGTTTTGTGCGCATTGGTATTTTGTTATGATGTTTTCAAACGTAACGAAGCAAAACCATCATGGCGTGGAGCGAGAATGTCCTTTAAAACCTGTGTCAAAGTCATTCCCTCCTCATCTCCTTTTACCTACTCATCACGGCTGAGTAATTCGCCTCGCCCTTGCCTCAAAACTTATTTCATGGGCAATAATATGATTACGATTTAATGATGATGATGATGGCAACAATGCAACGATTCGAAAGAGCAACGGATACACAGCGCATAGTGCATTATACCATTGTGCTACAATTTTTATGGAAAGCCAACAAGTTTTGTTTTGCGTTTTACGTTTCCTGTCAGATTCTTTTTTTAAATATACGGGTATCCTTACCTTAGTTTGTATGGGCAGAAATTAAATCTAAAGTACCTATAAACCCGATAACTTAAAGCGTATAAAACTTACGAGAAGTTGAATAACGTTGCAAAAAATAGACAACAGGTTTTTGCGGAAAGGGAAAGCAACCTTTGTAGTACTTGGCAAGGGTAAATGTTATCTAATCTATTATACGCTGATTGCTTATGATAATAATTGTAACAACTCTGCTTTGCGTGAACAAAATAATGCACGTGTAATTTTTAGGTGGTTTCAGTGGTAAAGCTCTCAATACTGTAGCAAACAGGACTATAGTAAAATAGAAATAAGTTTTAATACTATTTAGATCAATATATCCTCAGCACTATGTCAGCAGTAAGAGCAGTAAGGAAACACGTAGATATGTGCTGAAAGGTTGGTCAAATGAAAGCCAGAGAAAGGCTCTACTAAAATGTTGTTTGTTTTCCGTTTCGTCTTTCTTCTCTAGAGAATTATTCATGAAATGTGTTTGTGTTTGAGCTATACATTGCTTTCCAAACTTACTTTGTAACCACCGACCTCCATAGTATTTTTGTCAAAAATAGCAATGGAAGTAAAAGTGCCATGCTGATACATGCCTCAGGTTCAGGTTTAAAGTTTAAACATAATATAAAGTCATGTAATTTTCGTTTAATTAATAATGGGCCTGACCTCTTAAGAATACCAGAATGCTCTAATCGCTGTCCTAATATCCAGTGTAACTGCGCTGTCTTACCGGTATTAGTCGTGTGTCATAACCCTGCAAGTAGCGTTTGGTATGTATGAAATAAAGATAATTATTATCTCTAGCAGATGGCAGATACCCGGACACTAATTTTTGACAGAGCTGAATATTGAATATGATGATATTTTATTCTACAAACTTTTACTTGGACCAATGGATGGTGGAGGACATAAATGGGATTGCATAGTGTCCTGTTTATATTAATTATCGCATTTTTCTCCATCAAAGAAAAATGTGTAAATAAAATCAACAGTCAAAAGTACATAACGACATGGTTTTGTTTATTACGAATAGCTTTGAAAAAGCTGGCAATAACATCTCTCCTCCGCAAAAGTCATTTGACAAAATCAGACAGTCAACAGTGACTGTGTTGATTCGTGATCAACATGATAATATTAATGCACATCGGCTCGGGTTTACACGTGAGGATACACATACTTCTAATGAAAATTAAAACAACTGTCCATAGACTACTGGATATTATTTACCTACATGAGTATCTGACACGTTCAAGAGTAAAAGTTCAGACAAACAAGCAATAATAGTTTGTTAGACTCAGCAAATAAGCTTTCAGACAATTCACGAAGGCAATGTAACTTTGTGCGTCTGTTTATTTTGCCAATTCCATCACTGGATCGTGATGTAGACTGCGGTTCGACCGATTCACATATTGAAGCATAATGCTTGTCAGACAAGAGACATTCAATCTATTTTATAGTATCTATATCTGCAGACAGTCTGAAATGCTCATAAACATAATATTAGACTATATTCAATAATATTCTTTCTTTCCACAGATCATATCACATGCACTTAGATAGAAGTAATGTTGTCGTAATGTGGTTATGAACTACCCTCTATGTAGATAACTTTCACAATGATCTAATGATTTAATTTGATTCTCATTCTCGTATCGTGAGCTTATCTAATACCATTGCTTTTTAAATATATGTGGAGTTGGCTTTCAAAAATATCTATACAAATTTTAAGCTTTGTGTAATGGCGTCATTTCACTTTCCATGCTGACTGTGAGTAGAGTAGTAGCTTTTACTTCGGTTTATTGAGTACAGATGCTAATGTTATTTTTTACTAATAAGGAATAGTGATGATTCATTTTCGTGTTTTTGTGCCTAATGCAATTGCAAATAAACACGGCAGCGCACCGGGATGGACTTGTACTGCCTCTGGCAACAATGCGAAAACAACAATACATAAAACACAGTAAATCTTTTGGTCGGACGAGTAGAGGACATTTGGAGGACATACAGAAACAGGCATAGGTATAAGACATAAAAATTATATGTGCCTACATGCAGTTTTTGTATTTTGCACTTAAGCTTCTGCTTACGTATAACTAGAGTTTTGCAGAACTCACTGGGTTTGTCACATCTTAAAAATCAACACCGGGTTTTATATTTACTCTCTCGTTAATTTATAAGCAATAAAAAATAATATTCCGGTCCTAAAACCTGGAAGCCTTATTGATGCGTACTAAATATTTTTTACTTATTTTCCTGTGTGATAAATTAATATTTCTTTGATTTAGATACATACAATAGGCATACCTAAGCCAATTAAAACATAACCACGGGCACACACTGGTCTGCTAAACATTGCATGTAACATAAAAGCAAATAGTAATTGAGCCGAGCCACGATTATTATGCTTCATCACATCAAATGGAAAAATCTCTGCATTTACCAGTTATGGAGGGTTTGAGTTTCAAAGAAATGTATAGGGGTCGGAATATGATTAAGCAACGTGTCTATGTGTCCTCATTTTATAGTGAGTGCAAGCCACTTACTTTGCAGTCTCGTTCAATAATAAACCATTATATGGATGTAGTTCTTACATCTATACACCAAAATCTGTAGATAGCAAATAACGCGCATTTGGTCAGATCTTTTAAGCTCTATTAAAAGGACATCTTAGCCTCGACATCCCTTGCAAAGTATCATCTTGTTTGATAAATCTTTTTTTACAGAAATCCTTCATTTCAACTTGAACCGTTCCAGGAAACAAGAACCCTTACAAAATCCTGTGTACCAACAAGCTGGCACATGCTAGCAACCAGTTTCCAGACTCACATCTTCAGCTTTCTACTCTCGTCTTACATTGCCCGCTTGATCTCCCGTCTTTTATAATCGCGCTTTAATGCTTCCGCTTCCTTTCTCCGGTAAAACTTCAAAAGAAAAAAGGGTAAAGTACCTGGAGCTCTTGCTTTTTTCATTCTTTTAGCAAATATCAAATTTTATACGTCCGGTTCATTTGCTACAAATTTTATTCAACGAATTGGATCGAGATAACAAGAGCAAATATTAGTTTCAAATAAAAACAAAAGATGAACACCTTCTCGGTAGTCGACAATCGAAATAATGCGCACTTTCCACTACTTATTCAACGTAGTAATCCAGAAAGGGTTATTATGAGTTCCCATCTGGGCATTCAAGCAAAAAATCAATTTGAAAGAGAACTCGGCTTCTGCTGCTTTCTCTCATTTCGGATGAAGGATGCTTGACTTGTAGGCTACTCTGCTCTTCTGATTGAATTGAAGTGAACTTATTACTTTTAGTGATTCTCTGGAAGTGATATGTGTAACTGAATTGAATTTGTGTGTCATAACAGGTAAAATACTGAAGTGCTCTCCTAGAAACTTCGAGGACAAGCGGATTCGTTTTCATGATGATTGAAGCAACAAGAGCGCTGTAATATATTGAGTTACCATCTTGCGCAACCAACAAATCATCTAGGCCTTAAGTACAAGTCACAAACAAGTGTATGAAATTCTTTATTGTGTTTTATTACTACTTTATAGAGCGATGATTCTTTTTTCGCGTATTTATCTAGTGCAAATATTTAAAAATGTCTCTGTTTCAGTGTATTAAGTATCATGGCGTCGTTTTTATATCCATTAGCCATTGGCAAAAAATTACTACCGTCTACATTTTTGTGGGCTAGAATCTTTTACCATTAAGTCGGATAGACAAACCACTTTACTTTCATCTCCTTTGGCTAACCGAGTACTGAGTACCACTCGTCATCGTCCATTTCTCGTGTACTTGCAATTAAATACAATGTTGTTGTGTTTACGTTTGGTATTGTGAAACATGAAGTAACAAAACAATAAGTACTGATGAAGCAATGGCGTGGTTTTTTTTCTCACAAAACTTTTTCCATCTCTTTTGAGCTCCGTCACTTTTTTCTTATTCCAAAAGTCACACAAACAAAGTTGAATATATCATAAGTACGCTGAAACTCTAGAAGTGTTGTATTTTTATATATTATTGTCCAAGCTATTCCAAGTATTGCTGCCCGAAAAGGATTTACTTTTTGCGTCTCAACCTCAAGGTTTTTTCACCGAGAATAATCATAACAATTCTTTTAGCGTTTATTTATATAATTTTTACAGCTGCCATGCCCCACTATTATTTCGTATGTGACGCCATATTTTCTTGTTATTTTCTTTCTTCTGCCTCTTCATGTTCTTCTTGGTGTTTTTACAAACCAACACCCAACTAAATTGCAATAAAGGAACGGAAGACTGAATGGATGTCATACAGTTTATATGTAGTGCTTCTCTAGGTTCTGGAGGGATAAAACATGTATTTTATGAGATGTCATTTTACTCATATTATTTTTATAGTGCCATAAGCATTGCCGCGTTTTCTTGCTGCTTGTAGCTGGTACGCTTTGGATTGTAGATTCATATAATAATATGTAAACATTTTGGTGTTAGTATTTTTTTTGTTTTTGCCTTCTTTTTACCAAACGTTTTGTATCCTTTTCTTTAGGGGAGGGTAATTCCTATTTTAAGTCATATTTTATCTTAAATCCAACGCACTACTCCTTTTCCAAGATTGCGCAAGTGAAACAACATAAGTAAAACCTTGTGAGTACACTGTTTTGGTGTATCTCTCTCTCTTTACAATGCCATTAAAACCTCTATTTGACACATTTTATTAGTAGTACGCTTGGTAAAATTTGATGTATACGAAAATGTCAATACAATACTGACAACGTACAAAAACAACGCGAATGAAACTCAGCATTTGTACTGAGCATGCGCCAACGTGAAAGTCATTAATTAACTTTTACACTTAACCGAGTTTCGCTTTGCCAAAAATTTAAAAAGAGTCACTAATTATTTGTAAAGTAAATCGTTTTTCATTAATATATCAAATATTCATCATTCATTCATTTGTGCACGCACATTAAAGTCATAAACATTTTTGCTGTTTTATGGCAAGAAGTCATTTTTGTGCAATGCATGCATATATCCATGTCGTTATTTTAAAATTGCTGAAACTGAACTTGAACTATTTGAAAACTTGAAAATCAAACCACAAAATCAAAGAAGGATGTAGTATGATTATCTAAATACGCGTGTGTTCAAGAGCAGTGATGGGGAATAGAATTGTAAAGCAAACATGTAGATCAAAAGAAATTCCAGTGAGAATCTCCCATATAACATTGTCGTACATTCAGAAATACTTTGGTATATAGATAAATTCAAAAAACTAAAGATACCAAAGTCACATAAAAAGCCAACTCGCCTTGCTCAATTTTCCTTTTCGTTTTCCCCATTTAACTGGCTATGATTCTGGTTGGCTGTTTGCCCATTCATCGTCATCATTGCGATCGTCATGCACTTACGCATAAAATACGCAATACGAACCAAAACACCAAAGTGAACAATGGAGGACATTCAAAGGAGAAGTTTTATGTGCTTTTTTGTGCCACCATCATAACATTTCAAGTAGGCTGTTGCATGTTTTTCTTTGATAAATACCCATATGCTTTTAATATATCGGCAACAGTGAAGGAGAAATAACAATAAGGCAAAGTCACTCACCAAAATGCAACAGACGACGCAATTCTGTGTTTTCTGTTTACTTTGGTGAGCAGAGTATAATGAGATGGACACGGATGGAGTTCACAGACGTAATATTATATTCTCTGAATCTGTCTGACATTGCGCTTAAGAAACTGGGTACGCAGAATTTCGAAATGAGAAAAAAATTTAATGACATAATAGTATGAGAACGGATCGAAAAGAAGGTAAAATGAATAGAAACACGCTTGCTATTATAATGAAACTCTGTTGTTGTTGTTGTGAGAAGCATAAAATGAGTTGAAAAAGCTATCTAGATTTTTTACGACTCCTCGGCGGAATGAAAACTGAAAATTCAATGCCAATTTTTATTACACACCTATTCCCATACATCCAAAAGCTTTCGTAATTTTAGCATAGCCACTTATTGAAGGGATGTATTTGCCATGTGCCTGGAAGATTAAAAAAATAGAACCCCCAAAACATATTCAGCTCCTGTTTAGCTTGAGAAGTTGTGCAATGTGCAATAAATTAGTTTTTCTCCTTTCCCCCATTTCTTATGTAACATTATGGCATGGGATTCTCCGGTACAATAAGTGGCTATTAATACAGGATCCATAAGAAAAACAGCTCCTCCTTCATCTCGTGCCCGAAATCTCCCTTTTACTGACGGCTACCTTATTTTTGCCGTGTAAGTAATTTTCAAGGAAGCAAAAAATCTTGTTTTGATGCATTGCACATAATGACTAGTTGTTTTGAAGCCATATGTATAAGCTAATCGATTGAGCTAATACGTCTTGCATCTGCACACTAAACAATGATCATCATGATAATGATAATACATCAAGATGAAGGAACCCGAAACCTGAATGTGCCTTCATTTTCTTTTACATCTGCAAAAAAGCTGCTGCTTAATGTGGTACAATAATGGTCGTGATGATGATGTAACATTATTTATTTCTCATTTTCCTTTCAAGGAGACTCAGGAAGAAAAAGAAAACGAGAACTAACAACAGCCGGTATCGGTTTCGCTTCGCTGTTCTCTGCGTCCTACCCAGTTTCTATGCGGAATCGTTCTTGACATTGACATTGGCAAGCAACTGGGCAAAAAATGGTGGGTTGTTGGTGATGACTCTCCTTCTGCTTTGGCAAACAGAGTCGAAGAAAGGAAAAGTTTTATGTTGTATGTAGGTATATCCCGTAGAGCGTGATTGGACCTTCTGACATTGAAAATGAAAAAATATCGATTATTATTATTACTTTACTGCTGAGTTTCCTGCTTTTGCTATTCTCCAATGCTATAATGCCTGTTTGCACAGGCAAAGACCAAAACGCAATTTTCTATGCCCAGTGTGAAAAGCAACTACAACTTTACGACTGCCAAGCAATACATGCATTACTTTTCATTTGGTTTTAATTTTGATTACAATTCTTTACTGGGTTCTTCCTTCCTCCCTCTGGCTTTTTACAAGTAGTACTTATTTATAGATAGATGGACAGGCAACCTGCTGTAAATAATGTGCACACCATGTATACACACATCGCCCGAGCAAAATATCAAATTATTTTAGCAGTGCTCGTTTGCACATGCATACCACTACTATGTTATTTCAATCATTTTCAATGATTGCCATCAAAAAGAGTGAGTGCATATTATGGTGGTGGCACGATGGAGAAATATAGTGGTGGGTTGGAAGGAATTCGAATTGTAAATGAGAAGAAAATGAAATGGATGACATGACAGTTTTTGCCGCAGTTTATTAGTGGCGTAAACCATAAAAGAATCTGCCATATCAGCCTTGCTAAAAAGAAAATGGAGGCAACCAACGCATGGAAACTTCTCGAAGAAGACGTTTACGCACACTACTAACGCCACTGGTTCTCTGCAATGTCAAAAGGACACACATAAGCACGCACAACAACACTCGTTTACCACCACATAGCCAAGTAGTTGATATATCCTGGGAATAAGGAAAAAACACGAAGCGCAATGAGAATATGCGTGAGCTCTTCTACAAAACTTCGTCGCAGAGTTAGTTGTGCGTACGACGAAAGTGATCAAAAACTCATGCAACGTAAAAAGTACAAAAAACGTGATAGTCTAGTCTGCTTTTACTCTCGCCAACAGAGATAGTCTGCAGTCTGGGCACAATGCGTATAGATGTACTCATACAGACTCAGACATTCTGTTCTTTCCAAAAGAGTTGGCAGTTGATAGTAAAAAACAAGTACCTAGTATAATATTGCTTCAGGATATTCACGTTCTTATTCAACGATCCCGTCATAGTCATGTGAATACATATTTATAAGAGAGGAGGAATGTTTATGCGTAGACAGACGGAAAGAGTAAAGCCAGAGCCAAGTTTTTATTATCAAAAGCCGTCGTTGTATAATCATAATACATTTTCATCCTATATTACGCATTGCGTGCGTGTGTGCGTATACTATTCCATTTTGATCATGATGAGGTTCTCCATCCTTGTATAAAATACTTACCTATATCCCTAACCACCTACATCAAGAGAATTTTATTCTGTCTGCTTCACTCACTCCACCACACACTGTCAGAAAATTACTACTATCATATAACTTTTATTTTCTTCTCTCTCGAACGCAACCCATACAAAACCAGCATACCATGTCTCGTTTCGTCTCGCTTCAACATTTTCAGTTTTCCTTATATTCTTTCCTACTTACTGCAAGTCGTGCAACAGCAGCCTTGAAAGTTTTAATGCTAGAAAACCGTGTGTGTATGTGCGCTTTTGATACTGACAGAGTATAATGTTATATCATCTACTTTCCTCCAATACCAAATATAGGAACCACAGGGGAGTGAGCAACGATGTTGCAGTGCTGCTGCTATTACATAACATCGACTTGGTGTGGCTCAACGTTTCCATAATATCAAAGCTACTATACACACGGTTTTGCCAAAATTCAAGAGCATGAATACGCAGCACACAGCCAAACATAATATTCGTTTTACTCTGCCTTTGCCTTCCACACACAAAAACTAGCTCGCTCAGTCAGTAGTCATTTTATTGAACCTCTTGCTGAACTTGAACTTGACTTTCTTTTTCGTCGACAACGCATACAAGTTTTTCCTTGCCTGCTGCTCTTGGTTTTGATATCGATCTGCCATTCCATCTATCCCAGAGTTAAAATGTATTTCTATGCTTTTATATTTCCAGGAAACGACCAACCTAACTTTGGATAAAATTGAGTGTGTGTACAAAACCAGCAAAAATGAAACCGGGTGAATTCGGTGAAAGTAGATGAAAAACAAATAGCAGAATGGTCCACGCTTTTCCATTTCAGCCCGCTTGTTCACTATTCCTTCCTGTCGAATCGAGTAGACAAGAAAATGCTCAAGTTTTGTACTAGGGTTCATTTCAATCATAAACCATTTCTTCTACATTAGTCTCTGTTAATTAATAATAAACTCTGTTATAAGTGAAATAGAACGTTTGAATGTTCAAATACTGTATTTTTCACTGTGTTTTGTAATGGAATTGCTGAACCTTGATCAAATCCAGGGAACAAGTTGATGATTCCTCTTAGCTAACATGTTAATTTACTGACATGCTTCTCTCAGTAGTAAATAGTTTGACTAAAATATTAATTTTCAGTAACATGTTTTATGACGCTTGTATCTGACTCAAATGTGGCTAGAGTTAATCAAGAAATGCCATAGTATGTTCTTTTACAACATGCCTTAAAGTCTTCTTTTTTCTTGTAGAGCTAGATGCTACAAAGAATACAAGTTTTTATTGCATCATAGCTGCCATGTCATTTCGTATTAACGCACTGCAGATTGTGTACTCAAGTAAAATACGCACATCCATTACACAACTCACAATCAGTACTGCTAAGTGCGTACACTATTATATTCACAACAACGCATTTGGGATTTCAAAGCTTACGGCGACGGTATAAGATATATTATTTTGTACTTAAATAATGTCTACATTCTCGATAATATGTGTATTGTGCATAGTGCATATTGTGGTGATGTAGCAGTGGCGCTGTTAAAGTTGCATTGCAACGGATCGAGGAGAATGAGAGAAGTACAGGTATTCCCCACTGAACACTCCTTTCTTTCCCTTTGGAACTATTAGTTGCTACACAAACCAATTCTAAAGAATTTAAGAAGTTTCAATACACTAAGGAGGTTGTTGGCAATATGCATATATTTGGAGAGTATAAAACATTTTAAGCTACGCACGTACGCACTTTTCTCAAAGAGCCTATCATCATTCTGCCATCAGCAAAAAATATGTTACGTTAGGATATAGTTGTGAGTAGAGCCACAACATCAAAAGTACATGAGAATATTACATTTGGCCTGGGTTATTATTCAAGCTATAGGTTTTACATGTAAAATATGCAGAAAGCTTGATCATGGAAGAAATAGTTGTTACATATGGCCAGCGACAAAACAGTGCAATGAAAAATACAATAAGAGCACCTGCTTCTCTTTTACAAATATATCGCGTCTTGTCTAAATGGTGATATATTTAAACCCGTGGTTCTAAAACTACAGTTTATCCCTCTGAAATATAACATGGGAATTGCACTAGGTAGATTTGCAATTTCGTGCAGTGCAAACCTAGAGTGAAAGCACGCAACTTCAACATACAAATAGTCCTTATATGTAGTGCATAATATTCTTACAAAGTCAAAGTCAACTACAAACTAGAAGTTGGGTAGAGTGAATAATCGATTTGCGTTAAAGTTTAATGCATTAGTTGTACTTCACCTTCAACTGAATTTTCATAATTAAAATCAATATCCATCACAGATACGCTCAAAGTTTTAACATTACAGTATACTCTTATGAGCTGTCACTATGTTTAAGTCGTTATTGATTCAATATATTATTGATTATTCATGTTTATTTTTATCTGCCAGTATGACATTCCCAGGTAGAATGTAGGGGAGTATTCAGTTTCCAATTACAATTGGGTCGTTTGTTTGAGTTTCTAAAATATTTTCAGGAATACTCGTAAATATTTGCCTTATCAGCTTAATTGCTCTAAAAACATGTAACATTGAAGTACCTATTCAATATTTTAAAAATCTAAGCATAGGAACTTTGCTTTGAATGCACGTACTAATACGATATGATTATGATATTCCGATATGCTTTATGCTAGTGCTTGCATTTTCCGTAGCAGCTTTTATTGCTAAAATTGTTGATTTGTTACAAGATACAACCCAGGTAGTTATTTTACATCATCTATCGAAAGCGTGCACACATATTATGCATTAGGGTAGAAACGTGTGTGCGTGCAAAAACTGCTCCGACCACAAACCTTCCATGTTGTGAACTTCATTAAGTTTACCAAAATTATCATTTATATCAACAAGCATAATATATACATACCCTACAATTTCCATTTCCAAAAATAAAACTAGACCAGTAAGCAAAAGCAGTCACTATCTTCAAAAACTCTAATAATAGTGATAATCCAGAAAATAGCACGCATACGCATCATCATCTATCCTCCTACCACGAACCTCTTCCGGTGTACAAAATTCTTTCTCTTCAGCTATCTAATATGCATGCTTGCATGCGAGAGGAAATGCTTCTAAAGGTTTCTGGAAAATATTTCTTTTCATGGCTTTTGATCAAACAGGATTTACCAGCAGAGTGCAGCAATGGAAAAATATGGAAGTACGTGCATTGTAACAGGAACGCATAAAAACTTCTTTTGGGGGAATGAAAACCAGCACCAGCAACAAAGCACGCAACGCAGCCCATGATATTGAAGTGCACGTACACATCTAAAAATCCAGTTTACGCATCGCCGTCTTGAAAGAGCCTATGTGCTCCGCAACCACGTAGCCCTTTCCCTTTTACCAGCAACTCTAGCTCTACCGCACCCTTTCCACTTTTCCACATTTCTGTATACACTTTCCACTGTCATACTAACCAAAAGGAGTAAATAAATATCCAGTCTTTGATAAAGTAGTAGCAAAATGCCCGGGTTTTCATTTCCATTTTGTTGGAAGCAAGATAATTCCAATAAGAAAGCTACGTGTAGAAAGAATAATGCCGCCACCAGCACCGAAGCATGTAAAATTGGATTATACTTGAGTTATCATCATGCCTCTCGTGATTTGCTTTCAAAAAGACAGACGAAAATGAAACTAACTTTTGCAAAGGAAAATTCTGACTGCGATTGTGTATATACTGACGGCAGAAAGGAGTGCGTAGGAATGATGCCCCGCCAATATCATCTGCACTTTTCAGCAGATACTGGTATCTGCTAGTACGAAACAACAACAATAACAGTTTGTTCTACTGGTAATCAGTATGCGTTCATTGTGCTTGTTATTGTTTTGCTCTAGCAAATACCAGTATCTGCTAAAAAGTGCAGATGAAATTGGCGAGGCATCATTCCTACGCACTCCTTTCTGCCGTCAGTACCATGTTGCACAAGCTATATTTTTTTATTTTATCTTTCTTTACAAAATAGAGTCAAGAGGTGATGACTGGTATGAATAGTAAGGGGCGGAGGAGAAGGAGAACAACAAGATGGCAAAATTGGAAGATATAAGCCATATATCTACTTTTTTGTCGCTAGTACCATAATCTAACATTACACTGCGTTGCTTGTCGCATTTTGAATTTTAGTAAAAGAAAGAGTACATAAAGAAAGGCTTAAAAACTAAACTGGAAAATATTATTCACGTTTAAAAAAGCTAGGCATGATAAGTCTACTTAAGAGTAAGATTGAAAGGAGAATTCTCTGGTATATGAAAGTCTCTTCTTTATCATCATCATTGCATTTTTTCTCGCTGCTTCAATATACAAACCACTCAATTTTTCTTTAACTTTGATATTATGTTTAAGAAAGTAGAAGTAATCCTTTTCATTTGCTCATATTCTAATTATGGAGGGACGAATGAAAAAAACACTTCAAATCTCATTTTTTCATTAACCAAGTTAAGTAAGTAGTTTCTAAAGAGGTGCTTGGCTGCTCACTGCGTCTTGTTAAATTCTTAACATTACATTTCATCATCTCTCCATACTATCATTTTCCATCATAAAAATAATATGAACATGTTAACAAGAAAATATACGAAGAATGTATGATAGTTGAAAATGGAATGCCGAAAAAAGGCATTCAGAAAAAATGGCAAGCTATGTGAAAGAACTATTGATAAATGCACATAAAAATTGTAAACTGTAACAACAAAGTAACACTAGTAAAATGATGTAGTAAAACCTAAATATGCTTCCTGTAAAAAGGTTCTTATAAAAACAAAATTGAAATGTAATTGGATATGCAGTTGCAGTATACTTGGTTGTAGGCACATGATTAGTTTTTTCTACAATTTTCTTATCACCCAATGCTAATCTGCAAGAGAAATACTGACTTGTATATACAATTTCATGTCAAGTTGCATACAACACGAAAGTATAGCAATTTCCATGAAGAATTTATTCGCTTTATAAGTAAACAACGTCTATTACAATTAGCTCTTGTAACTAACGCTGGTGCAAAGGCAAGCGAGCACCCGAGACTGCACACATTTTGCGCCTCGTGTTTCTCTCAACTTCCTGTTGTTGTTATGTTGTTCACGCTTGCTCCTCACTCTTGTCTTTTGTGCTGGTGGTGGCACTGCTAGAGTGTGTGTTAAATGCGTAAAACAAATGATATAGGGGAATTGTAATATTGTATCTAAAGATGATGGAGTAAAAGTAAATATTATTTTGAGTGCTAGCTCAAAAGTCCTCTGGTGTTAGGTAAAAAACTCGTATGATCCTTTGTTTGGTATGTTTGCGCAAGAAATACACGCTATTGCGATAACAGCATTTTGAGCTTTTTGCTGTACGTGTGAACGTGTGTTGCTTTCATTCTTGAAATTTTCAAGAGAACCACTGGCTAGTAAAGTATGAATGCGAATGCGACCACCATATTGTTTCCTTTTTCTATAGAGCAAAAAATATAGATCAGATCGTGTTCCCTTTAGAAATGAACCAGGTATTACTGCGTAGTCAAAGTGTAATAAATGTAAAAGTAAATATACACATAATAATGTTCGTTATGCTTCGCTGATATGACGTATAAGAGCAGTAAGAGTCCAAAACAGGATGGAAGCATAGTGCGCAGTAAAAGAATTTTTGCTATGAATATTAATAGTACAAACAGTAACAGAATTAAAAACACGCCAGGTTTTAT
This sequence comes from Entomobrya proxima, assembly GCA_029691765.1. Taxonomy (NCBI): domain Eukaryota; kingdom Metazoa; phylum Arthropoda; class Collembola; order Entomobryomorpha; family Entomobryidae; genus Entomobrya; species Entomobrya proxima. The sequence continues at coordinate 14,820,366 of CM056169.1, forward strand.
AGTACGTTTACTAAGGAGGAGGGAGGAAGCACACACCTAAAAATATTTGTAAGTGGTATTGGACTGCATTTGAAGGCAAACATAAGAAAGAGGGCAGGGCACAAGAGAATTTGTAAAAAGCAATCCATTAAAAATTACAAACATCACAAGTCCATCTTGACATAATTATGATCAGTTAATTATACTCACGATATCATAATGCACTCCGTACACCGAACAGACTCCTCCCGGTGAAAATCTGGAAAGGGGTAAAAGTTTACTGTACTATTTCTGTAGCAGTGATTCAAAGATATTAACAACGTTCTATACCTTTAAACAACCTATTCAAATACTGAAGAAACAGCAAACAAGGTAATACGTACTATGGAAATAAAAAGGGTTTGCCTTTTTCTCCATTTACTCGGAATTATTCACTCCGTTGGTTTTTATTGCTCTGATGGGGTAAGGTGTGGGCGTCAAGGGAGTCATTTTCCAATGCTGATGATGATTAAGATACATTATCCTTATTATCTTTTGACTTGCTTTCATTATAATGTTTTAGCATCCGCTGGCATACTTAACTCTATTACATCTTACGCTAAGTTGATGAAATGAAATACAAAGTATATCCACGTTTTGACTACTTATGCAAGCTGCCTTTAGTTCTGTGGAACAACCAACAACACTTTTTTAGCAGGTTCCGAAAATAGATTTCAAGTATTATTATCTAAAAGGGTGACAAGTATGTTTGTTCTCTTCTACTCAAATTACGAGTTAATGTGCACAGCAATTAAAGTAATGGAATTCCATTGAAATTCGATGTGTATATATACTAATCTAGGCTAACGGTGGTATGTCTAGAACTCGACAACTTTAAATATTAACTACGTACTCAAAATCTGCCTACACTCTGCACCTACATATATTTGAGGATCATATATTGTGCGCTTGAGAGCTCACATTAAATCAGAGCTTCTTCAACTAAAAAATTGTATAGAAAACTATTTCAACTGTCATCAATTACTAAATTAAAAGAAGTAGAAAAATATAGAAACACGCCCTTTCTTGAATTTGTTTTAATCGGACGTGTGGTGGAAGACTTGTAAGTGTGTATTTCATAACAAGCCTACACGCTCACAGCAAAATTGGATTATGCGGCTAGGCGAGGAGCTAGAGAGCTAGAGACAACGTTTTGTATCTCTACACTTTCACTCTGCTATTTTGAGTAAGAGTGCTTACAAGATAAAATCCACTTATGTTGGTTGACCAACTCGATCTCAGAATTAGCAAGAGTGAAGGAGAGAGAAATAACAGCTTAGTTTAGTTCGTGCTATTATTGCATCAGATTTGTTCGTAGGGAAAGTAAAAGAAAGCTTTTATTGAGCGTTGGCACAATGGACATTCAAAAATAAAACGTTTACTGTTTCTTTTTTTTTCTAACTAAATCCTCCAGCACGAATTCTCACAAATTCACGTTTTGTGGACTGTGAGAGTATTGGCATGTTTGTGCTTTAGAATTTCTGGTCATGTGGTGCTGGAACCACGACACTCCGCATCTCTCTTACATCATCATTCAAGTTAAATTGCAAGAAAAGCTTTTTAGAATTCATTTTGTGAAGTTTTTGTAAGCTTCTTTCCAAAAAGAGAAATATGTGGATACACCACGTATTGATTACCAAATCGAACTTACTCTTTGAAAAAATATGATTATGGGAAAGCTCTTAGTATTTTTGCTTTGTTCGGTTTTATCGCCAGTATATATGCTGCGGTCGGGCTCGGCTGGGGTGGTTGAGTGGAAATAACGATTTCCTTGATATTATGTCATTGCTTGTCATATCGGCATCATCATTGCCATTTTTCCTTCTCAATGGTTACATTTGTGCTGAGTATCACGGAAATAAAAACGGTTGTCTGTTGTCTAGCTTCCCTTCTTTCAAATCAAACGATGATAGTTTGTTGGCTAGGGTGATACTGGCGGCAAGACCACAAAGGCAAAAGTAAGAAAACGAAAACTTTAAAATAAACATTTTCATTCTTGTGAAAGCTTTTCCATTGAAAAATACTCCCATCGGGATTCGCTCTTAAGTGACAGTGGTAGAATCCGGGCATGTTGTACTACCAGACTTGAATATTTTTACCACACAAGAGCTTATAGAGATGCATTGCTTTTTAAACATTGTCGATTGCTCAAGATTTCTCCACAGAAATTTTTGTGTTGCAAATGGTATTTTAAATGGACATGAGCAGAGCGCACACCGTTTATTTGAAATCAGACATTATAACGCCATTGTCTTATGTGTGAGTTGGATTGGATTCAGGTGCTTTCCTTATTTATTGAGACTACTAAAAACATGGTGAAAAGTAAATCTAATTGGAAAAAGGATGATGCAAAAATGTGAAATAATGATATCATTTTCCGCACAGTACGTTTTGTAATACACTTACTACGGGTTATAGGTGTAGCTTTTTACTTTGGCTATCCTTGTTGCTTCTATTTGAACTTTGGTTACATAACAAAAAGAATAGACTACCTATATTAGTATTTTCTACTGTAAAAAGTGCAACATTGAAAAATATCTACCTATGTGATTTTCAAAAACCAGCAATGTTGGAAGCATTTTTATTCGTAATTTTTTATTTGTTGTCCATTGTTCTACGCTAAAAAGAAACTACGTAAATTTTCCTAAAATGGTTTATCCTGATGTCAAGTATTAACTCGTTCCAGGAAAGCATCAGAGAATCAATACAGCTACAAGTTGGGTACTACAGTGTCCAGCAAAAGTACTTTCAGTAGAAATGTTACGTTCACACCCTGCGGGTGCATTGGCTTTATAAACTAAAATATTCATATAAGGCTTATTTTTTTTACCGAAAAACAAAATTACAGTTTGCGTATAGCTTTACTATGTGATCTAAAAATACGTTTTCGAAGAAGTATATCCTTTCCAGAAGATAAGTTGAATGAAATTCAAGAAAACATTATGCTTCCCATTCATTCCATAGCTCCATGCTTGCTCCTTAGGAATGTCGTTATCATAGGTCACTTACTACACAATGAGGTTTCCCCAACAAATTTATTCTTCAACCCCATTTCTCTCCAGTCTTTTGTACTCCCCATCTTCTGAAAAGCAAGCATAGGAAACTTTGAAAGAAAAAGGATGCTTGATGATGATAAAAGAAATCGACTGTAGCCTTTAAGGCTCCATTCCACAGAACTTACTTCTCGCCGAAAGCAGCTTACCGAAAAAAGCTAGCAGTTTTTTAAAACGCGTTTTCTGCGTGATTCCATCTAAAATTATTCATGATTACATACAAACATAGGAAGCAGCAGAAAAAAGCTCGATTGTAGCAGAAAACTGCGTGTTCAAGGCAGAAAGCAGCGAGCAGCTGTTTTTCTCAAAGTGCCCCAAACAGATGTGTTCTTTCCATTTTCATTTATTAGTCTTAACACAGGAGCGCACGGTTTTCTTTATTACCCGTATACATAGGAGCACTCGTTTTCGTTTATTACTCATATACATGGACAAGAACAAGCCCTTGCAAAACAATGCAAAAAAGCGACATAGTCGCAGTTTCGGCTTCTCCCGAAGAAGCTGACACTTTGTTGTCGGCGCGTCGAGTTTCTTGCTACTGAAGCATAAACTGCGTGGCAGTGTAATCACTCACGCTTTTTTCCGCTCAGCAGAAAAAACAGCGACCGAAAAAAGAAAAAACGCCGCAGCAAAGAAAAGTCTGCTAGCAGAATTCTGCTTGACCAGTGGAATCACTGTTTCTGCTTGAAGCTAGCTTTTTTCGGTCAGCTGCTAGTGTGTGGAATAGAGCTCTTATGCTGACTATCGGCTCTTACTCTCTCTCTCTATAAGAACAAATCTTGCATTTCGATGTTTAGAATTTACAAGAGTATAGGATTCTTTTTCTCCCTACTTTGTTTATCTCTCATTCAGCTAGATTTTCGAGAAAAGTCGAGTGCTTACACAGCGTGCCTTTACTTCACTCCGTGTTAGTCATATATATCGGGATTCCCAATTTGGGAATATTTATTTAAAGCACTAAGAATAGCTTTATTGGTGTGGTTAAGCTTGGTTGTTAAAACGAATCCTACACATTTACAATACACAAGAAATCCAGCACAACTTGAGCGGGGATGCACACTATCCAGAATTGTCTCTTGCAGCTTCTTCTTCTAAAAGAGCTCCTTGACATTGTCCTCGTCTTTCTCGAGATATCTTCCTGTCAGTAATGATGGGGATGATAATGATAATAACATAACACAATGGAAATACCTACAGGCAGGCAGCTCTAAAGTAGAAATAAACAGCAGGCTTCTTTCACTTGCCCTTTCTTTCTGTTCTAACACAACATCTAGTTATGTACTTTTCTTTGGTAGAAAGAAACTTTCAAGCAAGAAATACAATTACGTGGTAAAGTGGGAGCATGTAGATAACTAAAGTGAGAAAAGGGAGAAAATAGAAAACTTTTCCCTTTTGATAAGTTCTTTGTGTGCTTCCTAGATTGTACGCAATATATATGGCTTCGTATTTCCTTTTTTGAGCCAATTGAACTCGTACCAGTGTTGTATTCATTCGAAGAGGAGAACAACACGGGATGGAAAGCATTTTCTTCAGAGAAATGTCAAGACTGTAGTTCCAAAATGCTAAGAGAAAAGGGAACGTGGAAAGCTGTCAGAACTGTGACCAGAAAAAGTAGCGGAGACGACTTCTGAAGAATTTTCTATTATTTTCACGGAAGAACGAAATAGTTACAGTGGTACGGTTACGGTGGTTCAAATAGGTAGCGTACGCATCTAAAATTTATATAGTATTCCATCTTGTATTCTTTCGCTTCCGTGTATAGCTATAATGCATTCATTAGATTTCCAGGTAAGGTCTATTCTCAAAAGGCATTTAGTTCTGTCATGCCATGTTAGCTTCTTTCAGTAGCTAAATGGGTTGGTAGAAGTTTCAAAATTAGGATTGTCTTTGTCTTCTCAGATTTGCAGATTGTTCTAGGGAAGGCACAAAAGCTAGAAATTTGTTGTAAATTCCTTTCCAGTGTTTCCAGCAAATGCTTGGATGTGGTGTAATGGTATAACCTTCATAAACCCCAAGGTGTAGCAAAATAACACTGAAATCCAGATACTTACCTTTTGTATTAATTAACTTTGTTAATGCATTAGTTCATCAGCGACATTATTTCAATGCGTAATTCTACGTTGTTCCTTGTTCATGTCTTTCTAAACTTAAAACTCTTGTTTTGATAAACGTACATATAGCATATGAGTTTATTAAATATTCCCTCAAAGACACATAATAAGCCATTATTAATGCTGTTACGCAAGCTCATGAACGCATTCGGTTATATTGCTTGTCAACACGCGACATTGACATTGCACTTGAACATGTTCATCCAATTAAAATTTCACTCTAATTAAACGAAACCGACGCTTACAGAAACCTAATATGATTGTCTTATTTTATGTTTACCTTTTTGCCTTTTCCCTTACATCACACATCACTTCTCTTCCACGTGTAATTCGAAGAAAAAGAGTAAGAAAACACGTACAATGTACGCACACAGTCTTACATTTGAAATCATTCAACATTTTCTCTACAGGGAAAGAAATGATGTCGAAGATCAACCAACCTGATTTTTTATTGCATCAATAAATTAATCATGTCGACTCCATTTGATAATCAGTTCTTTTTATTGTTGATCAACGTGTACTGTGTGAATAGTTGCAAGTAAACGTATCCTGATAGATCGAAATACAATTCCTAAATCTCTGATCATGATCACAACAAAGACTCATACTCCTATTAATCGTACTACTTTCTTTCAGCCAATGATCACGATCGTAAATTCCACTGAACCAGTATTATCGTCATCGTGCAACCAGCTCAACCCATCACATTAAAATATAGAAGACAGTAAATAAAAGTAGGTAGAATGTGTTTGCCATATGTGAAGAGTTGCTTTTTTACATTTATTCCAACAAACTATGCGTTTCATCAATTCTCCAGCCAACTCCAGTCTCAGATACTCAGATTGAAAAAGCAGGTTCATCTACTCTCTCGGCAGAACAGAATCCTGTTTTTTGACAATCAAGTAAAATCAGCATGTGGGAATACTTTGTATGTTTATTCCAACTTTAAAATATAAGAATGCTCAATGCTAAATGTATGTATATACATATTTTCGTAAAAAAACAGGAATTGAATGAAACCCTATTTACATGATATATAAAATATCATTTATTTCGCCTTTCCGTGCTTGTCCAATAATGCGTACTGAGATAATGCTACTATTATGTATTTACATAATAGTGTATGGCTGAGTTAGGGTTAGTCAAGTATGGCTGTACGCAAACAATGTTCAGTTGCATCCACTTGCTTGCAGGATTACATATTGCGCGTAGGAAGAATGTTCACTCATTTTATTTGGCTGGAGAACAATCTAAACATTACTTTGCTTCTCCAGCCCGACCGACCAAAGTCTTTTTTATTTATTTTCACAAAAACAGTGCAGGCAATAGCAAGGAAAAGGATTGCCTGCAGAGCAATACCCATTAGCATTACCACATTATCATCGTCATTATTATTCCAATATCACCATTCTCCCTCTCTTTGCTTGCCTCTGGTTGGCTGAATTTAGAATGTTTAATGCTTATGTTTTTTGCTGATGCGGTTTGTTGGTAAACACGATCATGATGATGATGATTACATGAAGCTGGTGCTACACACTTAGAAAAATAAAACTGGACAACATTCTTTGCCGTCTTCTTCGTCTTTACAAACTTGACCTTGAATTCGAATGAATGTTAAGTTACAGCAGCACGATCAGTGTGTCAAACTTGGAACAAGAGAAAGGAAAAACATTTCTGCTTGGTGATGGTATGCACATTGAGAGTACTACAAAAAGTCGATAATAAAGTCAAAAACAACCAAAGCCAGCAAAAAAGTAATGATGACACAGCAGCAACAGCGGTCATGATAATATGCGATAGTGTTTTTTGTGGTATGCATATGGACGCTTACGCTTTCGAACAGATTGAAATTGGGTTAGCAACAGTCCACAATGTGGACTCCACATATGCAGTCAAATGAAAGTCAAGTTGGAGTCGGACGGAAGATGATGGTAATGCTGAGAAAAGGATGGAAGATTAAAGTAGGCAGAAAATTAAGCAAAAAAGGAGAAACTGATGCGTCAGGAGGAGCGCCACAATAATCAACAACAACAACTAGTACTTCTACACTGCCTTAATATTACTTGACTTTGACAGACAGAAGAGGAGCAAGTTTTCTTGTTTCCATCCAGAAACACAATAGCATAAAATGGTAGAACATAAAATGGGAAAATGTGTTTTAGCAAGAACCGCAATCTACGCAGCAGCACCAGATATATGGTGCATGTTGACATGAGATATGGTTACATTGTTCCTCAACAGAAATTCGCCTCCTCCTTATCGTAAAAAAATTGACTATGTCATTATGAAATGTAAAAGGAAGGCAAGCCAACCAAGACCAAAATGTATATTATGTTACGCTGATTACAAAGTAGAAGGTGTGTTCTGCGTTCTATATTTTTTACCTATCATGAATAATACGGCCGTCAGAAATCCAGTCCACCAACCGCCTCATACTTTTCTCCAGTCCAGAATGACGAGTTTATATGAACAAGCGAAACAGGTACCAGAATGCATAACCACAAAACAATAATATAACCTGAAGCTGGAATTTAAAAGAGAATGGTGGAGGCGAGCTCTCGTCAGTAATGTTTCTCTCTTATCCACACAGAGATGAGGCTGTTACTTAATGCAGATTCATGTTTCTTTCGTCCTCACTTCGTTAGCAAGGATAATCAAAATAATAATACGCTATAATAAATGTATGTCTGTAGGTCTCTAGGACTCTTTTAGTTTCCGATGATGCTAATATATATGCGTGAGTCTCCACATTGGTGAAGGCAATGGGTATTTGTATTTATTTTTTTACAAACGAAACATGTTATAGTGCCAAAAAGCTTGCGTTTTTTACATTTTGAATAGCCACACGGACATGTGACAAGCGAGAGGCTTCTCTCCCTCTTCACTCTTGATGGCTTACCTGGAATACCTCTTCGTTTCCGACTTGCATGTCACATCGTCGTGTCGTGATTCGTGATGTTGCATACAGCAAACTGAATGCGTGAACAATGTTGGCACGAGGAGAATTCTCCGATGAGAGCTAATTTTTAGAGATGGTTCGGTTGGTTGCAGACGATGATGATAAAATGATGGCACGGCGCAGACTTGGACGGTAACTTGCTCCCCTGGCATAGCTGGCAGATAACACCTTGGAAATACATACCTTGACCTCCAGTGACCTTTCTTAGTTATCTCTCTAGGACACTATATATCAAGCTAAAGTACCGGTATGTTTGACGGGAAATACCCGATACATATGCAAGATGATATATGATGACGATAAATGTATGATGCAAGAAGAACAACATGATTTCAAATAGAATTATGTTTGTCTCAAAGTACCCCGTGCTGGAGAGATACACTTTTCGTGGTCACGGGTGATTTTCCAGCTATGCCACTTCCGGAAAATTTACATAGAAACTTGAGAAAGGAGCAAGTTACCGTCCAAGTCTGGCACGGCGTCTTCAAAGATTTATGCTCGTGTGTGAAATGTGTTTACATTGCATGGTCGGTTATGCGCATTTGTTATTGGTACAATCCGTGGATATGGAAACCTGATCGGAATGATTCATTACTGGAGGAAAACATTTGAAAAATAAAACTGTAAGAATAATACAACACAGGACATGTACTTCACTGGAGAAACACACCAGCGTGAAGTTTCCTCACGAAACAAGTTATCATCTAATTTTCTTTCTTCCCATAAGCTTTTACCTTGTCAGAGAAAAAATATGCACTTGGGAAACTGTTGGGTCTTTGGGTGTGATGATCATTATAGGTAGTGTTATTAAATGAATTAGACATTGTTCTATGAAATTCCAAGAGAACTTACATACTTCTGCGTTGTTGCAGTTAGGGTTTCATCATCAAACAATTAATATCCAAAATATCATACACGTCATACCAAATCTGCAGCAATTTCTAATGCTAATGGCAGTGTTGCATGATGAAGCCGAGGATCAGTACTTTTTAGGTTGAAGTTGGGCCCAACTACTGCCATTCAAAACAGAAAGAATCCTAATCCTAAGCCACTCTACGTTTGTCCAGATTCTACCAAAATTACTTTGCCCAGCAGCACTGATAAGGCTACACCAAAATAACTAAAATGGGTTGCGATATTAAAGGAAAGTGCGTCAGAGTGCCATAATAAGACTGAAAAGGTAAAAATAAAAAAGTAGTGGGAGTTGGTTCAAATAATAATAAGAGTTTAAGTTGGATGGAGTGGTACCATAATAAAAGTAATATGCGAGTTGAAGAGCGGTAAATGAGCAAAAACAAGTTAATGTGTCTTATGCTCAATATAAGAAGACTACTACTTTTTGTATAGACAACTATTTTCAGTGAAAATTTATTGCCTGTCCAGCGCAATATTACACGCCACATTGTAGTATATTATAGTATTTTATGCCCTGTTGCATATCATTATGCACGGTGATAATTTCACTATTCTTATTTCATACAGAGAGCACGGAAACAAAAAATATCTTCTTTACATTATTTTCATGTTTCTACATTTCAAACCCATGCATAATATTAAAAATCCTTAATAACAAGAAGTACAAGCAGATGGACAAAATGCAATTCCTGAAGGAAAAATTCAAAATTATTAAGCTCGCAAACAAACGAGTTGCATACTTGCATGGCGTGGCAAAAGCTAGACCGACATATTTTTCATCTTCATATCTTTGTTCATGATGAGTTTTATTGTATCTGTATTGTGGAGAACAATCCTTTCTCTCCAGTTCATATCAAACTGTTTATGGCTGTAAGTAGTCACTTTAAAAGCAATTTTATGCAGTAATTCTTTGCTTTGGTAGAAGTATTTAAAACTTGTTGTGAAAAATGCAGTTTTAGAATTTATAACAATGGAATGAAAACTATTTCATGTAAAAGATACATTCCGTTTTGAATTGGTATCCTGTTCTTTCAAAATACATTCTTTTCGCTTTCGCATTTAACCTTCAAATGTCCTTCTCCTTGCTACTTTTTATGCAATTTTACTTGCGTTCTAACTTAACTCTTTACTTTGCTCAGTACTTTGATAATACTGCAAATATATTTTATTTACATGAAACGTAGTTTGTTAATATTTTTACGAATTTATTTATTTTCTTCAGCCTTCTCCACTATTATGCTGCAATTGCTTAAATTCGTATTGTGTGGGTAAATTGTTAAAAACAAAAAGCACTTTATAAACTTGCTAATGAATTTCAAAGAGAAAGAAATATAAAAAACTTGTTCCATCTATCCTGCTCTATTGTGCTCGTTCCATTCAATTCGGTTGTTGTGGATCGTATCATGTAAAACGGCAGCCTATGTCTGTGGTAAAGTTATCTTTTTTTATATCCCACGCAATACAGTGCTAACAATGTCTAAATCGTAAGTCGATTATACTCGCACGCTGAGCAAGAAAGGATGCAAAAAGGCTGTAACTTTTATGACAGCAACAACCATCAAGAAAAAGTAATCATTACTGACACACACATTTAAGCTAAGCTACATACAGGCTTTATGCTTTTATATACCTGTTTTCAGCAATGCTCTACAAGTTGTTCGAATGAAGAAAAAGCTTTATGCTTGTTCCAGAAAAGTAATACATCAACATCACACATCCATACAGCTCAAGAGCAGGCTTTTTCTTTATATTTTAAGCACTGGTGTTGCTCATTAAGTTACTTATGAGTACTTATTTTCCATCGCATTCAATTCCAAATGAGAAATACAATCCAAACTGCTGCACGACGATAGACTTGATGCTGGCCGGAATAATGGTGACAGCATTTTCATTTCCGCTTCTTGACATGCCATTGTGAATTGCCATAAAAATCCTCAGAACAAATTATGCGTCTTTTAGTGCAGTATTATGGACGGGATTCAATCGTCCCCAAACATTAAAAATAAATGCGAGAAGCCAAGACACTACTTTTCGCATACTTACCTCTTCACATTCTTCAGCCTTTCTCACAGTCCATACAGATCCGTGTTCTCTGGTTGACATGTGGCAGTAAGGTTGGGATTCCTTTTGTATTGGGGTTACAAATGCAGCCAGATGATATGATTTGCTAAAAAGTTGCACCTAAATGCAAAATAACAACTATGCCGCACTTATCCTTATGCATTCTGTACAAAGTACAAGAATATTAAATAAAGTGATTATTAGACTGTCTTCATATTCTCGGTTAAACATATATAATAATAATAAATCTTTATTTCACTTTTTATGTATATTTTTGTAAGTTTTCCTCAAGAGAGATATATATAGAACATTATATATAATATGTATATAGTTATCGATATTTAAAGAGATTTTTCATAGCATATGCATGAATATTGTACTTATATAATCAATTCATAGTAAAGATGTGGTATTGATAATAACAACATTTTACAAACTACTCATTGTTTTACCAGATACGCTTTGTAAGAATGTGGGTAATTATTATTTATCTGTCTGTATTGTTTACTAATACGAAGACGCAGGATATTTTTCATAACAAAACCAACTTATTTCGTTTGTTAACAAAAACAAATATTTTTTGCAGCACATCTCAGCTTTCTTGTAACAATACTTTGTAATACAGACATTCGCACTTCCTACCGATATAATAGTTTGTCCTTATGTTCATATAAACTTTCATGTATTAATATGTTTGTTATTACAAACTCCTGAGACAAATTCGAACATTTAGTTTTTTGTCGTAATATATATATATTATTATCCACGAACCATTTTTTTTATCGTGGACAAAATTTTTCAACTCTACTAGCCACGCATGCTATATTGCATTTCGTACGTAAGCGATTTATACGTACCAGAAATGTCATTCACTACTATTCACTCTACGAATCAACTACAATATTATACTAATAACAGCATGTTTTCACTATAAACTACAGCAACGTAACACATTCTTTGCAAACAAATTCGATTCCCATATTTAATGGGTAATGGAAAACAATTTTCCCAAAATGGTGCAGGTAAATACAATATGTAGTATTGTATTAACACAAGAAAAACTCGCAATAAAATTTAATCAAAATCGTAAAACACATGTGTGTAATTGTCATCTATGTACATGAAAGCATCTTAATGTGAATTTGCGTTTTCATTGCTTGTTTCAAGTGTTGAAAAAGATAAGAGAAAGTAATAACTGTCGGCGATTTGTCAGTACTTTCTTCAAACAAATGTCACAATGAATTTTTATCAAGATTTAAACATAGTAATACCGCCGATGATCTATATAGCATATTTTATATTTGAGTCGAAGCAAAGCGAGCTGTAATAATTTAGGAATTACGATTCTTGAATACCTTTGTTTTGATTCATTGGTAAAAGTACCCCATATTTTCAATAGCTTTTTTCTTAATGATTTCTTGTCCTAACCTGTAGTTTCACAAAAAGTACCGACTAGTGTACCGACTTACAATAAAGTATATACTGTATAAGTAGAGCATACTTTTATTTACAAATTAATATTCTTTTTTAGCGATTAGCACATTTAAGCAATTAATTTACCGGTATAAGGATGCATATAAACTGAAGAATGATGCTGACAACATAAACGTGGACTATATTTCAAAATTTCTAAACTTCCCATCACATTTGATAGGAAACATTTATGGTCCGTCAACCCTTTTCCTTGTCGTAACAATAAATATACCTATATGTAATAAGTTGGTATCTATAGCTGGCTGAATAAATACCACACTAAAAATTTGTGATTCATTTATATAGCAATGCACAATAATAATATGTAACATAATGTGTAAATATTATAGTTTTCTTGACATTTTACTTTCTCGTCGCCAATAATCCAGGTTTTTATACATTTGACGACGATTTTGATGATGATTGCTCCGACGTACCAGCTGTAATTCCCTTTAAAGCTTTCAGTAAAATACCGTTTTGCTTCAAGGTATTATATATGGCCCGCTTTTCCACTTGGTGCAACAACAATTCATACAGGAGTTTTTAATCGCTTTAGAGAGATTTTCAGTTTGCATCATAGTAATGAATCAAAATAAGTAGGTAAAGAAATAGCATTACCAGACAATGGGAATTTTCAGCCAGAAGAATTGGCTAATTGTTTGACTGATGCCCCTAAAACATGGTCGTTAAGAGTCCTAACTCATTAAATACATTTTGTGGCTGAAAAAGCGATAGTAATGCATAAAAATAGAAGGAGAATTGAGAATTCTTAGGAGAATTTTTGGTTTAGTTGCATTTATCAAGTTTTCTTAGATTATTATATACCTAACATACGATCATTCAAGAAAAAGTGGAAATTGTATATTTTTATGCCAAGTGAAACAGCATTAATGTAGCAAAAATTACATTACTATAAAAATATGTAGAAGAAGTGTCAATTATTAAACTTCCAGTCTCCATTTGCAATCCAGTATTATTTACAGTATTTCTTATCATAGTTTAGTTATGCAAATATTTACCCGCTATATATAACAAATGTTTTTAAAATGACAGCACTTTACCCAATATCTACTGTACAATAAAAACCACAGACTCCGTTAAAAGGTGAAAGATGGAAAAGATAAGAACATGTGATATTTATGCATTATTTAATAGCTATATTATGTTTTGCTACAAGCAAAACAAATGTCATTCTAAAAAGCTTTCATTTGTCAATCCAAATCCTTCTTGTTTTGCTGCCTGTTTTGGAATCCATATTTTCCACTAACGCCAAATACAAATGTGACGTCAAAATAAGAGTGACATTAATTTTGTGGTTCTGGCTCTGAACTACTGATGGAGAAATGTAGATATTTCAAACGCACATTTAGGAGCACACTTAGAAAAGGTCAAAACAAAACCTGCCTGTAACACATTTCGAGATTCTAGTCAATCCAATCCTTTGTTCAGGTACGGAGCGACACAAAAAATAAATACTACGCTTGGAAAGCAGCATTTCACCTATCTGCAAGTAGGTATTTAATAGTAATAAAATATAAATACACGATAAAGGTAAGGAAAGTGTTCTTCCTGTTTGTCATCATGACATGATTTTTTTGTGAGCGTACGAAAAAAATTTCTTAAATTTATTGCAATAATCCAATTCGGATAGGTATTCTGATTGATGATTGAGCCTTATACACTTCAACAGTAACTTTATTCATGGTAGAGCATAAAGTGTTACACTTTCCTATCTGAGAGTTTATAATATTTCCCTCCTAACTATCTATTTACAATATAACCATATACAATAGTTAATGATCTACAATTAGTATTTGAAATCTATGATATCATATCTATCATCATTTACAACATGTGGAATATTTAGCAATTAGGAAAATTATAGCGTGCGCAAACATGATGATTTAAAACCTTCATTGCGCAGATATGCACTTTCTCCAAAAACAGGGGAAAGCAGGGATGTTCATGATGATAATAATACAAAAAGCATAAAGTAATACAATATAACAACGGTCGATTTTCTGATCATATGAATATACGAATTATAAGTTTACAACTACTATAAACTCCTTGCTTCTCTGTGTACTAACCCCTCTTTCATCAAATAAATCGTTTACATTTTTATAAGCATAATCGTCAAGTCATTCAGTCTTGTGTCTCTTTTGTTTTTGTACTGACTCACTTGGACTATTCGTTCAAAATTCAAGCTATTCTTAAACATTTATTCACAAAAAGGGATTTAAGACATATGTATACAGACGGCTAGTTGTTAAGTCTGAAAAACATTCACTTCACGAACTTTATTTGAAATCGATAATTTCAGCTTAAAAGCCAATTAAAACAGCAAAGGTCTTTGATACATAAAGCAAAGATAAAGATTTCGTCCACTGCAATGAACTGATGTTGACTCCCTAATTGCTTTGAATCAATAGTCGCTCCAAATTATTTTAAATTGAAGATGCAGTTATGAAATGGGAAAATCAGTCTTTCAAGTCCATAAAAAGTATATGTGTAAACTAAAGTTAAATATCGGACATGCAATTTTTTTGGAGGTGCTATTTGTAGTAACTGATATAATTACGGTAAATGGGAACAATGAATAAGAATTTTTACATTTAATTTGGTTGCTAATAAATCTGTGTTTGGATTAAAGATGGTTACAAAAATTTGTCTTGCTTCTTATTCATGACTAAAGGTCGATATTTTATGTTTAATGCTTTGTATCATTTTTTTCATCATCAGTCAGACAAACAAGACACTCATTCATGAACTGGATGCGTGAGTTTGATGTGAAGTTTAGTAAACTTACCCCTGTGAGTACCACGTTTATCTACATGCTACATATATGCTATCTTTTGTTTCTTTATCCGTGTAAAAGTATGTAATTCCTATAGACCAAGTGAACCTGTATGCGCAATGAAAGTAAACGTTTATAGTGCTAACTCAAGGCCACTTTACTCAATGATAACTTAGTCTAAATCCAAAAAAATGAAAGTGATAAACCAATATCTTATAAAAATAATACTTTTTACAAAATATTGGCACACCAGAATGTAACTGACCCCTCACCTTCATTTAACTCAATTTGGATATATAAAAGATATAAAGCTAGGTCAAGCAAAGGGATGAACTGAACATGTAACAACATGACAGATTTGTTTGATAAATTACATTTATTCTTTTCCGACCCTAATCAATATATAAGCTGGATTTGCAAATGGAGACTTTCAATTAGAAAATGGAAACATTGTACAACTTTATATTCATTCTTACAATATACAAAGAAAGTTAAGACATGACACGACACGTATACTCACACCACAAGCTGTACAACAACCCTAATGTATGTCACTGGTATTTCATCGCAAAAACAGTACGAAAATACGAAACTGCCAAAAATGTTTCTCCAAGTCCTTCTAAAATTTGTCTCAAAGTATTCCAATTTGGGTATACTTTGTTTAAGAAGGTAGTTCAAGAAAAGCTATATCATAAATTTGGTGTATGCATATGAGCTACGGAGTAATAATTACTCGTTAGAGGTGAATCATTTTGGTATGAGTACGCCTAGCTTTTAATCGTGTATTAATTATAGCACACGAGCTGTCTCTTAATTATAATTTTCTAGAGCACTACAAAGCCTCTTTCTGTTCGCAAATTACCAACTATAGAGTACTTGAAATACTCAAAAACCGTTCCTTTCAAGAAAAATTTCATCATTCTTCAATTTATATAACAGACTTTCTTACCAAATAATAGACCAGTTAATGATTTTTATTTAATGATATACCAACAACATATTAGATTAATTAGTAGATCTTGCTTGTCACTTCTTTTACTCAGTCACGATTGCCAGTCCAACATTTTTAGGTTTACAACATATCATGAGCCTTACTTATTTTTCTACTATCAATCTTTATTCCATTCATTCTTATCATTTCTTCTTTTTTCAAAAAAGACACTCCAGTTTCCTGCGCCAAAAAACCAATCTATAATACATACCTTTTGCATACACACTTTCGTTTTATATCATATCATACATACGGCTTTACTAAAATGTAATCTGCTAATAAATTTTCTGAACGCGTGGAAATATTCATCTCTCATATTATCAACTTGATTATATACCATTACAGACAAAATCATCACTGACATTCCATTTTATCATTTGTATATAATATGCAATATGCCATAGCTCTACTATTTTTCAAATCATCAGTTCCATTTCTCCTAAAAAGTCGAACCTGATCCGTTCTCTATTACCCCACTTTCCTGCACATTCCTTTGCCTGTATCCTACTAAATTATCCTGTAAAAAGTACTTTGTCAGACAGCCTTCACATTTTTTGTTGCTTCAATAATGTACCGGCAAATAAAAAGCCATACAGTAGCTCAGCTTTAATCCAAATCTTTGAACACAGCTCAGAAGAGGTTTCAAATATCTGGTTTTTTCTAGTCTCTAATATTATATCCTATCTTAATTATCAATGATGAACAAATGTGATCACCATCAAATATTATCTTTTCTAACCAGCCATAATGGTATTGTCACTGTTGAGAGTAATATCTTCTCTTGAAATACCACATTGGCCATGCTTTCTCCTTAAGTTCATTCCTTTTAATAGCAACAATCCATGATTAATATGCCGAATAAGACTAAATTATGCTAGTATTAATGCATGTTATAATTATTCCAAAATCAATAAGTCGCTCGTAAGATCAAAAGGACCACTTAATTAACTGTTTATTAACTTGTAAGAAATAATGAAAAGACTGGAGTAACAACTAAGAATATGAGCTAGGTAAGATACTGCTAACAATGCAAATGCACGTTAAGGAATATAATGGTGGTTTAGAGGTGGTATCAATAGTTTATGTTGTCACAACTAATACCAAAATACATATATGAGATAAAGAATATTTATATGAATTATATTGTAAAGCTTCCTAAAGCTTACTGTTTGCATGTAAGTCTGCTTTAAATCGCTTTCACTTCCCAATATCTTAAACCCAATCTTCCACAGCATAGGTTTTGTATAACATTTTATAATAATATACTTTCTGATAATATCCTTTTGAACTCGTAGTTTATCAAGATATTTTCTATGTTATTATTATAAATATATTATAAAGGGATACTTTTTTGATTGAATAGAATTTCGACTTTTTTCTCAAGAATATGTCTCCTTTGTATGTCTCTCAGACTCATAACTGGAAAAAGAACATTATGTAGCTCTATTGTCTCTTTCTCTCTAATTTTGTTTATATAACTGTCTTGTCGTATGCATTTTCTCAACAAGAGACTTGAACAACTTCCTTTGTCATTTTGTCTGCCGGAATTCCGTATTGTGTAACTTAGCTATGTTTAGTAAGCATAACTAGAAGGGATACAATATTGAAAATAGCACGAGATCCTTAACAGCGGAGAGCGTATATATCGAAAATCTCTTTTACCGGGTGGACCAAATGGAAGTCAATCATGCCACAGACATCACACCGATTTAAAGCGCTCGCATCGGAGAAATAGTTGGGTCGGTTGAGGGTAGCCCGGCAGTTGCAACACTGGAAGGTAAAAATTTAATGAAAAGCGCTAATCAGTAATCATGTATAAGCGTGAATGTTATATGCACTTGTATGAAAAACATTGCTACATTTCTACATTGCTTATGTTGGAATTTGGAATAATTTAATTTTCAAGCTTTTTATAAAAACATTTACAAAAAAATGAATTTTAAAAATCATACTGATAAAAAGTCATTTTTACATACCTGACGCCTCTCAGGACAGCATTGGGAGGCAGCAAAAATATCATAATTGTAGCAACTGCCTATGACGAGATCAATTCCAGACCATTCTGAACGACACCATCGACAAAGAATTGCAGATTTCAATCCAGTACAGCAATACATGCATACTGCATTCAAAAACTTGGGATGTGATGAATCTGGAGATGAGACCTGTTAAAATATTTAAAACATTTGATAAGCAATGTGCTGAACAATTGTTTGTTAAAATATCGTATTTCTTATTGTATTTATTGTGAAAATAATTTCTTAGATTTGCTCAAAACATCAGATTCATATAGAAGAAGTATGGTATATATGCGTAAAAGAATTTACAGCTGCTCTTATGTGATTATGAAAAAACCAGGAGTACGCACATAGGACATTTTATGCTAATTAATTTGTTGAAACTAATCTGTTGTACACACTTGGAGGTCTTTTCACATTTCATGCCTCATTCCATTTATCCAATCCTCTGTTTACTTTTCACTTTGGCCTGCTCCTTGAATTTATTTACTTGTTTGACAAACAAATTAGTATTGGCAGAAGTGCATATAGGATATAACTTAATCTCTAAAGCAGTTCTTCAATATAAAGGCTTTTCTCATAAGAATCTCTGGATTTTTCGTTCTATATATTTTGTAAAATGCATGCATTCAACACAACTGGAATTTTTTTTTCTATGCTTATCCATTGAAATCCACTCTCGACTCGTTGACTCAACCTTCATGCAACTCATCTTAAAACCCGTCGCCAGCAAAATATTCGAATCTACTCGTAAGCTTCACATTAAAAAATGCATCAACTAACTCGTAACAAGTACTCAACAATTCCAAAAATATCTGTCCAAGTTCAGTAAACATAAATGTGTAAACTCTCATGTAAATCCTTCAGTGGTAAACACATTATGTGTATACTTTGAAAATTGTTTTTGAAAAAGTCACCAAGCTAAGCACTTTCTACTAAACTAAACTAAACGAAACTTTCAGGAAATAAATAATGTCGACAAATGCTTGCAAAATTTAGCTTTAATAAAACCTACGTAATAACGTAATATATAATTAGAATATTAATTTGTTAATTAGTCTTGATTCCTTTGATCGGTTGAGTTAAAAAATTCGAAAACGAAAAGATGCTAAACATTGTCACAGCTTGTAAAAGCCAATATATACAATTTTCAATTCCAATTTTAACATACATAGATAGAACATAGCAGTCGATATATGTCATTTGCATACAACACATAGTGATACATGCAATATGGTTTCAATTCAAACTTCTAAGAAACCATCCATCACCGAATATGGAAGATGCGCTAATGGATATTATAACGTCTAAAAATTTGACTGTAAGCCGAATGAACGTAGCATACTATTTTAACGACAAAGCTAAGTCACAAGCGTGTTTAGCTAAAACTAAGAAATAGGTATTTATAGCCTACCCCCATAAAACCTGATCTTTCCCTTTAAAATTCAACTGGAGTCGCTTCGAAATTCACAGAGATGAACACTCCAGGGGAAAATCATCAACCATACTAAAAGCATTGTGTTATTTTTATAGTGCACGTATTCAGCTTTGGCTTTTTTACTCAGTCTCGACTCATGCGTTCACCACGACTAAAGCGATAGAAAACAACCATTAGAAGATTCAAGCCATAATACGTAAACTTCATGTGAAAATGTTGTAGATGGGTTTTAATGCAACTTAAAACATAGGATGCATTTATTCTTGTTCCTACTTTGGAAACTTATCACGCTTTTTCTTTAGTAGTCGGAGAAAACAATTCCACTTTGACTACTGCATTCGTTCCATTAATGCAGGTTTTCTTAGCGTCTCCTCAACAGCAGTCATCATGACCATCATGTTTTCCTTTTGTTACAAGAAAATAAATTATTCATGCATAATAACACTTCTCTTGAGCAGGCAGGAGCAAGCAAGCAACAGCTTTACTTTTGAAATAAGAATTTGTATGGAGGTAGGAATAGGAAGAAAAATGAAAGAAGAAGAGATGCATAAAAATAACATGTTTAAAAATAGAAGGGTTCCGTCAGCTCTTCCAGCTTTTTTATGTTGTTGTTTTTGTTGTTTTATTGTTGCAGACTTGGCATGTCTAGGGAAAGAGTGAGATGAAGAGAGAGAACCATGACCAGTCTACTTAGGCATGAGTTGGCGTAAAATGCAGCTCACTGAATCGAGAGTAGGTTTCAAAGCTAGTAGGATTTTAATGATGATGCAGATCCCCTGCAACAATTTAAAGGTAATCTTGAATAGTAATCATAATCATCTTTCATTTTTTCCAGGAGCTCGTCCAATCCCTTGAACCCTTCTGGACTGGTAAGCAAAATCTACTGAAACTGTAAACTCTTGTTTTGATCCTATAATTGTCTGCTATTGCCGTTTGATATGGTAGGCAGACCATCATCAACAACACAATCTATATTAATGCATCATGCAATTCAAAGTAGCAATGGATAACTTGATTCGTTTATTTGTGGTTGGGGTCATCTTAGTTTGGTCCATTTTACAGAAAAACAAAACCTTATTCAGTGGGTTTTATCCATCCTACAACATTTACAATTGTTTAACCGCATCGACTATCATCCTTCCTTTTCTACCACTTTTTATCATGCCATTTCCTACGGAATCGTGAATCTATACACATCCTTTTCTACTCCTTTCTTCTTTATTTTTAGGAACAGTTTGTGGTTTCTTGTTTGATCTACCTACTACTGTTCCAGTCATAATTTATGTGATGTTGCTGTTCATTCGTACTCTCCACGATGGCATGCAATCTAACCGCAATATAATAAACATAAATGATAACAAGTATATAAAATCCAAAAATAGCAATAGTAATGTACAACTTTGATGATAAGAAACTCTGCCATTACAACGAAGAAGCTCAAACACCATCATCATGAAATATAATCACAGCATGAAATGCAAGATTACAAATCAAGCATTCATGCCTTTATTACATAATCGTTGGAAAAGGGATAAAAGTATTTGCTCACTCCTACTCCCTTCAAGGCAACAAAAACACCACACCAAGTCAAAAAGGTATATACGATGTGGCGTACTAAGTTATATAATATTACGTACCCTTAAAATAGTCTTATTTATAGGTATAAGGATCGTTTAAGATTATCACTTTTGTTAAACCCTGATTTCTTATAAGCAGAGAAAAAGGTTCAACGATTCAACTTTGACGATACCAGGTGCACCTGTGCAAACCAGCTAAAAGAAGAAAAGCTTTATGCACCTTGCACCGAAGTCGTTGTATACAGGTTTTTAAATCTTCCTAAAATAACAAGAGAAAACGTATCTTAAAAAAGGCAAAGGTATATATTTAAAGAAGCTAACAAGTGAAATTTGTCCGTTGCACTGCATTTTACTGCCACTACCTATCCCAATTTCATTTTGATACTCAAACCCGAAACCAAATCTAGCTTGTCCCTGTCTTTCTCATAACACAAGCAAACATAAAAAATAAGACTGCATTTTAATTTACACACGCAAATGCATTCATGGCACCATAATGGCTAGTAATAGTAAATTAGATTACTAGCATGTTGCATCCGTCTCTATACATCATCGTCACCATCATCATCATTCACAGCCCATGACAAATTACAATTACGTGTCACCTTGAAAGTCCTATCAAGTTTTATACAATACAATCAACCATCCTTTCCACTTCTCTGCTTCCAGCATAGCACAGGATACTAAAGTAGCTACTATACTATGATGTAATCAAGTAACTCAAATTATGAACAGTGTTTGTGCACAGTGCATCAGCCAGTCATTATAATTTATGTCTACCCGTATCAACCCTCAACATAAAAAATGTTGCTGTTCCACCACTTTACCATCCTACACCACCAAACTTTGCATTTTAGCTTCATGTCAAGTAATATCATTTTCTCTTTCCCTTTCCCGTCACATTCTCCAATAAAAGTATGTCTGGTGATTAAAGAAACACTGAGGCAATAGCAATATAACATCTCCTCCTCTTGGACAAAATTTCTGGTATAATTTTTTTGCCTTGTAATTTTGGTCATATAAGGAGACTCTTCTTCTTTATTCCCTACATTAGTTTCAGCTTATGAAGTTGATAACGATGTGCATCAAGGTATTAAAATTAATACCCGTATTTTGCCTTAAGCCTGCTCTACCCTTCTGGTTGAATTGCTCGATGCACATCTAATGATTAAAAAGTAAGGAGGGGTTCTTTTTTCTTCGTCATCACTATTACCATCTTCATATTCCAAGACGAGAAAGTAATCGCAGTCTGGCGTAAGAAAATATTCTTTGTCTACAGTCTTTGTTTGTAGTGGGAGAACCCACAAATAGTAATAATACTACTAATCTCAAAAAATCGTTAAGATGTACAAGGAAAAAAAGCAAAGCCTCAAGGGCTGGCTTGTAAGAGACTTGATTTTTTCTGCATTTGCCTTCCAGCTTAATCGCTACATACTTCGACCACAATACCAATGAGCCTTATTTAAGAAAATGAATATGCATGCAATAAAACATCATTTCTATGCTGCTGGATTCCATCCCAAAATAATTACTATATTACGACTCATTTACAACCCTTTTTGAGTTTCCGTATTACTACCCGAATTGAAAAAGAAGCAATTATATATGAGAGTTTTTAACTTTGTCATACGCGACTTTGTCCTAAGTTGGGAAGACATAAAAACGATTCAGTCGGGCTTAGTAATTACTATGTACTTAGCACGTAAAATGTTACAAAGTCACAAGTTGTAAAGTTTTCAGACAATGTCAAAGCAAAAAATCCTTTACTTATCAATAAAAAAGCTTTATGAGGAACATATTCTCATAAAAATTTGAAACTATATTGTTCAGAGCACACCTTAAACGCATTAGATTTACACTGCATTGCTTTTGCTAGAGCAATCTCATACTTATTTTTACCTAATTTTTACGCTTAGTATGCCATAAGTGTTGGCAAACAATGATAGCATTTGCAAAGTAGTTGCCAGAGGTGTTGACAAACTTTTTGTTTGAAAACAGACAGAGATTACAATAATTACCTTTTTTCTTAATGATTGAGTGTGTACAATATAACATAGGTGCGCAGTTTCAAATCAGCTTCGAATAGCAGAGAGAGCAGCAAGACCAAGCATGAAAAGGAAAAGTTCCAAAGAAATCATTGATGTACAATCATTTTGACCAAATGACACAAGCACCATTCGGCTGTTGAACAAAAGAAGAGTTCATTTTTGCGTAAAAGAAAAACTGACTACGAGGAAAGTGGACATCTTTTAACGTCATGAAAACCAACTATCATGTTGGCTACTTAATAGGACATCCTGGACAATAGACAATGATTTTTCAAACTATATTATAAGTATGTAAATGAAAGAAAATAAGCACATGAAATTCAACGAAAGGGCAAGCTGCAGCCTACCTTTCTATGCAATGCATCTGGAGCCAGACTCGGAATGGAACACTGTATCCAAATTTATCATTTAACAAGTCTAGATTAAGTTCATGTGAAACTTTTAGTTTTATGAACAATCATGACGATAAAGTATGTAGTTTTATGTCTGTCCAGAAAGACGAATTGACAGCCATGTTAAAATCTGGACCTACGCATTGGAATAAGTTCATGATGACTCCCATGCACTTTCCTGAATCTATTATCATCACCCACAGGAAAGCAAGCAAGCCTCATTTATCTCTGCGTCTATCTTAGAAATTGTCTGACTTGTTAGAAAATATATTAATTCTGCTTTACCCCTTTTCCCTTCCCTCACTCACACAATTACTGCTTGTCAAACTCATTATCATGCATTGAAAACTCTCACTCTTACCACTACCAGTACCAGTGGCGGTGGAACTGACAAGTAGGGTAAAGGAAACAGCTACGAAAAATAAAATTAGTAAATATGCATATTTTTTATTGAAGTTAAGTTCATCATTCAATTCATGTAACATTTATTTTCCAAAGAACAACACACAATATAATGACACAGCATTCATTTTGTCAGGTCAAGCTAAGATAATTCTCTCGTGGCAATAGAGGAAAAAAGAGAATGATTATCACAACCAGGCCACTAATAAAAGCTGGAAGCAGGAAGGCTTTAATTTTTACTATTATTAGTTTTATATTCTTTTTTCAAATGTCAGACAGAATCTCAAAGTGTATACGAGTCTGTTACAAACTGTATTGGGTACATATATCAGTAAAATGGTCTGTTTGCCTACTACAAAACAGAAATGTAAGGGTGTGTGAGTATTGACTGGGGTTGTGTATGGTCTGACCTAGGACCTATCTCAATGTAATTTTGCTTACCACTTCTGTTTCATTTTTTTACCCATTTATTCTTCTAGATTTGACGGACGGATATGTAAAAGTGTAGTAGCCGTGTAATACCACAGTTTTATTTTAAGTGCTCACTTTTTTATTGCTCCAGCATCACCACATCCACCTAGTACCTAGTCATCAACATCATTTTCTATCTTCCTCACCAGTCTGACTGACAAAAATTATCCACAGAATAATAATTTTGAAAGAGAACAATGCTTGTATCCTGCCGTCTCTATGTAGTACGCATGCATGTTCACTTGAAAACTGGTCTCTTTAAATA
Source organism: Entomobrya proxima (assembly GCA_029691765.1). Classification (NCBI taxonomy): domain Eukaryota; kingdom Metazoa; phylum Arthropoda; class Collembola; order Entomobryomorpha; family Entomobryidae; genus Entomobrya; species Entomobrya proxima. The sequence continues at coordinate 14,845,355 of CM056169.1, forward strand.
CCATATAAGGTCTGATTAGGTTGCACAACCAAACCCAACAAAACCATCTCTGGAACTCTCCATCTGAGTCTACCCGTGAATCCGACTCGTAACAAAGGCAAGTGTGAAGTGAGAAACAGCAGAAAAAATATAGCTACGCAATACGTACACACGTTACGCATACACAAGGGAAAATATAATGAGCCCTTGTGTGTGTGTTCGGACAACTTCTACCGAAAATAATATAAAAATTACTGCAACGCAACGTAACGCAAGAGTGAAGTTGTACAGTTGAGTTTCAGTATAACCTACCCCAACACTTATGCTGTTTCATCCGGAAAGCTACCCGAAATAGAGTAGCTCTACAACCGTCACTTCTTCCTGCTATTGCGTATTGAAACAAACCCTACATGTCCTTAACCTATTCAGTACCATAGGCTCCAAACCAATGGTAACCGAGAAAACTACCTAGACTCCCATTACCTCCATATCGTAGTTTTTGAGTTTGAGCCCCACGCTACCATATGCTCCTATTTGGAGTTAGAAATGAAATGACCTTGGCTACCAAAACCTCCATATTGGAGTTTTAGAAAAAATGCCATAGCCTACCACAAGCTCCTATTTGGAGTTGGAATTGAAAAGGCCATGGCTACCAAACCTCCATATTGGAGTGTTTTGGAAAATGACATACCGTACCACGAGCTCCAATATGGAGCTAAGTTATTTTTCATTTTGCTTGGTAATGACACATACACTCAGGTGCATACTTAAAATTACGAAACGAAGAAAATGCACTTACTAATATCACAATTACAAATTCATGATTAGAAGTGCATTGATTGGGATGATGAAGCAGAATGGAGAAAATTCGGTTGACTAGTTAACTCTAAAACTTTTCATATGAAGTCGAAGCGAAGATCCGTACTATGAAGAAGGGGTACTGGGGATGAATGATTTGGCTAAAAAACAATGGGATTTTTTACTCGGCTGAAAGTAATACTGTACCGATTATACATAAATCGTTACCCATACGCAGACTATATGCATATCGAAATAAAACCATATTAATCTTGTTGCCCCAAGTTCGTTTTGTGCCAATTCAGCTTTTAGTAATCAAATTAGCCCGATTTTGCAAATTTTTTATCGGGTGGGTTTATGAAAACAGGAACCAGGTTTGCATTGAACAAGAGTCACTGTCATTTGACAACACATGCAAAAAAAACATTGGTTTACTATGGACAATGATTTTAGTATGGACACAATGGACAGTGAACTATCAATGCTATAAATGACAACAATAAACGTTGCGAATTTTGTAAGGAGTAAAGATGTGAACATCATGCATGAACAAAAATAGTGATACTCTATTGTGAGTTGATTTTTACAAATATTCGGGACTCCAGGAAAAATCCTCAAAGCTGAGGTTGGTAGCGTACAACTAAATTTCATGACAACAATTAGGAAGTCAAGGAAAAATCTTTGAAATGGGAGTTGGTAGCGTAGGGCTAATTTACGTAGCGACAATTAGGGAGTGTTGGTACTTTTTCTTCAAATAAAAATTGTAGCCTACGTCCATTTATATGATAAATATTCACAATAGAAAAGGTTAACCTAGACAGGGTTTTTGGTACTTTTCCACTACCATCATCAACTCAACCTTCTACCCCTCGTGAAAAAACTTTGTTTCTCCACTGCTTTTAATGTTCATCTATAGCAATAACAACCCTTTTCAAGAAATCCCATTTATTTCAACTGAACCACTACTTTTTCAGACTGTAGAAATGAACGTTGTGGTTGGAATCTGTTCCAAAGAAGCTAGCTGATATGTGTAGTGTGCGTATATGGTGCGTACCTATATAGAAATTCTATAGAACAGGCCGCAATGGTTTTCGACTTAAATCGCCACTTTTTTTCCAGCTCATGTTTACTGCCAGTCACCACGTCCGACATATGAAAATAGATAATTCTAGATGGATTTATAATATATTACATTTTATACAGAGATAAAAACGAACAAACACCACCATTGTGAGCTGGGACATACCGAAGAATTTCCCCGACCTACTCCATTGCATACATTAGCATACGCACGTAATATTATCGTGGACCCTAACTTGTACAAACTCAACGAGTTTGTGTGTCTACAACATATATACAAGAATACATAAATGCGCACCACTATCTACTGAAAGGAACCGAATTTCCATCTTCCCTAGCTCCATGAAACCCGTCTTTCACCCTCGTTCCTGCCTTGCTTGTCTCTTTCATCATCATATCATTTCTCCCAACTCCCGAACTGACGAGAAAGATCTCAGATCTCTACCCTCACTCCCCGAATTCCGGGTTGTATTTCAGATTCAAAGCTGTGTGCACCGTTTCTCTGGCTTCTTTTCTATTCCTAAACTACTTTATACTTTCCTCTTCCTGATCCTGTCAACGTCACCCATTCATTTTCAAAACACATAACATTCACACGGCTACTTTTCTAACTTTGCTTCTCATGCGGGAGGGTAAGACGGAAACCTTTATTTATGTATACTTTGCTCCATTACATTAAAAGTGAAAGAGACCAACCGCCTCTTCTCTTTTCCTGCTGATAAAAATTCCACCCTCTGTGACTGTCTGCTTGCATGCTTTTTCTTTCTTAGATAAATACACAGTTTGTGAATTAGAAGTAAAGTCAGTGGATTTGTGTGAATCGAATCCATTGAAGGCAGAAACAGCAGCAGATAGGATGAAGGGAGGAGTGGATGAAAGAAGGGAAAAGCAAAAATAAAAATGTTTTCGTTTCATTTCGTGCTGCTACCTAACCAACTTGCATTTTTATATTTCTTTTCTCTATTCTAAAAGCTTATATAAATATCTATCTCATCTCCACTTCCGACATACATATATATTTAATCATCCCCCTCACCCTCGCAGAATAAAAAATGATATGCGTGTATGTTGTTGAGTACGTATAAGCACGAATAGTGCATTTTTCTGACCTACGACAACATAAAAGTTCCTGTCTGTTTCCAAAACCTTTCAGTTTCAATGTTTTCATCTACTACTACAGCATTGTGTTCAATAAATAAAAAAGTGCATTATTACTAGGTACTATAAGTTCACTTTCCCTTCTTTTATTTTTTACCCACGTCTACCAGCAAAGTCTTGAATTGTAACCAAAGTGCTGTCTTAAATTAAATTTCATGTACATATGACATATGAATCATCAAATGTGAGCATGATGGAACTAGTGATATGCTGCGCTGGAAGCTTAATGTGATTTGATAGTTTCATTTCATTATGACATGTCAATTGAGGTGAATAATATTACAACAATAAAAAGTTGAAATAAAGCAAAAGAGCATTACTCGTTTTCCCATTTTTACCATTCTCCATTTTCTCATTGTCTACTATTCCCTGGTCAGGACACCTCTTCAACTAACTTAATAAAAAGTGAATGACAGTGATTGTCACTGGTCTTTTTTGGTACATGATGAAATTAATGACTGGGATAGAGCTGTAAATCAATTTCCCATGTGAATATTGGAGCATGCAGTGATATTCTAAATACAACTCATTTTCACTTATATAATATGTAGAGTTCTATAACACCATTAGTCTTACCCGGTGAGTACACTTTTCAGTTTGATGACAAAACTTATATATTAACCAAACGAACGACAATAACTATTTCATGTGTGGTTCGGTTCGCATTAGGACTTGTAGTAATCACGTCGGCATTAAATTCAATTTTATCTTCCGTCTTTGTAAAAGCAGCCCATATGCAACTTGAACGAGTAAGGGAGAGAATGAGAGGTGTAGGCAGTAAAAATGCAGCCGCGCTCGAGCCTCAAGTCACTGTGAAACAAGCAATAAAGTAACGCCGTAACAGCAACAACTTCGTCTACGACGAAGTTAAACTAAAATTAGATTATGAAAAAAGAAAATAACAAGCAGGAGTAAGTGCTCTGCCAAAAATGTGAATTACAGCAACACTTGCCATGTTTTGCAGATGCAACAAAATAAGGAGAAAAACATTTCACAGAATGACAACAGCCGCAAGAAACATACTGCTTGCCAAAATCCATCGCTTGCTTTATAAATACAATGCTTTAATACTTAGTTTTGCATTTGACGTTGACGCTTGCATTTAGCGCGCTGAAAACATGGTAGGTATGAAAAACTCAAGTGAGAGAGTGAATGAAAAACTCAGCATTTTGTACACATTGACACATTCATTTGCAAAATTCCGAACCGAGTAGTGCGCATTCTTTCCAGCTGCATATAGATGCGAATCTGTTTTTAATGTCTTTTATGGCGAACCATTAAAAACCAACCCCAATGTACATAACGTTCTCTTGCCCAAATTATTATTGATATTTGTTTTAAAAAAATACTCACTCACAAAGTTAAAGTTAACAACATAACTCACATCAATCAGATCAATAAAGAACTTAATCATGATATTTTTACATACATTCAAAACAAATAAGCGTTGTGTGTTTTCAATTAAGGATAACTAAATCAACTATCGGTCTCAATGAGCTAATATTTAGTTTCGTTATTTTAGTTCAATATGACGCAAGACTCGTTGAATGATAAAAATTATTTGTCACTAGTATGTTCCTTCAAATAACGAATAACATAATTATAAAATGAAACAAAAAGAATGAAGGCCAGGCGCAATTTATCCTACACGTGGAAAGCTATACATATAGCAAGTTACGTTCATGAAGCTTGCAACTTTTAAAGTAAACAAGCACATTAGTGTAAAAAAGTTTTGCAGAGCCCAAGATTATATATCCCTTACATGTGTTCAGATTACAAATATATACAAGGCCAAATTGAACCTGAAAGTTCTAAAATTACTTCGTATATATCTGGAATTCTGATTTCACCAAATCACACTTTATCAGTAACCTTATGATCAAGCATTAATATATAAGCTGCAGGATGCATCAAGCTAGCATTTTCCTTAATAAACGTAGTTTCTTCAAAATATACAAAACACGTTACGGCATAAAAAGTATCTAAATGTTCGTTAGCGTTCCCTGTCCTGCACTTTAAGAAATGAAATACAACAAACTATTCTGCAACAATGTTCCATTTTAAACTAACCGCATTAGCCATTATCACCACACAAATCCAAACCATTCATTGACTTATTGCCATTCAATAGCCCAACTTTTGTAGTATTAAAAGAAAACGTATTGACATATTGACATGGCAAATGAATTGTGGCAAACGCTCCAAAAACGCCTTCTACAATATACCAAATGAAAACTGTTTTAACGCACTTCAACACAAATATATCCCTTTGTGATTTGATGGTAAATCGATGCGATCAAGATGAAACAAAACTGCAGTGCTAAGTTTGATAAAACATGCTACATCTCCCCCAAATAATCTCTATAAAAGTGCTTATGTGCAAGAGAAATTTAATCAATTTGCGAAAAATGTTAATGTTTGAAAAATGAATGAACATAGTTTCAAAACGTAACGTTAGCTCCTTAACATTTAGTAAAAGGAAATTTGAGGCAGCATCATTCCCTCGTATGCGCTTTAATTTCATTATGAAGACACTTAGCAATAAAACAAGCAGGGAAAATGTTTTGAAATTGTAATAAAACTGCATTATATCAGTAAATCCAACTTGCCCTGCTGTTTGTCATGTCCGTAACTATCTAACATAATGCTCTCGTCCCCTGGTATCATCATCATGAATCGTGACTCTAGGTGAATTCATCACATTAAAATGGCAAATTTTTTCCTCTCTCGCAAATCTCCTGTGCAAGTTCTTTATTTTATTTGGAAGTTCAATTGCGTATTGAATTTATTTTTTATGGAGCAAAACCATATCATGCGCTCTTAAAATAGTTCTATATTTGAGCAAAACTAAAACAATTTCCGATTACTAACTAGGTATATTGAATATATTGTGAAAGACAAGAAGCATTTAAAGTGATCTTACCCGAAGACTCTCCGCGTGATGTGGCCTCGGACTCATAAAGAATGTTCCATCAATCAATGGACACCGATCATAAACTTGCATCCAATCCTTACAACAAACACATTGAACCTTACTAATCCTGTGTTGCTGTAAAACGGAAAGGATAAACTGACGAATTTCATCACTTTTCTCTCCTAGCGTGTCAATCTGCAAAGAAAATATCAGAAACAAATAATTAAACAGTCACGTTGGAAAAAGCATGAACAACAAGTACCTATTTGCACATGGCTGTATGAATATTTTAACTTTTCCTTTTATACATTTCATATAATTTATTTGTATGTCTTGCAATTTTATATCATAAATACCTAGTTTCGACTTATACCCTTTAACAAGGTACAAAAAGGTCGTTGTCCTCAATCTTATTCCCATATGCTTTCCTTCCTTTTTGTGCAAGACTATCAAGAATAATTCTATGCCCTAGAACCAAGGAAAGTTTCTTGATTTCCTCCTATTCATCTAACAACCAAATAGAACGCATCTCTTTCACAGCGTTCCAGAAAAATACTGACACGCTTATGCAAAGAAAGCATAAAATAATACACAACTATAACAAGAGCACATCATGTATCAGCGACAAGTATGAAAAAGTACGAGTTAACATAACTTTGTGTAGGTTGTGAAAGAAGGAAATTGAATGAAGAAATGGCTTAAGTGTTCAGATACCAAAACACGCATTTCTAAAGGCTCAGAAATTCATATAAGCCACCTTTCTTCTGGTTTTTATACTGCTTGTCAGCTACTTTTCCTTATTTTCCCTTTCTGTTCTTGTTTTAGGTACTTGCTTAGTACAACACACATTGGAGAAAACAACCCTGACAAAAAGCTACACATGGGAATTAGTGAACTTCCACATTTCAAATTTTATAGCACATTCATGCTTAAGTGCGCTCTCCTCTCCTGGTCTTGCTAAAATCATCACATCATGCTTTCTCTAGCCTGGCTCCTAAAAGAGGTTAAATCAGAACAGTATAGAATTGTGAAAAAGTAGAAAACCCCTAGTGTTTTGAATCCCCAAAATAATGAAAATCAACATAAACTTTCATTTTATTCAGACGTGAGTGAAAGGAGATGAGGTATGTAACAATAGATAATAGAGATGCTTATATATCTTGACTGATTGCATTGCGCAATAACAACATCCGCATCCGCTGTAATGTCGGAGTTCGAGCACGGGTACATCCCGAAACTCAAAGTACGATTAGGTATACTTAAAAAACAGGATATATTATGTAATTTGCAACTTATACACTTTCACCAAGTTTTCCTTTCATGTAATATTTATCATATATAAAACAAGGTATTTCTTTTTCACGGTTACATAATATGTTGTAAAAATATTTGTGACACACACAGTTATAATCATTAGTTTGGCAGTAGCATTCTTAAAATGAAACGTGAAGATATAATGTTTATTTTTGACTTGTGTGATGTTGTAACATGGATTAAATTCAAAGTGATTTCTAGGGGACGTTCAAAACAATACGTGTTCAGTTTTGTTTGACCTACTCTAAAAGGCTCGAAAGATGTAATAAGTAGAAAATGAATTACAGAAAAAAGAAAGTTGACTAACTACTACATTACTCATGATCATGACATTTTGTTTTATAGTGTATATCTAGTTACAGAAGCCAGGGGGGAACAAAAGCTTTTATCCAGTTTCTTTTGAATGTAATGAGCGAGGATAAAGAATAAAGACAGGTTTTACGGTTTTACTTCATATCCTTTAGCAGTTGTTCTAAACGTATCTCTACCACCTAACCACCTCCGCGTTTACTCAATAGTTGATAGTCTATTACCACTCAAAAATGTACATTCATGCAGCTTCCTTTGAAAAAAAAACATACTCATGTCATATCGAAAGATAACGATGAACAACTTCCCGGAGTCAATGTCCCATTTCCAGTTTTCCGCTCGTGATGTTTTCTTCTCTTTACATAACAGACCTATTTTGTTGTGCAAAATTATATCTACATCACTGGCGATTTTCACTGATATTATTATGTCTAATTTTATAACAAAATACTTTCCCCAATTGAAAGCATCTACTTTCTCTCCGGCTGTTCAACAAGTAAAAAGAAGCAAACACACCTGTCATGTTCCCTATTTCAATACACAGTATATAGAACGAAAATAAAAGAAAAAAATCAGAAGTATAACCAAAGAATTTGGAAGAGCCTTACTAATGGAAAAGTAATTCTATATTTTCCGTTAGAGTCTATCTCCGCCATTTCGCTTTTCGTTTTTCTCCTCGACCCGGAATTTAATAATATTTCACATAATAGACATTGCCTTCTCTTTTATGTATGTATATTTGCAATCAAATGTACTTATTCTTATGCTCTATGCATGTTTTAAATTTTCAAAAGTTTATGAGAATGTTAGATTAACTGGAATTGAACGCTTTCTTAGAATGACAGAAAAGAGAGGACTAAATATTATTAAATATCACTACCAATGTTAGAAGTACTACATCCGGAAAATATGATTCAAATGGAATGATGCTTTATTGATATTTTCGGAACAAGTATTTTAAAAGATCCTTGCAAACTCTATCCGCTCACAACCAACGGCTGTTCATAGCAAAATTTTGCCTTCTGCCATTTTGCACATTTGTTAGATGTTTGTATGAAAATTCAATTTTGTATTACATAAATCCCTCCAGCAAATTGAATATAGCTGCTCAATATCTAATAATATGATATTATATATCATAAAGAATAATTTTTCATGTGAAAGTGCTTCCAATTCCAGACTCCAGCTAGCTTTTTTCGTGTGATTCCTTGAACTGTATTTACATAATGAATCCTTTATATTGTATTCAATAAATAATTTCAACCAGCAAACAAGCAAAGCCTTCGAACTAGCTATACTAATTGGGTCAACGAACTAGTGCTTCCCTTCCTATAGTTTATTTCTAGGTTTGCGAAATGCTCATATGTTTTGCTGGCTCCATCTTGGTAATATCTAATTACATTGTCAAGTTGACTATGTATCAACTGCACTGATTATATTATGCATAAAGTAAGAATGTATCAGGGGAAATATAATCAGTTTAAAATCGAGTACATTAATTGCTGCTGTAAGTAAATAATGCATTTACTGATACTTGGATGAAAAACTTCTTGTATTAGATTTGGCAGTGATAAGAAATAAATGGCTATAAAGGTGAAATGATGGCTGTGGATTAAACAGATTGATGAAAGCCCAGAAAATAAAGTATATGTAGTTAAGTGTGCACTTGTGTGCACCTTGGGTCAAGATGATTTTGTATATCCAATTAGATGAGCAATATAACCGTACTTATATGTATGAGCTCCTCGTTATTTTCGAGCGACCAAAAAACTCAAATTCTTTTATACAGCATACGCTCGCATCCGTGAAAGTTTAACAAGCAAAAAGTATTATTGAAGATACGACAAGGTGCATGTCAACATTATATACGTACCTACTTTCCTTACATGAATACATGCATAAGAGACGTATTCCTTTGATATGCTTTCATGACATTCTAGTAGCAAATACTAATTGGATGATAATGTTGGGGGTTATTGGCATGTAACTATAAAAAGTTTTCTATACTTAGGTTGTATAAGTAAACTTATAATATAGTGAATTTTATGGTTTCCTTACAGAAAGAGCAACTGTAAAGTTGACAGCAAATATGATAAAAACTATAACTAAGGGCAATGGGTACATCATGTCAAATGAACTAGTAATACTAGTGAAAGTTATTATACAGAACGTCACTTAGGTGCAACTTTTCACCGTTCGTTCACATGATTTCCTACAGGTCAAAGAGGTCAGATTTACTTTCATGGTTTTGTATCTTTTGTTCTATCTTTGCACTGTAGATTTTCCTTTACATTTCGTTGTCCATTACGGAAATGAAAGACTACGTTTGCAAAACTAATACTACAAGAGAAAGAGCAACTTTATACAGACCATAAAAACACTACTAAACGGTTTGTTTATTTAGTTTGAAATAAGGCAGAACCCACACTATAGTATATGTGATATATATCAAATAGTAGGCATATGCAGCACACATAGTTAGTTGTGTTCTCCTTCCTTCACATTCTTCAAACGCGAAAAAATCTGCTACAAGACAGCCAGAAGAATGAAGAAAGTGAAAATACATTATTTAGCAGGGCAACAAACCTATGTTGTGTCCAAACAGGAAAAATAGGACGACCTCGTATACCCGTATAAAGTCAAGCGTTACCGTTTTTGGCATAGTCAGCTGCTGTGTCACGAGGATACAACCACACCACCAAACGATTAACTTCATGAAAAAGTGGAGATCACATAATCACATCACACCACCACCACCACCACATAATATTCCTGCGTCAACTTTCTCTAGTATTGCCAGAAAGTTAATGTGTATTCACATCATACATGCCTTTGCAAAAACACATCTTATATAACTATACGACATGCATGGAGCAAAGGAATTTGTGAATCATCAGCCTTCTGAAAAAGCTTCAATTGAGAAAAACCCGGTGTGCGAAGCAAAACAATAATAAAGCTTCGGTTGGAGGAGTGGTTCTTTTCGGTGAAGGTTCGGGCACTATTTCGGACACATTGCTTGAATAAATATAACTTCATGCCACACGCATACCAAAAAAATCTCTAGTTTCAAAACATCTAATTCTTTATATAGATAAAAACTACGTGATGCATTGCACGGCGCTTCATAAAGTCGGTAAAAGAGAAGAAAGTTTATACTAAATTATATAATGCACCCTGAAATTTGATGGTATACAATAAGAAGAAAGTTAAACATAATTGAATTGATACTATCAAGATAAAAAGAAGTATATATGCCATACGTACCTATGTGCACGTTGTGTTTTGCTTGTGTTATTGGGCTCACTTTGAGCCAAAAGAATTGTTGGCAACTTGCCAAAGAACTATATCGATTTTACATTTTGTGCGTTGTTTCTCTAGCTTGCTTTCATGCATGCAACATAAATGCATACAAACAGTGCCTGCTGCATTATTGCTCCAGTGATACAGCTATGTGGACTGTGTTGAAAGGAAAAGCTAGAAAACCTAACGAGAAGATTGAACAAGACAAAACCAAAGCCTTTCTTTCTACTTGTAAACGACAGCTTCTGGGTATGTAGTTAGAGCACAGAAGTATATGATAAAAAAGTCATAATAATCATATAAAGTAGAATGACGCTTTTCAGTAAGCGAGTGTTAAAAGCAGTTTTTGGCATTTCCTTTCCACAGAAAAACTCTCAAGCGAACTCAACCAGCTTTACTGCTATACTATTTTACTACACCACCATACAGCAGTTTCCATTGAGCACATTTGTATAAGGAAAAGCACGAAAAGTTACGACGCAATAAGCTTCCTCCACCACTCTATCTACAGTTTGCACGCGGTTGGAAAAAAGGTATCTTTCTCGTGACCTACACGGAACTTTTTCAATGTCACGATGCCCTTTACCCAGTTCATACCTACCAAAAACTATCAAAACCGCCATATTATACCTATAGGTATGTAGATAAGTTCTGATGCTATCATATCATATCAGCAACAGTCGCGTATTGCGTTTTGAATGAAAACGCTAGTAATGCTCGGATTCATGCGCAGGGAAAATCGAATAATACTTTTTTATTGCTGACTTGCTATTGTATCTACATGAATATTCAATATCATATCTACATAACTACATAACGCTGTGATTGTCATAAAAGATGAAAGAATAAAACTATATAAATATATATTCGTCAGCGTTTTGTGATGTGTTTCCGTTCCTTTGTTTTGTACACGGAGTTATAAAGAATAGCACATATTTTATTATCTATATTATGTAAAATAAGCAATATACACCCACCGTGATATAGAGAACAATGGTTGAATATTCAAGCAATTATTGTTGTGTTCCCTCTCTCAACTAAAAATATTTTGTTGTGGCATTGTACAACATGATTTAACGATAACTTAAAAACTTATTTTTATGCAGCAAGATAGCAGAAAGAAGATAGGCGCAGGAAGGTTGAATTGAAATTTTGTGTGTGTGTGTGTGTTTTAGATACAGAGTAGTTGGTTGAGTTGTGAAAGGGACTTTAAATTATGAGCTACCGTTCACTCCGACCCTTCTGGCGGATGAGCCTGATTGACTGGATGTAATGTCTGCTTGACGTGCAATACGCTGCATTGTTATGACTTTCTATTGTGTAACAATGGACCTGGAACAACATCATCATCGCTCTACTGCCCTAAACTTTACAAAAGTTGTCTTTGTAGCTAACGATGCTTATATGCATGCATTTGAAAACAAAACTGTAGTACATGCACAAATACTGCTTGTATATATTTGTACAGTTCATACTATCACCGTTTTTATTGTATAAAACTGAAAAATTCTGAGCTGGCCTACATTATGCATGCATCGTAAAGTAAAATAAAATAAAACATTTTCAGCTAGTTTTACGGAAACGGAACACGCGACATAAATGAGCATCAGGCAAGCATGTCTGCTTCTTTGATAATATGATAGACACAGACACACACCAAACGTACAATACGTTTTTATATATTGCACAGTTACTGGAACCATTCAATGGTTCTTATTTTATTAGCCAACTTTTAGATACGTTTTTGATACTCGTCTTAAATTTAAACAACACACATGACACATACCATACGTAGTTTGTCTTTTACTGTTATCCATCTCGTTTATCGTGCTCCCGCTGTCATGTCATGCGTTGAAACTTGGAAATATAACGCAATTTCGTCAACCAAACATTTGTTCATGCTTGAAAGAAATTTATATTTTTCATATGCATGCAAACAAAATATCTCTTTTGGAATAAGTAGACATTCACAACTGCGTGCATTGGTAATCATGCACTATAATAATCATTGTACATGAACCAATATGGCGCAAAATAATATAGATTACAATGTTGAAAATTGTGGATTTTGGATTTCCCTTGTGTCGTAGTTAATAAATGAGAATATGGAAATGAAAAACCTGGACTGACTGTCAACTAGGTATGCAAAAATCAATACAAGGGATTGGAGCAAGTAGAAAATCTAAAATAACAACGACAATCTTGCGGATATATATTTGAATTCTTATCGTCGAATCATATGCCACATATTTACGTAATAACCCTTTTATAACACAACGTGAAGTTTAAGCGTAGGATTCAAGCTCTTGCAGGGAAATGCTGGAGCTCTACTTATGGTTCTTATGGCGTACAACAGTATTAGCTGCAGGTGCTTTCGTCTCACGCTGTCTCTTAAGCTATATCCGTTCGCATGGGTGTGCTGTTGTTGTGTAACAGTCAACAATATTAAAAGAGTCAAACAATCAAACTTCCTTTCATCATTCTACTTGGAGCCGAATCCCGCCGTTCTTATTTCATAATTCAGCTTATTTCTAAGCCAAGCAGAAATCCCATTTTCCCAGGTCAGAAAACTGGATTTTGCTTGAGCTAAGACCAATTTCGATCTTATATTCAGTACAATTTCAAGAACCATAAAGGGATGAATCTCGAAGCTTTAGAATAAAATTTATTTTTGGAACTTGAAATGAAAGCAAACAATGTATAAATTTCTTTAACGGAAAAATATTGAAATCATGAGCTGACTACAAAGACAACAAACGTTAATTATCTCGTCTCGCCTCCCCTATATCAACTTTTTTCATTGCACGACCAGTCAATGGAAAACGTAGCCCTGTCAAGTGCGAAGTGGATACTATCTCACTATCAAATCTAAAAAATACTGGACACCGGAGGTTGTATGTAATTTTATTTGACCATGCCAGGAAACGGTAGCAGGGAGCTAAAAATATATCGGTCAAGGATATCCACTTCAACATCCCTTATACACACTTTGTACACACATTTTTATATTCGACCCCTACTAAAATAAAGTACACTGGACACTGGCTAATAATATAAATGAATTCAAAGAACGTACTCAACATAAAACAATAAAAATACGTACACAGTACGCACGGAGGCAGATGCACCTATGATGAAGCAAAAAATCATTATTCGCTTAGTTTTGACAGTAGCATTTTTAAAGTGCGCAATAAAACTTGAATGCTTACCACATAACTGCATAATTTACTTTACAACGGAAATAGATCAAACAGCGAGAAGGTTTTTATCTTATCGGAACTAAATTAAGCTTAACTAGGTGGAAATTGCATTTTCCTATGTTAATTTATATTTTCAAAAATTTGAAATAGAAATGTAAAAATAGATTTGGTTTGTACACACGAAACCATCAACAGCCAATACTTGTAAACTAGGTATTATAAATCCTCCCTGTGCACCATTTTCGATTATAGAGTTTGGGTTTGGTGATAAAAACCGATTACATACTGGTTCCCTGCGGGTGAATTTCGGGGTGCATCTTTGCCATACATCGATGAATGCAGCAATGGTCTACAGTTATCAGCGTGGAACAAACTATATCTACATCCTTAAATGTCTGTCTGTTGCATTAACGTTCTTGACTATAAGTGGCTATAATTATATTATTGTATTTCCATTTAAAACTTGATTGTTTTTCCACTCCTCTTTTTCACGCCTTAGTTTAGAATTTTAAAATTCCATTATCTCACTTTTGTTCAATATAAAATTGTCAATTATAAAATTTACTACACAAATGCAAGTCAAGTTGTTGCCCTATACATAAACAAATTATCATCACTCACAATTTTTAAAAAAATGAATGTGCTCTATAGCGCAAAAATCGGAATCGAAACATAATTGGTTTACCAGGGACAATTTGGTACTTGTATGGTTGTGAATTTCTTTCGATTTTAAAAACTTTGTCAGTTTCCATCAATACTCTCATCTTCAGTTTGTAAAATTGTTATCATTTATCTTCAGGATCTTTCTTTCTCTCTTGTATGTCGTATTTACTTTGGAAAAAACTGTTCTATCAAAAGTCATTATAGACCAGATTTACTTAAAGCTTGGTAAGCTTATTGTCTGACAGTTCATACATCATCCATTAAGCATAAGCAAACATCAAATTTATTTTCATCTTTGGAATTTACACCGACTAGTGCTAGTAAAAATATCATGTTCCATCATTTCTCATAGAATTTCATTGCCTTACATAGTGGTGGTATATTTATTATTATGATGGAGACTAAGCCAATAAGAGATAGAAATCGGATGTGCAAGCCAAAAATTAAACAGGTTTAACTACATAACACTAATGGAAATTAATGTTCCAAACCCTTTGTTTTTGTTTTATCTCATTCAGAGATAATAGAGTAAAGTGACACATATCAACCACATAACCACAATAAAAAGTAACGGTTTGACCCTTGAAGCTAATAGAACAAAACTAAAAACTCCAGCCAATGTAACGAAATAACGGGATTTTCTTAGAAGCGGTTTCCCAAAGGGATTCACGATTCAGTATGCTTAAGGCAAGATAATTTTATTGTTCATGGGTTAGGTTCATCAGAATATGGATGAATAAGAAAACATGCTTGTAGAATGTTCAAATGTGCAACCAACCTGAATTCCAGGTTTCCTCCAGTATTTTCCTTACATGGATTTTTAACGAGTTACCTTATATGGTCTTTTGAACCACCACCACCACCAAAAAAATGCTATCAATGTGCCGTTATACTGCTGTTATATTTATGTTATACGTATTCTTGGAACAACCACGTTTGTGCTTTGGTTTAGTAGACATTTTAAAATTTTAAAGTACGAAATCAGTAGAAATACACTTACCTTGATATTAACGTTGTTTAATTTGACACGGTTGAGAACATTGAATACTCTCATGTCAGCCCTTTTTGCAAACATGCCTGTTTCCGAGTTATTCCTAAAGCAAAAAAAGGTTAAATTAAAAATCTTGATTTAATTAAAAAACGAATTGCAAATTTTCTTGGTTTTGACTGCTAGTTTGATAACTTCTTGCTTAGCCTATGACATGAGTAACTTTTTTGTATTCAATTACATTCAATTACAGTATTATAAGAGATAGTTAGTTCTTCTAGAAGAAGACCTAATGGGAAAAGCTAAGCCATTGAGTCATAATATCATTGACAAAAAAACTAGTTACTCCCTTACTACTAATATGACTACCTTATGATATGAAGTAATGCATTTATGAAGTATAATCGATTACCTGGTACGTTCTGCAAGCATATCCACCACTCCCTTGGAATTTTTCCTCTGGAAGCGGAACATGCTGGGTCCGATAGCACCAGGCGAAGGTGGGGAGCATGAGTTCCCGGAAAAGACGCCGGATGATCCGGATGCGTTTGATGATAAACTATTAACGCGTGGACGATTAGCGCTGCTGCTCATGGACGAGGCTAGATCGTTGTACAAGTACAAAGAAGAAGATGCCGGTGTCCAAGAGTTAGTTCCACTATCCGTGGAAGAGGACTGTTGAAGTTCTTTCTTCTTTTGATTATCATTTGGATGTGGAATCGGGGCGGAGAGAGCCAAACTGGGACGCTGCTCCTTTGACTTTCCCTTCTTCTTTTTCTTTCCAGCACCTGCTGCAGCCGCACCAATTTGTTGAGCAACTTCAGGTTGAACTACTTCAGCTTGTTGTGGCGCTGCAGCTGCAGCTGCTGCAGCGTTATTGTTACCGTTTGCATTTGCATTGTTTGCGACATTTGCAGCAGCACCAGCACCGGCCGGTGCGTTGGCACGAGCCGCATTTTGATTACGATTGAACTTTTGCTTCTCCGCAGGTGAGATCCAGTCGAGGTCTTTGCGTAAATGCCCTTTTCCACAGACGCAGTCGCATGCCTATTTTGAATGAAAAATTCATAATTGTTGATTATGAGTCCACGAGCTGTAAATTCTATTACTCAATTTAGCATCTTTGGTATGCAACATTAATGCTGTCATTGTTTGATGGTCGATTACTCGTACTATACCTACAGGTACAATGTATGTACTCATTTATGACTACTGACGTATTACAAAAGCTTGGGCATTCCGTTTTGCATCGAATCACCGATTTGGATGCCATGACTACCAAAGATGTGTACAGGGTAGTGAGTATCCTGGTGAAGTTTCCCATGGCAACCCCTTATAGTTTTCGAGATATGGCGATCCAAAGTTGGATTCGTAGAAGCAAGATAACTTCCACACGTTTTCTCCAAATTTTTCGAGTAAGGTGTCATTCGATAGGAAATTAAATGGAGAATCACTGACTCTTTTTAGTTTTCCAAAAATAAATTTTGTACATGTGTTTTTATCAAATTTAAATAAATTTTCTCGCAAATTTTCAGGAAAACGAGCAAATTTGCAAAAACTAAAAAAAGTCAGTCATTCTCCTTAAAATTACCTGTCGAATGACACCTCACTCGAAAAATTTGGACAAAACGTATAGGCGCTATCTTGCTTCTACGAATTCCAAAGCAAATAAAATTTTGTAGAAGCAAGATAACTTCAAGACCTTTCGTCCAAAATTGACAAATAAGGTATAATTCGATAGGCAATTTTTGGGACAATGACTGACTGTTTTTAGTTTTTTAAAAAATTTGCTTCTACGAATCCAACTTTGGATCGCCATATCTCGAAAACTATAAGGGGTTGCCATGGGAAACTTCACCAGGATACTCACTACCCTGTACACATCTTTGGTAGTCATGGCATCCAAATCGGTGATTCGATGCAAAACGGAATGCCCAAGCTTTTGTAATACGTCACTACGACACAACATTGTCAATGAGAATTTCTCATAGGGAAATTGCCGTTGTTACACGAACTCATAGTCGCTGTATGCATTGCTCGATGCTGTCGTATTTCTTCAAAAAACTGCTTACTCCAATAATCTATATAGCCTTTCACTCATTGAAATAGCTTTAACAAATCAGCCTTACTTTTAACTTTGAGTATGGGTAATTATGGAAAGTTACAAATTGTCCATGGTCTAGATTTAAATACCAAAGATGTCTACGTGACTACACCACGGATATTTGATAATATGCAAAGTCGTAGGTACGGTGTTTGCGTTGAAGTAATCCAAGGACATGTTTGCATTACCTAATTGTAGCATTACCTACTTTTAAGAATATCATATTCGTCTGGAACTAGCCGTACAAGACAAGACAAAAGCCGTGCTTCGTTTACATTATATTTTTAAGAAATGCGTTTATTAGATTACATATTTTGCATTTAAATGAAATATATCTGAACATCGTACGACTTGAGAACATGGATGGCATTCACTAATTGCACACAGGATGGAAAATGCACCTACATTTGACTTTGATTTAAAATTTTAAAAGATTAAAAAAAGATATTATGCTAGCCTCTCTCATCATGATAGATATTTTCATGTTAAGAAGAAGGGTACCATCATAAATAATATAGAGCAGTGCATATTTAGGTCGTCTTTAAATTTAAAAACGTGTACGATTCATGGGATGCAAGGAATGAGAATCCGATTTCATCAAATAGATAAATTGTGACTAACCTTAAATGCTAAGTCGTAACCCTTCTTTGTCCACAAATTCTGGATTCTCTGTCTCACGTTCCAAGATCTTGCGCGTCCAGTAGAGCTTAGAAAGTTCAATACAGATTTTTCCCAGTCATTAAAGCACTCCAAATGCATGTAATTGCCCACGGTGCACTCCAGGTTATTGCAGGTCACGCGTACTACATCAATATCGCCACTTTCAATATCTTCCATGTAGATCAACCGGGATGGCTCCAAACAGCCTTGTGGTCGGACACATTTCATAGGGCTGCAATTAATCACAAAAACATGATCATAATAATAATAAAGCACTCCGAAATAAATATATACTAATGTTTTAAATCCGCTCAAGATTATCAAGGTTATCATTTGCCTCTACTGCGCAGTACTTGAGAAATGCATTATGTGTATTCTTATCGGCCGGCACATCAGTATGAGTAAAAATAGTCAAACAAAGTTTGGAAAAACATTTGACTCTATTTCAAAATTAATGAGACTGTAAATAAGCCATCATTTAACAGAATTTCCAGGTTAATTTGAATATACAGGACTGAAATGTGAACTGGAGTAATCCAAACAAAAACAACCTTATCTATTTCCATCATGCATACAGCAGAGCTTATCCAATCCACTCAAGTCAAGTGATGTTTTTCAACTCAAAAACTTGTGCCATGTACTTTCCTTTTTTCCTATAAGTATAAAGCCATGTTTCTCAGTTCTAGCTTATTAGATGACGAATAAATTTATCTCAATTCGGTAGCAAAATATGCATATTTGCTTGAAAATATACGAAAGTTTAAACAAAATTAGCTTTAATAAAATGATCCATAATAGTCCATCTAGATGGAACTTTGTGTTGCCCACCTTTGCTTTGTTGTAGCATTTTACCTTGAGTATCGTACAGCAATATATTTCTAATGAAACACCACACAGTGCCAAGATGACCTTGGGCAAACAATAAGATCAGTTTTATGTTAATATGTTAGCCAAACCGCGACGCAGTTTCAATCGAGCAACAGTTCGAGTAGGTGAGGCTGCTTCGGAAAACAAAAATGATTTATTTTTGGGAAATGTCTAACAGATGCCAATTTCTGATGAACAAGTGGCTGTGAATTTTGACATTCTATATTCCAGTGCTCACCATTTGGTAGGAAACTTTCAGCTTTCAAATGTAAATCTCGTAGTGAAAAGACAATTAAGCCTTGACTACGATTTTGCATCGCTATTTGTGCACATGGTACATAGCTTGGGCGTCATGGGCATCCGCCATTTTTACCTTGTCGATAAGGCGAAAATGGTGGACTACGTAGTTCAAAAGCGCGATTCTCGTTGACCCAAGCTGATTTGTGGGAAATGTAGCACCGGCGCCCTATACTTTAGTATATCACTCACTGAGAGATTAAATATTTTTTGAAACAGATATGTACTGGAATTTAATTTAGTCTTGGCGATGTGCAGTTATCCTGTTGTCCATGTAAACTGCTACTTACGAATGACGTTACTAAAATGCATATTCTGACAAAACTATACGGTAAAAAATCATGTTTGATGTATCATTAGATTTGGAAAAGCATATACTAAATGATTCCGGTGTTGCATTTGTGAATGAAGCCACAAAATTCTCATAATAAGGCATTTAGTGTAGAACATCATAACTACATACTACCATAATGTTTTATCGTAATGTTGCGCAGTGTACCAGGGCAGGGTTCAATTTTTTCATTATTGCTAAACAGTGAAATGATATGTGGGTGTACAATATTTAGCTTAAATGATGCAAGCTACATCGGGCCCTAGTTCCACATTTTTAATCATACCCTGTAATCTATCTTCAAAAACTTAAAGCTACAATTTTTTGCTTCATTTTCAGTTCCACCAATGCATTTGTGTCATATAAATATAAAAATTTTGAACCTAAAATGACATGTAAATTTTTGGATGTTAAATTTGAAATTCTTGTGATCAATTTATTTTACTTTTCTTTGCTTCCATTTCAAAGTTCCATTACATTTCCAATCAACAACATAGAATTTCATCCAAAGATACCAAGAATGCATTGAAGTGGTGGAGCAAAAAATGAATGAAACTAAAAACTATTGGAACTTAAAAAAGTGGAACATAAAACTATGCATCCATGTAGCTAAATGTGAATGCAGCTAAAAAATTGGAGCTTGCTTACCATCTAGGACCGATATGTGATCACTCATTAAAGTCGAATCATCTTTAATGCTTATTTAAAATACTTATTTAAATAGTAGTCACTAAATAAACGTATTATACCTTAGAATACATTTACTTGTACTAATTCATCGGTAAATTATGTTTATATCGTTTTCCCATCGAAGTATACGTGGCTGTGGCTGCTCACTTATTGATAAAAACACGTAGATACATGATACATGACGTGCGGTTATCGATAAGTTAAATTGATTAGCAACGAGCGACTAAGGGAGCCGTGAAGTATCGCCTTAAATATTTACTTAGCTGCATTTCCAACAAATCCATCAATGTACTATTTTTGGCTGGACAAAGCATATGACATAATCTTTTCATACTTTTCTTTTATTTCATAGTTCATCAACTATTCAATAAGTTAGAATTACTATGAATTAAAAATATTTATAAATGCTTTTAAAAACTGACTACAAAATAAAGTTGAAAGTTCATTCTTATACCAGAAAGCCATACTATTTCATTTTGTTGTTTTTTTTTCAAACAAGGTTCAACATACAATTGAGCTTGATAAATTACAAAAAAATCAAACAATTTTCTATTAACAAAATGTTATTTTAAGTGGAAGTGCAAAATATGAGATACACATTTCATCTCTTGACAAGGCAAGATTAAACTTATTGATAGCCGCATTTAACAAACGTACGTGTCGTGATCTTTTAGCTGATCTGTTTTTACCCCGGACTAGGGACTAACCTTTTTGTTGAACAATATTTACGATAGAATGTAATGTTCTGTTGAAGATTCGTTACAATGATACCTCAAGCCTGTTCCTCTTTTTAGCGTGAGGTCTACAAAAGATTCAAACCATGAAGGTTTTTGGCTGCTTTGGTGTAAACTTTTTCAGGAATGGCAAGATTAGGATGTGACCCCATTGACCTTATACAAAGTCAATCGTTGTGTCTCGCAAGTCTTCAGAATTTCAAACGCTGCTCACCTTTTTACCTTAACGAATGAGCATTACCTTTCAAGTATAATTGTTACATGAAAAAGGAGTCTCTCGTTCCGTTTCTACCTTTCTCTTTGCCATGTTCGCTTTATATGGTACTTTTCTGAATATGATGTATGCCAAAAGCCAAAAGATGTGAAATGATAACTTACACAACCTCTTAGTAGATGAGAATGTTTGAAACGAATGAATAATTGAATAGCTTTGTAATTTTTACCATTGAATAGCCTTGTAATCCAGAATCATATATGTCATGTATTTATAAATCGCAGGTTAATTTATTAATGTAAAAACCATTCTTAGTAAAAATATGTGTCACTTACTCGCTGGCCATTCCACGATGGTGTTGGCCACCACCGTTTGGATTTCGATTTCCGTTCGGGTTTCTATTTCCATTTTGATTCTGCACGCCAGCGTTGTTTCCCCCATTGTTATTGTGCTGTCCATGGTCATGACGTTTCCCTTTCGGTGCCATATTTGAGAGTTAAGTGTTTGCCTTGCGTTCTGAAAGTCCTTTATCTGGATTACGGTTTTAGTTTAACAGCTTTTCAAGCCAGAATGACAGACAGACAACCGCTTATCTGTTGTACTTGACCCTGAGAAGATTGCTCTCTACGAAGATTGTTGATTCTGGTTGATTCACCGTGCCGGTTCCAGAATTCCAGAAGGCAAAAAGTCACAGGTGCTTCTTTTAATAACACCTTTTTTGTACTATTCAAGCGTTACTTCCAAAAATGTGGTAATAACACGGCGCAGTTATAAAATATGGAACAGTAGCTAACCTGCTGGTTTTCTTTGTATTTTTAAGTCTAAATCATTCAGATTTTGTAAACTTTTATAAAAATATTTGTGCACTGCTTTTAGATTGTTTACAATTCCTGGACTTCCTGAGATCTTTTCAATAAAGTAAAGGATTATATTTTTTAATTGACTGAATTATAATCGGTGGACGACAGGCGAATTTTCGCGTTTTCTTTTGGAAGAAAGTTGATGACTTGATGACTTTTAGAGTCTGAAAGAAAACAAACCCAAGAAAAGCATATGTGATGAAATCCTGCATGATTTCAGGTGAAAGGCAAAAGCACAAATCCGCAAACATGCATTAACCTTGACGAATGTGAAAGCTAGGTAGAGTGGCAGAGAATATGAGAATAGGTAAAAGCATTATGGAAATGGTGGTCAAGCTAATTGAATATACCAAGTAAAAACTGTCAACTCATGGTCAATTCTGTCAAATTCATAAAATTCAAAGTTGTCACTTTCAATATGATTTGTATATAAATAAGCATCAAAACAGTCAAAAGCGTAGATAAAATATAAACGTTTCTTGTATATAATGCATTCCTGAATGCTAATAGCCAATGGCAATAAACGTACTGTATAAAAGACTAGAAGTAGTCCAGCAAGTATGCGCTGCATCAACTTTCAGCCCAAGGTCAAGACCAAAGTCATAACCACAAAAACGAACGTGAAAGCAATAATATACAAGCCAAGTTATGGAATGCTCCTGCTAAACCTGTCAAGCGTTCACGGCAAGCAGAGCGGTAGCAGAGCACAGGCAATTGTGATATGGTAAAAAGGGAAATTGAGAATGTAATACGGGGAAGGTTTGTGGTATGAAGTGAAGGCAATGAAAAGTAAAAGCATTGGCAAGTTGCACGTTCAGCAGTGATAGCTTTGTGAATGTGAATGCAAATATTCGCTAGCAGAAAACCGAACCAACATTGACATTCAGCATTATGGCAAAATGAATAATATAAACATTATGAACTAAAATTACTATAATGCAAAGTAAAACGAGTAACTATGTTGTATTTGTGCTTTTATGGAATGACAATGTCAAATTATGCTACAAGTACGAACGAGTAGAAAAAGTATTAAAGCAAGTAGTAAGTATGAAAGCTATATGGCAAAGCAAATATTTTAAGAAAATGTATTATTGTGCTTACTTTTCCGACGTCAGACGAACTATGACCAGGTTTTTTATGCTTTGGCTTGGGTTGGCTTAATGTTTTATAGCAATAGAAAACGATGTTACAAAAAGCTTATAATAATATTTGGAACCTACACCGGGGTTTTCTTACAAAACTTTAAAAATCGTAGCAAAAATACTGGGAGAATTAGAAGTTCTTGTCACCATACTAATTTCATCTGAGCTATGTGTAGCAAATATGGACTAATTGATGAATTATATTGATTCAAATTCAAGCAAGCGTGTCTTGGATTCTTTAAATCTTTATCTTTTGACTTTTTAACTAGTGTATATTCTGCTATCTTGACATTCTGCTGCAGACACAAAAAGGAAATCATGTATCTGTCAAGAGAATGTTACTGAAACTGGATTGCATTTGGAGCTGGAAAGGATTAATGACAGCATACACAACAACACTGCAGCTTTAGTTCTACGAAATATTACCATTATCTCCTTGTTTATACTTGTAGCAGTAGTAGTTAATGTCAATAAAACTGTTTATATTTTTCACTGGCTCTGTAAATGGATTCAGATGCGCCAAAACAGAAAGACTGAAAGTGATTTTGTAAAAAATTGTGACGATTATTTTTGGCAAAGAGCAGGCTTACATCACAGAGTTCCTTTCATTCATTCAAAAATTGGATGAGGACAAGCTTGTTCAAAGTACTAGATTGGGTGACAATATGTGTCAACAATGCACTGAAAATCACTGGAATGAAGTTTTTATAGCTGATTCTTCAACTTCAAATGTTTCCTTGATTTTAAAAACACCTTTTCTACTGATTGCTTTCTATTCCACTTTTTTGACATATAAATGACAAAATTGTTTTTGACTTGACTGACGGAATTATATATGTTAACAGGTAATTAGAAGTGTGCACTCACAACAGTACGCGGAAGTTGATTTAATAATATTTTCCTTCCAACAAACTTCTAAACAGTCACGGTACAATTGTAGCTGTATGAGAAAATGTTTCAACTAGTTCAAGTCTATCACAATCAGAAATTGGATGATTGATTGGATATAAAATACCACACACCGTAAGTAAATGATTAAAGTTCTAGCTCAAGATAATAAGCTAGCTTTTTAAAAT
Source organism: Entomobrya proxima (assembly GCA_029691765.1). NCBI lineage: Eukaryota > Metazoa > Arthropoda > Collembola > Entomobryomorpha > Entomobryidae > Entomobrya > Entomobrya proxima. The sequence goes on from CM056169.1 coordinate 14,870,033, forward strand.
AAAAACTTGTCGTAGTAAATCATCAGAATTCAGAAGAAAAAGTTTGAATCTTTCCTTTTTTGTATGAAAAAATCAGGCCGGCCGGTTACAACTGTGGTGACAACTGCAGCAGCAAGATCTATAACGTCAAGTAGCACAGAAAGACATGAAGGTTTCTATAAAATGTCTTTTAGCTGACCTTTTGACAAGTTTACGATTTTAAAGCACTGGCGTTTTAAAAGGATCGTTTGGCAGTGCAGTAGGGATCTTGCGATGTAGGCTTTGTTTCAGGCACCTAAACTCTTTCTCAGGCGCTGCATGTTATATTCTCTTATTCCCCCTTTCACTTCTGGACTCTGGAGACTGGAAAGTATAGCTCCCAACGAAGTAAAAATAGTTGTAATGAAAGTCGAAACAAAATGCTGTTCCACTGCAAAGAACAAAGATGTTCTGATAATGGACAAAATGTTTGATACTTTTTATAAAATACTTTTTCTGACGAAGAGGTGGTGTGTACCGAGAGAAGCACAACAGCCAGAAACTGAATGCCGACTGACTGGAAGTTTGTGTTAACTCGCCGGATTCAATGTTTTTGAGAAAAGCCAGTATTACAACAACAACGCAATGTTTTCCTCTTTTGCTGTGTAGTCCGCTTATACGTGTGTGCTGAGTAAATGGTATTATGAGAATTTTACTAGAACGTGAGTGTGTTATGCCTTCAACATGTACATAGCATACGAGAGTTTATAGATTGTGGTTCATCCTTCTATAAGAGAATATTATATATGAGCATCATACCTACGTAACTTTGTTCTTCTAAAAGTATATATGCAATATATAATCTATGCTCTGGTCTTTTTAATAAAAGTACATCTTTTACACAATGTTGTGTTGTGTACACCGCTTCAAAACACTGGTAAAGTTTTGCCTGTACAAAGCAAAAGAAGAGATGCTGGTTTATATTGGGAATTGAGATGTGTTTGCGCGTATAATTTTTTTTACTATAAAAAACTTGCTTTGTAACAGAAACGCTGAGTGTTCGCTGTTACTTTACTATTACTGCTGTTGTATTACTTTTGAGTGTATTATGCAGTAAGGTAACGTGAACTTTTGTGTGTGTGCTCCTCCGTGTAGCTCTCGTGAACAAGTGACTTGATAAAATGTCCTCTACTGGGTTCTTGTATGCTACGAGCTGGCGAACGATAGGAATATAACAACGAAAGCTTGGTTGGTGGTGGTGTGATGGTGATTCGAAATGCGAAGCCGTTGCCGTAACACGTACCATCATCGTCTAAAAAGCGAGTCGGAGCCAACGCTACCACCATTATTGCTTCGGAAGAGTCAACTAGAGAGGAAAGGGTCTTTATTTGGCTTTTCAAAGAGAAAGAAAGAAAAGAGCACATAAAAATAACATGCATATTATAATGCACGTTCATTTATCGCCCAAAAAGTTCTTAACATTTTCCTTGGTCGCTGGTCGCAGGCTGCTGCTGCATTTATCTTTGTATATAGCTGATAAGTTGGTGTAGTGCTCACTTATTCATTTCTCTCGAAAATTCAACTATATGCTGGTGTTGGGATAGTTGAGGATCATCCATTTTCAGAGAGAAAAGTATGAAAATGAGATTGTTTGGCGTGTATGATATGATGATGATCATTTCTCCCAGTTTCTAGTCTCCAGCAGTATGTTTTTCTTTAAAACAAGACATTGCATTGGACAAAAATCATTATGTATGCATGAAAAATGGAGAAAAAAGTTATATCATTATCATGGAAAAGTGCTACATATTTCATTTTTGTGTCATGAAATTCTAGTTTTTGGTACTTTGACATGAGCAATATGAGCATAAATGCTAAAGTGTAGATACAAGAAAAAGATGATACTTTTAGATTACAATTTTTAATTATACATGCATGCAAACATCGATTGATGTTGCCCGTTCCCGGTGATGTGTCCAATCAATCTGATAGAACAGAACTGAGGAAAAATGCTCACCACATTTGGAGTTTTATAAACCTGCATTTAACATTCTTTCAAGCTTTATTTAACTGCTGTCGCATGAAATGACATTGCATTGGCTCTGTTGTTTTTGTGGATGTGCAGAGGTCTATTCATTAAGGTCAAGTATGACGTGAATCAACTAGGGAGCTTGTCAGTTTGTATTCGCAAACTAAAAACTATAAATACTTTGGACTAACAAATGCATAGTATATTTGTTTAGTTGAGTGATTTGATTTCCAACGTTTGGAAGGGGTCGGAATGTAAACATTGTCAGTTTTTCTTGCATTATGTAATTGATCAGACCCTTCTGAAAGTATTCCCATTTTTGCTTATGTACCAAGTTGATAGGTGCAGTGTTCAGCATTAAGGGGATGCCGAAAAAATTGGATGATCTCAACCCATGGTTCTCTCATGGAACCTGGTACAGGCAATGCCTTTTGTATTTGTGCTAGCTATTTCACAACTCCAGAAAACATTAAGGTTTTGGGGTTGCATGCTTGCAAGCTGAACGAGATGCATTTCGTTCGAAATGCATAGGAGTTCTTGGAAGGCTTGAAATAGAAATAAGGATGCACAATAGGTAGCTATCTTTGGAAAATACTGCCGCGTAACTGAAAGCAGCACTTACAAATATGGCATGTGGAGTAGATTGATGCTTTCTGTTGAACCGAACACAGGGCTGACTGGAGAACCAAGTTCGTCGGAATATCAATCTGGGTAGAAAGGTATTTGAGCATATAGCAGTATACAAAAAATACATTCAAACAGAAAAGGCACAACGTATTTTCTATTGAAGCAATGATAGAAACCATCATGGTGATACCATTCCTTACCATTACCTATTCAACATTTTAAAAGGTATGCTTAATTTTTTATTATTTACAGCCCGATTCTAGTGTCTAGGTATTTACAGCAGCATGTTCCAGTGACAATTTACGACAAGTTTCACTGTCAACTGTAGTTCTTAAATTAGGTATTGCATGCATAATAAATGGTCGTTAGAAGTTCAGAATATGTGTGCCTATATATAAGCTAGGCTTTCTTAGTTATATTAGTGAAAGATAACATGCTTGCTAATGCTAAAATATTCAAGCAAAAACCTTTTATATTTTTTATATACCTACTTGTTTTTCTTGCATGCATTCAGAAGGCGAATCGACAGATTGAACCATAAACTTTACAAACTTATGCTTTATTTGTAACGTATCTTTTTGCAATTTTATTCTTATATAATTTCACGTACACGTAGAATAGAACAGGCGATTGCCATCGCCAACTTAAAAAATCTATCAGTGAAAAGGTGGTTGAGGATTATTGAATTAAATTTTCGAATGGTCCTAAACTAAAAGGCAATCGAAGTAATCATTTTCTTCTACATAGAATAGTTAAACTTCAAGAATGTAACATACAACATAGAACTGTTATACCTCCTCCGTGTCAACCTTTTATTTTAAAAAGGTGTTTTGCATTGCATTGGATTTATAAAACGCTGCAAAATATAAATGCATTTCAGCAGATTAGTCACCAGCATACATCATTTTCGCTTTACTACCGGTATTAAAAGTACAAGCGACATTTTGGCATGAAAGGGAAGGAGGATTCAAAACTTACGTTCAAGAATTTTTGCAAACTCATAAAAACTAAAACTACATAAAAACAAAACAATGTTGACCAAAACAAACCATTTTACCATGTGCTTATCATTTTTGCATAATATGTACCTAAAATGCACGCACTCCTCCATGAATGGCCCTCTCAAAACACAGTAGCCAATAGGAATGCGTTTAGAGGGTCCTTCCCTTTCATGCCAAAATGTCGCTTGTACTTTTAATACCGGTAGTACATGTTACTATTTTTCTAAATGGAGCTTTCGTACGTTAAATAATTTTTGTATTGGTATTTTGTCAAGTGTGAAACAAGAGCAGAGTTTTAGTCTTTAGCATGTAAATTAAACACGTAATTAATGTCATCAGAATTTGAGTTGCATTGAGTTATAATGCTGTTCTTCAACGTGTCAAGTCACACGCTTGTTTGAATCCAGCTGCATACTGCAGATACGATTTGTTGTGACTGTCGGTCCGCCAAATCAAGATCGTCATTTTTCGAAATGTTTGAAAACAAAAATTTGCATGCATAATTAGATAGCTAGTGTCAAGTTAATACTAACGCAAGAAAAATTCGGTTAAAAAAAGCAAACGTAACGAAGTTATAAGCGTTTGAAATTTAACTGCTTTTTGAACAATTAGTGCTGTAAAAGTGCAATTATGACGAATTAAAAATTTTGGCTATCTTCAAATGACGAAATACAAGTAGGGGAACAATTTCTGACGAAAATTTTTTGGAAAAGTTAATTATAATTTTAATTGCCCTGTTAACTTTAATTACAATTATCTTCGAATCGCCTCCAGTACCAAACCAAATAGGGACGTCATTAGAATCAGCGCCTTCTAAAGTACCAAATGCAGTTGTAATTAGGTTTGGTACTGGAGGCGATTCGAAGATAATTGTAATTAAAGTTAACAGGGCAATTAAAATTATAATTAACTTTTTCAAAAAATTTTCGTCAGAAATTGTTCCCCTACTTGTATTTCGTCATTTGAAGATAGCCAAAACTTTTAATTCGTCCTAATTGCACTTTTACAGCACTAATTGTTCAAAAAGCAGTTAAATTAAAACGCCCATAACTTCCTTGTGTCAGCTTTTTTTAACGTCAAATTTTTTGAGTTAGTATTAGGCTAACACTGGCTACTTGCATACGCATGCAAATTCTTTGATTTCATGGTTTTGGTAATTTCATAATTTTATGACTTCGTAAAAATTCTTGATTTCAGAGACCGACAGTCTGTGGTTTTGCCATTTACTTTTGTTTCATGTTCGCTTTTACTAAACCTTCCCAAAACACAATGGGCCTTTACACTGAAGGATGACTCATCGCCAACGCACAACTGGAGGAGGGTTTTCTGCATTGAAGGATTCTTGCTCGCAGAAAAGCTTATGTATAGTAATTTTACAAGAACTATTTCCTTTCTACATCACTTTACAGAAAAGAATTCATGCAGTGCAGTAAGTACAGTTCCATATTTCCAAGTTATGTAGGTAGGAAGTATGCATGCTACAATTTTGCTGCATGCCCTATCTATATCCAACAGGCCTCCAATTTCCGAACCTAGAAAAAATCATTTTAGGAGTATGTCTTTAGGAGTACTACACTGGTATGCTGGCTTAAGCTTCTCATCTCTGCTTTCTCTTGTCTGTAGGTCTAGTTTGCATCTATCAGCAGCTTCCAGCATATGTCGCTTTCACCTTCTATTTCTTTGTCTCATTTATCTTCCTGACTTGTTCAAAATACTACGCAGTAAAAAGTCAGTGTACCTTTTCACCCAGTGCACTGAAGTGCTTTGAATTTTTCTATAAACATTCTTGACGAATTGGCTTCCTTAACTTTGTATAGCGTCATCAACTTATAACTTTTCCTTCGAGCCATCTCATGCACATCTAATAGAAAGAATAGAAGAATATATCTGATTTTACATTTCCAGCGCATAGTCTAACTCACATAAAATCACATACCAAATCATTTCACTAAAGCTTTTCAAAATTTCACATACCGTTATTTGGAGGGCAATTTTGAATAACAAAGTTGTAGCCAGTTACTTAAAAGCAATATAAAAACCAAATAATAAAATAATTATAATTGTTCATGTTTCACCATCCATTCAGCACAGTAGTATTCCATTGTATTTGTCTTTCACTAAAAAGCTTCACGAGTCTTTAAAATCAATTGATGATTCAAATAAATCTTTTACCCACTTCATCCATTAAAATATTGCATCTACTCAATTAAGTTCCGTACTGTGTACTACCTAATGAATTATACGATAAACGACGATCAGCAATCTCTTATAATACAGTATAGTAGGGCTGCTCATTATACAACATTACACCCCTCTTCCAACCCAAGAATATTTGATAAACATAAACACAAGTAGACATAAAATTGTTAACAAACGTAAAAGTAGCTGACCTATAATTTAAAAAAATATATCATGATTTTAAAACAAGAATTCTAATTCTAATTGCATATATTTTTTACAGAGCTTGCAGCCCCGCAAGCTATTCAGAAATTTTGAAAGGCTTTCCGTTCCAAATGAAGCTACAATTTTAAAGCTTGATGGATCTTGGTGTAAATTATGTTGACTGAGTAGAAAATACGCACTGACATGGATTTATGGAAATGACCACACACTGCGATAAATATAATTAGCAGCACCACATACATTTACGTGTTTATCGGCGTGCTATATAGTGGTAAGCCTGTTGTTTTTGCAGTTGATACACAACAAGCGTGGTAGTTTAGTCTATTCAGAGCGTTTCATATTTAACAACCCAGGAAAAATATTAATACAAACGGCTATATATAGACAATGTATGTCATTTTTTTATCGTAAATCTTTAAAAAATTTCGTGTCATTTTTTATCATTTAACTCCCATTTGATTATTTATTTCAAGGGATCTTAAGCTTGGTTGGTTAAAGCATCGCTTCTATGTATATCGCTGATATGCTCATGTTTTTATCACCAATTGAATAAAAAGTCAATAAAACCGTGCAAACAATGACTTATCTACAAAGAAATTGCCTAAATATGTGGCAGCTAATAATGACGGTAGTAAACATACATAATTACAGGTTTACACATTCCGCTGTGCAAAAACTTCATTTTTCATATCTCTGTGATACTTGCTACCAAGCTGTAGGATATACCTAGATGCTAATACCTTCATCATTCATCATCATCACGCACAACGGCAGTAAGTCAATGACCGTCCTTACAGACTTGCGACAACAGGATGGACTCGGATAGTGCATTCATATGCAGCCACTAAATCATACATTTTTATAGTTAACTTAGTTAGTTGTGGGTTACATTGTAAAACAACGATGATAAGTGTCTGCATACAATATTGTTTGTTACCATTTTTCCCATTCAAACACTAAGGTACGTGTGTCTGCACTCTGAAGCACTACACCGGCATTTTGATCCCAATATATGCCTACCTACCCAGTTAAATACCTGTGCCAAATGTGGTCGGTGGCATGCATGCAAAATCAAAAATATGATGACAATGACGACTGACTGGTGTACGATGTATGAACACCAGAAGTGTACCATTGTTGAATTACTGGTGAACAATGTAAAAAAAAGTCCAATTGTATGATCCTAATTTCAGCCCATCCTCCACAATCAATCAACAGCACGCCCACTGAAAACACTGCTCATTTTTAACAGGCATAAGTATATTTACACATGACACGAAATTATCTTCATCAATCACCGTGCCCAAAATCCCTGAAAATAAATACACTTATAATCTTTACATGTAAGCACAACAAGGCGCCTTTTGTGCATTCTCATTTTATACTATGTTGTATAATATGATAAATCGAATTTGATATAATGACTGTGCAACATTTTATATTCGTAACGATTATGAGTACACTTAACACTTTGCAAAAATTTATTTTAAAGCATTTAACAGTCATGCTGCAGCCAACACAAAGTGTTATATAGGTGCTGGTGGAAGAAAATTGCTATAAAGATTTGCAGTTGTTGCAGTAGACACAATCGGATATGGATGATGATTCAACAACAAAACCAGTAACAGCAATAACGAGAGAAAAAAGCAAAGAAAGGGTTTAACGTACCCTAACTAGGCCATGGTCATAAATACAACCTCACGCACACATTCAAAAGGAGTTATATAAAGGATGATGATATAAGTACAAGTACAGCAAACCGACGCTCTTTGTTCCTAGTATCGACAACTTTTTAGAGTTGTTTCGCCCCAAGTTGCGTGCACTACTATTCTACTAAAGAAATATCAAGCACATAAAAGTATATATAATAGAGTATATTTAATAGTAGGTATATGTTACTTGTCTATTGGCATATATTTGACCAATATAATATTCAGCGTGCTTGTATGAGTGTACATTTATTCTTCATTTTTTGAAGTTTTGGTTTTCGAGTTAGCTTGAATCGGATACGAAATTGGGAGAGGATGGTTGGATGTGGTTTGGTTTGCAAAATTGTTCCACTTCCACTGTGCCCGTTGCAGATGTACAGGATTCGAAGAGAAAAACAAAACGTATGTTATACAAGCCGGAATATGTATGTTGTTTGTATAAATTGGTTTTCTTTGTAAGCACAATGCACTGGTGATACTCATAGGCTATAGGTAGTTCCGGCCTTTATTCCAAATTTGCGGTAGAGACCACAGAATAGATGAGTTTAAGGGATGCACCCATCAAACCTTTCGTTTTTATTTTGCTTGTTAACCCATATATATGCGTATCTTTTTAATCAAAACCATTAACGAACGTAATACACTGGAGCTGTTCGCAGAATGAAATATTCAGCATGCATTACTAGTTAAATCCAAGTGGCGAATAAAGTTTGGTTGAATTTGAGATTTAGTCCTACACAAAAACAAATTGTAATATAATATTAAATGATGTTCTGCAGAGAATTTCATGTGACCAATGCTGTCCAGTATTGAGAATTTTTAGTATAAATTTAGATTTTTTAATTCTTCATGAAATATTTTAATGCCAAATATGGACCAGTCATAAAAATATTCTTTTCTTTAAAGTTTAATGGTTTTACGAGGCAGGTTTTACGCATAAATGACATGGCACTGCTGTTAAACAAACATAAAGGCATGCAACAGTTGACACTAGTACTTGGTTGCTATTTTTCTGCAATCAGTATTGTGCTGTGTTTAAGTATAGTATTAAGTGTACGGTTAACTTAGCATCATGCAACTCACAGCGTGCAATAAGTTTAAGCACCAGCATGGTTGTCAGCGTGCAATTTTTATGCATGAAATGCAATATTGAGATACAGTTACCTACAAGCATGACTTTGTTCTGATTTTGAAGTCTCTGGCAAAACAAAGGAAGAACTTTAACAATCTCCTTCTGTGATCATGTAGTTCTTTAGACCATCATGACTATGACTGTTATCAATTAGTACTGATGGCAATGATAATACAATTATGTATATGTTCAAGAATTTTTGTACCATTGCTCAGTCACCGTTCTTCCAGCTTTTTGTGTTTGAATAGATGAACTTTGTGCGACCTCGTACGAACTTCTGTGTATCGTGCGAGCTGCTGCAGCTACAAAATAAAAATGTACATATTGTACATGCAGCTGGTTCATTGCCTGATATGTGGTTTACTAGTTTATCTTTTGTGGTTTACAATTGGCTAATTTTCAAACATATAGTAAAAGAACCACTTTGAAAAAATAATACAAAAGAATCAGTGAATACAGAACAAGACTTTACTCAAGTTGACCACCAAGGACCGCACTGATTGTCAATTTTTTTTACTATAATATGCGAATGACAAATGGCAAAGATACTTAATTGGGGGACTCCGCTGCGTTGTGCAGTTAGTATACATAAAACATGGCCTTCGGAGTTTGCAATTCGCTGTTAAGGAGTCTTGCGTGAACTTAGGCAGAGTAAGTCATCATAACGTTATAAGTTATTTTTAAAATTAGAGGACTTTGGTAGGTGTTTTGTTGAATATTACTTAACGATGTACAACCGACCACGACTTTCTTTGTGTATCGGAATTTTTCAGCCTTCACTTGATTTATTCAGGCACTCATTCCACCATGGCTCAATTGTTTTGTTCAATGCTTATACTGTTACTTTTTTAGAGTTCCTCTCTGGCTCTGCCATCTCTGTTCTTTAGAGTTTATTGAACTGTGATGGCCAAAGCCAATAATATAAACGTATTATGTATGCCACGAGATGATATGATAGGGTAATGTAAGTAGGATGACGAATCTGGTTGTGTGTGATAATAAAAATTGATAAACACCCTGCGTTTGGACTCGTGCTACTATTATTTCACTCCATAGATAATATTTTTTTGCAAGCTCGCAAGTAAGTTAGTAGACTAGTAGTCGTTCATCGCGTGGACATTCAATTCAGTGACTCATTCACTAGGATGCTCACGTTAGTTACCTACACCAAATTTTAAAATTTAATTCTTTGTAGAGGAGAAGCGGTGTGTAGACTGGTACTTTTGAAACCTATCCATTATGCTTTTTAAGTTTTCTAGTGGGTAAGTTTAACATATTATCCGAATGCAAACAATTTTCATAAACATTTGAATCCCAATGCTTATTCATATCATATTCAAATTTTCGATTATTTTTTACATGATGTAGTAGTATTGTAATATGTAAGACTTGAAACTAAATACTGGGTGTACTGGTATTATAATATTTAGTTCTTTTGAGATAGGCTTCTGGCTTAGTTCTGTTTAAATGATTTTGTACATCCATGGATTTAATCCTACAACAAGGCATAGCCGTAAATCAAACTTTTGAGTTTATCCCTGCTTAGTTTGTAAAATAAACAAGCGTGGTTTACTGAAGTTGTGCATAATACTATTTTAAAACTGTAAGCCCATAAAATTGGAACTGGAAACACAAACAGATTATCTGGTATTCAATGTATTAAATCAGTAATATGTTTAATTTGATCTGGATGAACTGTACAAAACTATAGTGTGTAGTTGTTTTGTTATTAAATGCATTGTGGCGCTGTCAAATATTTTTAATAAAATATTGTAGTAACAAGTTTGAACTACCGGCTATGTAGATATAGATTTTTATATTTGTTGAGACAATAAATATTTTCAATTTCCTTCCAAAAAGTTATTTAACGAGTTCTTCTAATCGTTTAACGCAGATAACCACTACATTTAATGTTTACATTAAACATGAAAGTACATATAATTTTAAAACTAGCGAAAAACGGAATGTCGTTTTGTGATTATTTCTACCCATACATGGGCATTCTTACTAAAGTAAGAACACAACAAATGTTGTCATTATTACTAAGTTGTCATTATCCCCCGCATGATCACCATTCGTTGCTAAAACATGAAAGGCGACTACCGCACAGCTAGAAGCAATGAAAATTAAAAATGTAGGCTATCGTGTTAATTAATGGGCGTACATTCAACATGAACTCACTTTGTCAGTAAAATTAGGAAACGCTCTATTTCATTTTGACTATGAAGCTGTGAATACAAAATTAAATTACACATACACGACCATTGCACACTCATATCGAAATCACATATAATACATTCAAACGACTATATAAAAGCCCAATTCGAGTATTTAATTATTTTTACTGATGATCTCTTTTCTGATTCATGACATTTATATTTTCTATATATGTACATTTACAATGGAAACTCTTAGCATTAAGCGTGGGTGGATTAAAATCAAACTGTTATGTTTATGTAATTTTTAGCAATAATACAACAATAAAGGGATTAAATAGGCACTGATAGCATTTTTGACTATTTGTTTGATTGGCGGTACACTTTAAAAATTTCCCGTCAAATCAAATCTTAAGAATTTGGAATCAATATAAATTGAAACTTAGTGCAACAATATGTTGTAGACTTTAAGAAAAACAGGCATTTCAGAATTTATTGATTAAATATTCACAACAAATAACTAAAACAGTTTGTTCGTATTTGTTCTTGCGAACAAACAAAAGCTTATTTTATCAACATGATGACAAAATAATTTACATTAGCCATTTATTATATTTTTGAGATTAAAAAAAACAAAAGTATGAACTAGTGTCATTTGTTCAAATGGGAACCAAGGTTTTTAAGGCAATGGGCGATGACTTTTTATCCGTGATTGCCGATTGCGCTCACTGAAAATATCATTATACTACATGATGTTTGTAGGCCGAATACAGATGAAATGCTACCAATGCACCAAATTTAAATAAGTAAATTAAAGTGGAAATTGAATGAGGGATGATGGACAGGGTTGTGTGCATTTTACTGCTTAATTGCGCTAGCTATTATTGCCTAGAGTGACTTTTTGAGAACTCCTTCATCCTTCCCTTTTGATTACTCATCATTAACATGGAACAAAAACGCTGGCCCGTTGTTGTATTACTTTTTGGTTTACGGCTTCAACGAGGTGAGTATGAATGTGTAGTATGACTAACGACATAAAATTCATGAGCACACTTTTGTGTTGTGCATTTTTAGAAGAAAGAGGACAGGAAGACATCAAAAAGTGGAACTTATTCGCTGTATGACTGCTGGTGTTGGTCTTTTGTCTGCTACCTCGATTTGATATTGCAAAGGCACCTTTCGTTTAACTGCATTAGTACTTTTTGCATTTTATGGTATGCTTTTATGTTATACAACCCTCATAATAATATTACTTGAGCGTGCAATGAACCCAGAAACGTAGACGCTTACTATATGTGCACCTTCTTTGCAATTTACCCTCCTTTTAACATTTAACTCCACGCACCAGCCCAATTTGCCACATCATCATTCCGCTTTAACTATCTGATATCGTCAACCTTACTTATGTTTAGTTTTTTTAGAAAGCATTTTCGCAGAACTTCCAAGAACTTGTTACAGAATCGTATTTACTCAAGTTGTTTCGTCCAAACATTTGTAAAGACATATGGCCAATGGTACTTAAACAAAAATCTTATTTTCAATCTACTATATTCCAACAAATAGTATCAAGTATGTGCATGAAACTGGAAAGTCTTTATAAGTATACTCCACTAAGTCCTTGATTTTACATCGTTTAAATTAATTTACTTTATATACTATGCTATGTTTAATAAAATGTGTATAGTTTATAGTAAAATTTACTTTTACTTGCTTTTAACAAAACTAAAGCTTATTGCCCGCAATTCTCAACTTTTTGCTTTTGTAGGATTTCATTTCATAAGGTTACAAGCTTTAAATCGAAAAAAAATGTACTGGTATGTAGCTTTAAAGTCACCATAATTATGTATTTTAACTTTTTGATGGAGAAGTCTGAAGTATAAAATACTTTTTTAGATTTGCACGACGTTCAAATCAAATTGTATGTCGTAATCCTTGTACCAGCATCTTAATCCGTTTCATATCCTAGGCAAAAGGACAATTTTATAAGGAAAAATGGTTAATCCATGCGATTCAACCTAAACTATTATATGTAACGTCTCTGTTTTAGCTTTTTAAGCGGCTATTGTGGCTTATTTATGATTTAATACTGCTAATGATCTCATGGTATGTGAAGAATGAACATGAACTCTGAACTCAATAATGATGGCATAAATATTGAAGATGTTATTGACGCAAAAAATAGGTACTCAACATAATGGCCAGTAAAACCAAGATTTATTGTTTTGTCAACCAATATCTATAGTTTGTGTAATTGCACCTTTTATAAGCAAGACTTTATCCCGTTTTGTTCATGCGTTTGCGAACGAAGTTTCAAGAACAAAATCATTCTCATCTCGCAAAATTGAGCACAAGTTATGGTTTTGCATGCCATGAATTTTTTCCACAAAAATAATTAGTATGGATTATGGGTAAAGCTATGTCAAATTTTTTTGGCGGATTAAGACATTGTATTCATCAAGGTAATATTTGGACATAAGCTTAGCAGAGAGAAAATTGGAAAATGGATTATTGCGAACCTTTTAATGTCGCATTTTACAAAGGACATTCATACAAATCAAATTCTAACTGATGAAGTATAAACGTGCTGAAGCACAGTATCAGAATTATTACGATTACGTTTTGTTATTGATAGTATTTCTACCTGTCACGTCAGTGTCTATTATCATCCACACCAAATCATAATTGCTAAGATTCAATAATAAACGTTTTCTCCATATTGCCCATAACCCTAAAACTTTCGCGCTGCAACCATTAAACATTTTTTAATTTGTCGATAAATTCAAATAAAACAATTATCCATTCAGTTTTTTCTGACTGACCATTCGACGACCTTTATGCCAGCAGAGTGCTGAGAATGATTAACTAAGCGATTGTACATTTTGTAGTTATGAAATTATGAGTGAAGCACGAATAATTGAAAATATAATGGCTCCTTAAGCTTGCCTCATCGAATTGCCTTGTGGAAAGGAACTGAAGAGATATGATTCACAATCTTCAATTACATAAATGCTCTTTGTTCCCATTTCATGCCATATTAGTGATTACGATTACACCTTACACTGCAATGGCAAATCTCATAAGTGTATGCACGCGCTATCAGTGTGTTAATAACAATGTACACTCACTGCATTTTTGCAGTTAGAATGCCATCATAAACACTGAGTAGGGTTGTTTGTAGCACATTTTTTACGAAACGTTGATGCAGTACATAAATAAGAGCCACGACAATTTTTGCAAAAGAGCATTGAGCACGTTGAATTTCTGTTGCATTAAACGAGAGACAAGACAAAACAGAAAGGAAAAAGACGACTAGTTGTAAAGCTTCGTTAGTTAGGGAGCATGTACCGTGAGTGAAGGCAGAAAGAAGGATATTGCATGCAATTTTCTAGCAAGAGAGGTAAGTAAGTAAGTAGTACCAAACCTAAGTAAGTCAACGACCTTTTCTATCTACTTTTCAAGTGTTATACAATCATAATAGCCCATATCCGAAGAGCGAATAGGTTACTAGTATGCTGTTATGATGTGACGATGTGATATATAGCAAGTGGTTATGCTGTATCTACCATTTGCCATGTGAGGCTTATAAAAATCAGTAGCACCACACCGGGACCAAGAACGATGAGCACGCTGTTGATTTTTTAATATTTACTTTTTGGCCCTGATGTCTATTTTTTGCACACAGGCATAATGAAAAAGCCTTGTGTGAACAGTGAGTTTAGATGAAATGCCATGCAGCTAACTGTACGCTACACTGATTTCTGATGATTTAGCCATGCAGTCGCTTTTTGATGAAGATGAGGGCGCTGATCATAATCCACGTATAGTCGTGAACAATGAAATGTGATTGACGCTATGATGACGTATGCATAATATTGGGATACCAGATACTTACAACTAAAAAGGATAAGCATCTTGTAAGAAGGACTAAAACGTAAGTTCATGAAGGTGTTGGTCATTTTTAGCTTTCGAACATTGCAAAGGGATAAAAGGAATTCTGAGGACAATGCACTGCGAACGCTTGCCGTATGCTGCCCTAACATAAGTGGCCGGATGGAGTTTCATGTTTTGCTTGTAGATTTTACCGACATTTATATTTCAGAGGCACATAATGGCATAGGTAGGTATATATTATGATGGCTTAGGTGCATCTTTCTTTCGCTGGATGGAGGTGGAACAAGCACATGAAATGAGTGGTGCTATATCTTCTTCCCGAATAACCCGTTTATAATTTCATTCCAAAGTATGTCATGGAAAAGTGGAATATCACGCGCTGGTACATGTGACCTGAAAAGGTTGAGAATAAAGGATTAGCTAAAGAATGTATCAAACCCATTGAGCTTCGAAATTCATAATAAGGTTATTGCAATGATGTTATTTACATTAGTAGTGCTTGAAAAATGAATGTAGAAGCACTTAAAATTTATATAAGTAAACAATTTAATACTTCCAAATACTTTTTGTTTTAAAATGTCACATTCTTTATGTGTTCGAGATGGTTTATATTCGCACTGAAGATACTTTTAGGGATTCCTGTCATATTCTGCAAGCTAAAGCACTCAACGACAATGAGTAGCACGAAGCACGGTGGGATATTTGGTGACAACATAGCATTAAATTAAAATGGATGGTACATATATGTATGCTTAGGTTTTGGAGAATTTACATACCACTAAAATGGTAATATTTAGACTACTATTTAGAAATTGTTCTTTGTTCGTTCTTAAGAGGATAAAGACAGTTTAGTGAAAACAGTGGGGCAGTGTAACATAGAATGCATCACTAGCTAGATTGTAAATAGGTAAGATATACAAAATTTGACTGCAGGTTTTAAAGATGCTGATAGTTCCAAAATGTCAGATTACCAGCAGTTCATTTTATAGAATTTTAGAAGAATCTTTGATTAATTTGCAATTCACTGATAGTTCGGCATGACAAGTTATTTTGAATTGAAAGTAATTGAAAACTTGTAATTATGATAATAACATAGCGTAATACTTTAAATACGATCTTACATGAGAATGGTACGTTGTAAGCAAGGTGGAATCTATAATTTAAACCGTAAACTTTCAATACCCCAGAACAATGAACATTATATTTGATATTACTATTGTCGCATTACTAGTAATATAATCAAAAACTGGCAATCCTTTGAACATGCATAGCATACATATTATATGTGCGTAAAGTATATTTTTAAATTTACAATAAAAAAATTCCTGGAAATGTTTTCAACTAAGAAGAATAATGGTTTTAAGGCAAAAGGATTCGCGTTTCCCCTTCGCTGTAAATGCAGGAAAATAAAAGCATGTACATATTATTATATTGCTGTAAGCTGAGAAGAAGTTCCTGGGAACAAATGAAAAAGCGAAAAATACCAGCCATTGAAACATGACTTCATTGAACAGAAAAGGGTTCATTTTCTCGGAAAGGAAGTAGCAAAAAGAAAAGGAAACCCTTATGTGTCAACTTTGTACAACGTTCTTGAATAGCCATAAATACATTTAGGTATTGTGCTAAATGACTAAACCACTTTTGAATGTACGTTTAATGTATAATTATTTTCGCGTATATAAACAAGACGATACGATATACTATTTCATCACTTTTCCTAGAATTCCTCGTTTTAATTCTTCTCGCAACTACCCTTCCCTTTTAGATTTAGGACTCAGGTCGCCTTTTACAACAGATTACAAACCTTTGATGAAACATACACGACAATTATCTAAATGTAAAATCTTCCTGGAAAAATCTGTTGATTTATTATAATTGTACAATAATAGGACATCCACCGAGTGACTTTCGATAACAAATTACAGCTTTTCCTCATGAATGACGTACGTAAACCTCTCGTGCCTTCAGATACAATTAAGAAAATTACTGAGGTTTGTTGTTTATCACATTTATTAATGGAAGGAATGATACCCTGTAGGCCGGTTGGACGAGTGATTTGTCACGTAGGTATGCATCTAGTCTTCCATTAGTTACCGCAGTCAAAATATGAAGTTCAAGGACTGTAAGGTTACATAACTATTGTCTTAAGAAAAGTGAAATAAAGTATTCCTTTAATTAATTTATTTGTTTCGTTCCTTTAATTTTATGGTAACATAAAATCTTGAATCGTATTGACAATTGATGCATGACAGTCCTACACCATTGTCCATTACCTTGTCTAATAAGCAAATCATGAATGGTTTCATTAAAATACATAATATTATTATACATGCAGTATGTAGTATTTACAAAAAGTCGCACTTCATGCAACTTGCATATTCATTTCTCGTAGCGCAATTCCAAGCGTGCTTATTTACAGAAAGAACAAGGTGATTGTATTGTTCAAAACGGTGTACATAACCATAATTACAGTTGTTCTTTTGATATGGTAAAAATTCCCAACCTGAATGCAAAGTACAGGAACCGACTTGACAAATTTTTTCATATATTTTGTTGTAGTTGGTGAGTTTCTCCAGTTTTCCAATGTTTTGCTACAAACTTCATTAAATTTTCCAAACTTGTAAAATAAGGTGGAAAGGTAAAGTAGAGCCAAAAGTGCCACAAAACCCATCACAATGGATCGGGGACCGCTGAGTTTAATGACGCCATACAGGGCTGAGGTAGCTATACATACAGTAGTGCCTTTATGCGTAGGACAAAACCATTGCTGAAAATTGATTTGCCAAAGTCTATGCAAAGCTTGCATGGAACGTAGGGTTTTTGAGCATGTTTTTGCATCGCGCAGTCGACGGGATGTCCTCGGAATCTTGACATAAATGCTGCAAGGCAAGGATTAGTACTCAATGATTACTTTTGTTTTTGGCAATTTAAAGTTCTTGGAAAAGTGTACACCGTTATAGACGGCAACTTACTCCAACTCTTTTGCAACAAAAATGCCACACGTTATGTAAATATACTGATGAAAACAGAAAACCCAGATATTTGTCTGTGGTAGAGAAAGACATTATTATTGACAGTTTTAGTTACGTAATACTTCTGTACAGGAATTTTAGTTGCTTTTATGCATATTACCCAAGTATTTGCCCAAATCCAGAGATTACAAAGAATAAACGGCAACCGCAGAAGAAAAGAGACTTTCTTTGGATCTTCCAGCAAGGATGTTAAAAGATGCTCCTCGTATGGCCGTTTCATAATGATTATAAGATTTTGAATCGTAACAAGGATTCCAATCATAAGAACAGCGGTGAAAAACTTCATGCATTTTGCCCCCTTGTCGTTGGGTAAAAGATATTTTGCTGAAATAGTACAAAATGTCATTTTAAAATGTACCGTTCAGATTACGTACTTGATATCATAAATCATCAATTGGAAAACCAACCCTGAATCAATTTGAAGAATGCAATATATTGCACGAGAAATTCTGAAGTCTCCTGCCAAAATCGGAGGGTATTAACTTGCAACACTACTGGTAAGGAGTACGCAGATAGTAAGTAGCCCATCTTAACCAAAAATGCCAAAGATGCTTCTTCGTTCGATATTACAACTTTTTCAAACACACGCAAAATTATAAATATAATGTAAAAAGTATTCAGTGCAAACGTAACTCGAACAAGGGCAGTTCGTCCCTTTGTAGGTTCACAAACAAGTCGAAGGTCTCCTGACACATGGGTCCTTTTAAAATGATATGGTATTACACCAGAATACCATGCCAGGTTAGTGGCAAGGGCTAAGGTTTTGAAATTCCTTGATGTGAACATTACGATTGTCCAGCTTAGTTTGCAGAAAAGAAATCAAGTGGAAAACTTTGCTTTCGTTTACTTGAGCACGACTTTCAGAATAATATGTTGATTAAGGGGAATCTATGGGGGGTATATTTAGGGCGTGCCTGTATAAATCATTAATTCGTTTCCGCACATAGTAGTTCCTCACGTCTTGTTTCTTTTATGTCAATTTACTTTTAAAAACCATGTTAGTTGTTGTAAACATGGCTAGGGACTAATAAGCAATAATTGCGTTGATCAATTGACATGTGCGTACACTGCTTTTGGCTGGTGACGTTCCTATGAATGAGGTCCCATATTTTGTACTTCTGGCCACGACAAAATTAGCTTTATTTCTGGAATGCTGGGTTGTTTTATTTTATGATGACATAATAGCCAGTGAAATGTAACATCAGCCATAATACTTAAATAAGAGAAAAAAGTGTGGGATGATATATAATTGTTATATTCTTGAGGGTCACTACGAGTTCAAATTCGTTTCGAACAACTATAAAAATAATAGTTTCTAAACATATCCATATAAAACATTACATAAATGATATAAGCGTATATGCATATGCACATCATGTGGCCATCAATAATTCGTGTTTTAGAGGCACGTCAGAACACTAAATAAACATTACTTGTACCTGGTGTCATTTTCGTTAACCTTTTCAAAGAAGGTTGAATGGTTAATCGACTAAACTCGACACTTGACGTAAATGCCTGCTATGAAGCGTAGGAATTTAGTCTTTAGTACATAATTTGTTACTAGATAGTTGCTGCAGTTTAACAAAAAATGGTAAACTATAAAGTTTTAATTGTTTACCCGTCTTTAATGAGTGTACAATCATTCCACGTGGATAACATGCCAAATTAAGGGACCAACAAACGAATTGGTTGATGCTATAACAAGTAGATATAGTAAAACAAAACATCGTACGCCTTAGCCATTTGTGATATTTTGGATAAATGCTACCACGCGCACTCATAATTGCTCTTTTCAATACTGAATGTGGGAAATATCAGAAAAATTGTTTGGCTCTGCATTGCAGGATAAAGCAGAAGAAAGCTATAACTAACCTTACATAAATCCGTTGATTGAAATATTGAATGATAAATGAGCGGGCTTATGTGCTTTTGCTTATCATCACCTCATAACCTTATTTTCTTATTCCATTGTCGTTTTCTTGTACTATGATGCATCATAATGATCATAATAGGAAAAAATGCCTTGAATTGAATTGACGATTATAGCCAGTTGTGTAAATATCGTTTGTTTGTACTTATGATTGTAAAATCATGAATCATGATAAGAGCAAACGAGACTGAAGAAGAGAAACTTAGTATGACAGCTGCAAAGTTGAGAGTAAAAGCAGTTTTGCACTGAAACGAATACAGTAAAGACGAAACGGCTTTTCGGTTTTATTGCAAATTAAAGGAAAAACGATGTCACATTATTGGAGTTGAACTCTTCTGGAATAGAGATTGGACCATAGTTCCTAGAGAACAACTATTGTAAAAATACGGAGGGGAGCAAGATGAGAGGATATGAACATAAAAGGGCAAAACAGTACCAATGTAGGTTCGCATGAATGGAAAAAGAATGGCAAATAGTAAACTGAAACTAGAAATTTGGATGATGAAATGTGCACATAGGAAGATGTTCGTTGCAACGTTTTGCCATGTTCGGGCACTACGGGGAAAATAAAAGATCCTACGGGAGTAATGGCGAAAAGAGGGTTGGGGATGAAATTGCGAATCGTGCAACCGGGATAAGAAAATAGGAAACAGATCCCTCTTTACTATAATCCTTAGAGAGAATAAGTAATATATAAATTGTAAGCTTACATGCGGCATGTGTGACAAAAGTGTAGAACCCTTTTCACTCTTCTTCAGTACACACATAACACGGATGTAACTAAATATTTCAGTTCTGAGAATGATGACGAATACTAGGGACTCGTAAATTGCGTAAGTTTTTTATTGCGTTGTTTGTGAAAACGTTCAATAATAATAACAAGCAAGGGACGGATAATGAAAACCCATCTGAGAAATGTGCCGTTGCGAATTGCAAAGAAAAACAAGTTTTTATGTCCTTTTATTTTTGCGTACACGCTTCGCTTCCATCGGAAGACCCTCGAGCAGCCATAAAACTTGAAGTTCCTGGAAGCGACATTAAATTTGAAGAACCAGAGGGAAAATAGGGGTATTACGTATATTATTATACCAAGGTACGTACTACGAGTGAAATGCGTTTACGCATTTTGTTTTGGTTTCGTAGTAGTATCTTCTGCGTACTCTTCAGTAATAACTTCCCCTCTATGAATGAGTAGAGAGCGTGGAACAACGGGAGGGGAAAATTCCATCTGCGAGTAATCTTGGGATGTAAAATTGGCAAAAAAGTTTGAAACGCAATTTTTCGTTTATGTAGTTGCTGACGTTTCTAGAAAAGGGCCACTCAACACAATTTTATGGGACTGTGTAACATGAATCTGGGAGTATGGAGAGGGGAATGCTATCCACAATCCACGTCGCAGTTGTTTTGCTTTTGTACCCGGTTGCAAAATATTGCGCAGTTACTTGCAAAACACTATAGGTACACTTATACTTGCACGTTAATAGTAAAAGTGGGTATGAGAACAGGAGGAAGGCAGATGTTTCATTTCAATTATTATACGAAGGTGACCGTTTGCTATTTTTATGCTTCACTGTTTTCTTAGTTAATTTACTCATTTGGATGTGCACAATCCCAAGAGGTTTTGAAATTAATATTGTCCTAGTAAGCCGTGGCTTAAAATGTCAGTTAAAATATTACCAAGACCATTTTGATTCTGATGCTTATATATTATGGCTATAAACCATTTTGTATAAGGTTGAGTATTTTTGTCAAGTTTGTTTTTGACAACCGGGACAAAATAAACATGTAAAATTGCAATGATTAAAAAACTTGTTTTTGCTCAACAATCAGATTAAATACAAGAAACAGTAAAAACAAAATAGGGAATTGCGTACAACAAAATGTGTATTGTGCATTTGGATGGAGCAAATAATATTGAGTACCACTATACTTTCCTTGTGATGTTACAGGGTACTTTTGTCTGTTATTTTCTGCTTTCAGATAAAGCGTTAAAGGGTGTGTAGTTGGAAGCAGGAAAGGACTTCTTGTTGTTTTGTTTGCGCTTATTAGAGTAACCTGCCTATTTGAAAAGAAATGTAGTATAAAATCCGGAGTTCTGCTTTTATTTTATTGCTGTTTCATGTTTCCCCAAATTACAATTTCCGTAAACAAAATCATAAAAACACATCATGATTACGGGTTTGGTGCTGTCTGCTGTCGCTGCGCTGTGTGTTTTGCACAATTAGCGAAATGTAGAATATTTATTGGCTACTGACGTACTGCCAAATAAAAAAATCATGAAAAGCGGAATGGTGGAAAAATGGGGATGGATAAGAGGTTAGTGTTTCATGATCAAAACAAGGCAATTTGCTAATAACTATAATAACATCATTCTTGTAACAATGATTTTTAGATGAATGTCTTACATTTTTATTGGGTGAATTTATTAGTAAAACTCATACTTGAATAATGAACTATACACAGCACTGTAAAACAGTAATAAAATAGGAAATATTATTATGACATCGAGTAATAATGGAAATTGCTGGAAATGGCAAGAGGAAAATTCTATCGCTAGACTAGACAGACTTATTGGTACAATACGCAAACTGTCTCACCAAGTCGTTACACCTCAGTACTTGACCCTCATTCTTCTGGTAGCATTTTCCAATCTGGGCTACGAGAAGATTACAATGAGCACCATCTCTGAATGGGGGTTCGATAACATCACTATGTCGCTTTCGCAATTCTTCGATCCGCTTCTGGAAGTCATCCGCCTGGACTCTTGTTTCTTTTTCTATTTTGGATGTAATTCGCTCCAACTCATCCTTCCAGTACTCGTCATTCAGAGAAATCTCTTCCTCAAAACGCTCTCTTAGTCTCCAGGCCGTAATCGTTTCAACCGTTACCTTTCCCTCCTTATCCTGATCCACAACAACTGGCAATACTGGCCTTGGAACACGAACTTCTTTCATGACCCAACTATTATTGAATTTCCTGGTAGAATCACCGGTATATCGTCCAATAGTGGCTTCCTCGTCGATAAGCTCTTCTTCATGCTTTTTCTTCCCATTATTACCCTCGACAGTTTCATCCACCTCTTCGTAAAGAGCCGGATCTTCCCAATCATCCTTTTGCTTACGTATGAAAGCCGCGTACTTGTTTTCATCATTAATCCCATAATAATTCTCATCGTTATTTCCATTTTCAAGGTCAAACCTCCTCTTGGAGTTTTTAGGAACAAAGTAGTTGGAAATCTTTTTCATGTTGGCAAAATTGGAAGCATCGCTTTCTCCTTGAACGTCTGAACTTGTGCCAGATGGCTGAATCGATGGGGATTGTTTCATCTCACTTTCGCTTTCCATAAATGAGTGTGCAATTCCTACTAAGGATTCAGAGGAAACGGATGAGTAGGATGATTTACATTCGTCGCCACCTGAAGAATGAAATGAAGAAAACATACGTTCTAAAGTCTAAAGGTACATAATATCTCCACGGGAAAAATATAGGGAAACTTAGATTAGAGCTACAACCTGCGACATTCCCACTGTCCTTCTTCTCTACTTGCGTTGCATTTCCATTCATCACCTTCTTATTATCCAAGTTTGAGTTCTCAGAGCCTAGACCTTCGTGGTTAGCTTTCACCTCATCGGTGACATTGGTGGTATCGGCTTGCTTGCCTTTCTCCATTTGAAAGTACATGGCTTCCAGACGTTTCTTCACGTCCTGAGTTATTATTATGTTAACAGGTTCCTCCGGCACCGGTACCCTTGCAGCTTCAACTTTGCTGATTCCATTGCCCATTTTTCGTACTAGTCGACTATAGTCAAGAGGGAGTCGGGAATCAAGAAGGACAGTAGATCGTAAGGGCCAAGCGGAACACAAATATCCTATTTATTGTCGATTTCAGGGACACGGGCTGCGAAAAATTACAGAAATCTGAAAATAGCAAACCACAGAAATGTCCAAACTTTGGAAAGTCACACGCTCAAAAATTATGAATTCAAAATATGAACGTTGAATGTTTGCGCAAGCGCATCAAAAAATTACCGGTTGATTAGTCGCACAGCCAACAGATTTATGTTTTTGGGAATGGGGAATATGCCCGTTCATGTCTAAAGTTAGATTTAATGACTCAATGGAATGGATTCAGCATTAATTAAATTGCAATTGAAACAAGATAATTTAATTTAATATAACGTATTATTACTTTTATTCGGTTTTTATAGCATGAAATTTTATGGTACGACGATTACTACAATGTACTACGGACATTAATTAATAATAACTAAAACTACTCATCAAATATATTTTTTGAAGAACTTAATAAACTATCGGGTAATTTTATCACTAATTTTTCAATACCATTACGTATATATAAACTCTGCATATATGTATACATTTAAAATTGTATAATAACTTTTGTTTAAGTATTTGGTGCGAAATAATTTTCCACATAAAAATGATTGCTTTTTAAAGAGAAATATTTAGAATAATGTTTGATAAGTATTTCATAAGAATACATGCATCACAAGGTGAGTTGTCACTGAAGTTATTAATATTATTTATATTTTTGAAGTTGTAATTTGTAATACCCTTGGCTTTTCCACACCTTCATAATTTGTTTGAAATGTATATAGAGAGAAGTGCCTAGATAATGATTTCTTGGGATGGATTATATTACTATCTTGTGCTGAGTTTTGTTCAGATTTCATTCAACTTCCGGTATTCCAGGTGCAACACCGTAACCGTCAGGATAATTCCAGTGTTCTGGAAGAGCAGAATGTGATTTGGAGTCGTAGGTGTAATCATACAACATCTCTTTCACGAAAGCTTCCTTGTCCTTAGGTTCGGGATAGGTGTGCGCATAATCTGAAATTATAAAAAATATTTTTCAATTGCAAATTGCAAGCATTGATGATGTACATTTAAAATTTAAAATTACTGCATGGAACAATAGTCAATAGTTGATTTTAGTAAACTGATCTACACACAACACAAAATTACATTTCTAAAAAACAAAGTACATAGACTTGGACACATGAAATATTATGTCAAAGTGTCACAAAAGGAACGAATTTCGATAAAGTCAGTTTGTCAAAAAAAAGTTCACAGAAAAATTCATTAAAATGTTTCTTCAAGCAGAAATAATAGTTTGAATTCAAAGCAAATCCAAAAAGCAAAATCCCTATCCCAGCAAGAATTAAGAAGTAGTAACCCACAACGCATATAAGAGTTCATTTCAAAAAGTGAATAGCAAAAAGTGGAAGTTTTAGTTAATATAATACCTGTTTCGTAAAGATGTTGTAAGTAATGCCCAAGACTTCGTAGAAGTTGAATTGATCGATTGATAAAAACTTAGACTTAGCACAATCCCTGTGCATTTGCAGGAAAGCGGCAGGTTAAAGTTACAGCACCCGTATTATCTCTCGTTATATTATTGGGATGTTAGAGGAAAGCAAGGATATTTATGTTGGTTATTCTTAATTTAGAGGCGCTTCACATATCACACATTTTCTGTACATATTAGTTTCAGATTAATTGTTTTAAATATAGGTATTGTCAAATTTTCAAGTTTGGTTGATTGCTTGGACTTCCATTCATATTACAGACTTGCTTGTTCTAAGATATTTCTTATTATAAAACTTGCAATTATCTATATTACTACTGTTCAAAACTTTAGCTGTAAATACAACATCGACATTTACAAAAAACTTTCTGGTTAGGAAAACGTAATATTTAATATGTAATTTTATAGCTTTGGTTTTTATTTTACTTTTTACTACCCTGCGAAAGATATTTTGAACAGTTCACCAACTATAATGTGTTTGTTGAGGTAAGTTAAAAATACTGCTGGAATAAAATACTCATTTATGTGCACAAGACGGAAGGCAACTATAAAGAAAATATAATAACACACTAATTTCATTCTAAATTGACATCCGTAAACCAACATTCTGGTAAAGCACTCAAGCACTGCAAGCACCAGGGGCAAGGAGCAAAGGTTTACTGATTTAAACGGATGGCCAAGTGTACATCTTTGGTAGTGCCTTCCCATATTTATAGTCATATAGCTGCGAACGCAAGAATTCCTCCTTGTTTGCTGGCTCAGGATAGGTAGTTGCTTCTCCTGAATTGGATTAATTAGCAATCAGCAATTAAGCTTGGTTATTGTGAAAATTTTAAATTAGTATAAAACTCATTCCAATTCAGCCAATTATAAATAATAATTTCAATGACAATCGTTTTTACAAAAAATGTTGATTCTTTAAAAGCAAAAGCCACTTAAACTATATCCCGAATCACATAATAGAAAAACATGATTTAGGGTACCAAAAATAACGATCCTCAAGAATGCGGTTACTAACTGAAAGAAAACTTTAGTATTAATCTAGTAAATTTTACAGAAACATACCTTTCTCGTATGCATCTTCCATTATCCTTTTTGCAATTATCACTGATACATTTTGAATGTCATGAAGTGGTGGATACAGTCTGCCTGCATCAAGATCAGCTTCTGTTACGATATTGGCTAGCGTCTGTAGAAAAGTGGAAATAATTTATCTGTTATGCTATAAAAGTTCAGAAAACATTCAAACTTGCACCTTTAAAGTTATTTTATACCTCAGCGGCAAGAAGAAAAACGTCTTCACTAATGTGATGAATACCAGAAGCAATAACAGCAAGGGCAACACCTGGGAAAATGTAGGCGTTATTTCCTTGTCCTGGAATAAATTTCTTTCCCTTGTGCTCATAAGCCGGGAAAGGAGAGCCACTAGCAAAAACGGCCCTTCCATCAGTATGTTCGTACGCTTCGGCAGCAGTGCACTCTGCTTTCGACGTAGGATTACTGAGTGCAAAAATAATGGGTCTTTCGTTGATTTGTCCCATTTTCTTAAGAATTTCTGGTGTGAATGCACCCCTTTGTGCGGAAGCACCTATTTTTTTAAAATCAAAATAATCAACGTAAATGTTTCGAAACACTGCATGTTAAAATTCAATTTCATGGCTATAAAATGCATACCTAAGATACAAGTGGGTTTGATAGTATCGATCATATCCGCAAAATTGGTAAGATGAGGAAGATCTTTAAAAAAGAGTGCTTTTTGTGCAGAAACTTCCTTTCCTCGAGACTTGACTATAAGTCCCTTGGAGTCCTAAAATCAAATGCGGCTTTATTAGAAATAATCTTTTTATGTGAAATGTATCCTGGATTGCATACTAACAACACTTACACTCATAAAAATCCTGGCAGCGGCTTCATCCGCAGTTACGCCATCATTTTTTACCATTGCTTGTGTAATCAGCATTGCGATACCGAGGGCAGCCTATAGAGAAGGAGTTTTGGTGATTTTCACAAATTTTGGGCACTTTCTCCGATTTTCGTCAAAATTGGCACATATGTACACTTTTAACTTGTGAATTAAAAAATAGTAATATTTTGGTCTCAGGGTGCCGATGTCAGTGAAAAATTGATGACCAAATGTGACCATTTTCATGTATTCGAAGAATACTAGGGTTTTCGTAGTTTCTTGAGAATAACTTTTGTATGCATCCAAATCTCGAAAATCGCCGGGATGCCCATCCTGGATTATTTATTGCTTGTTTAAACAAAACAAACGTCAAGACAAAATTCGGTTCCATGGTGAAGATATTTGGAAAAATGTATGGGCATGTATACCAAACTTGACAGAATCCATCGTGCCAAAAGTGACAGAATGCTGTTTCAATCTGCGTCATCCAAATTGTGTCATTATTATACCAAATTAAAGCCAATACAAAACGACAGGATCGTGTTTCTCAGTTTTTTGAAATACACACTAACAAGAAAGTTATGACCATATTTACAAAGTGATGGATTTTTGGACAAAATGGAAAGTTTCACTAATATGGTCATAACTTCCTTGTACGTGTGTGTTTCAAAAAACTGAGAAACACGATCCTGTCGTTTTGTATTGGCTTTAATTTGGTATATTATATGGAGAGTTTGGATGACGCAGATTGAAACAGGATTCTGTCACTTTTGGCACGATGGATTCTGTCAAGTTTGGTATATTTGCCCATACATTTTTCCAAATATCTCCACCATGGAACCGAATTTTGTCTTGAGGTTTGTTTTGTTAAAACAAGCATTAAAAATTCTAGGATGGGCATCCCGGCGATTTTCCAGATATGGATACATACAAAAGTTATCTTCAAAAAACTACAAAAATCCTAGAATTCTTCGAATACTATGAAAATGGTCACATTAGGTCATCAATTTTTTACTGACATCGTCACCCTGAAACCAAAAGAATACTATTTTTGAATTCACAATTCCAAAGGGTACATATGTGCCAATTTTGACGAAATGCTCAAAAAATGTGAAAAACACCAAAACTCCTTCTCATAAGGTTATCATTACAAATCAGAAAGTAAAACTACTGAGCAAGCGACAAAGATTCTAGTATTTCTTTTGCAACTTTTTTGTATGCGTTGTACTTACCTCTCCAGCACCAAGGAAGAGAAACCTTTGATCTTTCAATCTGGTCTTGGTTATTCTCAATGATGCAAGAACGCCCGCAACTGCCACAGATGCAGTTCCTTGAATGTCATCATTGAAAGTGCAATATCTGTCACGGTACTTGGCAAGTAACCTGAATGCGTTATGATTTGCGAAATCCTCAAACTAAAAAAACAAGAAAACAGGAAATTAGCTAACAAAAACAAAACACAATATCAAATCAAATTATATCAATTAGCAATAACCTACCTGTATTAGAGTGTTTTGTCCATATCGTCGGACAACTGCTTGCATGAACTCATCCAAGAATTCATCATACTCTGGTCCAGTAACACGCTTGTGACGAAGTCCAATGTAGTACGGATCATCCAATAGAGACTGTATTAAAAATCATAGCGTACAAAGATGAGTAAATATTGAAACGAAAAGTGTTTTATTTCTTCATTCACGCAATTACAATTTGTCTACGCAAGCAAGTTTTATGGCCACGCGTTGAACTAAAATACAAATAAAATATACCTGCGTGTTAGTTCCAACATCCAGTAAGAGGGGCAAGCAGTGGTGTGGTTTGATTCCAGCTAAAGCGGTATATAAAGCCAATTTTCCGACTGGAATACCCATTCCGTAAGCACCCAAATCTCCAAGACCCAAAATTCTTTCGCCATCAGTAACGCAAATGCAACGCACGTCCGCCTCTGGCCTGCAACGTCAGATATATTATGGAATTACATGAGTATTCCATTGTAGTTGACTATATGACGTATTACAGACGAGGCAGCACTTACCAGTTACGCAGAACCTGGTAGATATGACCCTTGTCGTGGATGGTAATAAAAAGACCTCTGGGACGACGATAAATAAGACCGAATTTTTGACATGCCAAACCAACAGTAGGTGTGTACACCAGTGGCATCATTTTCTCAACATTTTCTGAGAGTAGGCGATAGAAAAGCCGCTCATTTCGATCCTGGAATGATAAGGGAATTATATAAGCGATAAGCAAAGATAAAGTGAGTG
This sequence comes from Entomobrya proxima, assembly GCA_029691765.1. Classification (NCBI taxonomy): domain Eukaryota; kingdom Metazoa; phylum Arthropoda; class Collembola; order Entomobryomorpha; family Entomobryidae; genus Entomobrya; species Entomobrya proxima. The sequence continues at coordinate 14,899,400 of CM056169.1, forward strand.
ATGGTTTGACTGGTATATGACTGTAAACGCATATTATAAAGAAACGTACCTGTAATCCCGCAAGGTAAACGTATTTGTTAAGATCATCCGTGTAGCGATCCACGTTTGCCTTGCACAGTTCCACTTGCTCTTCCTGAGTTTTAAACCGTGGGGGAATAAGCCCGTGGATTCCCAACGACTGCCTTTCCTCCAGAGTAAAAGCCATACCCTGAAAATGCAAACGTACGATAATTTTTCATCAAACGAATTAAATAAAAAAATTGCTGGCTTATATTTTGTTTCAATTACCTTGTTTAACCTAGGGTCCCTCAAGAAGTCGATTCCTCTAACCATGGAAGGACACACGTTGTCCCCCGTAATTTCATGGTAAGTCCTTTGTCCCATTTTATCTCTGCGAGGATCCATTTTGAATAGCGTTCTTCCACCAGGTCCTTTGCTAAAGCTATAAATCAAAAGTCAAAAACACAACCTGGTAAGTTTTCACATCAACTCAGTTTCGGGCAATAAAAAAACTCTGAATTTTAAAAAATGACATGTTAACTCTACTGTTCATGTGTTAAAAACTATACTCACAATATATAAATTCACGTTAATGAATAGTAAATATGAACTTTTGTATTTCAAATGAAAAGCCTGCTTTTCTGATTTTTTCACTTTACTAATACAAAGTTTTCGATGAGAGCTTGCTCTTCCCCTCTCGACACTTCACAGTTGTCTGAATCTTTAGTGCAAAAGATTTGCAGGTTATATATCGAAGCAGTCGGATCACACTCCTCCGTCACAACCTCACACACAATGCTTACAAGTACAAAGCTTGAACAAGCTTGCTTACGCCATGCCAGTGAAAAAGTAAAGCCATAAAGTACATTCAACATTATCATCTTGGAAAAAATGAAAAGAATACAAACTACACGCATTAAATGCACTAGTGATTAGTGAAGCACGCTAACTTTTAAGCAGCTAAAAGCAAACATAATTTTCCAGTCAGAAAGCCATCATCCCACAATGAACTGACCATGATTTGCGGGCAAAAACAATTTCCTTTGCGTTAGTAATGTGGTACAAAGTACACGCGTGGAAGTGTAAAAGGTTTCAAGAAAAGCAACAAATGACAAAGAGCATTTCAAAGCCAACAAAGCCGTAACCTTAATAAAAATGCACCCGATATATGCATGAACAGTTAATGTGAATGTTCACATGGGTAATTGGTGCAGGATTATGTTTTGCATCATACATTCACAGCAAACAAATTAAAATGCTATATCCCAGAAAAATCGAAAGCCGATTAGTTCATTAAAAATAACTAGTTCAGCATGGGGCAAGTCAAGTGTCAAGAAGTTAGATATTCTTATTATTAACCATTTCATGCTTTATGGAACGTTTAATATAATATTAAGTTACAATTTTTACAATTTCGATTTCATAGCACCCAAACAAACCGAATCAAATGCAATGTAGTGCATTAGTGAAACTCATGATTTCTTTTAAAGGAAGCATTTTACTGTTTCTTAAAGAAAATGTCGTACACTCAGAATAACCACAACTCCACAACATAGCCAGTATATTTCATATAAATTCGAATCATACATACAAGTCACCAGTTAGTTTGGATTGAAACCATTGCATTAACCAACATCAGATATCGTGATAAACTAGTGCATGAGAAATGCAAACCACCTGGCTTATTTATCATTAATAATTTGCCATACAATATTATGCGATCTTACTACGAGTCAGTCGGTAAGAGTCCAAAAGTTTTGATTTTCTTGACGTATCATCAGCATCAAAGTCATAAGTGACAAAATGATGTCCATAGACAACACAAAAACATGTAAGTATTAAACCTGCAGCAAAAGTTTTAATGTCAGCAGAAGATATGCCTACATTTGTTTATAAACACACAGGCATACATCTTACTAAATGTAAGCGTCGATTTTTTTTTGCATTTGGTAGAGATAATGGGGCTGTTTCTGGTAAAAAACAAAACATTTTTCAAGTGGAGTGGACTTTTGCCCTGCCTCAGACAAACAAAGGACATACTGGGTAAAATGAACCTTGCACTCAACATGGGTCCCAAACCATCAAAGCCAAAATAACCTAGCTAACAAAGTAAGCTAGGCAATACATGTATATAATGCATGACATTTGAACAGTGCTAATACATTACACATACCTATTATGACACATTCAACATTTTCCTTCCATTTCATCACCAAATCCTCCGAAAATCTAATGGAAATTTTGGGACCACTAAAAGGCTTGTTTACAATGCTACATTTTAACGAAAACAGGAGCAAGGTGCATTATTTTTATTTTATATCTTTTTGTAATATTCCACTGGGTTCATGGTTCTACAGATTTATCGCAATGCACCAATGATTACTCACAACCCTACTGATGGTCACACCCTTTGTATGTAACGGAATTAAAGGTACAGCAACTCAATACAACTCATGTCATTTCATTTATTTTTTACAATGACAATGTTTAGAATGTTGCAAGTTTCAAAATTGAAGAAGTGCAGAAATGCAGTACAGGTGAGTCTACAATATTACAATCATATCATGCATCATCAATTGTATATCAATAAAAAACCCTAATGCGTACATCAAGTAAAACTCATCAGCTTTCGCAAACCAACATAGGTAATGAGCATCGTAGCAGTACTTTCTGCAAACAATTGATTCGGCTTGCAGTTAATAAGCTGAGCTAGAACGTCAGTAAAGAAGCCGAAATCAAAACTTCAAGCTTATAATTAGATATAATAACAAAAACCAGACTTGACGTATGATGTGCGTGCATTAAGAATGTAAAATGCCGGGGGGAACGAGGAAATTTTAAAGATTTTAGTTGAAGATGACTTGAGCCACAAAACAAAAAGGAGGTTTAGGCTTCATTTTCAAGAACTATCAAGCAGATACATACTACCTTCAATTAACTTCAATTACCACAGCAAAAACTCGATATTGCATTAAAACTCTAAGGTTTGTCCTATGAACGAAGGGACGAGGGTAAGCAAATTATTACGCATCACATTTTTATTAACCTTATGTTGATTTTCAGAAATGGTAATCTTAAAGGCGTGTTCTAGGGCATGTATGAAGTAGAGATTGGTTAGTAAACTGACATTCGACAGTCATACGAGTATATAATCTTGGCGGCAACCTACATGATTCTTAACGGTTAAAAACTTCTCGTTAACATTTAAAAAGTAATGTAAATTAAATACCAAGAGGGTTTTGTTAATTTTAAGGTCACTTTATATTGATTTAGTGAGTTTGTAGAAAGGCTAGTTTTCTTCACTTTTACCATATTACTAACAAGGAATACAAAAGGTACTAACAAACGCAATGTGAAAAAACAACCTAGATAATAACCGGTAAAAAATTACATCCGATCAATAGATATCAACCGACTAAAAATATGATAAAAGCCCTCAAAATTTGCAAGACAAAAAACGAGATAGCATAATAATTTACGGGTCTCTTACAGTACTTATTACTTTTCTATGGCATACGTCCATCATCGTTTTTCAAGCCTTACTACAACGATCTCAGACTGTTGACTTGCATAAGCTTCAAACTTTTTTCTCATCGGCGAGACTGGGATTATTATAAGATTGCTTATAACTAACTTGTTTGCCAAATATAATTTCAAATTTAGTCGGTTACTTTACTTTGAACGGCGACTCTAGTAGTACATATGAGAGTGATTTAAATGTATTTATTCAGAAGATCACAATAATGACAATTCACTAAGCTGCTGCTGCAAGCAAAATATACATAATTTATAAATAGGTTTTGTTCTAGAGCAAACAATTCCGTTGGTGGAAATGAAAAATGATGGACAAACTCTAACATACGAGTATAAATGTTTTAAATGAAGTCATCATGCACCCTAACTACAAACTAGACCCTTAATACACGGCGTACACTACTTGAAGCACCATGCCCTTATGCCTTGTATATAGGTTTTTTCCTGGAATTAAGTCACTGAAGCAAGTGTTTGAAAATAAATTAGAGCTGATGCAACATTACGTTTCCTTTCGTATATTAAAATTCATGTAAAAACAAAAAAGCAATTTAACTAATAACTGTAGATATTGTATTTAGATAATCATCTACCAAATGTTCTACTCCAAATTGCAGTTAGGTACTAAAACTAAGCTTGTCCATCTGCCTTTGTGTAAAATAAACTGATTGTAAGATCATTTCAAATACGTAGCTGATCCAACTTGAGTATCTGTCTGTCTGATTCTTTGATTCAGTGAGTTAGGCGTATGACAGATCTAAATAAAGAGTTCTTTCGAATGATCCAATGAATCGCTATATTCGCTATTGAGGCTATTGTATAATGATTCTATATATGGTGTGATTCTGACAAAGCGTCTAGCCTCTAGAGTGCTAACGGACAGACGGACAAATATGACAATATCAATACTAGCTTCAATAAGCTCAGCTACGTAATAATATGGATTTTAATGAATGGTTTGTTCACGATTACGTACGCGTTACATATTCGATCAGCTACGTAATAATGCAAATCTAAATGTAAAATGTCAGTTCAGTCTACAGACATGGCTTAATTTATTCCATTTTGGAATAAATTTATTCCATCCCATGGAATTAATTTATTCCATTATGGAATAAATTTATTCCAAAAACCTAATTTGGAATAAATTTATTCCATTTTTGTAAAAATATTTTTAGTTCAAAATACATTCATACTATAAAAACTGTGTGTGTCTGTGGGTTTGTAGCCATTTTAAAAAATAATTGTTTTCAAAGCTACAACTTGAATATTATGGAGGGTAGGTCCTTCTTTCGGATTTAATGCGTACATTTGGAAAATGAAGTTTGTTGTGACCTACCCCTTCCCCTGGGGGTAAAACTGCTAAACCGTAAAGTATTTGAGCTACGCTGATGAAAACTTGGTTAAGCATGAAAAATGTTTTGTAAACGTTGAAAACGAAGTTTATTATGCCATAGCCCTTCCCTCGAAGGTTAAAACTAGCTACCTACGTAACCTTTTTGTTGTCGGGTACCTTTGGTTACCATTAAGGTAACCTTTTTGTTGTCGGGTACCTTTGGTTACCATTAAGGTAACCTTTTTGTTGTTGGGTACCTTTGGTTACCATTAAGGTAACCTTTTTGTTGTTGGGTACCTTTGGTTACCATTAAGGTAACCTTTTTGTTGTTGGGTACCTTTGGTTACCATTAAGGTAACCTTTTTGTTGTTGGGTACCTTTGGTTACCATTAAGGTAACCTTTTTGTTGTTGGGTACCTTTGGTTACCATTAAGGTAACCTTTTTGTTGTTGGGTACCTTTGGTTACCATTAAGGTAACCTTTTTGTTGTTGGGTATCCTTGGGTACCAACAATTTCATCTGGGTTACCTTAATTGTATATTTTGTGTAGAATGGGTTGTAAATACTAAATTTTCATGCTTGGCGGTTCTCTAGTTGACTGATTTTGGAAAATAGGAAAAATGGAATAAATTTATTCCATTTTAACACGGGCAAGATAGGCAATGGATATATAACTTGTTTTGTTAGTGTACTTACGGAAAATGTTATTTTAGTAAATTTAACTTTGAAAAATGACATCAGCAATCAGCAATGTGAAAATTTCACTTATCACATTGCATGAAGTAGTCATCCGGCACCTGCTCAAGAAAGACTAAGCCTCTTCAACAAAAAATATACATACCATTATGGTTAAAAAAAGCATAACACTCCTACGCAGCATTTTTTATAGAAATAGTAAGTAGCCCCGGACACACGTTCAACGTTGGAAGAAGCAATTATATTGTTTGTCAAACGAATTAAATCTGAAGATGTAAAATTTACGCACATCCTCAATTCTATAGCCTGCTATGCATCATAGCTATAGGTTGTCAAAGATTTACAGTATATTAATTGCTACGAATCTAATAATCTAATCTAAACTTTACAAATATCATTGGTAAATTGATTTCCTGAACAAATAAATTCAATCCAACCGCAACTACCTATTTTTAACTTCTCTAGGCAAAAAATGAATGATTGTATGAACAGTTCAAACCGTAGGATGTTGAATATTGAAAACTGGTACTCAATTTACACCACTACCTACGCATAAAGACAAGAAAAAAATGGATTTCGTACTAATGTAATGTCACTCGCATTGGATTTATGCGTTCACTCAATGAGTTTTTCAAATTAACTCCCACTTCAAAAACAATTTCTAAACTTTAAATGCTTTTTATATTTTTAACAGTATCCCCATTTAGATTAGTCACAGGTACCAAAAAAGAGGTTGGGTCCAAGTTGCGGTTAATAAATTAGCAAACGATGCTTGTTTTCAAAATCGGCAAAGTATGAATCACAGGTGCATGAAAGTTGATATGTCGTTTACTAGTACTATGCCACAACATATGTATGCCTGCTCTTATCACTTATAAGGTGCACCTGTTATTCGAATCGAATCTGATTTATTAAGGAAACCATATTGCTGAAGGCTATCGTTATTGACTTATCAATTTTTCTACCTGAATAAAAGTCGGCAATACAATTCCCTATTAGTTCGCAACAAAGAAACATGAATCTAGCAAGAGATCACTTCAACGATAAATTGAAAGATCGGAAAGAGTAAAATGTAAAATTATCTGCACCTGCCATAATTGAATTACATTACGAGCCCTATTTTCAATTTCATGTATATTTTATGTTATGAAAGAGCATTCAATCTTCTACTCTTTAAACTGTCATGCGTCATCTTTGAGATATATTTTATGGTATGAAAACTAACTCTGGTGCCTGATCATCAGCTAAGCCTGCGTTGGCTCGATTCTCCTGCCCTGAAGTGAGAAAACGTGCCTCTTCGTTCCCTGAAGGTTTTGGTTTTTGCGTCATCTCTGGCAACTTTTTCTCTTGTTCCTGCTTCACATTTTTGTTGGATTTTGTTATTTTTCCTGGTAGAAAGTAATTTGAATTTTTCTTCACTTCCTTCTTGTTGTCACGTTCTTTTTCCTTCCACATTGGAATATGTATCTTTTCACTTTTACTACTACCTGGCTGGCCTTGCTTTTTCTCTTCTGGTGAAAGGAATTTGGGAAATTCCCTGTGTTGACTGAGATGCTTGAAGTCTTCCTTTCCTTCGTTCCTCCGTGTAACATAATTCTCCTCTTCCCTTTTTGGAGTTGGAGTGTCAGCTCTTTTTACTTTGTCTACTTCAGGTACTTTCCCCATTCCACCTTTATTTTTATCCTGAACAACAACTGGGTCATCCTTGCGTTTGTTAAGAATATCGTCTGCTGGTGGATGTGGAACAACTTTCTTTTCCAATTCAGGGTATTTCATAAGTTTTATTTTAGCTTCCTCTGCAATCATCTCTTTATTCTGTGCCAAATGTTCTCCACCAACTTCTTTTAAATTTTTCTTATCCTTTTCTTGCTCGGGAGCTTTAGTAATCTTAACATTTCTTAGATCTTGGCCAACCTCTTTCATTTTGTTGTCTTTTGTATCCTGAATCTTTCCCATGCGTTCTTTTCCATTTACCTCCACACCAGCCGCTTTCGGTATATAAATCGCAACTTGTCCATCCAATTCATCATTATCTGGGGCCGCTACATACTCATGGGAAACATCCATTTCACTCAATGTGACAAACGAAGATCGTCCAGCATGTGGGTTTGTTGTTAAAACTGAAAAGACTCGAACGGGAGCAAGTGGTTCAAGCTTGGCCAAGGGTTTCCTCCACTCTGGAAAATGAGCGCTAACTGTGGCATCCACAGGATTGATGAGTTTATGGCGATTACGTTTACTTTTTGATTTACTGTCACGATCATGATCGTGGGACATGACGATGAGAAAGTGGCGAGATTTGCATGTAGATATATATCTTCACAAATAGTTTAGCAGCTTATTGATACCCGGAAGGTAAGCCGTGTACAAGTTTTAGCATTATTTCAGTCTTCTCATCCTAAATTTTGCAACCATGTGCGGATGAATAGCTTGACATGTTTGGTATTCGACTTTTCACAATTCCGAATTGTGATATCCTCGTGGTATCGCGTGATCGCAGGTTTTTCTTCTGCACCGGCTAATGTGTGAATGATGACTTGTCTAGGTTGACGTGACATGGATTTTTGTCCACCATATGAATCATGGCTCACACTAAACTACTGACTGATCAGCCAGCAAGTATACTGAGGAACATGAGAGTGAAATCAGGAAAGTTTTTCCTCAGCAATAAAATATCTTGGAAGTGTTCACTCACTTGTACATAACGTGTGTCCAAATTGATAACCTCGTGCACCCAATGGTACATATAAAATTAATTATTAATTAATGATGAATTTGCGTTTACGTTTATACATTTGTGCTTAAACGTGAACATGACTAATGTCTATTAATTAATGATTTCCGACTCTGCTGATCCGCATGTTCTTGTATCGTACGAAAAAAGGAATTGGTTCGCTTATGTAGTTTACTTCACTGGCAAATTTAGACTTGTGTAAATACTAATTTGGAATTGGTTTTTATAAATTTTGTAATGTTTTAGGTGTACTTTTTATAGCCAAATTAAATGTATCCAATATTCTCAATTTTTGTATAATGTTATTACAAAGCTGGTAATTAACTGGGTAACTAGCAACTGCTATCAAGCAGACTAAAATGTGCACGCAGACTGATAGACAAATGACTTTACCAACTTGATCAGTGTCAGTAGGCCAGTAGTGCATCAATTTCAAGTTTCCAAAACTTATTCCATTTCTATTCAATTATCGTTTAAATGCGACGCGAAAAACTTGCTATTTCAAAGAAATTTAAAAGAAAAAGATTCATGGTATGAATTCCAGACGTATCCTCAGAATGCAAATCAGGATTATGAAAGAAACACACCGGTAAGTAAGCAATCTTGTAATAAGCGTTCCATAAATGTAATATATACAGGCATGAACATTACTACATAATATAACTATACTAAAATTCTACGTTATTTAAATTAACTACGGAGAGCATTCTCAGATTTTTACATTGAAAACTTACACCACCGTGCCAGTCAATCTTAGAGTTTGCTTCAGCATTTTGTCCAGCAGCATTCACACTTCACGCCAAAAAATAAATGGGAAACAAGGAGGAAGGTCAGTCCAAGACACCACATCTCAAACCAACTAGCGCAACTCCACTACTATACTGGTCCTTACAAATTTGTTTAGCGTTTAAAACGTCGTTATGCAAATGCAACGAAGGAAAAACGCAGTCAAACATGCAGTGTAGTGTAATTTCCAGTCTTTGCAATTGTTTAATTTGCAACATTACTGTGTAGAGGTAGGTAACAACAACGGAGCAGTTACCAAATCAGCGGATGAATATTTAAAAAAATTAATGTAAGAATGACGGAGAAGAGCGTCCCAAGAAAATAAGGTTATACACCTATTCAAAACGGGAAAATAGTCGATGTTACACAAACTGTCACACGATAAAATCGAAATTTGCTACTTAATCTACGACTGTTCTATAATATTCTACTACGGTTAGTAATGTATCATACAACTACAAACTTCATTGAAAATCCGTTTCATTGAAAGTACATTTGACAAGTAATGATGAATGATGAGGGGAGAGAGGATTCCAAAACACGAACTTCATATTATATGCTGATCCAACTAACGTTAACGTTTGAAATAACATACACATTTCTGCAGATGCTTATCGACAATCAATAATATTTGGAAACTAATAGCTAGCGGGAGGATTATTGCAAAATTGCAATTCTATAATTGTAATTTACAAAAGCCGTAGAAGGTAACCAGTGTTTTGAGGTATGGAGTGATTGTACACTCGGGCACTTGCAAAATGTACTTTCAATTTCAATGAAACTGTTCAAGATGTAAATTAATGCTATTATAGTATATATTGTACTTACTAAAACTCCATGAATAGTTGTGTAACTGTTGTAACAAAATTTGCTCCCACTTGTTATTACTTCTAAGAACCGAAATTCAAATATTGGACAATAGAATGACTACACTTTGTATAGATTGTATCAACACGAACGAATGACAAGTAAAAGAAGGAATCACTAGACAGCCTATAAGTTTAACTTTCCTAATTAAACAACGGTAGTTTGGTTGCTGATCACACAATTGGTTCTGACAATTTTACTGACAGATCAATTACAGCAAGTGAATCGATCATATTCTCCTTTCTTGCCTCTACTAAATGCTTATTTTATTATTGAAAGTGAAATATAAATTAAAGTAATAAAAATTAATCTACTGAATAATGTGTACTGCTAATAATAACAAAATTTACAATGGTTCATCTTACTAATCAACTAATCTCTCTACGATAATCACATATACTGAACTTGACTATTGCCGTTCTCGCCCAATATCCGAAAATTGCATAATCCATAAGGTGATTAATAGTGATTAAGAGGTACTAGCTGAATTGTTTTGACATGTAAACGCTTTCCAAATACTTAAACAAAGCTGAATATTGGAGTGAAATCCAACAAAGGCTATTTCGGATAAGCCAAGTGCAAAGTGAGCAATCAGCCACAACGAACTTTTTCTGTATGACCTACAATTGCTGAATGCCCGCGTTTCAATCAGTGTTGTTACTAAAGGAAGAAAATGAAGAAGAAATATGAACCGAGGAATATGTCATGTAAATCACTGAGGTATATACTTTGCACTATACTTTTGAAATTGTGAGCACAAAATTAAAAATCAAAACTCAACCTAGTCTATATTGTCGCTGTTTGCGTATTGTGTGTTACCGTTTTGCTGAAGTTTTTATGTAAGACACAAACTGTCTTCTTGGAACAGATATGAAAAACCAATGTGATTTCAATAGCCAGGAACATTTATTTCTGCACACGGTAATCCCATAAACATTTGGCATTTCTGGTGTACTGCATCATACCATGACCAACTCCTAACCAGTGTTTTGCAATTTCCCGACAAAAGAGAATGGAATTCATCTAGCATGCCATATCATGTGAGTCAATTCCATCGACCCAATGTTGTAAGCTTTCACTACTTACTGAAATTGGCAGCAATACATCACACCCGACTATTTTCGGAAAACCCGAGTCACAAACAACAAATACCAGACTAGAAACATAAATTATGCTACTAGAACGGAAAACCGTAGCTTGCCAAGAAAACAAAGGAAATCACATGAACGAACTCAATACGCATCTGACTCCAGTATATTATACGTATCACATCCGTGCTATTTACTGCCCCTCAACGTCCTCAACCCTGACAATGAAAGCTGTATTTTCAAATTAGAGCGAAGCAAACAAAATGTCGTTACATTATCTACAAATTTGTATCTGATGAAGTTTTTAAATTGCTGGGTTTGGGTATGAACATTGTGACTTTCGGAATACTTTTTATGACAGCCACATTTTAATTTCGTCCGCATAAATACTTTTCGTTTACCGTAATACTTGGTTTTGCAAGATAGTCCGTCAATTTCGTTGTCGCTTTCTATGTATCAATTAATAATAATACTAAATGCAATACTATTATAATGTTCCGCAATCGAAACATCCTTACTTACTAAATTACGATAATACCGCAATTGCTTTCGCAAAAAATATCGTCTCTGACTGAACATGACTGCATATTATGTATATATGCCATCCATAGTTGCTTGCACATACATAGCAATGTCATTTGTCGAAACCTTTGAGGTAAACTGGAAACTTTTATAAAGCAGCTTTATATTTAACACACAGCAATTAATTTAATAGCTGTTTTTTCCATAACTATATAATGCATTCAATCAACTCAATAAGATACCAATACTATACTATTATAGATAATAGATGGTATTTTTGTTCCCTAATTCCAAATGCCATGCATAATTTCATGCAATACACATGCATAATATGTTTTAGCTATCATGTAGAATCAAAGCCACAATGGAAACCGAAAGCGAAAAAGTGCTAATTAAACTTTGAACTTGAATGATACATTTGAGTACTTACTAATAGAAATCTTGACCAATTTCTTCGTCTCCCGCTGCCCCTTTCCCGGAACAACGACATGATGATTCTCCAAAGAATAAAACATACATCAAAACTCCAACAAGGACTACTAAGGTTGATACAAATAACCAAAACCAGAGATCCGAAAGGAAATGTACCTCCCTAGCTTCGCTTATCATTTTAACTGCTTTCAGGGCAGGATCAGTCTTCCTTTTATGGCTTTGCGGCGTCTGTTTGACAATGGAAGACTCGTCATCATCTTTATCTTCAACGTCACTGTCACTGCGCCTAACTCGGACTTTTTTTCGGTTGGCCATTTTTATTCAAGTTTGTTGTCAAATTCGAATTGACTAGAATTTATAAATTGTTCCCTAAGACAACTCGTGAGCTAACATTAGTAAAGTAAATTGTATTGGAGGTTGGCTGTACCCCAACCACTCACTAGAGGTCCTTAAGGCATGCATAGTCAAGTGGATATCACTTTGACATAGCATGAAACGCAACCAACTTTACCGTATGTGTTTAACCGTAGTCAATCTATTATTCGGTATTAGCAGTATTCAGTCTCTAATCATTTTTCTACATTAAACGCAGAGAATATCACAGTCTGTGATTTACAGATACGTAAGTACCATTTAAAAACTGTTCTAATCTACTTCCACAAACATTTACATGTGCAAACGACCTGCACCCGGCAGGTTGTATAGGCAAATCCCACACTGGTTTTAATCATAATATTCCATTGCATCATGTGTCATATCATAAGGAAAATGTTTACTTTTCTGGACAAGCTCTTTTGAGTTTTTTTGAATAATATCATGGAGCAGGAGAATTGCAGCTGGTTTGTAGCAATAAACTACGTAAGGATAAAAGCTTGAAGAACGCAGGATAGATGTCTTGCGCAGTCCAGGTGCACACTAACGAGAATGAGATGAAAAATGAAATCCTAATGTATCTACACCAAGACGCGCAAAGTTATAGGCATATTCATATGGAGTTGCATATAATCATAATCTAAGAAACCTTCGCTAATCGCAAACAATCTTACTGGAAGACAAAGCATGATGAACATTGATTGCAAATAGTATTACCCTTTAATAATTACACTTTGATGAATGAATGAAAATCCAACACATTAATTTTGAAAACTTTAATTTCATTGACTTTTATGCACCGATTGTAAAAATATTAATGCAAAAATATCACACATGTTTTAGCATGTACCTGATGATTCGTTATGGATGTTTAGGTGTCAGTCTTTGTGATTATAGTTTTGCATAAAAGTTTACGAGGTAAAAAGCAAAAGTTACTAGATGACCAGGTCACGTCATGTATTACTTATTTACATCAATGAAGAATTGCACTACTTAAGCTCTAGTTTAAGCTGCATGTACTTTACATTCTGACGATCAGAAAAAGGTGTCGCACAACCATGATTAGAATTAGAGATAACTACATATATTATTTAGGCATAAGACTGTGACTGTTATTGACTTACGGATCGTAATTATAATATCTTCGGTAATCCTGATATTCAAACTCCTCTTCTGGATCGAAAAAGTCGTCGTCGTCCTCTTGACAATGTAAGTTGACAGACACGGCGACAGAATTACCCATCAAATCAGTGAAAACTGTCACATATACACCTCTGCCTGTGTTTTGCTGCAGTTTCCTATTTAACCCTTATTCAGGTGTAAACAATCGTAGGCTTACTCATATCCTTTTATACACAGGTATTATGATGAAAACTTTTTCTTTGCTGTCATTAAGTAAAATCAAATCAGAATATTTTGTTCTCGTTTTCCTCTTCCTTTCATTCGCCGCGAAAATAGTTGACGTTGTATCACTAGATCTACCAATCCAAAGAAAATAACCAAAGAACATTACCAATATATTATTTGTATACTATTATCATGATCCTCCAAAAAAGCAGCAAATGGAAAACGCACTCGGATTATCCTTTTTCAACAAATACAATTCATTATTTGGTTGTGTTGAGCGTTACGTAGTGCCTGCCTTTTTCCTTGCCTTCTCACATTTTCCTTTGTCACTTTTACTCAATATTTTTGTTAGATCCGACAGGTTTGATAACAGATTTGTTCATTTGCATAATGGGGTTGACATTGATTATCAACACAAGGAAAACCCTCTCTAAGAATCAATTCCATTTACAATGCCTTTCCTGCTTATTGTAACCTGTTCCTTCGTGGATTAAGTCGCCTGTCACAAAGCACAAAAATTGGAAAATTGTTACGCGTCGATTCTTGGATATTATGCACTATTTTCAGGTATAACTGACTTGTTAAGTAATGAGCTAATTGTCTAAACTTTCAGTATTATCCTGATGGATATGCAAGACTAATGCAAATATGACTTGATTTTTTATACTATAGTTTAATTAAACTTAAGTTTTTTTTATTTTCTTGATATCTGCTATTCGATACCGAGGTATGGTGAACAATTTGCAGAAACGAAATGAAACAGACATTAGTTAGCGAATTGTGACTATTGTGACATAATAAGATAACCAAAAACATTCTAGCTAAGGCTTGTGCACGTGTGTAAATGTAATACGCATTATTGTGCGCATATTCAATTTTATGCAATCGTATATTTGGTTGTACTTCACTTGCTCAGTAATGACTAATGACCTGTGAGTTTTTGGAAGTCTAAGTTTTCGAAATCAGCTTTCGAAGCCTATGAAAAAACCACTTCACAATCACGGTTCACAGTTAGCAACATTTTGAAACCTGCTTTGTGATGTTGTAGGTCTGAACTGAAGTGTGAATTTTTGTCACACCACAAACAGAAATTTATACATTATCTTTATCACTATCAATTTAACTTAAAAACCATAATTTCCACTTATGGAGCAAAATTTGAACAAATGCTTTCACTTCTGCATAATATGAAACGTTCACCATACCACACAGACAATACTTTTCTGCTCGGGGAACATAAAAGATAGACCAACATTAATCCCACCAAGCTAAAGCTGAGTGACAATGAGCTAAATTTACCTGTTCTCTTCGCAGATTAAGAAAAACCTTGTAAATTCATGGTTATTCAAAAAGGGCAACGTCGACACGCAAAGATTTGTTGTAGCATAAAACAAATAATACATATAATCTTCAAATTGCAAAAAAGTGCTTTCAAAATCCTTGTATTTACCTTAAAATGTCAGACAAAAAGTAAAAGGTGTGTGCAACCGTGTAGATGAATTTTCAGTGTATTGCTCACTGCTATGAAATCGTTGACAGAATTGATCATTATATTTTAGGCTTAGCAAAGTCGCGATTGTAGCTTATATTTTACGTGTTTTTGCAATGCGAAAACAGTAAAATCATATTGCAATTTGCAACTCATAGCATTAAAATTAATGAAGATTTACCAAATACATGAATGCATGCACTGCAAAATATGTGCAAGCTCATCGCATTAAAAAGGACATATTGTTAGGCCTAAAATCCATGTTAGCTTCTTCTAGGACTAACTAGTGATACAGTAATAAAGCAATGCCAAATCTAATGACAACTTCACGAATACGGAAGCCTGACATTGTTTTCAGTAAGTCAAAATCAACGTAGAAAATACATAAAATGATATACATAGTTCCTATTCTATGTGAATTTATAGTAAAATCATGGGTTTACCTAACCTAAAAAAGTACAAAATTGTCAGCGTGTAATATTACAGTTACTATCTACCATATATCATCGCTACAAATCCTATGTGCATCATGTGGATTAGTATTAAAATGAAGAAAAGCTAAAGAGCTCCATTTAGCCCAAAACTTTGGCGCAACGCAACGGTAGCGTTTAAAGAGATTCTGTGCCTTTCATTGAGCACACTATCCTCGCAATAATTTTCATTCATATTTATTTGGGACGTAAGACATTTTTGTGAATGTATTCTTTGCTGCATTCACCGTGTACGCAGTCTACGTAACTGTCTGCCGTAGGAAAATTGTTATAATGAATGAAAGAAAGGGAAATTCATTAAGCGTGACATGCAGGTACCTCACTGATAGAGAGGTATAAGAGATAGATAAGAGTTTGTTCATGCTTTTACGACGACAATGTACAGGCGCCCCACTAACATAATGTAGTATTTGTAGAGGTCTGACTGATTTTGATTGTGAGCATAAATTGAACTAAACATTTTCGTAATAATCCCAATAAAATGTTGAAAAAATCATCTTATTGTTGTTGCATGTTTCGCTTCGTATTTTGTTCTTATTGCATGATGTATTATTCCACTTACTGCTTGGAACTATCAACATTCAAGAACCGTTGTTACATTTACTGTTTAAATTGCGTTTTTTTTGTAAACTTTAAAAAGGTTTTAAAAATATATAAATACAAAATAGCTTACAATACAGGTACCTTGCTTCTCAAAGATGCAATATTTAAGCAAAATAACAAAACAAACATGCATGGGCTAGATGACAAATGATATTCGATTTTTAAGAAATTATCCACACGTCCTATATAAGCAATCTGAGCAGTGTAAGTCTGATACTTATATGTATGAAGTATTTTGTATTAAATTAATAATCTGCGTTGCAGTTTTGATACACAACTAGCTACCGTAAAGAAAATCGATGTTTTTATTCAGTTCTTTTCATTGAGAAAAAAGAAGAAAACTACAAAAGACATAAAATAACTCGAATAAAGTCAGAAATAGGAAGAAAGGCAAGAATAAGGATGGTACAAATTTCCACAGCGAACCGAGAAAAAAATACCACAAAAGCAGAAAGAAGAGGAATGAAACAGGATAGTACAAAAAACAGAATGTAGAGCATCAACTTATAAAATTAAGATAAAAAACAAACAAAAAACAATATACTTTCTAAATAACTTACTAAATACCTTAAAAATCTAAAATAAGCGACAAAAATATCCTAATGAGCTACTTTTGAACGGAAACTCTAGTCTTTAAGGAATTTAGTTGCTGTTGAAAGTATACTGGAAACCATCTGGAGTTCTGTTAAGGTTAAGCTTGCCTGGTGGGAAGAAACGGTTTGGGGATGGGGTGGTGGTGGTGGGGTATTGGAATGGAGCTGGCTGGGCTGGAAGATTGTGGTGGTAGTTTTGGAAGGCATTGTTTTGGGGATGAGCTGGGGCAGGTTGGTTTGGGTAGTTTTGGGTGTGGAGATTGTCATTGTATTGGTATGGAGCCTCGTACAAGTCTGGGCGGTATTGACCGTCATCGCCATTTCCTCCCTTGTAGCTGGATGGCTGTTGCTGAGGGATGGCATTGTATTGTGGCTGAGGAGCGTATTGTGGAGCTGGAGCGGGTGCTGGTGGGGCAACAGGTGCCCGGGGTAGGTGATCTCCGGAAACTTGGAAGCCGTTTTTCCCAGCAGTGTATTGGACAGTGATGGTTTTTCCGTCTGGGCCAACATAGCTGTATTGTCCACGACGGTTTCCGCTGGAGTCAGTCTCTTCCTTGAATTGAATACCATCCTCTTGGTTGTAGGCAGCTCCAAAGCTTCCATCTCCGGAAAGGTAACGAGCCTCTTGAAGGATAGCAGCTTGCTTAGGGTCAACGTAACGTTGTCCTGCAACTGCAGCGACGACGGCGAGAATAACCTATTGAAATGATTTTCAATTAGAGGACGGTTTTAGAATTTGTTAGGAAAATATTGTAGGAAAACTTTTGCTGTTCCAAATATGCAAACACTTGGTTTTATAATTTCTCAAATCTCTTTTTATAACAACATAACGTTAAGAAATTCTATCATGTAATTTTATAGGCAATAACACTTACAATGGCAGTCTTCATTTTGGCTACTTTTTTGCTTGGGAAATCCAAAAGACTCAGACTTGGCTTCACCTTGCAGAACTCCAAAAGGCGGAATGATGACTCTGGAGCCACTGATCATGCCTTTTATATGAAGGTGACGGTGTCCATTTAAAAATCCAGCAAAGTGTTGCTGTCCAGTTGGCTGACATTGTAGCCACAATTTTACATGCAAAACAATATATAAAATGCATTGTCTGTAAACAATGCCATTTCGGTCTTACTGGAGTTCATAGTCGACCAGCACCCAACCTTATACCTACTTGAGACACCTTATTAGATTTAACATTATAAATTGTATCAATTTTATTTAAACTATGCGCATTCCCACTTAGTACTTTTTTTACTTTACTTCCCAATCCCAGCCCTAATCATTATGCGTCTTCTATTCAGCCCACAGATATTGCCTGTTTTAATAATGACAGTATAAAAGTGTAGCATCGTATTAAAAATGAGTTATAGGGGCGCACATCAGTGACCCATACCTGTTATTACGGTTGTACTAATGATTAACAAAGCGTCTCAACTTGATCGTCATCATCACATCTCCACTTTTCAATCTGCCAACTTCCCGTATTCCTTTTAACGGCAAGGAACAAAACGAGTCATAGGGAGTGATTAGAACAGCCCAGTTATTAAAAAGTAAAGCAATATAAGATTGAGATCCAGCATTTAGTTTTTTTTATGCGGTTTGGCTGGTTGAGCTAAGTGCGAGTCAAGTGCCATCATCCTTGATCTTCCTATCGTGGTGTAATGCTCTCTTGTACAGTTATATTATTGTAATGCCAATCATGATGATCATCGTCTTTACCTTGCCAAAGTGGTCATCACCCAAATCCAGTCAAAATTTGCATAATAAATGTTCGTCTACGCACAAAGAAGCGTAACATGTTCCTTGTTGCAAAACCGCCTCCTCCTATCACTTTATAAAAACTAACGATATTATGGAAGTTGATGGCTAGTTATGGCTAGACTAAGACCACAATGTGTGATGTGTAAATACCTCCCGTTATGATAATTAGAATTATTTGCGATTGATTCTTTCAACTGTGGATCTGTCGTTTTACAATAGACTGACAATCAACAACTTTTAAAGTGAATTTGGTGTGGTCACGATTTACGACATGCATTTGGTTTGCTGGGCTTGTGTACATCCATTCAGCCTTTAAGTTGAATTGAAGACGACACCTTTGTCCTGATCATTTAATTAGTATTGGTACATTATAGCAATGATGCGCTACATATCTCTTTATTGATTCAAAATACACGTATAAATAATCACGCATCTAGCTCGTGTCTTATTATTATGATTTCGTTCTTTTCAAGTTTACAACTTACCCACTACGTACTGTTGTTAGCTGACAAATGCTTCATTAATTGCAAGTTCTACAACATTACAAATTATTTGCTTATTGGAATTGGAATACTTTTGCTTAAAACCTATCAATGAACTATATAGTTGATACACATGTGATCCTTAAATAAAAATACCATTTTGTATATTGCAACCTATCACGTAATTGGCGTGTAATGTACATTATTCTTTTCTTATGTTGCCAATTTGCCATTGCAAGAAATTGTAATAAAATAATTTTAATCCATTTATAGAGCAATTTCAACTCATCTAGGGCCAAATATGTTAACAAGGAACGATAGCAGGAGCAGATAGATCTAATAATATGTAGTATTATTATTATAACAATGAAATGTAATGAAATTATGAAATTTGTCTCCTTTCCAAACATATTAACCTTACTGTTTAACAACAATCGGTTAAGTGTCTCAGCTCAAGCACAACTGTTATAACTCTAATCAAATATACGCACGTATAAGTACAACACAACAGCTAAGGATGTGGCCGGCTTGCATTGCGACAAGATATGGCTGCCCCATTGTACGGTAAGGGGAAGTCACAAGACGACACAATAATTTTATTGATGCAGGTGAGTTTGATGGAGAGCATCTCCATAATTATTCAATCCAGATTGGTTTTACACGTACCCATTTCTTCCTGCATTTAATATTTCTGTATTTTATTGGGATCTACTTACAACCGAAGTCGCACCTTGCTAATGTTTCATTAGTACATAGGAAGTTTGACATGATAACAATAAAATCGCATCGTACTCACAACTGATTATTCTTCTTCGTTCAAAGGCCAAATACGAAACCACGTAGGGCGATACTTATATTTCATTAGAGATGCATTCAAGAACGCATTTGACCTTGCCAACATTTTCGTTATATTTTATTGCATTGCTTCCGATTTTTTCATTTATTCACTTCTGGGCAAATACAAATATTAAATATTGACACGTAGTAATTGATATATCAACCCAACGTAATTCGACCATTTTCACACGATATCCGTATTCGTATATTCTTATTCGAATGTACAGATAAAATGTGGGAACAATAGTTATTGTAACATCCATTATCAAATTGTTCAGTACAGAATCAAACTTTGTATTAGAATCAGCCCTGCACTGATTTGTACAAAAAATGATTGTAAGCCTTGATAGAAATGACAGAAGATCAATCCTGATTTTACACAGGATTGCTTAAAAGACAAAGACTTAAGTAGATAAAGAAATCATCATCGTCCACAATTGGATGATGCAAGCAGGGATGTACGCAAATCTTGAGTTGCAAATTATAAGCATAAAAAGTTAACCGATGAATGAGATGATATTGTGCTAGCCATTCGATACGCAATGTGGCCACACCTTGATGTTATATGTTGGTCATTTATTCATTTTCTTGTTTGCATGACTTGTTGAATTGACTGCACTGGACATGAGAAAAGAAACGTGTTTTCTTTAACTGACCCATCTCTATTTTTCACATGTGTTAACTAAACTAAACTATCCTTCACTTTTATTAGTTGACAAATGCTACACACTGGACATGGACCATGAATTACTGAATTACTCGAGGTGGAGATGCAAAAAGCATTTTTTATTCGACCATTCTGCTTAAATTATCTTGGAATCTCAATATAATAGTTAACCATCTCACAGCGGCATGTTGTTTGACCACGTCATTGATGGTCAATTAAAGGAGAAAAATGGAATTACCAATTTTAACAAAAAAAGGTTTTTTATCATTGCTTTATTTTGCACTTGCAAGCGCCATTTTATTTGTGTAGAACCAGGTTTTTATTTCCAATGTACATATTAATTTTTTGTTGGGCATGTATTTAGTTTTATGTGCATTGAGGTTTATATAAGTAAAATGTGTTTTTTTGTGATGGAGGATGTGGTATTGGTTTTATTTTTTGGCCAGCTTCTTCGGTGAGAATAATGTCAGATTTGGTTTTTTATTGGATTTAAATTTAATTTATACAACATATTTGTAACTTGAATTTTTGAGCTAAAGGTTAATCATTTTTATTCAAAGCAGACCATACACAAATAGGAAGTAACCTGAATTACCTATCTATGTATGTATTATATACTATATAATGGCAGTACACAATGGCACAATGTACATTTGAACACAAGAAAGATTATTGTGCGTGTGCTAACTTAGCAGTCACTGCTAAGCATATTAATTTTTCATTTTAATGGCATGCAATGCAAGTGCAAAGTCAGAGTGCGTAAGGCGCGTAATGTTTACTGTCCATATGCCATGTATGTACAGTAGTACATTAAACGAACAACGTCAGTTTGTTCGTTTTCTATGGTCAATGTTCTTGCTTGTCTGTTGACGTTAGAAAAATAGTACATTAATCTGAAGTATCAAGAAAAATAATTACGAAAGATGAAGCTCTTGGATATCACGCTCTAATAACGCAAGTTGCTTTAAATCATTGCACCATTATGATTGTATATGCACAATATTTTTATAAGCCCAATTAATTATATTTGTTGCCAAATCTGCGTATTCGGTATTGTAAAATAACTACCTTGTGATAGGTCATGTCATGACTTTTTGCTTCTGCTCATGCGTTGAGATTAGATGATTTTGAAAAAGAGTCCTTTGTTACTTACGGATTTTAAATTCCAATACTTTAATATCTTTCAAACCCGTATTAACCTTTCTGATTTGACTTGACTGAAGGCAATACAACGTGTACAATCAAAGCAAAATAAAATGATTTTTACAAATACCAGAAACCCTTTAATTCTAAGTTTTCCCAGAATATTGACGTTTTATTGTGCTGTTCTATCAATCAATGCTCACAAATTGTTCATAATGAAGACATTTACACCTAACTTACTTCCACTTATGTCAAGACTAGTTTTATATACAAAGTTTCATAACGGTGGCTCTCAAAGAGTTGAAATCCTCTTCAAACAGTTCCCAGAAATTTTTACTGTTGCAGTATGAACCAAAGTGGTATATTTACACTAAACAAAGGTTTCGGTAAGATAAATTCTGAATGGGACCCAGGACTAGGACCCAGGACTAGGACCCAGGCCATTACGGATATTGCCATTATCTGAAATGTCATTGAAAATTTTAGTTTTCAAGTAGCTTTTCTGGCTTGTTATAAAAAGATGTTCTTATACGTGAAGTGATGATTAATATGCATCATGGAAAGAAGGTAACAGCCTGTGAAATTTTTAACAAGACCTCAAAGGATCGTCTGCTTCAACCTGGAGTACTTGCATACAATGCTACAAAACGGCATACTCAAGCAAGTTTTGTCCCTGCATTCCCGTTGTTTACTTCGTGGTTTATCGTGTGAACATTTTTATGTCGTGCTGGGTATAAATATTTTTGAGGATGAAAAGCAAGTTGAGTTTGAGTATCAAATTATGAACTTCTTATTGGTATGACGTAACAATAAAAGTTACTTTCAACTTGTCGAAGACATTTATGTTTGTCATATTTAAAAGTACATATAACATTTCAATATCAAAATATTTTGTAGATTTATGCCAACAAAAATGATGGGGAGATGGAGATTGAGACGAAGAATGTTTATTGTCACATTGAACTAATCAATAATTTGATTTTATCAATTATTTGACTAATCATGTACAAGACTGGTTGCAAGATGCTCGTACACTACTTTATAACAATTTCATGATTAACCTGTTTTTCTGTACCATTTATAACAACTTACCAAAAAATAAAAGGACTAGGATTGTTAATGTTGTCGTTATATCGCCCTGGCTTTATTTGAACTCCATGTTTTACAGATACCTACAATGATGGTTAGTTCCAAAGTAAAAATCGGTGATGAATGAATGAATGGCGGAAGCATCATCTTACTGAACCTATACAAGCTTTCATCAGCGTATGTTTATATGGATTTAACATTTTCATTCAAGTTCAAAGACCTGGAAACATTTTAAATTTCGGCTTTTTGCTCCAGGTTGGTACATTATGCGTAGGATCATGATCACACACTTAAGGCTGTTTTCGTAAAATTATTGAAGTTGGCTTGGCTTCGATTATCCCATTCGAAATTTTATATTTTTGCTTTCTTTACTCATAGTTCATCAGACCGAACTAAATGACTTGAAATGAGACTTGAATCTTTTCTGCTTCCCTATACAGTTCATGATACACGTTTCAGTGGAAATGAAATACAACAAATAACACTGACTGTAAAACCCATGTGTACTGAGATCTTGGTGACTTTAAAGTAGGTATAAAAGCATTGCACAATGTCCGTTCTCTATACGTTGGTGTTCTTACTGTTCCCCAAAGATCACCATTTTGCACTGAAGAATATTTAGTCAGTTTGTTTTGCCCGGTAAAACCATCCTCTATAGGTTCCCTTCCTTTCTACCTCAAATGTTTGAACAAACGGATGGATGAACTACTACTATTGTCCCTTCAGGTCAAAACATTACACCATACTTCACCTTTAGAAATCAAAGCCAAAGTTGATGCCGACCAAGGTGCATACACAAAAGAAACACCAAAATGAAAAATCTAGTTGTTGACTATGAGACTGACTGACTGACTGAACCATTCAAGATAACGATAAGAGATAATCTGCATTCACCACCAAAAGTTCTAGTTTTATAATGATCTCTCTCTCTAGGATCTATCGCAATTTCCAAAGCTAATCGTACTAAAGTATTTTTGCTCGAATGCAGTTGAATAGAGACAAACAGGCAGCTACACAAACGAAGCATTTTACATTAACATGAAACCCATGATGATGTAAAATAGAAGGTCTACCCAACGAAACGTACGCAGATTAATAATGAAGCGAAAGTCCTGATGTCCAGGTGCAGGATGCGCTCAGTTGATTTGCCAGAATAAAAACGTGTCCTGTTTTCTTCTGAAATAATATACGTCAGTCAGTCATCATTCTTTCGGTTGTGTCTGTGTTGTTCCTTGTCTATTAGAATGACGGAATTTTTGGGAGTACGTCAATGTATTTACCAGTTAACTTTCAACTTTAAGGGCGAATTATTTCATTTTGAGTTCTTGCTTCGTAATATTGACAATTACGTGATGATATTATGCATGTATATCCATTTAATGATTGTCACCCAAAAATGTGTACATAGTAAATTGTTACATAAAAGGACGTTACATCGATTATTCCTTAGATAAAGCGATAAGATACTAGTGAATACTTACCTATATTAATACGTATAGTTTCATTAATTTCATAAAATTAATGTAAAATAAAATTCTTATAAAAATGGTTAATGTAATGATTTTTTGTGTTTTGCATTTATATTATAGAGGGATCAAACAAATTGAGTTGAGAGACAGTAAATATAAAGTAAAGAAAGACGCAAAATATGATTTATATTGTTTGTTGTATGCTAATCTGTTTTGAGCCACAGAACAAATAGTAAGAAGTTGGTCAATCAAAAGTTCAGCATACAGTCAAGCTATTATCATATTGCTTGCCCGAAAGCCATGCAGCAGGGACAAACAATATAATATTTTATTCTTCCCCTTTCTTTCGAACGGGCTGATCATGGGATCATGTTCAAAGGATATTTTATGGAGTGCTGAAAGCTCAAACCCAAAACATTTTGTTCTGGGTGAAATATGGGAGAAAAGGTACACAACCAAACAATGCACTGGGTCGAACCCTCGTTTACTATAATATCTTTGTGCAATTGTATAAACCTCGAGCTAAATTTCTACGACAAAATTCGGTTTTAGTTTTTTTGGAGTCAGAAGCAGTAGTTTTGTTGTTTTCAAGTTTCAAGTCTGTATTTCAACAATATCAAAAAATATAAAATGCCAAATTAGAGTTTTATGAAAATGTTGCTATAAAAATAATTGCAGAGACGTTTGTAAATGCCATTTAAAAGTTTTAATTTTGTCGTTGTAAACTTAAAGATTGAGAGACTTATTACTATTTATTAGAAAGCAGACACCCCTTAAAAGCTGGAGGGTTTGGCACACATATAATAAGACATGCAAGATTCAATTCAGCAGTCTTTTATTCGATTCCCACTTTTGCTGCTCTTTGCATTTTTGTCATGAGTTAAAGAGTAACTCATGACTATAACATCTTTTTGAACATAGCGACTTGCCTCTAAATAAATAATGCCCAGTCAACTAACCAGTCAGACTCTCAAGCCGAAGCAAGCCACGAAGTGAGTCCCTTGTCATCAAGCCGATAGAAATAATGTCCCTGGTTTCATTGTATCTTTTTCCGACAACTCTAACGACTTCATTCCCGTCACTCTGCTACCAGTAGCTGCATCTAAACAGCACCGTCCTTTTCTCATCAAAAGTAATCATCACTTCTCCAGTGTATTATATACCTCTCATATTTTACTCAAGTGTAACCAAATACACTTGAAAACGTTTTTATCTGAAACCCATGAAAAACGCAATGTAGCGACATATTATGAGAATTCAAGGGATCCCGATGATGAGGAGAAGAGCTGCTAATAGGTTGGGTGCTTTTCACTCAAAAGCATATTTTTATTGATGGCATATATTCTGCATACTATTCGTTTTTTGTTCCCTTCAAAAATTTCAATGGGGAATTGCTGATCAGAATGATGATGATGAGTACTCATGTTCACGTCTTTTGTTTGAGTCTGAACTTGGATAAAAACCATCCATGAAGGATTTTTTAACTTTACCTTTAAGCTTGATTCTTTGCCCAAGTTGTTGTTGAGGTTTTTGACGATACATCATGACAAAATACACTAAGCATTACAATATTAGCATGGGATGAGCGCATTGAAATGGTAAGCATGAAATAATAATGAAATTGATGTTTTGTTGTGGTGATGATGCGTTTTTTGTTTGGTAGGCCTTTACGCTTCCTTATCCATTGCCAGAGGCATTTTCTAAAATGTTTTAAATTTGAAAGGAGAGCCCGTTTGTAAAGAATGATTTTAATAACTTTTTAAATTCGACAATAATGTAGTATTAGTAGTTGCCTGATGGCATTTTTCATTGTTATATCAGCATATTGAAGAGGTTATAATGCAGTTGCAGAGCTCACCATTTACATGCCAAGTACTTTTCAGCTTGTGTAAAAAGGGATTTTAAACGGGGTATTGTGATACATTAATGCTGCAAGTTAAACCTTGAGTAATATTGTTGTGTCGCTGTATATAATGAAACAAAGAACCGTGTATATTTTTATGTATTTTATTAAAGTAAGCTGCATATCATATTTATCATTTGCCTGATATGTGAGTTCTTTTACATCTCAGTAAACACACATCATCGAACATTTTCCCATGAATACATAAATTGAGATGAGAACAGGTTGCAGAGTTTAGGAATATCCATGCTTAGGGAGACTGGTGGTGGGCCTTATGGTGGTGTTGTAATTGATTTGATGTCGATGAGTCGGTGGAGGAATGTGGTAGATGGAAGTAGATGAATGAGAATAGGGGATGGTCATATGACGGAAACAGTGCAGATTGTTACTGATACAGGAAGGGTGGGTGGATGTAGGTTGTTGTGAGATATATGGGAAATTGCATTAGATGAGCCACACTGAAGTTTGATTGCTCTGGTAACACTGGTAAGTCTACTACTGCGGTGTACCATATGTCGTACAAATACAGGACTTGGAGGTTTCTGAAAAATGAAATTCCCATGCAGAATGAATTTGTAAGCATCATCACATAGTCCAATCATTGATTGCAAATGTCATCACTAACAACTAACCTTAGTGTAAAACTCCATGATACATCCTCAGAGCTGTTGTGGGAACGATTATAGTGTGGCAATTAAACTATGGTATGATATTTGCGATTAGTTTACTAAAAATCCTTCCTTGAAAGCATCTGGAGTGATTGAACTGTCAAAAATATTATGGCCAATACAGCTCGTGAGAACTTTTTGGTTTCATCAGAACATTAACGCATGTTTCGATTGAAATTTCATGTTAATCTTTCTACCAGTCTGGATTTGATGAGAGTGGAAAGTGAGCAAAAAGATTTTGTAGGGTTTAGTTGCATATTGTCAAACGCGTGTTGAAAAATGACAAATCACGAAATACTTAATTGTACCTTGTTTTCGATGCGAAATACTTGCAAATTCTTATTTCCTCATTTAATCAGCACTACGACTACAATTTTTATCAATGTTGAATCGTCCAGCGAAAAAAACGAAAGGCAAAAGTAAACCAAAAATTAATGCTCAAATACAAAAATGAACATTCTTGATATTCAAGTTCAATAATTGAGCCCAACCAAGTCTCTGAACCGAAATCAGACTCACCGTAGTTTCAGTTTTGTTAAAATGCACTAATATAGTTCCAGCCATCAACGAAAAAAACACGATATTTGCTTAATATATTATCCTTAAGTATACTCAAAGTGGAGGTACAAAAGCTTGTTTTGTATTCTTTCATGGGTCACATTGTCAAGATTGGTATGCGCATCATGCGTCCTTTTTCTATAGCAAATAGAGTCGCCCATCGCTTATTATTACACCTTTCTCCAATTACAACACTCCTCATCTCTCGTTTGGATGTTCCTTTCTATTCCTTCAGTGAACAGAGAAGTAGTCACATAATGATGTAAATGTCGAGATGAGGATATTATTGTAATAAAGCTAAGCGATACCAGAAAATCTCCTCCCAGTCAATATGTCGCTCTTGTACGCTCGTATTGTTGTGACTGTTGTTTATTGTAAACGCGAAAAAAATCAAATACCCGGAGGAGTGACTGCCTTAGATTTTAGATGAAAAGAGCTTCAAAAAGGTATGGTACAAAATGGTTTAGTAATGCAGTAGTAGATATTTCTTGCTGGATGACCCAGAAATAGCAAACAAAGCAATCTGTCAGAAAAGCAAGAAGGCATATACCCAAGTAATAACATAAAATACAAGAAGACCACGGTATGACTGAATTCAATGGATTCTATCCAACAAAACCGACGTGGTAACTTAATCTCCCTATTCATTTCAATAAAGTAGTAGCCTTTACAATAAAAATTTTAGAAACTCAGAGAAGAAATTGACAATCCGTTTAGCTAGAGGCGAGGCCCAAAACGTTACCAAAAAATGTAAGTTCTTGTTGTAACTCCCTTCGATTAATTTGATAGCTTTATCCAGACGCAAAAATACTGTATGAAATTTTATTAACGAAGCAATAATTTTTTGCAGCTTGCTTAAATAATGCATTTGATTGAATCAAGGAGGAGGAAGGATCGTTAAAATGAATGACATTTACAAGTAATTCTTAAAAGGGGTTACAAAATGTGCTTAAATTTAAGGTGCTTCGAAAACCTGACAGATAACTCTAATGAGCTCCTTTTATTTTACCAAACTTCTTTGTCTGCTTGTCCACAACTAACTGTGCACCTATTGTTGTTTCTGTCACCTTTTCCTCCACCTTGTTGACACTTTTGATTTAGATAACAATGGTATTATTGGCATTTGGCTTTAAAAGCCAAGATATAAACTTTGAAATTCTGCCAGCTAGTTTAATACAATCATTTCATGACAGAGGCACAAGCATGAAACTCACCAAGTCAGTCATGGTATTTAGTGAAAAAAGGAAATTGAAATCATGAATGGCTTAGGTATGGTTTCCTTATTTGAGAACAATTAAAACCTAAAAATGTATTTTGCGGTCAATGAACAAGTAGCGGAACATTAAGTATGTTTGAACAAATAAAGTCATGATGGCGACAGGTGACAGTCGACAGGGGTGTAAGTAAAAGTAAACATGATTACAAATATTCACCTGTACATTTTAATGGGCTCAGTAGGCTCTCGACTTATTCTACTATGTAGTCATTATGCGTATCTTCCTATTTGAGAAGAGCATTTTTGCGTTGTTTCGAGGCGGAGATAACAAATTCTGACTTTTGACTCGGTGCGTTGTTCACAAGGTTTCTCAAGTCCTTTGAGTCCCTCCCTAGCACCTCGTTAGTAAGCACAGGCACCATTCATTCCTTAGCGGATTACGTTTTCATTCAGTGATTTTTTTCTATTGATTTTATATAAAGTACATACTACATGAATAACAGACAATGCCCGGTCGGTAGAGACACGCCATATATTCAGAATCAGTTACTGATTCATATCATATCCTGAATCAGTTTTAAATAAAAAATAAGGGTTTAGTTAAATTGTTAAACAGAGACTTGGTATATTTATGATATATTTCCATTTAAAACTTAAAGTTAAAAGTTCTCAACTGTCAAACGAAGCACGTGATCCTTATTTGACAAGTTCATACCAAAAGGGGAAACGTGAGATCATGCAAGTATTATTGTATTAAATTTTCACACCAGTCCCACTTGAAAAAAATACAAGTATGTCGTGTGTGGGTGCTCGTGTTTGTAACAAAGGAAATACATGCATATATAGTGGTCATAGTCCAGGCAATATCTCATATGACAATCTCATGCTAAGTACAAATCTCAAAATGAAATTCATGGTTTTTGGCTTCAAAAATGGTTTTTCAAACTATGTGTTCGAATTTAAATCGATGGGAAAGCAGTTAGTGAAAACAAAATTCATTTCCTTCTTTTTGTCACAATTTCACATGTTAAAATTCAGTGATTGAACCCAAGTGACAATAATTTGATAATTAAGAAAACGGTCATATAAACTTGTAAATGCTGAAATAATTGTTTCCACTCCCCAGCTTCTTTTATGTGCATTTCTCAATCACATAAATCTACAGAATTTGAAACTTGGTACAACGATTTATGAATTTATAATGTATAATGCATTTTGATTGCCCTTGAATTATCATGCGTGATGCGTGTCTCTGATTTTTAAACACTGGATGCGACGGAATAATTCACCACAATTCCGCACAACCCTTTCATTTTTTGGCGTACAATACAAATTCACTAAATATATGATTCAAAACTTTGTCCACTGTATTTTTGGTTGATCAAAACTTGTGAATTGAAAATAAATCACAGTCGAATGCATATTTAATTGCGTGAAAGCACCCGTCGAACCGTCTGTCACAGCATCTACTTGATCTAAATGATCATCCTCATCAAGAATGAGGAGAAGAAGCAGGTTGAATTACTGTAATAAAGTGTGTTCACACAAAATTACACGGTTCAATGGAAACCCCCTTAGAATAAATACAATAAAAGTGTGTACTATGCACTCACCCACAACAAAGGATACTTTTTCTAACCCGTTTGCACATGCCGAAACCCACGAACCATAAATCAAAATGACAATAATTTTATTAAATTGTATGTGCTATGAAAAAACTTGAATAATTCCTTTTTTAAAGTTTACATTTTTCCCTTTTAAATTAATTTTCGGTTTAACAAAGGAACGGATGTACGCATTTGTGTCCAATATTTTTCCACCGCGTTTAGTTGTTGATGGCTGGTGGTGTCGAAATCCAAGAACAAAAGTGAGAACAAACAAAGATAAAAAATGTGGCTAGCATCAGACATAAGGTTGCATAATAATATTGTAGAATTTAATTTTCAACCGGGTTGATTATTGGCACTGGTAAAATCAGAATAAATACAGAGAGATTGGTGAGAGAGAAATAGGTTTTGGTGGGTACTTGAATCTTGAATATATGCTTTATAAAAATTTATTTTGGGATGATTGTGATCCTTGTTTATTTAAAAGTGGCAAGTACATGCATGCCGTGCAGTCTACCAGGATAAAAGTAATCGGGTGGCGGTGGCAGAGGAAGTGGTTGCATATTATGTAGGGGTGTTGTGATAAGGGTGAATTTTGCCCCACTTCTTTACTCTTCAAGTGTGAATTACATGTGCCCGCTAAAAAGCAGCATTGTGTACAGGAGTAAAACTTTTTGCCACTTGAATATTGTGGCAGTTTTTCCCAAATTAATAATAGGGCATGAGAGAAATACTGGAAACGTTTACAAATTGGGAAGATGTCAAGACAGAAATGCTCGGATCAGTTAGAAAGTGGAATCGCTCCTCAAGTTTTTATTTTGATTCGAGTTCTGGAAAGTCACTTAAAATTTCGTATTTCTGACTTGTCCATCTTCACTCCTCACACCTCAAGCTGATATAAATGTTGCTTATTTCCAGCCATTAATGGTTTACGTAGTAAATGTTTTATCAATAAAAAATAACTTTCATTAGGCCTAAAATATTGGTAAGATGAGACGTGTGAGATACTTCTAGTAACTTTTTCACAAGACGTAATGTCTCTTATCTACTTCGCACCCTTTTGATTCTATCAATCAGAAGCTACAACTAATAGTTTAGTAGTCATCTCTTTTCTTTAGCTGTTAGTTTAACACTATACTAAACTTGCTAGTTATTCTCGACAGAGGTAAGACGTAATTCTACTCCTCATCTTGAAGAAATATGAATGAATAGATTTCTCACGGCATGAATAAAAAACTACAATGCAACTTTTTCTCCTTAGCTTCTTCATCTTAGAAGGTACTATAAAAAGAGAACACATCTTTGTAACCCATCAAAAGAAAAAAATGCAATATTGGTTGGAGTACACAGGAAGGCGAAAGGTGGATTCCTTCATTTTGACAATCTCGACCTGAAAATATGGCAGTCAAAAGACCACAAAAAACTCTAGTTGACCTTCCAAATCATGTAATATAATCATTCCGAAACGGCAACTACTAGTAAATACAAAGCAACAGCATTTTCTATACTCAGTCTTCTCAACTCTTACGTGGGTTTTATTTTCATTCAAAAGAATAAATTACTACGAAAAGTATTCCTTGTAAAAAGAAAAAAACAAGTTGTATTTTGCTCCAGTTTATTGTTATCGTACCTTTAATATTATCATTTCGCCCTCTTTTTCCTTTTCACCTTTCTTTCATCCGACTCTAACTTGACGTATATCCTTACGTCAGAGAGTGAAGGAAGTTGCTCAGGAAAAGCTTCCAACCTCCCTCAGGAATAGGAATATTCGAAGATTGACGAAATGGCAAATCAAAAGAAGAGTGTAAACTGAAACTTTATATTTTGTAGAAATTGGTGTACACCCATTCACTTGTTTCATGACAAGGGAGAGAAGAAACCGAACCATTCAACTCCGGTCCAGTACATTGTAAATGCACTTATGGGATAAAAGACAAGCGCTATTAAAGTTTTCTTTGTGGGTGTGAGTGATGTAATATTAATGTAAGGTCCCAGAAAACAAGGATAGCACGATGGAAAGTATCTAACAAGCTATCATTATTTTAGCTATTATCCTTTATCCTTATCGAAATAAATTATTGTAGAATTACTCTGTAAACTTGTCATAAATTTCTTACATATCGGGTATCGGGCTTCTTGTTATTATGATTTCGGCATGTTCATTTTTATTAGCAGCAAAGAATGCGTAACAGGAAGTCGTTTCAGATTACAAATCAAGATTCCATATTGAAAGTTCCAATAAGACTAGTTTAAAACGAACTATACAAGCAATGATGCAATACGAGAATGTTACGAATAGGATACCTGTGTTTGTGTGCACTTGATTTTCACAGTCGATAAAAAGAAAATATTCGCGTTGAATTTCCCACTTGATCATTAAAGTTGTTCAATTGGGCACTCCATTTAATACTTTGGAACAAACAAAATATCAAAAAATACAATAGTTTACCCTTTCTTTTAAGAAAAATTGTGTGATGCAATGGCAAGCAAAGGTAAGGTATGTTTTATTATTAGTATTTCATTCCAAAACATGAAAAATTCATAACAGTCTTTAAATTTTGAAATAAAATAGATGAAATAGCGATAAAAGTGAAAGGAAATAACGGTCCCATTCGAAATATTTTTTTATTAAAAAAATGAACACTGTCCTTGGTCCTATCCGGTCATCAAATGTCAAAGCGTACAGAGTTTGAACATAAACACACGCGACTTCAATGCCCATATTGAAAACACGTTCTAGCTATGCAATTTGTCCTTGAGATTCCTGCGTTGAACAAGAATGTTGTTTGGACTAAATCATGAAAATGAATCATGAACTCTGTCCAGTAATACTGTACTTTACAAAATGTAAAATGTTTTGTCATTTGAAAAAGGCTTGCCGCGATACTATTTAATAAATTCAAAGTGGTAACACTTCTTAAAAGCAACTCATAATACCCAAGTTTCACTTTATGGATTATTTGCATGTTTGGTCAGACGTTCTTTTGACAAAAAAGTCGGTACGACGTAGTCGCTGTCTTTTGACTAGAAAAATATGTGACAATGCAACAATACTAATAAATCCTCATAAGTATCAACAATGATGCTTGTTTAAAAGCAGATGAATTCCATGCATGATGTATACGGAATATGAGCAAAGGAGCAGAAAAAATATAAACTCTGAATTTGTAACAATAACATTATGATCTTCACATGCCACATCACAAACCCTGGCAAAATGGATGGAGAGAGCTGGAAAAGGTGCCTTACCTTGCCTTTCTGACATGCCGAGATGGAAAGATAAATAAGATATACAATGGATACAAGAGTTCATTTTCCTCTTCTTTAAAATATTAACTGCAATACACGCACAGATTCTGGCTGCGGACGAAAGAAGATGTTCATCTGCCCCTCTCCAGCTATTCAAATCTTCTAATGAGAAATCTGATAAAATGGAGATTTTCCCGACTATACTTATGACTGATTACTATAATCAAAGCTGCATCTAACCATAAGCTGAAAACTGACCACTACTAATAAGTACGTTTTGCTTGGTAAACAGCTTGCCAAGTTGCTTTTACTGCCTATAATATTAATATTGATTTGCGATACCTACCTTTTCAGTTAGACGCTTTTGGCTTTGAAGAAAATAAGGGTTTCATTCATCGCACCGATTGATGCGAATAGGTCAGCCAGAAAGTGAAAAAGTAAAAAGGCTTATCTGGTGTACTTCTTGAGTTTGGTCAGGAGGAAGCACTTATTTGTAAAACCTGCAGACAGACACACGGTGAGCTAATGGCGACAAAGATGCTTATTATAAGTGATACAAATGTGTAGAATCTAAAATCCCTTAGCTTGCATATAATTTCTTTTCTTGATCAGTAAGATATACTTGTATATATGCAATAATAATTTTTTGACAGTATTTTTTTTTTCAAGTAAAGTGTGTATTGTTCAGGAATTGTATTTATATCTTTGTGTAAATGAGAGCGTAACAATGTCTAATAGGTCACTTTCTGACAAACTGAATTACTGAATGATGTAGCCAATATATGCGGTAAATCGAATCACAAGCATATTAACATTGTTATGTAGTTTTGAAGTATCGATTTTTCAAGGACTTTAAACATTTTGAGCAAAATCTTAAAAGATACATGCAACGCACACTATCCCCCGACAATAATAATATCCGTCGTGTTTAAATTGTAATGCTTGCGATAAAATCACACTTGATCATTATTGTTGGATAACCGAACCAAACATTCAATTTAGTGTAGTGAAACTGCATAAAACAATTAAGTTTTGGATGAAGCGAATATTATATCTTTGCAGTAAATGATTATTAATAACATCTTCTGTGCTGAACAAATGACAGAATTTATGAGAGGTAGAGAAGAATTAGTGTATTCATATTACATCAAGGTAAAAATGAAAAGAGTTGTATACCCCTGTCTGTAGAACAGAGAAATTCTGCTTAATGCGGTTGTGTGCGTGCAACCATGAAGTATTAACAAAAATAACAAAAGAAAGGAGTTATTTGGTCTAAAGAGCCTTTTACTTGTTTGTCAGAAAGGATTAGTATAAAATAATTTCATACATCATTAATTGTTGGTCATACAACGTGCAATTTTTCATTTACCTACCTTTTACAATAACATGACGTTTACGTTATTACCTGTTTGCTTTTGCTTGATAATCAAGCCTTGATTACCAATATACTGAGCTGTACCTTCTTCTCCCGAGCTCGTCTCATGTTGAACGAAAAGAGAAATAAGATCTTCTACTTTAAGTCTGAAACCTTGTCTTGTGTAATTAGAGTGGTTTTTAGACAATAGAAAAACCGAAAACTGAAATACGGCCAATGACGAAATAAATATAAGGGTACTCTGGAAATGGGGCGAATTGAATTAGTAGTTTTTCGCTTCTGTTCTTGCTAAAAAAAGCTTCATGTCAATCATTCAAGTAACTCACCAGAAGTCCAAATGTTCAAACTAGAAATTCAATGCTGAAATGCAAATGCATGTCACTCACTCCAGCTTTGCAATGATAACATTTTTATTCGGAATAGCTAAATCCCGATTTACTTTCTGATTTTTCCTAGTGTAATCCCATAGTCTAACCTTTCAAAGGTGCTGGCATATGAACGTTAAAAAGTTTTCAACAATATCGTCAATAATAATGCTCATCCCCAGAGTAAAACCTTCTTTGTTCTCTCTTCACCAATCTTTCTCCTGTGCCGATTACATTACAACAATCAAAGCTTTTACAAAACGATAAAAAGTCGCCCTTTCAGCCCAACGTACTGATTCCACATTTATTTTTTCATTTTCGTTACTTCATCATCTTCTCATCCCTACACAAAGTTTATCAACATAATACACTTTGCTTGTTGGCTTCTCTTCCATTTTCCATTCATTCAGTTTTTATTTTCATTCAGTCATTCACAAAAGTGAAAGAGAAACAAAACAGGGATTTAGGAGGCAGGGACTTGACAAATGGGGTATATACAGGATAGGGTTTTGATACTCGGAGGACTTGATTCCTCCAGCTGTCCAACCAATCCCTTCATGGCTTCTGAAAAAGGCTAAACCTCAACTGAAATCGTTCAGGGCAAAAATTTACACGTGAACCTGAATGTATGACTAGACTGCGACTGCTAACTTTTTGAAAGCTAGACCAGACGGCAATTTTGTTCCCCACTATGCATTCTGCATGCACAGCATAAAAGTGAGCATTTTTGCCCTGTTGTCGTGTCATGCAATTGATAATGGGGTGTAATCTAATCCATCAACAGCAGCAGGGACAGGGAGAGCAAAAAAGGCTCTTCTCCGGGTACGTTCTATAGAGATGTCATGTCACGTCGTACAAAACTGTGCACACCGAACTGGGTGCATCCCTTTTGTTGTGGTGGTTTTTGGTAGAACCGAGTCAGGGTTCATCTTATTAAGATTCACGGGTTCACATTTGTGGACATTTACTATTACTCTATCGTATATATCTATATCGTTCTAAGATTTAGATGTGCGATAATTTCCTACAACAGTCATTGTAAGTACATTAACTACGCAACGTGGATATATCTAGAATATTTCTATTCCGTATTCGGATATCGCCGGTTGCTGCAACCCTTCCAAAGATTCCCATTGGTTTATAACTCAATTCGATTACTGGAAGGAATTTTTATAAGGTATAACGTAGTACTTTTTGCACCATTCACCATTTACAAAAAGGGTTACGACAATAACGATTACCTACATACAACGAACAATTAAAGGTAACCAAGGTTATCCAACGCCAATTAAGGTTACCCAACACCAATTAAGGTTACCCAACACCAATTAAGGTTACCCAACACCAATTAAGGTTACCCAACACCAATTAAGGTTACCCAATCGCAATTAAGGTTACCCAATCGCAATTAAGGTTACCCAATCGCAATTAAGGTTACCCAACACCAATTAAGGTTACCCAATCGCAATTAAGGTTACCCAACACCAATTAAGGTTACCCAACACCAATTAAGGTTACCCAACACCAATTAAGGTTACCCAACACCAATTAAGGTTACCCAACACCAATTAAGGTTACCCAACACCAATTAAGGTTACCCAACACCAATTAAGGTTACCCAACACCAAATAAGGTTACCCAACACCAATTAAGGTTACCCAACACCAATTAAGGTTACCCAACACCAATTAAGGTTACCCAACACCAATTAAGGTTACCCAACACCAATTAAGGTTACCCAACACCAATTAAGGTTACCCAATACCAAATAAGGTTACCCAACACCAATTAAGGTTACCCAATACCAAATAAGGTTACCCAACACCAATTAAGGTTACCCAATACCAAATAAGGTTACCCAACACCAATTAAGGTTACCCAATACCAAATAAGGTTACCCAACACCAATTAAGGTTACCCAATACCAAATAAGGTTACCCAACACCAATTAAGGTTACCCAACACTAATTAAGGTTACCCAATACCAAATAAGGTTACCCAATACCAAATAGGGTTGCCCATACACAACTAACTGTAACCAAGATTAACTGCAATAATTGCAGTGCAATCAAGATTGCAAAAAATTAACAAATGTTAGGATGGTGTTTTGATGGTGCCAGCCAGGAACGGTATACGTGAACCTTAAATCACCTTACAGGGTTTATTTACTGCAATTACAAACAGTAGCACAAAAAGCAATATGCTTATTGCTCATCGGAGCATTTAAAATACACCACGGAATGAGGGATGGTGATGATGATTAATATATATTGCAGTAGTGAAAATTGTATAAAAACATTTACAAGTACGATATGGCACCCTTGATCTAATACAGTCCGTGTTGGCTCCAGGTTAAGCCCCCTAATGACGTATTCAATGTTTTTCGGTCCCATGATCAACAACACAGTTGACGGTACTTCCCTGTTAATATTAAGTCCATTTACTCTAGCTAACAATATTACTGCTACCGAACCGGATAAGCAAAGTGCATACAATGTAGGGGTCTATGGATGGATAGATCTATTCACCTTTTTGATAAGTGCAGTCGGTCAGTGCAATAATATATTTTTTGAACATGATCATCATTTGGACGTGCGATGAAAATTTTTACAATCCAATCTAGCAGTACCTTCCCACATAATATTCAGTACTCAGTGCATGTATGCATTCCGTTTATCCTGACTCAGGAAAGTGATTAGCATCAACATGGGTAAATCAAAGGACCGACAAGGCAGAACGGACGGACCCTTGAGAGAATAACGAGAGTAAGTACATTAATACTTTGATGAAGTTGCAGTAGTGACGAATGCAACATCCCCGGCAAATGGCAACTATTTTGTCAAAAATCAAATGCAGGATTAGGGATTCATTTAGTCCCTCATTGACTCTGACCCTGCGTGGGTGACAAGTTCTTTCTGCCTATCATTAGTTTGTGTGAAAATAAATCATTACTCTGAATAAACTTTTATAACGTAAAGTCTTACTCAAGCAAAGATTTACAAATTTATCACAGTAAAACATTGGGTGACTTTTTTTTAACATACTACCGGACAAGTGAAAATTTGAAATAAGAAATTATTTCTTAGAAATAAGCTATTATGCCGTAAGTGATTCATTTATAAATAACGTGTTACATTGTCGTGGAACAAGTATGGAAACATTTTCAACGAACACAAAAAAGTGCACATGTGTAAGTCTGGAATAGTTAAAAATCTTCTAGAAAAGCGAGTTGAAAAAGCATTACTCCGTCGAGAAAAGTATAAAACAAAAATAAGAACAAAGGCGATACTTGGAAATGATAATGGATCTTCGCCTCGGTGTGGAGATTGGAAAGATGAATCAACCACAGAGTTCAAGTAAGTATTAAATTTAAATTTATTTTGCGATTTCTGAATTTTCATACTTTCAGCAAAAATCTTTTTTAAGTTGTCAGAAAAGAAATTTCCGCTGTGTAAGGAAACACTTCATAATACTATGTTCATACTAATATTTGCGTACACAAAAAAGCTTTGTACATCACCGTTTCCGTTTTCATGTAGAACCAAAAAATCATTTCCATTCCAGTTCCAGTAGTAAACACCTGGCTCATTAAAACATGTAAAGCCAGAGTAGAAAAAGTC
This sequence comes from Entomobrya proxima, assembly GCA_029691765.1. Classification (NCBI taxonomy): domain Eukaryota; kingdom Metazoa; phylum Arthropoda; class Collembola; order Entomobryomorpha; family Entomobryidae; genus Entomobrya; species Entomobrya proxima. The sequence goes on from CM056169.1 coordinate 14,938,296, forward strand.
CCGAAAAATCACTTATAAATTATTGATTTATCCAGTTAACTTCCTGTTGTTATCCGGTTTTACCCTAGTGAGTAGTAATAACGGTAAAATACCTGAATCACACATGAATTAAAAATGAATCCAAGTTGGCATGCTAGCTCATCATCATCAAACAAACAAACAAAGACCTCGCGTCATGTGCCAGGTGAAATGTCCACTTCAGTTCACGATGTTTAGTATGTATACATCGCGGTCATTAAGTTGGAAATTATAGAAAATCATACTTTACTTTTTATCAGTAAATTGGCATAGGACATAGAATTGCGTTATTGCTTGCTTTGAATAAGGCCTGGGATATGATGATACTCCCTTAATATTACGTCTGATATAAACTGATAGGGGAAATTTGAGCATGATCTAGTGTCAGAGTTACTGATTGGCATGTCCGATAGCCGAAAAAGTCCACATGTAAAACAAGTAGGGTCACATTATGCGTTACGCCGTCTGCCGATATGAAAGTGATGATTCGTATCAAGCGGAGGTGGACATAAAAAAGATGATCACGACATGATATGATGAGGAACGTAGATGAGAGCCAATTTTTATGCTTTTAAATCCCTGGGAAAACTCTTGGAATGATGAGCTTGCTGATGAGTCTACTTATTTATGTTTGGTTTTTGTAATAATTTTACCTGCGTGACATGATACTATGATACCCGGGTATCATCCCCATCATTGCCTTTTTCGTTAATGATAACTTACCTTTCAAATGGTTCAGTGTATTGTTGTAAGCAGGATGCTCATCTTGCTGGAGAGCAAGAGTCGCTTTTGAATATATTATGATGATAGGTATTCATTACATTTCCCAGTTTGCCCTTGTCCAGGAAGAAGGGGGGAACACAATCATTTATTTAGTAATAATAGAAAAGGTGGTACACCTGAGAATTTCGAGAAGTTTAGTGGTGTGCAATATTGGAACATGAAATCGTGAAATGAAGTGAGCACAAAATATAGGGGACAATTTGATGAAGGAATTCGTGCAAAAGGATCGTATAATTTACGAATGAATAGATGGGGATGGGGCAAAACCGGAAGTGGCGCATTATGTTCTCCCTAGACCAGGTAGTAATAGGGAACGCAGGAAAACTATACCATGCTTTTATGACTTTCTCAATGGCAAGAAGAATGGTAAATTCGGTGTTGCTTTAAGTAGCCTAATTTTGTATAAAGTTTATAAAGTGTAATGAAATAGGGTAATCATACAATTATTTCATGCAAAAAATAACAGAATCCCTGATTTCGTTGCATCATGTAAATTTGTCACGAGCTTAACCTCTCCATAACGCGTGTGTAGCTAAATCTGTAAAGGAAGTGTCCCTTTGTTTAACTACCCGCATCCTTGACGCTATGCAAAACGTCATTCCAAATCCAAACATCAAGCGGGCACAAGCATGCTTCTAACATTTCAATCAGAACAAACGACAAAAGTAGAGATAAAATCAACCGTAAAAGTCTTCGAAATATATAATTTATGGCATTATTCAATTTATTCTTTACTTTTAACTAGCTTATGGACAATAATATTTCTTAAGAATATTGAATATAACTTTATATACTTTTATTTTTTAAACAATGACTGTATTGCTAAACTATTGTTATGAATTTTCAGGTCGAATTTTATACGACATTCCATGCAAGGTTTGCCAGGATCATTCCTCTGGAAAACATTATGGAATTTTTGCATGCGATGGATGTGCGGGCTTCTTCAAAGTAAGACAATACATGACTTTTTTGATTTCCATAACCTTTTAACACTACCGATAGACAGATAAGATTGCTTGGTCAAAGACCTAATTCAGTTTATCTGACAAATTTTTGTCTCTCCTTTCCACTGTCGGCATTTCATACAAATCGAAGGAAATGCATGAAAACTAACCTTTTTTATCACATCTTCACATCTCTCAAGGTATCTTGTTTTTGGTTCTTTTATATGGTTTAGAAACTTGAAAGATACTGGTAGTAGCAGAGAAGAGATTCGTAGGCGCATTACGTATATCAAAAACATTTTTGCATTTTACCAATTCATTTTTATAAAGTAAATGCAGCATAAACACAATAACAACTCAGAAAAAGATACCGACTAAAAGGACTGAAAAGTCAGACTAAATGAGTTCAGGTGGAAAATGAAAAACAAAAGTTGATGGAAATCTATGCTGACTTTACCTACACCAGAGAGAAAAACGACCTTCGATAAAAAAAATTACTTAGTTCCTTTATTAATCCTCTTACACGACTCATTTTGTATGCCTAGGTAGGTATGTTTGATTTGATTTTAACTTTGTTTAACAGCATTCTTATTATTTTATATTTTCAGAGGTCAATACGAAGAAATCGACAGTACGTTTGCCGAGCCAAAACAGTGGGTACTTGTCCAGTTGACAAAACACACAGAAATCAGTGCAGAGCATGTAGGCTCAAAAAATGCATTTCTGTTGGAATGAACAAAGATGGTGAGTGCACTAGAACAAAAGTAGCGCGCATAATGCAATAAAATTTTGTGTTGGCACTTTGATATAAAAATTTGTTTTAATTTTAAATAGCCGTTCAGCACGAGCGCGGCCCTAGAAACTCGACGCTCCGCCGTCAAATGTCTCTTTATTTCAAAGAGGGTCATCTTCCACCACTTGCTCAACCCACTCACACATCTCCATCCTCCTCAGGCAATAACGGTAACAATGTTTCTCTGGAGCCACCCAGCAGCTCAAGCCCCATTTCCTCCTCTTCATCTTCCTTTAATAACCTCACCACTACAGCATCTGCCATTTCACCCTACTCAATCAATAATCTCATTGCAACCTCTGCTGCCTCCGCGGTGGGTCATCCGGTGAAAAACATGACCGCTGCTGACTTTTTGAAAATGAATGCCAGTATTGCGCACCATCATCCATTCTCACACCACTTCCCTATTCATCCCCCACCTCATCATCATCATCATTCAAGTGGCCCTTTTCCGGTGATCTCAAGTCCAGTATCCTCTCCCAGTTCGCTTCCGCCAAATGGTAACACTTCACCCACGCCAAGCGGAAATATTTCGCCCGTAGGTTCCACCACATCGCTGGGTAGTCCCAGTGCTAGCAGCAGCAGCCACATTGACACCATGACAGAGTCACCCAGACACTCAAGAAATTCACCTACTTCAACAAATGACATCATTGGCAACGATAGTTCTTTCAGTCCAGTCAATGGACGCAACAAAAGAGACTTTGCCTTAGGCCCAGGAGGAATTCCAATGGTTCCAGCTTTAGACTTGGTTCTGCACAATGCACGCAACAGCAATGGTGGTGTTGGCATTGTTGGCTCACCGGTGAATAACATTGGCTTGTTTACACAAAGAAGCAGCACTAGCAACAATGGTTTCGGGGATCATGGCTTTTCTTTTGAGAAGCTCGCTTTGTTAAGACCACAGTTGGGACTGCCTCTCTTCGGGATGCCATCTTCAAAGGTACAAAATAAAATATTTTATTGCTTTTCATAATATTATCCTCTTTATGGTTTATGATGTCTATGAATATGTCTATGTCTATTTTCCCATGTATCACCGTTTTACCTACAAATTTAAGACGTTATTTAATTGATTATGCTTTCAGTATGATTGGACGGAGATGCTACAACTTCATCACCAGCAAACTCGCAACGGCAACAACGGTGGAGGCATGGGACAAAATCCAGCAGCGGCCGCCGCGGCAGCTGCAGCTGCTGCTGCCGCAGCAGCAGCAAATTTCCAATCGCTAAATTTTCCCAATAACTTGGCATCTTATGCAAATCTTGGGTTCAACCCAATGACCTTCCCACTTATGATGTTTGGTACAGAGACGCTCTGTGAAACGGCTGCCCGTATTTTATTCATGAACGTCAAATGGGCAAAATCCGTCCAGTCTTTTGACGATTTACCCGATGATGACAAGTATGTATTGTTGGAGGAGAGCTGGCGAGAGTTTTTTGTTTTGGCTGCAGCTCAATTTAACCTCCCAATGGAACTAGGGCCAAAACTGCTTAGCAATTATTATGACAGTAATGGTGAAAATGGTAGAAAGTCAGAGGCGGAAAAGGCTAGGAAGCAAGAAGAGATTTTACAGGAAATTAAATCGATTCAGGAGACCATTGAAAAGTTTAGAGAAATGAATGTCGACACTACGGAATTTGCATGTTTGAGGGCAATAATTTTATTCAAGCTATCATCCAGCTCGGGTGACCTGCTGAAAAAGAATTTAAGAGCAGCACAGACAATCGAAGCTCTGCAAGATCAGGCTCAGCTTACTTTAAACAAGTACATTAACATGACATATCCTAGCCAGCCCTTGAGATTTGGTAGGCTTTTGTTGTTGCTTCCGTTGCTGAAGAATGTGAGTGCTGCGACTATTGAAAATTTGTTCTTTCGTAAAACTATTGGTCAAATTCCGATTGAAAAGATTATTTGTGATATGTACAAGTCGCTGAGTCCTTGATGTTTTTAAAATAAATATACCTAAGGTAGATTTACACAAGTGTTAAGAGCATTCAACATGATGAGCGAAAATACAAACGAAATTCGTTTAATAAATCTTCGTTAAACTGTAAAAATGGGGTTTGGGGGCAATGTAAGACTCAAGGAAAGCCAAAAAATCTTTGGCAATCTTTAAATTTAAATAAAACGTCCTCAGGCATCGTTAATTCATTAAGAATAAAGACTTTATTTATTTCGGTGATTATATTATTAACTATAGCATAATAGTACTTATAAACACTTTAACAATATTTTAAACTTTAATTCTAAAGGTTTTACTTTTCTATGTTTTGTAAATGCTTAGTATTTTATTAGTAGGTTATTTATTTTTTAAATACGTTGTATGCATTTAATAGTTTTAAATTGACATAATTTGTTTACATCATTTACCTAAAAATCAGTATTATACAGTGTACAAATACATAATATTCGATTGAGCTTTGAAAATATAGAGCAAATAAAAATAAAATCAATAAATAATTACAATGCAACATTAATTTTTCAATATTCTGTATTCATCTATGAGTCATCTAACGTATTCATTGAATTTTCAGACAAATCTATGTGCATGTGCTTTATAGTTCCCAAATTTATTGAGGTGATAAATACTTATTTCGTTATTTCATAAATCAGATAAATTTGAAATCTTTAAGTTTATATTTCCCTTCCAAAAGTTACCAACATGTTCAGAGTTAACAGAGAACAGTTGTTGATGCTGCATAAGACGATTGAATGTTCAAATGTATAGAGAAAGCCTGCAGTACAGCGAATCCTATGACATGAACGTTGTGCCATGGTCATAAGTCGCCTCTCCCGAGTATTTTGTCTGCGGTTGACAAAATGTGTCATTTCTTTCCATACGCCCAACACCTTCTGGCTCTCCGTATTTATGTTTCCAGCCATTGCCAAAGGTGTCACCGCTTCAAAGCCACAACGCATTCCACACATTGGAAACATGACATTGGACTGTGGATCAATATGCCAAAGACGAATAGTGCCAAACATCAACATTGAAACGATGCAAAACAAAATTGACGGAAACACCATCAGATAGTAGCGGAAAATGTCATTGATTACAATAACAAACAAGTTCAGTCTGCGGAAATCATGGAAAATAGATTTCCATCTACCCAGACGAGACACTATCTCAACCCTTTGATGTTTCCAGGATGGACAACATAAATAAAATTATTACGAATGATTACATCAACTTTGACATTGAATGGTTTACTTAATGCAATTTTACTTACGTCACATGTCGCATTTTTCGGAGTTCCGTTGTCGCGTATGTTAGTCCCAAAAGAATGAAACTCCAATTGAATGAGCAAATGTACAGAAACATGAATATTGCATAGAATTCAAATACGGCGAAAGGTCCCTTTTCTGCAAAAGTATACGTGTTTTCTGCAATGTATCGACATTTGAGAATTGATGAGCTGATGAAGTGTGGGGCACACGGAGACTGGTACTGAATCAACGTATGGACTCCAGGATTTGTGTACAAGAGAAAGAGTGCAATGAATACATGCCATGACACAACGTTCTGACCTTTCTTCTGAATTTTTGTAATTTTGGGAAATTTTTTGTCCAAATTTTGTACTAATAATATAAATAAATGCATCACTGTTAGTTGCTTGTTATTTCTAAAAACGATAAAGGTTAATTTAAATTATAGTCTTACTTTCACTTTCTCCCGAGTGAGAAAAAGCAGTCGCGTTTTCTGACAGGAGCTGATTAGCATAATGCATTATGTCAACACGATACAAGGTCATTTGCAAAAACCCAACGGAAGTAAGTATGAACGCCAGAGTCCAAAGAGCTGCCAACAGCCTCTGCAGTAAGGGGAAAGGAATTGTTTGAAAACTTGCTTGAATGAAGCGAAAAATCATGAAAACTGTATAGCAGCTCATGATGGTCTGATGGAGATGGAATATCTTCAAGTGAACTTTGGTAGCTGGAACCAAATGTTGTTGATGGGACTCAGGGTTCCATCGATAAGGAAGGAGTTTTAAGTGGCAACCAAGTTCAAGGGACTTTAATAGTCCCTTTTTCGCCATAATGCTAAACATGGTCTGCAATGACGATTTGGAAGTTACAATTTAGTATTTAGCTTCTGTTATATCTGCTAGTTGGTGCATGTTTGAGTGTTCAGCAAACGTTGCTTTTGAAAACTAAACTGTTGATGAAGTATACGTTGCTGGTGAAAATTGTTATGAATACTAGACTAAGCAGCTTTTACAAGTAGGAAAATATTAAGATAACGTATACAAGAGCAAAACAATTCTCCTAATTGAAGGAATCTGATAAAAAATCACCACAAGTAAACAAAGAATGACTACATGTTCATAATATTATATTTGCTTTCATCATAACACATCCACCGATTTTTAGTTCGCAGTTTTGGAATTGGCATTTCGTTTTTTCTTTTGGTGTTTTTGTGTAAATATTGTTTCTCATCGAATTTTGTAGTAGTCAGTCCGGGGGACAACGCAGCACTCTGCGTCCAGGACGCAGAATTCGCCGTCCTCAAAAGCTCAGAATTCTGCGCCCTTTCCGCAGAATTCTGCGTCTTTGGTGCATAAACAAGCTCAATTTTTTTAGGGCGCAGAATTCTGCGCCTTTGCTAATTCCATCTACCATATAAATGAACGGTGTGGTCTGTGAGTATGTTTTTTTGGTAGTAGAACTACTACATTTTCAGGGCAAAAGCGGGCATCTAGTTTATAAAGACGCAGAATTCTGCGTCCTAAAACCATTAAAAAATTTCAATCTCAAAAATAGCCACGGAAAGTACCAAAATAGCCACGGTCAAAAAATTCTAAATTTTTTAAACTTTAAAATGACGCAAAAAAATTTGCGTGCTGGTAAATTTTAGACACGTGCTGACCTAAAAAACTGCCTTTTTCTTGCAAAATGTCGTCATTTTATTGTTATGACGCAGAATTCTGCGTCGAAGGCGCAGAATTCGGCGGAAAGGGCGCAGAATTCTGCGTTTTTGAGGACGGCAAATTCTGCGTCCTGGACGCAGAGTGCTGCGTTGTCCACCGGACTGGTAGTCAACAATGTTGACTACGCTTCATTTTGGTACCGAAACCAACCAAATGATTGGACACTTTAGATGAATGCGAATAATTACGAACCTATTAAGTTTCGTATTTAAGAAATTATGTGTCTGGTCCTTAAGATAATTTATTTGCAAAGAGTCGTATTCACGTACTTTCGTTTATCGCATTATGCGTGCAGTTATTGCGTTTGGAACTAGTAAATTAAATCTATAGTAGTTCTAAACTTGTCAAAAACTGGCTGTAGATATATATAGATTTATAGATACATCATTAATGTTACAAGGAAACTGGAATTGTACGAAGTGCAATTATATGCCTATGAAAATGTTGACTTTTTATTTAATTTATTGTAGTTTCATAAGGTTTATTTTTTCGAACAAGTACTAGACTCATCATATCATATCATATCGTAACATTAAATGACTTCTTTGATTAATTAATCTGCAAAAAACTGTATATAAATACAAAGAATTTTTTGCATTATTGGCAAATGTAAATCTCCAACTCCAACAAAGATTGCTGACATGATTCTTAATTGCTTGAAAACCCGAAGGAGCAATTTACTTGTCATATAGATTGTATAGGTGGCGGAAAGGATACTGATACACCCGTAATGTTAAATTTGAAGTTTCACATGTACCCCGCCACCTTAAGGTGGCTGTTGTAACATTTTTACATTATCGTAGCCTATTTTGTACCCTTGGTTGGTTGCCTTTAATTGTATATGGGAAACCTGTAACCCCATTTGCGGTCATTTGCAGTTGGGTGACCTTTTTTGCTGTTGAATAACCTTTATTGCTGTTGGGTAACCTTAACTGCTGTTGGGTAACCTTAATTTCTGTTGGGTAACCTTAATTGCTGTTGGGTAACCTTAATTGCTGTTGGGTAACCTTAATTTCTGTTGGGTAACCTTAATTGCTGTTGGGTAACCTTAATTTCTGTTGGGTAACCTTAATTGATGTTGGGTAACCTTAATTGCTGTTGGGTAACCTTAATTGCTGTTGGGTAACCTTAATTGCTGTTGGGTAACCTTAATTGCTGTTGGGTAACCTTAATTGCTGTTGGGTAACCTTAATTGCTGTTATGTAACTTTATTGCTGCTGAGTAAACTTATTTGGTGTCCGGTAACCCTGTTTGCTGACGAGTAACTTTATTTGCTATCGGGCAGCCTTATTCGGTGTCCGGTAACCTTATTTGGTGTCGGGTAACCTTATTTGCTGTCGAGTAACCTTATTTGGTGTTGGGTAACCTTTATTGTTGCTGGGTAATCTTTATTGTTGCTGGGTAACCTTATTTGCTGTTGGGTAACCTTAATTTCTGTTGGGTTACCTTTATTGTTGCTGGACAACCTTTATTGCTGCTGGGTAACCTTAATTGCTGTTGGGTAACCTTATTTGCTGTTGGGTAACCTTTATTTCTGTTGGGTAACCTTTATTTCTGTTGGGTAACCTTTATTTCTGTTGGGTAACCTTTATTTCTGTTGGGTAACCTTTATTTCTGTTGGGTAACCTTTATTTCTGTTGGGTAACCTTTATTTCTGTTGGGTAACCTTAATTGCTGTTATGTAACCTTTGTTGCTGCTGGGTAACCTTAATTAGTGTTGGGTAACCTTTGTTGCTGCTGGGTAACCTTAATTAGTGTTGGGCAACCTTTATTGTTGCTGGGTAACCCTTATTGTTGCCGGGTAACCTTTATTGCTGCTGGGTAACCTTTATTGCTGCTGGGTAACCGTTATTGCTACTGGGTAACCTTATAGGCTGTGGGGTAACCTTAATTGTTATCGGGTAACCTTATTTGCTGTCGGGTAACCTTAATTGTTGTCGGTTACGCTTAATTGTTGTCGGGTACTCTTATTTGCTGTCGGGTAATCTTAATTGTTGTTGGGTAAGTTTATTTGCTATTAGGTAACCTTATTTGCTGTCGGGTAACCTTAATTGTTGTCGGTTACGCTTAATTGTTGTCGGGTACTCTTATTTGCTGTCGGGTAATCTTAATTGTTGTTGGGTAAGTTTATTTGCTATTAGGTAACCTTATTTGCTGTCGGGTAACCTTATTTTGTGTTGAGTAACCCTTATTGTTGCTGGGTAATCTTTATTGTTGCTAGTTGTTTGGGAAACCTTTATTGGGTAACCTTATTAGCTGTCGGGTAACCTTATTAGCTGTCGGGTAACCTTTATTGTTGCAGGGTAATCTTATTTGCTGTCGGGTAACCTTATTTGGTGTTGGGTAACCTTGCTCTTGGTTCTTTTTAGTGTCTATTAGGCATCCTGGTATCTCTTGTGTAATTCATTCGCGTAAAGTATACAGCCCCATGGCGTTTAAATGATAGTAGTAGAAAAAAGTAGTACTTTAGAAAAGGTACATTTAAGGTACCTTGCAGTTATCAGAGTGACCTGAAAATCGATAGGGATCATTGCAAGACTTGTAGCAACCAATATCCGAAAACAAAATTGAAATATTCGAAACCGTTGTGGAGTATGGTGGGAGTACCGGGCACGTTCATCTAGATGTTAGGAGTAAATGTTTACTAACATGAACCTTACTAATGATTTAATTATGTTTATCATGGCTTAGATACAATCCCAAATTAGAACCTGAGGGGAATGAGCAGGTGAGATCTGCAGATCTGATCTGATCTAAGAAATAATATTTTATTCCTTTATTCGTAATTATCAGAAGAAAAGCAAAGCAATTGAAAACATAGAACTCACAGAGCCTGGAAGCATTTTCATGCATACTAGTTTGCTTCTAGACTGAAAGCTCTAGTCTCCTTCACTTTCACATCAAAGATTGCAGAAAAATGAGTAAACATTGAAGGTTACGACCGAACATTCACAAATTAATTCAATTAGGTAGTTTATTGCGAGTTGTTTATTTTTTCGATCGAGTACTGTACAATTAAAACTATTACATATAAAAATATTTTGACACCATTGACAAGTGGGACATCCGTAAAAAGTTTAAATACACTCGAAGTCAAGATTAAAAGCTACATTAAAAGTGCAAACATTTACGCGCAATTGTTAATTTGTTCAAAACTGACATTTTAACGTTATGGAATTTACACAATTTCCACAACATCTATCATATCGTTATTTTCCATGTCCAGGGATTCTGGGGTTTCGGATAAATCTAACTCTTCTCCATCAAATACTAGCTTAAATTTTTTCCCATGATAGCGATACTTTTCGATAAAATCATCTATTAGCTGTTTAACGTGCGTAGTTTTCTTTATTGTGGTCGCATATCGTTCGCGGTAGCCGGCACGTCCCTGAAGCTTAATTATTATCTGATCTGGGTCTAAATTCTTTGGATTAACAGTTGTGCTAGTGGAACTTTCTCGTTCAAACGCTTCCAGGACTTTCCCAAATGGAATAGTGTCTACTAAAGCATTATCTGAAATCTCTTCAGAAGTCTCATCATCAAGTATAACCACATTGTCAGCCCTAATTCCAACTTTAATGGACACATCATTTCTGACCTCTGCCATCTTGGTGTTCTGTAAATAAGAAGTAAATATAATCATAGATTGCATTCTTAACTGCAATCAGAGCTCAACAGAGCATCGCAATTAAAATTTACCCAATAATTTACAAGTATTAAAACTAACCTTGGGCTTCTTAAATCGCATCATTTCTTGCTTCCATCGAATTCTTAATGAGCACTCTTCCACAATTGGAATTGGTTCAATTTCCATGATGTCTTCTATATTTATGCTTTCTTCAAATGGGTAGTCATCTTCCAAAATTTCAATAACTTCTGCCACTTTTGCAGTCTTCTTCCGTCCGCGTCCACCACCGCGTGCCTTGGTGGTTTTCCTCTTCGTTTGCCTTCCAGCGGTAACTGGAGGGGGTGAAAGGCTTTTAGCCCGTGATCTTGTAGTTCGTCCTTCCGCTTCCAAAGTATTCGATCCCAAGCTAATAGGGTTAGAACTAGAAGATGCTAAAAATGGAAGGATTACAGGGGCAGAAATCTGTCCAAGCTCTTCCAACAGGTGCTTTGTAGAATCCGAAAATTCGGTTTCCCCATTCTCCTTCTCTCGTTTGGATTTATCAGCCCTGTCTTGTGAGCTTTTTGAAGCTTTCTTCTCCTGTGAACTTTTCTTCTTAGTTTTCTTTGAGCTGGAAATGGCTTTGGACGCCACAGGATCCGGTCGTCGAGCTTGGTCTGCCACTTTACTGAACATGTCTGTAAAACAAGAAGTTTGCTATTTAGGCTTACATAATACGGGATTAATCACAAACGTTTAGCCCTACTACAATTAATAGCACCTATTTGATTGTTACCCGTAAATGTGTTCATGTTTGGAAGCAGATCATCGTCTGAGTCTGAGAAGTCCATCTTTATCACAGAAATCGGACCTTTGGTCCTAGCCAAATGCAAACTACTGCTGGAAACGATTCGAAGATGCAAATAATCTCCACAAGTAGTTACGTAATTGTTAGCAGTCTCAGGATGGTCAATGCAAACCTCTGTTCGGGGGCCTGCAAAAAATGTAAAGCAATGTCCTGTAAAGACACCGTTAATAACACACTACCAATTAAATTCATGACTTGAAACAATCAATTTAAAAAACTGATTAAAAAGATGATTGCTTTTATAATTTACCTCTGAGGGTTATCTAAGATAACTTATCTTAATGTCAAAGTTGCTGGCTTTGTTGACAAGTCACCTTTCCCTTCTACAGCTTCTGGTGGGGACAAAATACTGAGCAATTTTATTGCACAAACTGTTATCAAGTTGTTGTGTTAACAATGAAGAATTATTAAATTCATTTCAATTCAAAATCGAAACTGGGATCAAGTTGTAGTTTGACTGGATAAAACTGCTGCCGTGCAGGGCCAAGTACTGGTCGGCAAGTCGGCAGTTAGTTCTTGTTTGTTTTCGAGAATTTGATGAAATTTTCGGAAAACGACAATTAGCGCGTAGGATAGCACCCCTAGAAATTAGTTTGAACTCCACAGTACGTCAGTTTGTTTGAACCCTTCCGCTCGTCTGTTTGCAGATAATGTTATGTAACCGTATGCATAAATTGCAGTGAGTTGTTACCTTTACATAATATAATGGAAAGCGCAGGACCTTAAAATACTATAGGGCACCTATAAAAAGTTGATATCAAAAGCTGACTCACTCCAGGAAGGAGAATTATTGTCATTGTTTGTTGTCAACATTATTTTGAAACATTTCACGATTTTAAAATTTAGTAAAATTGCCACTTAAACGTTACAAAGAACTATAATACAAACAAAGCTTAAAAGCAAAACCTGTTAGTTATAAGCTCTTATCATCATTGCTAGGTATTTATTCTCCAGTTTATGTAAATTTTAAATAAGAATGCAGAGTTGTCAATGCCCCGTCATAGATTAGGAGGTTAATATTTACGCAATTTTGTGTTTTCAATTGTTTTGTGTTGTGTACTTATAAATACTATTAAAGTACTTCACTGATCCAAATGGGATTAGGTAGTACTTCCTGAGCAGTTGTCTAACAATAATTATACCATAATAAAATGTTCGGCTACTTTGGCTATTGAAAAGGCCTTAAAATGCTTGGCAGAAATATTATTATCCTGCCGTTTCCTTTAAACCTAAAGATATTATTATTTAAGAAAAGCATCCCATTTTGTTCATTGTGCTGCAGAGTTGTGTTGTCCTTTGGGTGGGAGCCCTAAGCATTGGGGCAAGGTGAATTATTATTATGAAGATAAAGAAACGAGGAAACAAAGAAACGCATCGTGGGAACGCTTTCAGTTTCAATGCGCATTCTAATTCTTGTACACACATACAACATAGTTAATAGGTAAATGATTTCATTTTACATAAACCCAATTATCATTATGAACTTTGCATCAAACTGACAACGCGACAAACTGCTACTCATTCTGTGTTATCGATTACTTCAAATTCGGAAATTCGTTTTTGAAAGCGGATTCTTAACAATTTTAGCTTTTTCAAAGAAAATTACAAGCTTTCATAATGAACATTTATTAGAAAATTAAAGTACATAAATGCTAGTATTTAGTAATCATCGGACTAAATTCATATTATATTAAACAATGATTCTAAAGTCCTAACTGCGCGCGAGTTGCTCAAAATTATAGGCTAAGCTTTTAATTTCTGCCCTTCAATTCCAACTGTTCTCATTTTCCATCTTTAGAGGTACTCGGATAGTTACAAATTCTTTTTACAAAAATTGAAGTCTAGATGAAACAATCAGGCAATTAGTGTGATTGTGTGGCAAATTTGTATTTATTATTTGTCATTTAGGTTTAGGTTAAGTTCATCAATCATTCTTAACGATGATTTGCACAAAACCAATCATACAACAGACTAGATGTGGCGAAAGTGTATCGTTTATTATAATAATATTATTTAAGGTAGATACAGGATCCAAACATGAAAAACAAAAGGCCAATTAGTATGCATACCTTGCAGCAGCACCTACACTTTCATCTCATCTCACAAAAGTAAACACCTTACACATAAATCATATAAACTTTTAACTAAAAATTCGTCACCTACATCCAATTTCGTTTTTAAAAACTGACTTCACAAATATATTACGTTAAAGTTGGGAAAATTTTTCAAAAATTGTTGTTAAAAGTTTGTGTTTTGTTATCTGTCAGCTTCAGATTATTTTAAAGAAATGCGCTTGTGCTTTGTCAAAAATTCCATTTAACTAAAATCTTATCAGGTAATGGGTGTCGCGAAGGTGTTATGATAAATGCTAGTTTCCTATTTTTGTAAGGCCTTAACTTTTTTGGCTACATTTTGCACATCCAACATCATGTTTCACATCTGGTCACTAGGTCATTTCTAAAGCTGGATTGCTGATTAAAATTCTTTGTTTATATTAGCCCGAAACTGGATATACAGATGGTACAATTATGGAATTTTCATTCTTAATATGAGCACAGCAAATTAAATGCATGTACGAGTGGCGAAAGCCATTTTCGTATCTTCATTCTTTTTACCTGTTTGCATGTTTAAACATACACTAATAATTACCTACATACCTTCATCCCACCTTAACCTTTCCAATAAATCGTTAATATAATTGCATGCTAAAAGTACATAAGCAAAATGCCTTCATCATCTATAAGTAATTACTATTATCATAATTCTTGTTATTATTACGTATTCATGCGCCGTTGATTGCTTGAAAGTGCCACAAAAACGATATAGGACTTATAATTTATTTTTATTATCATTGTTGTAAATTGTCAAGAGGAGTTAACGAGAGAATAAACAAATTAGCTCTCTATTTGTATCTCTGCCTTTAACTGGAGAAGATTTTAGAACGATATAGCAAAAAAAATGAACTATACCCATATTATGCAAAAGGGAGACAATTATGAAAAACAGAAACCAAGTTTTTACATAAATATTTTGCCATATTATTACTTTATCCAGGATAATAAACGTCTGACTAAACAACTCCAGTACGCCACCATAATCATCATGATTCATTATCCTCGTGGTTTATGCTTATTAGCATTACTGGACAAGAAAAAAATTAGGCACGCCAGCCAGGCCATCATGACACGCAACCACCCTAGCGCACCGCACCACTACTCGCACGGTCCGGTTTTTTAAAGAAAGACGTTGATGATGATGGGATGGGAGTCGCACACAATTACAATGCAACACATGTTATTTTTCGTCCTTTAAAGATATTTCTGGTATGCCATACATACCCAAATCTCCATAAATCTCCTGAACTCGTGCCTAGCCTGTCGTTAAAAAGGTATCAACAAATCACAAAGATGCTCGGATGAGATGAGAAGAAGAGAGGGAGAATGTATGAAGTTTTTTTTTCTTCAAATGATCATACTTGGGCCTTACCCCTTGTGCTACCCCTTGCCTTTACTATGTTATTACGGTGTCGCCTCTTCTTTTGCCATCAGCATTCCCATGCCTGTCTCTACATCCTGTACTTTTTAAAGCTTTCATATATCAGTTCTCACATCATTATGTAATTTTAGCTTTATTTCATATGTCGTTTAAAGCAGCTTGTTTATGTTTTGTGTGGATAACGATGATAAAGCAAAGATTTTGATGGCGGTATTAAACTAGCTGATAGTATACAAGTGATGATGATAGGCTCTTTTTCTTTCACCATTTCATTGTTATTGTGGTTATTGTTGCTTTTACAGATAAAGATTATGATAATGCACATTTCTGTGGCCGTGCCATACCGGCAAATTCCTCAAGTTCGGTTTTTACTCAACAAATCTCATCACCAGCCCAGGTATAATACATTGACCATGGCGGTGACGATGATTATGATGAGGAATGTATTAAAATACCAGAGTTTTATGTATTGCATTTTATAATGTTGAAAAATGGTATGTTTGTGTGTGATGATAAATAAAATGGTATGTACATGTCTACTGAATGAATGGTTCGGATGTTTATAAGTTTCAAAGTTATGTGTGTGTGCATACAACAACAGTATTATTATTCTCGCACGATCTCAAATCTCATACATTCCATTCGGTTTGAATGTGTGTGAGAAAGGAAATGGTTAAAAAAATGAGGCAAAGAATGTGGGGAATTTCTGGATTTTCAAGAATTTCAATCCCTTGAGAATAAACAGAGAAACCAGCAGCATAAAAAATGGAATTTTACACTTTTACAGTCATCATCACCGATAAAAAGTCAATAAGCCTCATGTAGGAGCCACAGCAATACAGCACCTATTCATTGTTACTCAATTATTAAAACGTAATGACTAGTCTGAAGAGGTAAAGACGGTCTTAAGTTTGATTAAAAGAAAATGTTGAGGTATGCGCCTAAATACGGTTTATTGCTTTCTTGACTGGGAAATAAACAGGGGGTGTGGATCGGCAAGGCAGAATATAACTAAGTTAAATACTTCATGTACATTTCTTTGGAATATGTGATGAAATAGATTTAACTTTTCTGGTGAATACTTTATTAAAGGGAGGAGATCATAATGTTCAAGTTCAATACTATGAATAATTAGATGGTTTGAATATTTTGTAATTAGAATCTATTTTGTAGCTTGTCATATTTCTAAAATATGTATGTAAATTAATTTAAATTATCTACACAAAAACATAAAGAACCTAAACTATTTTTACTGTATTATTGCAAAGAAGGTCAATAGCATTTTCCCACCGCATTCCTTCTGTGGTCTAATATAAAATGGGACTGGGAAAGAGAAATAATTCTTGTGATTTCTCTTCTTTTACTACCTGATCACTGATCATCTATAGGTTATTCTTTGACACTCCAAATTTTAAGAAAGTCATAAACTGTTGTGCTTAATTTTGATTTAAAAAATGTACTATTCGGGCAGGGAACAACAGTCAGTATTTACAGGGATTTTGAATTCGTTAACTATGGAATCCGGTGGAGTAACTTTTGGCAATTTTTTGGCGCTTTGGCGTCACCAGTCTCGACTTTGTGTCTTCTTCCTTACTTTTACAAAACGCACTTTTATTGCTCATGTTTGTCATGCGTTGACATTGATCTTGATCCCGCAACGACTGCATGCCTCAAGTACAACAGAAGATTAGCTCAGGATAGGAACAAGATGCCATTACCTTCACCTTTTTATTTGAAACGTTCAGCAACAATTGCACAACATGAGCCGGTTTCGAAAACGAAAAATACTATTCTCCTTCCTGTCTTCGTTTTCTTTAGAATCTCAAGTCGTTTGACAAGACTTGGCGCGTATGCATTAAGTATGTAAATGTTTTCTCTTCTCAACGAAAGCAAAATGTACCGTAGCATATTTCAAAACTGGACTGAATTCTAGTTATCCAACCAAGCAAGAAAAAATTAATTAGTGTAGATAATATTTTGAGTTTTTATATGATGCAGTGACACGAAGATGACTTCCTTCTCTTAAATCAGTAATCTTAATGAGTTTGTTCAAAATAAAAAATCACGTTTTCTTTGCTCACATTTTTTGGTTTGTTCAGGACGAGATTCAAACGTCTAAATTTCAACTTTATGCAATTCTCTTGCTCTTGCTATAATATTGATTTGACTAGACTTACTGACTGGTACAGTTTCGATTAAACTTGGCTGTAGAAACCAGTGGTTGTTGTTGTAAAGATTTATCTTGCAGGAAGTAACAGTTTTCGACTCGAAAGTATAGGCATTCTGCAAAACTACAACATTACATGTTTGTGCTTAGAAAATCCAGTTAGGTAAATAACAGTGAATGCGAATGGTGAAATAAAAATCTTGGCACCGTATTAAAATACATGTTTAGATTCTGTTTGTTAGCGAAAAAGCAACCATGAATCAAAATTTAACCGCTGTGTTCATCATGTTTAATCTGGTGTTTAATTTTTGCTTTCAAGTCTGAAAGATTTCAAGATGCTAACTCATATATAACTCTTTCCCTTCCAATGTTTTTGCAAATTTTGCAGGCGCATATTTATGTTGTGCATTTGCAAGCTGCCAACTTGGGGAGTGAAGACAGGTAAGCGTGATTATTTAAAATGCAATAAAACTGGAAATGCAAAATGCCAACTTCCATTTGAACAGATCCAACTAAACAAGACTCAATTATAAGTTCAAACCCAATCCATCATTAGAAATATTATCCACACACAAGAAAACATGACTTGTTTTTCAATGAACCTCATGAAACTGGATTTTTGAATTTAAAATGCTCCAAAGCAGTAGCAGTAGCCGACCTCATAGCTCTCGTCATGATGACTCTTAATTACATGACATTAAGCACCAGACAGACACAAGTTTGAGTGATTGCTTGATCAATAAAAACAGTTTGCAGTCTGTGCTTTCTAGATGTTAATAGGAAGATTTTGTTAGATATTGAGGGATGTAACCGAGCTGAAATGCATCATATTATTTGGCATTGCTCCCTCTATCCAATTTAAACAGTTAATTTTGCAGACATGCACAAAAAACCATTTGTTGTCTGTCGAGGAGTACATCGCAATGCTCCATAACAAGGTGGTAAAAAAATAGTAAACAATGTCAATGCTGACATTTTGTCCATTGTCCCAAATTTCTTGTTAAGAGATAAATAATTTTGGATTACCAAGATCAAAGATCAGATTGTCAGTGACTGCACTTTTATGATTTACACGTACTATTTATAACACCTAACAAGCCACCATCATGATTGACCATCCTTCATCGATCCCTAGCTGAATCATCAAATTATCATAATAATTTTGCCGCATTATTATAACAATCAAAATCATATCTTGTAAAACATCTCAGTAGGTTACCTACTACCACTCTCCCTGTCTGCCTACCTGCACTTTGCATCCCATCCCATCTCCGCACCACTCGCCACCTTATAGCATAATTGTGAAGGTGTTGCCGGAAAAATTTGTTAACTTGAATGTAAGCAGTCATGACTCAGTTAGTGGAGCAGTTATAGCTGAAGTAATTGCTAATAAAAGTTCTCTGGTAGAAATTGAGAATGGTGATTGAAATTCATATTAGCAGTGTCAAAAGTGCTCTGCTTCTAACGTAGTTAAGTGGTTCGACATTTGACACAAACAACAATGCATCATTATCAGCGCGTATATTCCTATACAAAAATCACGTACAATCGGGATAATTCATTGTGGCAATTACCAAGATGGGCTAAAGTTTTTATCACGTGTGAGGTTTCATGAATGATGATCATCATTGATCAAATTTATTCGGATGTGATAACGGGATGATAAATATGGTACATAAAAAACTACGTAAATTGTAAAAAATGTAATATTTCGCGTACACAAAAGATGCGCTTTCAATTACGGGTTTCATGTCCAATAAATCTTTAGGGCTTTTTAGTAGTAGATGATGTTGACAAGGTTTGAACAACTTTTTGCAATTTTAGCCAGTATAACCGACAATATGCCAAACTGACTATAGTTCTTGACCTTTATATGCAATTTTATTTAAATACAAATACAATTAAACTAGTACTGCTGCTATATAAACCCTAAAACGATAAATGCGAGGCGATGAAATTCCGCAAAACTTTACCTGTTTGAACTTTTATCACAAGCACATTGTAACTCTTTACCAAGAAAGGAATGAAGAGCAATTTTTTTGTCATTTATTTAGCTAGCTGTCCGAATGAAAAAGAATCTACTTGACTGTTGAAAGGGCGATGATACCTGTGGAATTTCTCAGAGGAATCTGAGCTGGCTTTGTGCAGCAATTTTATTTTATTATAATCGCCAGCTTACTGTTTTCTATTGTTGTTCCATTGTTGCATGGTAGTCCGGGCTGCTCGCACATTTTTTGAGCGCAGCTTTATACTAAAATACAGCATTAGTAACAAGAGACCGTTCACTCTCTTCAGAAAACCGAAAAGGTGAGTAAATGGAATGGAATTTTTGGTCTGGTATTTATCCCACAAACAAGATCAAGTGGAACATCCCCTTTCATCAACATCAATGTTATAATGTATAACAGAGTATTACGTAGTAAGTCTTTGGAATTTTGATAATTTTTTTTTTCAATTCGTAAATGAACCTCGGTATAGCACCCATTATCATAAGCCCATACCCATCCCAAAAAAAGAGAAAATCAATGCACACTAGTGTGCGCTTTACAACAAAAACTATGTAGCCAACAACAATGGAATAAAACATTTTTATGTATAACTTACCCTTACAACAATTGCATGTTTCTTTTGGCATGATTCTGTTGTAGAAAAATGGAAAAGCAATAATAGCAAAGACCGTAATATTAACTTTGATTACATAGTTCCACATCCATATCATCAAGGTATGTTATTATTATACATTTCTTTTTGTCTACTTTTTACGTATACGTGTGTGCATACTTCTCTACACTATGGATGAAACTGAACATTTATTTCATAACAGACAATACATTTTTTCAAATCCAAGCTTTTTGAACGTCGACAAAAACGATTACTTATTGGAATAACTGACGACGCGACGTAAGTTAAAATGATGGTGTGGTTACTTACTTAGGTCAAGCTGTGTTTAGGTAGCGCACTGATCTTGATGATGGCCATTACATATAGTATTATTAAGTTAGCACACAGCATTGATAGATCAAATGACAATGATATTACGTATATTATGCGATCCATACCACCATACCTACCAAACTACTCAACCCAAGTTAAGGTGTACCTTTAGCGCTTTAGCTTGAGGACCCCACTACTGCTGCTTGTCTAGCTAGTGTCTTCATATCACATTATTTTATTGCGTAAAATCTTTGTCGAGGTCTAGGTCTAGGTCCTGTACAGAAAGGACGTGTAAGAAACAATCAGGATATCAGCATCTTCTGCATCATCATCAGGTAATAAGTAGCACTCATCTCCATTTGCCACCACACCATTACCACTACTATCGTCCATCCGTCCGTCACACTGTCCATATTACATCAGATTGCTATCGTCATCTTATCATAGTCACCCTTCTCACATCCTCGATGAAGACCACGCCAGTCACGCGGCCACGCGAGATCCTGACTTTGGTCGTTCAAGATCAAGATCTGTACAGCAAATTCCTGTTTTTCCAGTGCCGGCTAAATGGTCGCAGACACACTGTTTCAGAAGTTACGTTAAATTGATCCGATCAAATCGGATACATTTGGGATGAAGATGAATTCTTGGAATTCCTTTTCCTTTTGATTGTCAGCTTCCGAAAATACGTTTGTGTATGGAAAATAAGCAACTTAAATAATTGGACTGGAATTCTTTCCATGGCGTGGTCAACAAAAGGTGTTTAGTGCTGCATCTTCGTCTGTGTATTTCATTCATTTTCATTCATTCTTGTTTGGGACTAGGACTTTTGAATGTTAGTTCATTTGACTTGAGAAAAAAGTCGAGCACAGAGTGGGAGCATTTTTTCTCTTTGTTTTCATCATATTGACAGAAAAGTGAAAAAAGAACAAAACGAGAAGACGAGCACCCCTCGTGTTTTCTTCTTACTTGCTGCTCATCATTATCATCTCACTCTTACCTGACTTGCTTTATTGCGGTGATGAACAGTGAGCATTATAAGATTACTTCATTGTGAAAGATACTCAGGTTTTGGTGTACCTTAACACGCCATACATCTTGAACACGCTGCTGGAATTCTGGAACGGTGACACGTCCGGCTAACCCGAACAGTAAACAGGCTACTGTGTGCGTAAGAACAGTGATGATATGTGAGGGGCTTCACTGTTATCTAGTGATTACCTTTCGTGAATGTTAGTCATTCTTTGCAGCTAATAAAAGACAAACCCTTTTGCCATAAGCTGGCAAGTTTAAAAACGGCAATAATGTACGCGAGAATAATTAAATCGGAAACAAATAGTTTAAAAGCGGTTCCAACGAAACAGTTCCTTTACTTTGCCGTTACATCAAGAGAACAGCTTTTTGAATCATTAGTGTATCCGTTAACTCATAAAAATTGAATGTATAACGTTTCTTAAAAGTCACCAACAAAAACTTTTTGCATTCAGTATCGCTGCAGACATAAATTCTTGCAAAGAAACAAAGAAAAAGGATAAAACGAGCACGACTTTTAGAAGTAGCGTTCACGAAAAACTGTTTTGGAGACATATGACCCCAAGGCATATCAATTATTTTTCAAGCAATAAAGTTGTCCTCGACGTTTCGGTCGTTTTACTGTATACGTCATTGCTCACCCACCGCACGCGTAGTAATATTCCATTAAAATGACTACCTCCTGCGTATCATCATTATTGTCTTCATGGGAATGGAAGTTGCTACTATCCGCTCCAGGATTCACATTTTGTTCTAGAAGACAGACCAGAAGAAGAAGGAGATGCACTTTCAGCAAATATTTCACGGTACAGTAACATTTGTACTTTAGTTTAAGACATTTTCTAAGTAAAATTTCGAAACTTTGCTAAACTTCCTGACTTTTGTTCTGTACGTTAAAATGCATAAATCATTTCTGGCATTATGCACTTCGTGCCTATTCAATCTGATCATTGAATCTATGAGAATTTTTTGTTTTCATAAATTTTTTCATGGAAATTCAGGAACCTTTTTACCTCTTTGTTTTTAGAATATTCCAATAAAGGGAATTATTTCTGCCATAATACGTCAGCCAGTTTATACTTTTAAAAAATAATAAAAATGGCATTCACTATCAATACTTCGGCTTACTCACTTTGTTCAAGATCATAATAGGCTATCTGTAAATGTCATAAAATCACGACGGTAAAGACGCATCTCGAAAAAAACTATCAGTTGAACTTGCTGCAAACTTTTCAAGTAAGATTAGTATGTGCTGAAAAAATCAAAAGTAGCGATCGAATTTATGATAATGACAAAGTCATGCATGTATTTATTCCCATAATAAGTAATGCCAAGAGGATTTCTTTCATGAGTAATTTAAAAAGTGTATTGAATATTGAATGAAATGTCTTAAGTGCAGTATCAGCAGCACTAGCTCTACAATTTGACTTCCATTTTAATTCATTTCATCGCAATCAGGAACTATATTTTGGTGATGACTTTTGCAAAAATGATGATATGGTGTAGTTCTATTCGGCATATATGGTAGCACGGTACATGCAAAGCCTGAAGGTTTGAATAACTCAGATTAAAAAGCTACTACTATACATATTATACTTACTACTTCATAGGTATGAGCTGAAAGAGTCGTAAAACTCAACATTCATTAAAATAGATAACTTGTAATGACTTTTTCTGTCAAATAAAAAGCTAGTCGGTTTATCTTTAACAAGTGTTCTTTTTTTAAAGGCTTAGTCTGGACCATGAGTAATGAGAGAAGAGTAGGCGTTGTAGTAGTATGGACTAGCTAAATTCAAGCCAATTTTTAGGGAAAGAAGGAAAAACCACTTTAACATTAAGTGTTAGCGCAGGGAGTGTACTGGTTTGAAGTGGAGCCCAGGTAATAAATAGTGTAACAAAATGCACTAAGACAAATCATGTAATTGGCACATGAACAAAAGTGTAAGCTCTCTGTTATTGCTATCATTATCAAATCAAAGACAAATAAGAAATTACAGTAACATGTATTTAGGACAAATGTAAGAAGAAATGACATTTTAGTGAAGCAGTTGAAATTTGATACATCAATAATAAGTTGTATAATATAAAGATATGCTTTTTAACAATGATTAAAATTGGAGTAACATTATGGCGTGAATTATATTTGAACGTCATATTTCCTTCAATACTAAAAAGAAACAATGCAAGGTATAAACTATAAACGTTGAGCCCATAACGAGTAATAAGGCACCTCTGTCACCATAAATTACACGCAAAAATTTAACTTTACCTATATCGATTATATAAGGTTCAGTTATTTAGTGGAAAATGTAAAGCGTTTAAAAATAATTTAATGTATGCATGTCCGATAATGAACACATAAAATATATTACCAAGAGTTGAATAATATTATGCATTTTTTGTGTATTTCTGCTTGAATTTTTATAAGTATTTACTTTAATGGCATGCGTGAAGAATTTTCTGACTCTTGGGTGAAACCAAAAAATGCAGTATTCTGGGCAAGGCACAAGTTCGATTAGGGATTAGTCAGGTGAGTGTATGTCATCAGTACGATATTTACAATCGCCTAGGAAGATGAATAAAGAACAACCATATTAACATAATATAACCTTATATGTACCTAATTATGTGCCAATAGGTATCTTTTCTAATAGGTGAGTGCTTTTTATAATTCACAACGAATTTCTTTCTTCAAATATAAGCTGATGGCTGCTGTCCGTGAATTACTGGAGACTCAGCTTGTATTTTCTTGTGTTATTGTTTTGTTAGGATCATTATCACTTTGGATGATCTCTTACTCTCCAGCAAAATAACAATATCATGTTAATTACATGGCACGATGGCAGTCAAAAGGGGAAGCTTTCAAAGCAGACGAGCCGAAGTGCTAAGGGCATTTTCATGCGCAGAAAATAGGCAAAATGCTAAATCGACATTAAAGGAGGGGAGACGAGTCTTACATGAACGTGGCCGGTCTATACCCGTCACTAGAAGATATTCTATGCATAAAATATGTGAGCATTCCTTCAGGTCATTTTGCATATTTATGGAAGTATAATATTTTTAAAGCCTAGCGTATAAGGCTTGAAAGGAGTATTTTTGTTTTGCGAATCAAAAGCTCTGATAACCATTGTTTATGAAACTCGTTAAGAACAATAGATCGGTATTGAATATCTTTTTTGCTTGGAAAATATTACTATAAAATTGAAAATTGACTTTATAATGGCAAGTCTATTGTGATTATGTAAGTAAACTTATTGATTTACTACTATATCTTCTTATTTCTGATGATAATATCGGGCTGTCCCGACCGACTGGAACACTGTCAAGAAAAAAATGTTATTGTTTGGCAATGGCAACTCCAGTTGAAGCCTCGATAGAGAAGAATAAAAGAAAGCCCAGGTCAGGTGGAAAGATAAGCGGATTAGATTTTGTAGAGATTTGATTTGTTGTGCTAGAAGAGAAAAGAAAACAAGAACAACCATTAATCATCACGTAAAATAATTAGCAAACTGTCTGCCTTCATTTTTTCATGCATTCTTTCTAGGAGGTCGGTCGATTTATGCATCAAGTTTTGCGTATATAGTGACCAGTTATTTGAGAGCTTGTTATAATAATATAGCCATAAATTTATGTACATCTTTCTTGTAGCCATTTCTTCCAACCTCACAGCTAACTGATCAGCTTCCTGTTATTTCGTGGTGGACATGATTTTTTGTTAATTGTGGGCAAATATTTGATCCCTTTGAGTACGTTTCAGGCGCACCTTTGTGTTTCAAAAATTGGCATAATCGTAGGTATAACATACTGGACGATCTACAAATCACCAATTTGTTTAGTGCTTGTAAATAACTTCATTGACAGTTGACACCACTTACCACTATTCATGTCAAAATGACAAGTCCTCTAATCCACTAATCTTTTATTGTTTATGTACAACCTGAACGTACAAATAAAAACTATAAAAAAGTCTGTGATAACAATTTGTTTCACTAGTTTTATATTCTTAAGCAAGTTGGAGCTAAGACATGTTGTTTCTAAAATAATCTTGTACTGTTTCTGCAAGAAATTCAGCTTTACACTAACGTGACTGTTGTAGTTTCCAGATGAAAAAAAAAACTTGGAACATTGTATTCTCAATATACATGTATATTGGGGCATAATAAGACCCACGTAAACAATGAATGGTTGAAATCGAAAACTGCTCTGAAGATCGTAATCAAGTAAATCACTGTGATTTGACTCGGTGATACAATAATAATTTTTCTTTTGATACATTCAAATCGAAGCCCACATACATATTTAAATCCTTAAATCATTGATTAACTCTAGCCCATACGCACTCAATTTATTCAAATAATATTTGACACACTTTTTTGATTATCCAAACTGATAAGGCCTCACCATCATCAGAAGCAAAAAATAAATACAAGAAAACTATCAATACAATATTAGTAGAATCATCGGAATCAAATTTAGATTTAGTCAACAATAATTTTCAAGTAGTCGTAGTCGGTCAGTAATCTCTTTTGGCGCTTCATGTACAATGAAGTTAAATTCAAGCTTTGCATATAATATCCAGACTAAATTACCAGCAAAAAGAATCCAATGTGGTTGTGGTTAATCGTTAGCATGATCATTGTTGGGACGACCCTGTCAGTAATTAAGTGTGTAAGTAATATCGTGATTTGCATCTTTTCAGCAGTGCCTATATTATCGTGGTATTAATCTAAATTGTACATTAGAAATAAACGCCACATATCAAAGGAATTATTTATTTTTTATTATTACACCTGCATAAATTCTTGTTTACAGTATGCACGTATAGGCCCTTAAATTTAAAATTTAAACGGTCAGCTTGAAATATCAATTACTATCAGAGCCAATGAGCATTTTAGTAGATATTTTTTGTCCCTTTTGGAATCTATTATGTTTAGTTTTAAACAGCTAAAAATGTCATTATCGTGATAAATGATAAATGACAAAAGAAAAACAGTAGGCACACAAACTACATTTTGACCATGCAACATTATTTGATTCGATTGGTACCCTGTCCATTTTGATAGACTTTCATTGTCCTCTTGAATAAGACTCGAGATGGTGTGTATAAGCTTAGGGTGCCTAAAAAGTAACCGAAAATGGTTGTAGCTAATAGATCTTGAATTTCAGCTTAATTAGTTTCTCGTTCCTTGAATGATCATGGTAAGCTACCGACTGAACGGATGTATTTCCTTGATGCTTGATTCATTTACTCTTTTGATAGCCACAAGAACATGGGAAGCATGAAAGAAGCTAATTATTATTGCTTTGTTTTAATCAGTGAAGCGTCATCACATCTATGTAATAAAATTAAACAACACAAACGCTAATTGTCTTTTTATTTTGATAATGTAATGTCAATCACGCAGAAGAAAAGTAAACAAACAATGACCTACCAACTTAATAGCGTGTACATGTTCCTTGACTATTTGTTATAATTAAACAAATATGGAAGGTCAACTGAATTGGTCATCAATGTGTGAGTAAATGCCTTAAGAATAGCTTCCTTTGAAATTTGTGTTAGTGAAAAATAGATGCACACCACAAATTGTCAGCAATAAAATGCAAGAATATCGATAACTGGATGAATCTGAATACTGATGCAAGAGATGGGGATTGCTGAATAAAAATTACTGCTCAAGAAACATGGTTTTAAAAATTTGATAGACATTCACTTTGCCAATTGCCTTGCAGTACCTTTATTTCAAGATATTTAAAAACATTTTCTCGTATTATGTCATTAAATCAAGTTTATCTAGATTTTAGCAATTCTGCTGACTTTGTTAAGGTGAAATATGCATTTATACCATTTTACTTGAGAGTGTTTAGCTTGAGTTTCAATTACATGGCATGTTAATTAATTTCCAGTTTCCACAAAAATGTGCATGACTGTGACTATATAGCCACCCTGTTAGCATTTACCATTTACGATATTATTACTTCACCTTCTTGAATTTTGTAGGGACAATGTTGAAGTACAACATTTTGAATTTGTGTTCTCGATTTTGCGCTTATTCCAAAATAAGCAACACAAACACATATACCGAGCGATATAAAAATAGTTGGACATCAGATATTTGGGATGAGTTGATAATTTACCACAACTCTATACTGAAATGCTTGTAACAAGAGATGCTGAAAACCCCACCAAATGACCTTATAGTTCATTATGCTTAAACCACATATAGCGGTAGCACCCTGGGAGATCTAAAATTGTTTTCAAATACTTCACATGGACGACTTTGCCTATCCATGGTTCCAACACCATGGGATAACTCAACAACTTGACGGCTTAGAGCTCTTTGAATTGCGAATATTACATATATTTGCCTACATTTTGGCGTGGTCTTACTTCACTCATGATGAAAACAAGGTGTGAACTTCAGATTCAGATTATCTTTAGAGTGAACTGAGCTGCAAAATTGATTTCATAATATAAGACTTTTGGGCCTCCTAAGACACGAAGACAGAAATTAATGTCAAATGATTTGCCGTCTTTTTACCCACCTAAATGTCTAAGCATTAAAATTTACGTGTGCTACGGTAAACATGCTTTAGTTGTATAATCTGTAAAACACATAGTGCAAAAGGACAAAAGAAGATTTTTGTTTTACTCATCAGCACGTTTCATTATATAAAGACGTTTTAAAACCAGTTCACTCACATCTTCATTAATCAGGCGAAGAATCTTAATTTAGTCAACAGTCAACACTCCACCGTCCGCATTTTGTTTGAATATTCAACAAACTATGTTCTTAGATGAACGCATAGCCTGCCATAATACACTATATCATTCAAAATAAATTATGTCATTTAATCACACAACATGCCAGCCATTGTTTTGGTTCGAGTGGCAGTACAAAGGTTGATGCCGATGCCGTGATGAATCAGCAGAAGCTCACATGCAAAATGCTAATGCACGTAGATATTTCATCTAAACAACAGGTAGCATTATTAATTTCAATTCTTCTTCAAATTGCGACTTCTTAATCGCTGGATTTATTACAGCCAGTTTCAACGACTTTTGGGCTGGTCGTGTGAACCAAGCCCTTCTTAAGTAAAATTTGCAAAAACTGGGAGCTAAGTAATTGATGATTCTACTTCTGGTGAGGAATGTAGGAGATGCACATTTTTTGCCAGGCGATCTCGGGCATGTTCCTCTTCTGACTCTTCACTTCATGAATATTAATGACAGTGAGACCTTTTCCGAGATGTGAGAACGTGCATATAGCCGACTACCTGTTCTGTCTTCTCCAGTTTCATTTACGCTAGGATGAAGCTGGACATTTGTATTTGTTGTATATTATGCTATTATCACAAAATTAGACATTAGACCAGGAGATGTACATTTATTCAAGTAAATCTACTAGGCGTGCACAAAAAATCGGATGCTTCATCTTTTTACTCCTCTGTCTTTTTGTCAAATGGAAACAATAGCACCACAGCGAGCAACTACGAAACTAATTCATTCTGTGTGGTGCACTTTTTCACTTGAAATTCACACATTTCTACAACGCCTGTTGCATTTGCGATATTGTTTATCATTCGACTCGTTTAAAGTAGACAAAGTACACAATGTTTATCTCAACTTTACATCATTGAAGGAGCCACGTTACATTGATGAAAAATGACGTGTTGGTATAATACTTCGACTGGACTCTTTTGACAGGTCCGTTTCAAAGGCACTTCCAACAGCGAATGTTTTTTTGTAAATGATATGATGCCTTTATTCATGCCATTCGTATTCCCATTTCATTCCTAAACTTTTGCTGACATAGTACGGATATACTACACCACTGATATTATGCCGATTTTACTTTTGCAAAACCTCAAGGTTACCAGTCTTTCGTTGGACGTACAATTTAAGTACACTTGCATGACATGTGACTTTTGGCTACTTCTTTGCTAGTTCTACTAAGATAAACCCTTCTGAAGTTTGATCTTGATCTAATCTGCTACCGAAGCGCAGTATGCATTAAAGCGTGGCGGTTAAGAAGAAGACAACGTTTATGCGACAATGGTCGATAAAATTAACGTTTGCAAAGCAACCTGTCCACATGTCCATCCGCATCTATCTACTTTCATTGTTATGGTGGCTGTGTGTCACAACTTGTTTTAAATGTTCTCATGAATTGCTTGAACATTATTTTGCTTTTAAAAGTAAAAATAGGAAGCGTGATTTTGATTTGCTGCTGCAGTACTTTACTCTTTATGTTGTACTTCTACTTGCTGACACTCTGAGACTGCCATTGTCATTTTATTATTTTTGCAGCATAATAAAAACTTGTGGGTTAGTAGGTACATGTATTCACACAATCATAATCAGCCAACAACTTGAATCCGTGCTAGCAGTTAAAAACGATTTAATCTCTACTTAGCATCTCTGTTCCTTTTGTTTGCACATCATCATCATCAACAACAGTCACATTAGATGCACCAATAAAAATTTGCTTTAACAATGCTCATCAGAAATTAACCGATGGACCATGCATCCCTGACGAAACTCTAACGAAACATGACAGAAAAAGTAGTTTTGTTGTATTAAAAGTGGCTTTTTTGCTTCAAGCGTTTGCGTTTATTTCTTTAAATTTACCTTATGACACCATCATCAACCTCTCCTGTGATTATCTAGTTTCATAATACGTAATAATAATAGATATGCAATGAATCCTGATTTAATGGGCGTGTTTCAACTAACACCCCAATTGTTTATTATTACGTTATACACTTTGCTTTATAGAATTTTTCCTATTGTACTCATCTTGTCAAGATGGACGACAAAAGACTGCAATTTTTATCAGAGCTGGTGCCATTGTAATCTTCTTGAAAAACTGGATACAAATTTATCTGATAAACTGTACCAGTAGAATAGCCTGTTTTAAAATATTTTATTATATTTTTAGTACAATGAGTACTTTTGTTGTAATTTGATTTGATTTGATCTCTATTGAAAGAGCAAAAGTGCAGCCAAAAGTTCATCAAGCATTCACGATTTCTCCCAAAATTGCCAAATTCCTTAGTGTTCTGCATAAAAGAATTAATGATTAGTGCCTGCTTAAAAATACTGTATTCCTGCTTTTTTACGCAGGAACAAATTCAACATTTCACAACAAACAACAGAACAAATCACATGAAAAGTAAAAAAATTAATTACTCTTTGTAGTATGCCAATCTATGAATAATTTTGCTGTGATATACCAAAAATATAATTTATCACTACTCCCAGAACTCATGGAGGACTACTAGTATATCAATGCATCACACAAAGTCATTTTCCACTTTTGCGTGTTCTTCTTCACAAAATTTCGCCCAAAACTGGTCCAGCAACATTTTCCTCTTAAAACGAATGCTCTTTCTGTTTGTTGATAGGTGGATCACTTTTGCAATTTGATGTCAGTCAATAATCATCAACCGAACAAATCGATTAATTTCTTATATGAAAATAATAATGATTTTGATGTTCCCTATTTCATTTACAAGGATTATGTTTTGATATTAGTTAACAAATTACCCTGAGGTATTAATGCCTTTATATTAAAATCTGCTTCATCTGCTCAGAAATTCCTCTGCTGTAACCAACACCTTCTCATATAGCCATTTATTGATTATTACCAACTTGATTTCCAATAATCAATGTAATCACCAACTCCAGAAAAACGTTTGACGAACAAGTTTTATTGCTTTTTCGTGACCATTTACCTGATAATTTATCTTTTAATGGCTGTTTCTTTCTTTATAATGTATTTTTATTCATTGACCAAAAGTTTTGATTTCTTGTCTTTCAGAAGACTGGAATGTTCCTCGTTTTGGGAGTAATCATATTGGCCGCGTTACCACCCTGGGCCTTATGTCGTCCACTGGATAAAGACCAAGCTGAAAATGCTTCACAACAATTTCAAGTATACGAACATTCTTCTGATGACTCTTCAACCGGTCGACTGACTTCCACTTCAAGACGTGGAAGCAGTTTGTACAAAGATGAGGATGATCGCAATTCTGCCACAGGAGAAAACGCTGGCAGATTCGAATTTCGGAGAAGGATTCCTCTCAGTAGTTCAAATGAACCAGATGCCGAAAGCATTAAAAATAGTGATATTTATAATGATAATGATAGCTCTAGAATTGTACATAGTTTCGAAGTAATTCCAAATCGCAATGAAAATAAAGATAACGAATTGTTTGGTGGCAATTCTAGCATGATTGTCCATGTAATAGTTACAAGTAGCAGTAGTAGCACCTCGAGCGGTAGTTCAGAATTTGATGAGACTGAAAATAATTCCCAACAAGACAGTAGCAGTGTTCCAGAAGAAAGCGTTCAGTATACTGTGTCTGAAGACGATGATGATGGAACTCTTGTTGCGGAACCAAGTAGCGAATCTCATGTTTCCACTGTAAAAATATCGACGACCTTAGGAAACCATCAAGACTTTAAGGATGATGTCAGTAGCAAGGATAAAATAGTCTCACCAGAACTCTCTTCCCTTGCACAAAGCCACCGCGATACCGCAGCTAGTGCGGAGTTGGAACTGAAAAAGTTGCCAAAATCGGAGAATGACACCACCGAGGACATATTCTCAGCCTTTTATCGAGCTTTCTCTGAGACATCTTTTCCGTCCGAAGTATCGTCGTTTCCGACATTTACTTCCTCACCTAAAAGCATCATTGCTCAACAAAATGCCAGAATATCACTTCCTGATAAACTCACTACAGATGCAACAATAACGACATTCAGGGTACCACCTTTCCGTTCCGACTTTAGACATAGACCATCCAGCTTTCAGTTGTTCCAGCAGAGACGCCGCCTATTCCGTAATCGTCAGTTTTTAGAAAGCAAATTTTCTACCACTTCACCGTCGCCAGTCACACCAAAGACAACCACAGTGGATAGCAAAAGAGATTCCATTGAAGAGACGGCAAGAAAGCTGGAGTTTCTCGCCAAAAAGTTGGATAAGTCAGAACACGATGAAACTTTTCGAGGTCAAAGCGATAAAATAATAGCAGTGTCATCGTCTTCATCGCCCTCATTAATTACATCTACAACAAAACAAGTGCCATTTTTATTATCCCAACCCTCTTTGCCATCAATTTCATCGTTTTCTCCTGCTAAAATAGCTGTGTCAGTAACGCACTCCAAGTCTGTTGTAGCATCATCGCCTGCTGCAAGAAGAAGTGAGGTGGTGGATGCCACAAAACAAGAAATAGCAAGAGGAGAAGTAAAAAATAATGCCAAAAGTGAAACAACTTTCCCCGCTTCTGAACCAGAAAAGAAGGAAAGAATTCATAGTAGTTCTTCCTATTTCACTCGGCCAAGGCCATTAATAAAAAGTTTACCAAGAAATAAAGATGACGATCAGCAGCAGTATGGTAACATTAATAATAAAAATAGGGGTAATAATCATATTTTTCCGAAAAACTTTTCGACACATAGCAGAGAAGAAGAAAATGGTGTTTTGAGGAAAATTTATGAAAGTGGTAGTGAGGGGAGTGACAACAACGCTGCAGTAGCAAATGGGAACGAGAAAAGAGTTGTTGTTGAACGAAACAGCAATAACAATCCAAAAACGGATTCAGGTAACGAGGAGAATTTTCAGAACAGGGCTGGTAAAGATGGCGGCGATTCTAATGCAAGTCGGCTAAGAGATTTTGTCTTTGCTTTACCTGATTTCTTTGATGCAACCACATTCCGACCAGCATCCAATCAAAGAAGGAAAATAACTCGGACAGTATCTAGCGAAATCGGGGATCCATCTGCGTTCTATTTCAATGTAAATGTAAACTATGGAACCACTCCAAAACCTACAGTGAAAGCGCCAGTATTGCAAACTGCAAATCGGTCTCAACAGTCAACGCCAACTCCTAATCCAGTTGTGAATTGGCAACAACCGGAAAAGGTATGGAGTGAGCCTGCCAAAGTATGGGGAGTTCCAGCTAAAGTTTGGGGTGAGCCTGCACGCGTTTGGAGTGAGCCGGCCAAGGTATGGAGTCAGCCCGAAAACGTTTGGACAGCAAAGTTGGAAGATGAAATGATGCAATCTGATCAGCCTCCTGAAGAAAGAAGTGTCCATGAAAATGAGGAGGATGTGAGTAATCCACAGGGAACCTTTGTGATTTTAGGAGACGATGAAAATGAAGGTGACTCCATTGACGGAGATCTTGGTAGACCCCTCATGCTTCACCATTTTACAGTCCCACCAAATCCCGATAAGCAGAAAGAAACCGTTAGTGTAAGCAGTAGTGTAAGTAGTAGCATTAGTAGAAACAATAAAAATCTTCAGAACAATAGCAGTGACTATCGTGTCGAACCAGGTGCGCTTCCAAGAAATGTAGCCAGTTCCCATCACACCAATCACCCTCCACTGACTGGAATCCGTCAAGTACCAACAGGCGCTACCGCAAGTGGCAGCACTAGTGTAATTCCAAATAGTTCTAATAGTAATAATAATAGCAATAATGATAGGTCTAGTACTGATGAAGATCGAAATGATCATTCATCGCAAAATAAGAAATCTGGTAAAAAGTTTGGCTACGTGATTGAAGGCGCGAATGTACGAAAATATAGAGTTGAAGAAAGAACACCGGATGGATACATTGTTGGAGAGTATGGGGTACTAAATAATCAAAACGCGTTCTTGCGCGGAGTCAGGTATACGGCAGATGGGACAATAAATCCCAGATTGATTCATGAGGCTCTTATGAAATTCCTTTCTTTGAGAAGGTGAAAAGTGTATAGGCACCCATTATGTTAGTTGATATAAAAACATGACCTGTTTTTTCTTCATTATGTATTTGTGCGTTATATGTTGTTTAAATGTGTTCTCCAGTAATTAATTATAATTAACCAAGTAAAATTGATAGGTCCCACACGCATAGTACATAGATTACCAATTTTGCTTAAAGGTACCTTTCAAGCGCATGTATTCTTACAACTCAAGAAGAATGTTTAGAGGGGTATTTTGTTATGTTGTGAAGCAGATATACCTAGGCACTTTGAAAATGTGCATATCTTGTCATTATATTACATTTTTGTTATAATTTTTTGTTTAATAAAGAATGCCATTGAAAAATAATCCTTGAAAGGCAACAACGAACGCTTATTTAAATTGAACATAGTCATAATAATATGATATGCAAGAAAATTGTATACAAAAACTCCATCCATAGATAGCGTCCATAAACCTGCATCGTACGAAATCAAGAAATTCCTATTCCTAAATTTTATAAAAATTGCTCTTTTATCTTTTTGATTCGATTTGCAGCAACTTGTATTGTTTAAAGATTTACAGCTTTGGATTTTTTTAATTGGCCACTTTGTCACCATTTTACATGTATGAAAACAAGTTGCTTTTCAGATAGCATGCCATATTATTGGCATGTGTTCATTTTTCAGACCATTTTGTCTTAAGGTGAAAGATCATAAAACCTAAATTGTACATCTACTGTCAAACCTATTTATTCGTGTTTCTTTACAAAGTACAAAACATCAGTTAACTTTTGACCAAAGGGTATATTCTCGGCTGACGCTTATCGTTCCATTCCACTACAAGAATAAATATATATAATTGAAACCCAATACGAGAAATGAAACCAAAGTTAAGCTTGTCAAAACTTTTTAAACTCACTTGTAGGAGGGGAAGGAGAGTTCCACGACTTTTTCTTCACTGGTCGCTTGATCTTTTCACACAAGTAAAAGTGCCACTCGGTACACTTTACTTTTCTCGTGCTCCGTATATGACCATCACCATCCGGCGGATCCGGGTATGA
The DNA here is from genome assembly GCA_029691765.1 of Entomobrya proxima. NCBI lineage: Eukaryota > Metazoa > Arthropoda > Collembola > Entomobryomorpha > Entomobryidae > Entomobrya > Entomobrya proxima. The sequence continues at coordinate 14,973,666 of CM056169.1, forward strand.
AATGGTGCAGTCTGAGTCAGCTTTTTTATTAAAATTTTGCTCATCCACGACCCAATAAGTCTCTTTGTAATCATAAATATACACTTCTTTATTGCTTGGTTTGAATGACCAGCCTTTGTGCTGCTCTCTCACCATTTGGTATCCTTCTGGACACACAAGGCTTCCAAAGGTTTGCTGTAAATTAGAACAAGATTCGATCCCTTACTACTAGATGCATATAAAAATAAAAGATGACAATTTATGCATTACAATTCATACTTTGTATTTGCTACGTAAAACTGCCGTATTGCCATCATATCCAAATTCCTTTGTGAGAGCCGTATCTTCGAGTGCCTTATTTATGCCATGTTTGTGTGAGAAATAGCTCTTCTCCCACTGGACATCATCTTCAACATTGCATAGATGATAGAAAACATAATTAAAAATATTCATTTTCCTTTAGTGTGTAGTTCTCTACCACAACATACCGCGATTCTTTTGATCTGGATGCTGACAAATAGTAGCCAAATAATTGTTACAATTAGCTGGAATGTAGTCAATGAAGCTCCAGCTGCACGTACTACTAGAAGGATCCTCGCAAGCCATTTGATTTTTGAACTCGTAAGAAAGGGACAAGGCCACACAGAATTCGCGGCTGTGTTTGTTTGATCTTGCAGAAATTACATGGTCCGTAAATTCAACTTTCACTTTGTTGCTGCCCACTTCTTCTCCAGTTTTACTTGTGAATTTTCTATGTTTTGGATCGAATTTGAGAGATGTCCAAAACTGGGAGACAGTGATATCTAAAACACATATAAAGAACATGGGGTTTTGTTTTAGAAAATTCTTTCCGTTGTCTTTAATTTATTATTTGTTGCTTGTTGTTTCATAAAGTTACATACTTCTTGACCACATTTTCAGTTGAGGAATTAGTGCAGCACTGACGATTCCAGGATCAACCAGCTCCAAACCAAGCCCATTGCAATACTTCTCAGTTTGCTGAAGCGTTCTCTATTCGTAATCATGACTCGTTAACTTTATCACATATTATGTATTTTTTTTGTCTCGTTTCAAAAATAATAATTTTATACATGTTTCCAGTTGACAATGTATTTCCTGTCTCCTAAAATCCAGTTGCCAATTTCAAAATAATCAATTGTACCTTTAGTAAATAAAACAAAGCTACAATGAATTATACAATAGTATTACTGGTAAATACTACACATTAATTACTAGTAGAAAGTAAATTTAATTGACCTTGGTTTGCCGCTAATACAAAGGGATCTGGCGGTCCTCTTTCACAATCTGTTTTATTGCTCTGACACATGGCATGTCTTGTCTACAAAGATTACGAATTAAAAAAAAACATTTTAATAAGTTTTAATAGAGTCGATGGACCATTTTCTATTCTTTGCTTATTTTTCACAAACTTGTATACTTTCACAAGGCCTTTCATCCAGTATGGTTTGATGCCCACTAGGTCAGAAAGAGCCACATAGAAAATTGACATTATTAAATATATTCTTATGAACATCCATGCAAAACTATATTTACATACTAAACGACTCCTTTTCTATTTGGATCTCCTTTTCCAGGCCACGGTAGGGCAAACGCCAGGCATTGCTTTACAGTAGAGTCAATTAAATAATGACCTTTGTAGTTGACAAATGAAGCAAGTCCAGTAGGGCTATTTCACAAACGGAAAATATATATTCGAGTCGAGGAAAAGCAAATTGTGTTCGTGATTTCTTGTGATTTCACATACCGATACTTTCTGTATAGGAAAGTACTAAACTTCACTTCGCCTCCTTTCCCATCTATTCCCCAATAGTATCGTTCCGTCGTGTCATTAAAAACGGCATCAAGCCAGTCTATACAAAGCATATAAATATCATGAAAACACATTCATAATAATCATTGTAGATTTTATAACTGTTAGTAAACATGAAATGTTGTACACCACGTGTCTAGGAGTCTTTCTTTTTCCACTAAATCCTCCAGACTTCTTCCCAAAACTGCCATTGTTTGCATGTCCTTAACCCTCGCCATTGCTAATCCGTTAGCTTCACAAAGTGCTCGGGCTTCATCGTGATCAACGAAATTTCCACGAGGATTATCATGCGCTATGTAATACTGAGTTTTCCCCACTCGTCGAAGTGGCCCAATTTTGGGAGGACATGCTTCCCCTGTGATTTGCAATACTGAAAACAGAAAATTGACGTTATGTTACAGCATGTCACTTGGTGAGCACATTAAAAATTAGCAACGGGCTTACCAAAACAGGTGAAAACACAATATAAAAACATATCACCAATCCCTAACATTTTAGAGATGAACTAAAAATTATTGTGTTAATTAAAAATGCTGATTTCGTACGGTTTGAGTTCCATTGAACTCTCTGGAGTTTGAAAATTTAAGTTTTACTACTTTTAAACTTGATGCTAACCGACTCGGAATATTACTTTTACACAATACGATTATACAACCGTTTATGTTTCATTTACTATTTGAAGCTATAAAGCGTAGCTCGTATCAATAGCCAATAATCAATTGGGGACAATTCTTAGCTTATAATTGCGTCCAAACGTAATGACGCGTCCTCTTCACCAGCACTAATTGGTGCAATAAATACATTCACTTTGTTATGCAAAAGAATACATTCATAAGCGGAAATGGCCAACGCTTACGAACAAAGGTAACATAATATTATACTATTATATTATCATACTACTTGCTTTTGAATTTATGAAATCATCATTTCGGTTGATTAGTAGGTAGTACTAAACAAGAAGTTTGGCAGATTATCCATGTCATTCATTCATTCATATTTTGCTTGTTAGATTAATTTTATTTTCTTGAAAATCATTTTTTATCTGAAGCTGTCAGCGAACTGTTGCGTGTTCCCTAAATATAGTATTTCATATTTATAATTAACGCCCACCTACAACTTCAAAAAATATATTAGATTTACTCACTGTCACCAAAAACAAAATAATAGAATTTTGGTATCAATCGTTAACCGAATACCCAATGGTGTTGTTGTTTTCGTATTTACAAAAATATTTGACAGTTTAACTGATAAAATTCATTTTGTTTTATCATTTTGGTTCTTATTGTTTGTAGCAAAAACATGTAAAATTTTTATTACAATTTAAAAAGAAAAAATAAGCATTGATTGCAACTAACTATATGCAAGTAACGGTATTAACGGTATTATGCATTAAAAAAGATAATGTTGATATGTTAGTAACATAACAATTCGCTTTGTTAGATACTGATGATAAAGTGAATTAATTGTCTGCATGCTTGTTTCTTATTATTACAGGGCTATCGCCACTACTACATTGCCTACGCACAGTGCACGCACTTGTTCATCAAACCGTACAATATAATGTAAGGACGAGGTGAACTCTTCTCCACGAAACGTCCGCAAGAAATTGGATGCTGTACAGAAGTAAAATCTTCTACATGAATACGAATATCGCAAAGCTGAAGCGCAAAGACTAACTAACTAACCCTTTCATTTTCTACACAAGCCAATTAATGATTAAAAAGCAAGCTAGATGTCTCACATCTCGTTTACAACTTAAACGAACACTTGAAATGAATGCGAGCTCAAGACTCTCGAGAAGAACTTTGTTCGCCCAATATCCGTTCAATCCATGGACTCACTTTTGTGACAGACAACATGACATTCAACTTTCAGCATTCCAATCTTTCGCTTTCAAAAATCTATTCACCTCGCACAAGATACACACATTTCCATAGTCAGCAAGGCGCATTTCATCCTCCACCACACTATTTCAAAAGTACATATCATTTTAAATTGAAATTCTGCCCTGGTCCCATATTTACCACTTTTGATCTCACTTCACTCTCACTTTCTGTTAACAACATAGGGAGAGGTACCTATCTGTGTTGCAGCGTTCTGTTTCAAACAGTGCCAGTCGGGCAACTTTCAGGGCTATATTGTGGATAAATCTTGAGTAACACTTACCTCATTGTTTTAAATTTGAAATAGACTTGTTGCCTGTTTTTGAAATACACAATGGAAGTTGGAAATACCACGTTGCCACAAAACTGACTCCATTGTTTGATTGGATGATGTACCAAAGCAAAATCTTCCATTTTGTATAAAATACAAACAAAAGATAGAGCGGAGTACAGAAATGAGATTCTTTGAGTGTGCGTTACTGATTTGCTGTATATTTAAATGTTCTTTTACACAGCATAACGCATCCATCAGTCACGCAATATCACTCTATGTATAGTTAAGTAACTTAAACGCACGATAAAAGCAACAGGTAACAGGTACCGCAGCAAGCTAAGGCAAACACTGAAGCTTGTACTGATAAATAAGTATATATTTGCTTCTCAAATCTCAACATGTAAATTAATGTATGCTGTAAAGATACACTAAGTATACTATCAACTATACTACTCTGATTGAAAGTTTTTATTAAGAATCGAAGATTCTTTCTAATTTCCTGTTCCGGCCGTCCGGACGTCCGGCCGTCCGGCCGTCCGGACGTCCGGACGTCCGGCCGTCCGTGTAATCACGTTTTTCTCCGAAATGGCTAATCCGATTCCAACCAAATTTCGTATACAGACTCTAGTGGACCTCCGACAGAACCCTTATGAATTCCAGGTCAATAGGTCAACTCCAAAGGTCAGAGGTCACCAACGGTCAAACATTTTTAAATAGGACCTATATCATGCGGCACATGATTTTAGGTCCATTTTTAATCAGGATTACGAATCCACAGTCCGTTTGTTAAAATTCGGATTGTAAGGTCCTGAAATCAGGGCCTTAATTTTCAAATCTGCAAATTTAATGGATTAATGCTGTGCGGCACATGATTATAGATCCATTTTTTACCAGGATTAGGAATCCACAATCTATTTGTTAAAATTTAACTATTTAGGCCCTGATTTAGGGCCTTAATTTTCAAATATTCCAAGTGAATGGACATATGCTGGGCGACACATGATTTTAAGTCCATTTTTTACCAAGATTACGAATATGATGTTCATTTGTTAAAATTTAACTATTTAAGCCCTGCTTTGGGGCCTTATTTGTCAATAATACTAATTTAATGCGTCTATGTTGTATGACACATGATTTTAGGTTCAATTTTTACCAGGATTACGAATATGGGGTCCATTTATTGAAATTTAACTTCCAAACTCCTGATTTGGGGCCCTGATTGTTAAATATGACAAATTAACGGACATTCCGCTATGAGATGTCAATTTTTTCATTCCGTAGGTTATAGTTTAATGCATGCATGCGTTGAATGCATCACAAAGGCATCACAGGATTTCAGGTGCATTTTACGAGGATTCTATCATCCGAAATGGAAAATATATGCAGCCTCGCCTTCTCATCCAGCAATGCGTTGTAATACCATAATTGATAAAATTTTATTTTAAATATGAATTACACTACCACTCCAGATTCTTATTGTGAAATCATATGTGCATTCTTTACCAGAATTACGATAAAACTTAATTTAGTTAGTTAGTATTTAATACGTATCACAATTTTATCAGGATAATGCATCAGAACGATTGATCTGCTTAAAAAAGTGTTATAATACGTAATACATTAATATAGAAAAGGCATCTCCTCACAATGCATGGTGGATTATTTCATTGATACCTCATCCAGAAATCTACCAAAATCAAGGCTCTACTGTAATAAAATTGGAAGTAGAATTCGTTTAGGTGCCAAAATAAAGGGAAAAAAATGAATTTATAATATATAATTTTTTAAATTAATTTAATTTTAATTTTAACAGATTTATTTAATTTTATTCTAATTTAATCTAACAGATTTGTACACATTCACCAGGAAATACAGATTCCGGAATGGTCACTAATATAGGTATCGTAGATACAAGCTTGAATTGCATCCTTTTTAGCAAAACAAACGTCAATTTGAGATCCTAAATCCGTTGTTGGAGCGTTTCCCAGTTGATTATACATATTAAATTGGTCAAAAAACTTGGTCAATACTTCTTCCCGTTCACTCATGTTTATATTGAGGTCTCCAATAACCACCATTTCGCTAGTTTCCACATCCCGCAGAAACACTTCTAAATCCTTCAAGAATCCGGAAGTACTATATTTGGGATGTTTGTAACACACTACAACTGTACCATCATCTATTTCAAAGGATGTGATCACGTAGTGCTTTTGTCCTTCTTGTTTTTCAAACGTACGCTGATTATGATGGTGACATCCTGCTACTTATCCCAAATTAGAACAAACAAAAAATTACACAAAAATATCGAATTATAACAAAATGTTAGAAAAGAAAACTGTAGTTTTGTACCTTTAGAAAATAGAAGATAACCAACAGAATTTGTAGCATTGTTAACTAGCTGAGAGTTCTGTCGTGCAAAAAGTTCAAAGGTGGGTAGACTAACAGCAAAATTCTCTAGCACATGTGGTTCTACAAGTAACACGTGTGTACTCTCCATGATGCTTCGATCACACATCAAGTCCTTCCGGTATTTAGGGAAACTTCTAACATTTTGAAAGTAAATTCTGCGTTCCTTTGTTTTATCCAGAAATGATTCGAATCCAAATTTAACCGGATTTTGACGCAATATACGCATCTCAATCGAAACATCATCATTATCTCCTGGATAGTCTGTAGGAGTAAATTCTCCATCAATGAAAAGTCCAATTCTTGAGGTGGCTCTACTGCATGCAACGTAAAACTCAGGACGCTGAAGTTTCGTCCTAGTGCATACGACGACAGACTGTAACGATGACCCTTGTGATTTTGCAATTGTCATCCCGTTGCATGCTGCCAATGGTAAATTTTCCCGGTATAGTGTCATTCCTGCGCACTTGTAAGATTTACTCAGCGCCTTTTTAACTCTGTCAATTGGAGTCCAGTTTTCAGAGCCAATTTCGGTGTTCGGATTACTGATAAGTTGTCCACGTGCTTTACTTCCAATGAGAATGTGATTAAACTCCAGCCATGCTCTTTTTGGAACAGTTATTCCGCTAGCTGTTTTGCCGTAGTCAATTTTCCGCAAAATTCCAGTTGCTCCGTTGAATAACCCATCTGGAACATCTACGTTTGAAGTGACAAAGTAGAGTGCTCCAACCTGAAGCTTGCATTCATACGGAAGCCCATCGCAATCCGTTCTTTTCCATTTTTTAGCGTCCCGTAGTAACTTTGCTCGCTGTCCGACAGACGCATCACCTAAAAGTTAATGTAATACGTATCACAACATGTTTTTTACCATTTTTTCTCAAGAAAATGTTGAATTGAATAAAATTGAATGAAATGCGTAACATACCAACAACTTCATCAAAAGCAATTGAAATCGCACGTTCAGTTTTCATTCTGCTGTGTAATGCATCGTTATGTGCGTCACATTCCGCGTTTGTTTTAAAAAGCCATATTGCATCCTCGGGGGGTTGGAGTGATCGTGTAATTTCTCTGCTTTCCATCAGTCCGATATCATCATCATCCATTGTTCCTTCTGACATGTTATTGAGAGCCTTACAGAATTCCATTTCTCCCCTTTGTCGCATTATCTCATCCAGTTCAAAGAACTTAAACAACTCCCATAAAGTATTACGCAGAGGTGGAATGTTGGATTTAAAGATGAATTTGCTGCTCCCTCCGGCAAAAGGGGGTAGTTGACGTAAATGACCAACGACAAGCACAGATATTCCACCAAACGGAAGAGACGAATTGAATATTTGTCGGAGTCTTTGGTCAATTAGCATAAGCTGCTTGTAAGAAACCATACTAATTTCGTCAATGATGAGTAGCCTCAAGTCTTTTAATTTTAAACGAAGTGTGTTGGCTAGCCCTTCGTCAAGCGGTCCCATGTTTTTTGCAGACTGATTATTTGGCAGATTGAATGCACTATGTAATGTCATCCCGAAAACATTAAACGCTGCTTTTCCTGTTGGCGCACATACCAATACTGGACTACCTGCCGGATCAATATCACTTCTTTTGTTGCAGTAACGAAGAAAACTTTGAACAATAGCTGTGATCACGTGGGACTTTCCGACTCCTGCGCCACCAGTTAAAAATATATGAAATGGATCCGCGCGTTGCTTCAATCGATGAAGAATGTGATACGTAATATTTCGTTGTTTCACATTCAAAGATTGCATGTGAGCTTGATACTCGTCTGATTCGACCATTTTTGGGAGAAGAAATTTTTCAGACACCGATTTAGTTCCACGAGTGCTATCCAAATAAGCAGCAGCTTGTTGTTCTTCTTCCAGCAGTTCCATTTCGTTGCCTACACGTTCAGATTCTACGTTTTCTTCTTCAATTGTTTCCAGTTCGTGTATGTACGCACCAAGCACCCCATCATCCAAGTTTCTATTGTGATAGTATGGTTTTGCGTTGTTCAGGACAGTTTCCTTATTTTCCTCGTATTTCGAAATTGGGTCAACTTGAAGAAGATCACGTTCCTCGTCCTCCCATGGAAGAAACAACATCAGCTGCTCCCGGAAATACTGAACTTGATCTGACTTATTAAAATGTCGAAAACGTATGATTTTCCTTAATCTTCTTCGTGTTACGTATCCCAATCCATCTTTCAAAACAAAAGTTGTTTCATTGCTCTGTATTAGATCATCTGTAAATAAGAACAATCAGCATTAGCATAAATGCACGTATAAATATATATGTGATACGTAATACAATTATTTGCCGCTACCTTCTTCTTCATGCACAAAGTCAATTTCTTCATTTTCATCTTCGCTTTCCAAAGTCGTTGATTTTTTCCCAGGTTTCCCTTTGCGGTACTGATAGAGAGATGCAAAATCTGCCAAGCAAACATTTTTCATTGAATCGGGCCGCTTCACGTAGTAATCCAGTAACCCTTTTTGACAGACATCCTCACTCTCATCGGGTAGCTCATCGAGTTCTTTCTTGCTTCGTAAGATCCCCACGCGTTTTTCTGGCTCAGCTGTGTTGATATATATATGGCCTCTACTAGAAAATGTTAATGGCAAGCCTAGGAGGTATGCAACTGCTTCCTGTGCTGACATTTCCGTCCTAGTCATTAAAATCTGTGCAAATCTCTTCAAGCACTCCACCGCCGATTTATTTCCGTTTTTGGCATCACGCATGATCGCCTTCAAGAGTTTAGACACGCCTGGATCCGATTTTACTATGTAACTTGCGCAATATTTTGCGCAAGCGTACGCGTCCAACACGAATTGTATATCCATGTTTGCCTTCCATGCAAGCAGAATTCTTTTGTTGTAGTTGTTGACATAAATGTCACATGTTCTCCTCTTAAGGAATACTGTATCTCTTTCAATGGTTGAACGAACAGCTGCATAATAAGTTTCCTCGTCAACATCGATTTGATCCAAAAATTCGGGAAATGGAATATCATCCTTAAACTTTCTGCCAAATTCAGTCAATTTTTTCTGAATCTTCTTGTAAACTTGCGACAAGCGTTCCTTTTCCCTATTACTGGTATCTTCTGGCAGCGGCTTCAATATAACCGTCTCTGGCATTGGTGGCCTAGGGAAATTGAATCGGCAGGCAGTTTTGTTCCTTCCTTTCTTGCAGGTGTCGGAATGGTTATGGATTTGGACCTTAATAAGTTCACTCATTTCCCCTTCTTCATCGCGTTTGCATGTTATGTACTTATCAATAAAGTCGATTACTTCTTGCTGAGACTCAGTGCAATCTAAAATAAAAAACAAATAAAATATAATCCGCATATTAAATTTTAATCCACAACAAATTTTCTAAAACAATGATACGCATTACAATAATTGATTCAATAATGTGATACGTAATATAAGAAAATACCTGGATCATATTCAGGGGCATCCGGAATCCAATATAGTCCATGTGAGTGTGGTGATCCCCTCATTTGAAACTCAACTCGACTATAATAATCGCCAACACGATGTGGCTCAAACACTCCGTTTTCTTTCTTGAAAAGCTGATTTAGCAGGGCCTTGTACTTGTTGTCGAAATGTCGCATGCAAGTTACCGGGTCGGATGATATTAAGCTGGATTTTTCTTCTCGGGATAGATTGGCCGCCTCAGCTGGAGTTATGTCCTTATTCCGTAGAACTTTAGTAAGAATGACCAGAAGCTCGTTCCATTTCGTCTCCGCAGCAGATAAAGTGACGAATAAAGTGCTACGTCCAAGTTGACGAACTTTAGCAACTAAACGCTTTTGTTGACCTTGCCAGTAAGCGGGCGTCGATCTAACTTGACTATACACTGAGTATCCGTCATTATTTGCAATAATATTTGAGACGCCCTCTTTGTTCCTTACGTCTCCTGCTCTAACGCGTCCTGTTGTCGTTCCTTTCCTGGTTTGTCGCAAGCAAATGCTATACGCATTCCTTAGTTTCTCGTTGCAGGATTTCCGATAACTATACAAAACCTTCTCTGGTTTTGCTGCTCTTCTGTCATAGCGCCTCAGTTCTGATTTGGCAATGTCCGTATACGTGAGTTTTCTTCCAGGCAATCGTTCTGCTGGAGTTGGCTCTTCTTCTCCACAGTAAACTGTTGGAAATGACAATCTCTCTGCATCCGCGTCATGACACAACGGAATTGGAATACGTCCTTCTCCAGGCGCTACGGGTATTCCCTTATCACTGTAATCTTCATTAAAAACAAGAGTTTCTTGTATTGGCGGATTGTCTTCTTGTTCAACGTCTGCGTCTTCATCATAATCATCTGTTGAGTTAAATCAAAGTTTTTGACTTAAATAATGCTCATCTTTATTCATTTGAATAATTTTATAATACGTATCACAATCACCTTCATTTGCGGTAACATTATCGTTGGACACAGGATTCACTTCATCATTCGGATCCACAATAAAGTCAACATAGTCTAGTCATTAGCAAAAATTAGCAATAAAGAAAGCAGAAAGTTATTATAAAATAACAAGTCAAAGTTCATCATAACATTTATATTTTGCGTTGCGTATCAATAAAACCTACCACTTTGAAACGAATCCCAGTTTTCCGTCATTACAACATTGTGCTTTTTGTAAAGAGGTTTATCCAACAGGACTTTGGTAGCACGAAGTACCTTTGCAGGTGATATTTTGTCGAGCAGGTATGCATTCCTATCACTCTGTCGTCTTCGCAAAGCCACTTGGACAACTCCAGCTTCATTGAATCTCCGGGGAAGGGAGTTGACGCACAAGTCCAGGTTATTTTCAACGTTAACGATGTTACCTCTTATGGCCCATTGTCTGTCGTAACCTTTCAAACAAATTATCATGAAAGGCAGTCGGAGTGACACTAGCCTTTCCTCCAAGCGATTTAAGTTCTACAAAATCACAAAAAAAAGTTAATTGCATCGTCGTTGTCTAATTTACGTATGATGTTTTACGTATCACAATATTTTTTACCTGCAATTCATCTGGGATTGGAGGAAAGTCCAATCCATTACTTAAACACACTCGCGGAACTTTTTTTGTCTTCCGTATATTTTCGTGACACGTAATACATAGGCGGTGTTGTGATTGCTGTACATGAAGCACCTGATTAATTACCATATCCGTGCAACCCCACTTCAATAGTTTTTCTCTATTAGCTGGCCTTGTGGATTTGAAATAAAACAATCCTCCGCAGCAAGAGCATATATACACCGGACCTTGACTGATGAGCGAATTGAAAACTGCCAAGTTCTTTTCGAAGGAGTCATACATGCTGCATTTTCGCTTTGGTGCCGTGTCATCAGCATCATCAAACTCCAGCCTTCTCCGTCCGGTTTCTTGTTCCTGATTGTTTTGCCTACGAGCTATTTGGTGCTGCTGAAATACCGGAGTATTACCAAGACCCATGATCCTTGCTGTTCGCTCCTCGTTTTCTTCTTGTCGCACTTCCGGATGCTCCTGCCTTTCTATACGGTGTGCATTACGTCTGCGTTCCAGGTCTTGCTGATGAAACTCCGGATTTAATCTGGCAGATTCCATTCTCATTACTCTGTCATGATTTTCCTCATAACGGACTTCTGGATGTTTCTGCCGTCGTTCCCGGTGTGCATTCCGACTTCGTTCCATGTCCTGATGTCGGAATTCCGGATTTAATCTGGCAGCTTCCATTCTCATTACTCTGTCATGATTTTCCTCATAACGGACTTCTGGATGTTCCTGCCGAGCCACACGGTGTGCATTCCGCCTGCGTTCCAAGTCTTGCTGATAAAACACCGGATTTAACCTGGCAGCTTCCATTCTCATTACTCTGTCATGACTTTCCTCATAACGGACTTCTGGATGTTCCTGCCGAGCCACACGGTGTGCATTCCGCCTGCGTTCCAAGTCTTGCTGATAAAACTCCGGATTTAACCTTGCAGCTTCCATTCTCTGTGCTCTGTCACGATTTTCCTCATTACGGATTTCAGGATGTTCCTGCCGTGCTACCCGGTGTGCATTCCGACTTCTTTCCATGTCCTGCTGACGGAACTCCGGATTTAATCTGGCAGCTTCCATTCTTTGTGCTCGATCACGATTTTCCTCATTACGGATTTCAGGATGTTCCTGCCGTGCTACCCGGTGTGCATTCCGACTTCTTTCCATGTCCTGCTGACGGAACTCCGGATTTAATCTGGCAGCTTCCATTCTTTGTGCTCGATCACGATTTTCCTCATACCGCACTTCTGGGTGCTCTGCCCTTTCAAGTCTATGGGCTTCTCGTCTACGGTTTAAGTCCTCATGACGAAATTCCGGGTTTCTCCTCCTCGCAGCGGCCAACCTTTCTGCACGTTCTGCATTTTCCTGTTCTCTGACAGAGTCATTTTGTCGGTCAAGTTGGCGTTGATCCCGTCTTTGAGCCTTATCTTCTTCAAATTTTTCACTTTCTCGATACTTGCGATTCCTTTCTTTTCTCTCCTTTAACTTCTGAGCTTCGCTTTTCTTCTTTAGTCTTGGCATTTTTAAAAGGCCGTAGAATGATACGTAACTCAATTTGAAGTGTTAAATTTGGAATATTTATACCGGTTGCTATAAGCAAATGTGACTTTAAATTGGGACACGTAAAATATTTCAACTCAAGTTCTTTTCAGCACTTCACAACCTATATTGAGGATTTCATTATGCTAAAACTCCTGCAGACAGCAGGAGCCACATGGTCAAATTTATATACCGCGCCCTGTATGTGTATTTTTTTCTTTTTTTAATCATAGAGTAATGAACCAACTGAATACTTCCTCTACTTTGAGCTTTTACTTCTGAATAAGCAACGCAATATATAATAATAAATACCTAAATAAGAATCGTGCGTGAGGAAACTATGTATTACGTATTAAAATGCAGAACGAATGACCAAATTGAATTGTTCAAATTATAAAACTTCGCACATTATAAAATTTGATTAAGAATCGAAGATTTCTGATAATTTTCTGAACCGGCCGTACGGCCGTCCGACTGAACGCGTTTTTGTCCGAAATGCTTAATTGGATTTCCACCAAATTTTTGTATACGGATACTAGAAGACTTCGGACAGAACTCTATTAAATTTCATGTCAATAGGTCAACTCCGAAGATCAGAGGTCACCAACGGTCAAACATTTTTACATAAGACCTACATTATGTGGTACATTATATTTGGTCCATTTTTACCATGATTAGGAATCCACAATCTGTTTGTTAAAATTTGACCATTTAGGCCCTTATTTGGGGCCTTAATTGTTAAATATTCCAAATTAATGGACATATGCTGTGTGGCGCATGGTTTAAGGTCCATTTTTTACCAGGATTACAAATATGAGGTCCATTTGTAAAAATCCGTTTATTTGCGGGCCGA
>CM056169.1:14987529-15062553 GCA_029691765.1 Entomobrya proxima
AATAGTATGAGTAGCATCCAGAAAGATGGCGACGGCAACGACATAAGTAAACTACTTCAATCATAATAATGTAAAATTTATAACATCAACTGAACAAAGCTTGTATACACATAGAACGAACTCTACAGAGAGAACTACATAGTTCGTCTGGTGTTTTGTAAAATCGGTCGAAATCTTGAAAAATGCTGCATTATAGGATTATTATAAAAACGTCACAAAAAAGATTTTAGAATTTGGATTTTTGATTTAAAGTTTAATCATAATGCAAAAAAGTCCAATCTACAACATTGAAAATGCAAGAAGGAGTACTAGGAAAACATTTGATGCAACTGGGTTTGCCACACTCGTTTTTTTATCTGTGGATTTCATTGTTGTTAGACAGAGTTGGGCAAACTTACGAATTCATATTATGTAACAACGTGTCAATATATTGTCTTGTCATCATGTAAATAGGCAAAATTATCGTACACCCAAATATATAGGTAATTACAACTATTTGAACAGAACAATCTGGTCTAACACGCCCTAATATATTCTAATGACAGTGCATTATAATTTTCAGAGTAATTATAAATTTTTGATGCGCCTGGTGTTTAATTTTTAAATATAATATATTCAATATTTAAGGAAATAAATTCGGCAAACGCTCTGTTGCTTCAAAGTTGCAACTTGCAATATTTTAATGACGCAATACAAATTTTTTTTAAACTTAAATTTAAATCAAAGCTTATACTGAACTTATGAGATTTTAAAAATGTTTTTATTGGCGTGAATGTGAATCTAAGAAAAAATAGTTTAGTTTAGTTTGGTGTGCTAACTTTGTTTATTTGCATCTTTACAGCTCAACAAGCGTTAAACCCAATTTTGACAGTTTTAGTATAACATTTGTGAAGCATTCGGTACCCACTTTTTGAATTCTGTATTAGAGAAAAGATAGTCTAGTATTGTTAGTCGTTACTTTTCTCCAAAATTAGAAATCACAACTTGTTTTCATGTCATTCTGTGCATCATTATTATTATGACAGTATTATTTGACGGAAAATGTGAGCCGAGGGGGTTCTCGTCTCGTTCACCATGCTGCCACAAAACTGACTCAATTCCCTGAAAGGACACGGTACAGGAAAAAATCTTCCTCTTGAGCCTGTTTGAATTGGATGAAAAACGGGCGTAAATGTAGAAAGGTACAGAAAGAATAGAATAGCTTTCGTCTTCTTCTACAAAGTTCTTCTTGTGAATGGCCCGGAAAAGAAAATCTGCCTTTTCTGCTTTACAGTATCCTTACAGGTTGAATCCTATAGCTTCATTCCCCGCATCCCTTTTCTGATGAGTCAGAGCTTAGCCGGCACTTAGGTACAAAAAGGCACAATCGCAGCTAAAAGCATGCATGCTTCGGGCTTGACAAATCTGCATTTATATAAACCTGGATGTACAATGTCATAATGATAATCATTGAAATAGTTGGTGGATAGGGTTAAGTTTGCTTTTAAAGGTTAGAAGAATCAAGTTCAATATTAAGTTTCAATGTTTAAGCAAACAGTTTTTAGACAGATCTAGCAAAAACAATTGTAATCATTTATAGCAATCTAAAAAGAATTGTACATTTTAATTGGGTGCAATTAGCTGCACAAAAAACTTGCCTAATGATATGCAAATCAGCAAGTTAAAAGAAACTGACCATGAATGTATGTTTTATTAATTTAGCGAAATACAGCTACACATAACATGACGTGTAGAGTTCTTCCAGTATATCGGTTAGAACCGCCTCAATAAAACTTGAATCTGCATGCGTCCAAGTTTTTTATTCTGAATTCCACTGATTGGTATCCTTATGTTAAATGTCTCATTTCTCTAGTTTAGTACAAACATAGTTCGAACTCTCTGCATTGAATTTGCCATAAAACGTACCTGTACGACCACAACGAAGTTGTTTGTACCCACCTACCTGTAGCTAAATTCTTCTGCAGGTTTGTGAAATGTCCTTGGAATATATCACACAGCGACAACAATAAACGCAACCACTAACAATAAACTTTTTTTGGTTTCTTGTTTATTCCAGTTGGTTCGGCGATTGATTTTGAAACCTTATCAAATGCTATGCTATGCAAAGATCAAGATCAGGATGAGACGGCACATCTCCACCCTTTTTTGTTCATATTACAGGGTCATCTGCCTCATCTTGGACTAAAGAAAGGGAGTATTTAATTGTTTATAGAGCATCTCTCCAGTATCTGATCATCAGCATTACAATCCACTTGCATTTTTTTCAATACTTTTTACAACAAAATATAATATTCGCTTATAATCTCATCAACTATGCATAACACGATTTTCAATCTGGATTCCAACAAACTGATCTAGTTCCTGTTCACCTTTTGCTTGGCTTATGGCTTGCAGGTAGGTTGCCAGACTGGTTGCACTAAAGTCTAAATGTCGGATTGCTTACTAAAACTTTACAGTTAGGAATCTACCCTGCCACACACATTTTGCAACAAAGATGCAAGCAATTATGGTACAATTAATGCTTCGCACTTTCCAGAAATGACTTTAGTAATTATACAGAATACCGGTTAATCAATCGCCAATTTTCCATTTTTTTGCACGAAAATGTCTTTTTTTATTGCAAATCAAATTATATCTTTCCCACATACACTACTTGCCGTGATAAAAGTTAATTAGAACGGGATTTTTGTTGTCGATGACAAAGATGCGGATCAAAATTTGAAAAATTTAACGTGCCTGTTCTCCTGATAATTTGTTGGAGCAGGTGTGTAAATTACTGTTCTCCTTAACAAAAAGCTTGGCCCCAAGCTACGTTTATCGCTTATCCATCAACATATTGTCATTTTTTTCTACAATTCATTGATTGATTGATTACAATGCAATTCTTGAAGTCTTCAAGTAGCTTTGTCATAACAAAATAGATTTCTTCAGACACTAAACTACGATGACTAGAACATTGACCAAACCTTTGCCTATGGTATTTTCAGTGGTGACTGTATGCTCGCAGGTTGCAGCCAGTATAACTATATCAGATTGTTTCAATACTTTATATTTTTATATGGACATTTTAACCTACAATATCATTAATGGCAATAATCACAACACAGAGCACAGGAT
Organism: Entomobrya proxima; assembly: GCA_029691765.1. Classification (NCBI taxonomy): domain Eukaryota; kingdom Metazoa; phylum Arthropoda; class Collembola; order Entomobryomorpha; family Entomobryidae; genus Entomobrya; species Entomobrya proxima. The sequence goes on from CM056169.1 coordinate 14,990,647, forward strand.
GGGTTGGTCATGGTACAGGTGAATATTAAGTAGGCATAATAAAAAATTATTAGCATTGTAATTTGGTACATTGGCAGACGCTTCCAGTCCTATTGGATGGGCAGTCTGTTTGTTCGCAAAATAAAATGTCGTTTAAACTGTAATCGTACAAAAAGTAGGTAGACCTGCTTCTTCGACTACAGGACTGGCCCAATTGTAGACTATACTTCCATAAAATACGCCAAACATATCCCTTCCCAATAATAAGAAATGAGCAACCTGTAACCATTATCATTACTAACTACAATGCACAATGATTATTATCATTTCCAATCCAAATTTATATATAGAGTTGACACATAATTTCTCACATACAACGGCTTCTGTTACAATTCTTTGCATCATAATAATCATAATATGAAAATAACATTAAACAAAAATGAAATGAATGCTTGAACACAGAACAAGAATGAGGGAACATGAGACACGCTAATATTTGTATCAGAGCAAAATGGAATGGCTTCTTTTTTTCCTTTTGAATATCAATCAAGGTAGCTCATTCATAGCTGTGTGATGGCACCCTTTTCTCTCTAAACGAGAATCTCTACAATTTCTATAGCTGATATAAAAGGAGTTTGAAGGTTAAAAAATAGACTTTAGTTTTGGAATAGTAAGGAAAGGTGACACACTGATTGGGTGTGCCCAAAGTTCAATATTTCTGTGCTAATTTAGTGATTCGATCCCTAAGTATACATTTTCACAATCAAAATCATGCTCAAGTTTGCAGTGGTCGTACTCTGTGTTGTCGCTGTGGCTCAAGCCCAGCGTGGAGGTGCCCGCGTTCAATCCATTGACAATGAATTAAGGACAACCACCACTCCAGTACCAATCCTTCGTCAAATCAACAAGTAAGTTTGAAAATTTATACCAAAGCTTTGAATATTTTCTAAAAACCAAGTGTACTAATTCAAACTTGCATGTTTAATTCAGGGTGAATGAGGATGGAAGCTACACTTACGGCTATGAAAACGCCGACGGAAGTTACAAAATTGAAACCAAGGCTGTCACTGGCGAAGTTCGTGGCAAATACGGATATTATGATGACACTGGAGCCCTCCGTGAAATCGAGTATGGAGCATCCCGTCAAGGATTCCACCCCCAAGGAACTGATGTGAAAGCCCCCACATCCGCTCTTGCCATGGACTTTGACCCCATCGATGACAGTGGATTCTATGATCCAGAAAGATATGAAAAGCCATTCGTTTACGATTCAAACGCCTATCAGCAGCCAATCGATCAACCTGCCAGACGTCCAGCCGGAAGAAGGCCAGGCGGTCGCAGACAAAAGCAATTCACTCTTCCTGCTGCTCCAGTTAACTACGCCCCACAACCTCAACAACAACACAGCTTTAACTATAACGCTCCAGCTCCTGCTCCAGCTACTCCAGCCCCACAACCAGCCATTCCCCAACATCATTACTACCAACCCCAGGCTCCTACCCAACCACCATTTAACCCAGCTCAACTTTTCCACGGTCACCCTGCCAGAAATATTGACATCAACACTGGATCATACAGTGTGCAATATCACGGTTAAAAATCAATGTTGTTCGCTGTTAGATTATAAGTAGATTAGAAAACTATATTAATTGTTATTTTCGTGATATTTTATTACGATATTTTAGTACAAAACCATTTTTATAATTCTGAAAACGAAAATGGTTTGTGCACTGAATTCTAATATACATACACTGGCCATTACCTAAAACACCCCTTTGTTTCATAGGTTTGACCGTTGCATGACTTTAAATGCTTGCAACGTTTCATCTTTCCTTCATTTGTTGAAACTGTGTGTACGAAAATACAAAGTCATTACTATCTGTGCCACAGATTTATTTTATTATGTTTGTCTATGTACACCAAAGTCTAAATTATATATTGAAAAAGTTTTCATTCAATTTTAATCTTCCGCTTTTTGTCTGATTTCTTTGTTGCATTTTCCACCATTTCAGAATATAATTTATTTTGGACCAAATTAGCGTGCACTTAGCACTAGTCAATCATATCGTTCTATTCTGGATGCATAATAATGGTTGAAGAGATTCTTCAGCAAAACAAACAATGGGAGGATGCGGTAACGGCAAATTATGTAAATGTGGAAAACACAAGAAATGCAGTCAGGCTGAACATTTTTTATTGCATGCATCCTTTATGCAGTCAAGCATGGATCAATGTGAAGATCAGTGAGTTCCCACATGTGCATACGAATATAATAATTACTATTATAGTAATACTATATGAATATATATTTTGATAACAGAGTAGAATCAACAAAATAATCATTCTCATTTTCACAAAGGGTCACAAGTTGCAAGCACTTCGGCTTTCGATTTGCATAGTCCTTTGCCGCTGATTGTCAAATGTCAGCGTTATTGGAAGTAGGAATGAATGAATAATATGATCCACTGCAATCTAATGGTAAGCAATCAGCGACAGAAACAACTCGTTGGCGGCTCGGCGGACGGACAGTAAAATGTGAACGGCGCAAGTTGGTGATCAGAGGAGATCAGGATGATGACTTCTTATTTTTGGGTCAAGTGCACCATTTTGTTTACAGCGCAAACTAAAACAGCATTGCAGTTAGAGGTGAAAAGATTTAATGCGTCATCATAATCGTAATTAACAACTCCCATGAAAAGACGGACAAACGTTTTGAGCATTGCCCGCAACGCTGAAAACCAAAACCGCAGCCCGAATCCATGAATGATGAAGCTTTGTTGTATTTTCTCTTAATAAGTTTAATGTTTGCGTTCGTCTAACTGAAAATCACAAAAGCTATCCAAAGGCTTTTCACTTTTCGTTTAGCATGTCGTATTTTTAAGTAATGACAAAATTAAAAATGACAATACGTTTCTAAATTACACAGTTTTAAATCCTAAATCCCATTTCAAATTTACCCTTGTTCATTACTTGTCAATTTGTCATGTATGGAAGCACACAATGATAATGATGGTTTTATTGGACCCGTGCGTGTGGCGGAGTTGGAGTACGTGAGCAACACGCAAGAATAAACGCTGATTTTCACAATGCCTGTGTTTACGTTGGTGGTCGAATGTTCAATACAAGTTCAAATCCTTGTTTGCAAATCAAATACTAATACTATTAGCGGCATACAATGATCTTTTTAATAAGAAGCAAGTATGACAAAATACTGGTGCTGCATAATATTGCTTGCTACACATGGTAATAATATCTGCGAAAACTTGATATGCGGAAGGTCACTTTTGCGCTTGCTTCATACTTTAAGCTGACATTGAAACCAGCGAGGAGTGGGCCTTGAGGAAACTGCAACATTAGATGATCCAATGATGCTATGTACCTAGCTATGTACTTGGTTGGGGCTATTTTTTGTATGCATGACTGACTGAGGTGAGGAGATGCGAAATGGTGGGTACACGTTTCGTACACTTCCTTCCTTTTGCCAAAACTTTGTTCCAAGTCATTTCAGCAGCGTAAAGAAAGACTCCATGCACTTTGTGTACATTAATGCTAACAATATATACTGGATTACTTATAATATGACTAGTACGGCTATCACTTAATGATTGAAAAATAATTCATCTCCTATTTTGCAACTTGTCCATTTTATAGCTCTTAGCTTAGTTATGATACTTCCTTCCTGGTACACGCATGCAGACAATATCCCACGGGACTAGTTGATTGGCAACTTTGGTCAGTTTCAACTGAAAAAAATATATCTTCACACAGTGAATTTTATTCCCATTTCCGACATTTTCATGAATAAGTGTCTCGTGTGTCTTCCAGTGTTCATTTCCTCACTAATACTAAATCAATCTGAGCGACATTACTACCGTAAGTTATACATTATAATTTGATTCCTTGCAATCTCATTGTGTAAATTTATATTCTGTTCAGTTCCAGTGTTATCTAGTGAGATTATTAGTGTTATTGGAATACAAATATCAGTAAAAGTAGTGAATAACCCCGCCCTATATTTAAATCTATTTTTTGCGTACAACCACAAAAATTGGTGTAGGACAAGGCGAGAAATCAAAATGGATTCACCGGAAGACCAGGAGAATTTTTTACTCAGACTGGTAAGCAGTGACTATAAATATTAACCCGTCAGATGCTGACCGTTTCTAATTGCTAAAAAAGCGATGAATTTTATTTGCCGACATGTGTAGATTGTCCTCCTGTTGATAATCGGAAGCAAGGCACCCTCTTCTTGGTGAATACTGCTTAGTACGAAGGGAGAATTTTCGTTTAGCCCTAGTCAAATTGAATCATGACCTTCCGTCGGACTACTCTGAGCGAATACTCCGTGGGACATGGAAGTACATGACACATGAGTGCCGCAAATATTGCAGATAAAACAACTAACTCGTTCAAAAAATAGCTACTTTCAAAACAGTCAGAAACTATTTTAGGTAATTTTTATCTTCCCTGCCATAATTTATATACATGTAAGTATGATCTTGCAATTTGGTGCGGTATAGAATGTTCAATGTTAAATCTCATATAGTTAATACTCAAGCTCTTCAAGCCATTCAAAGCGTGATTTTCACACTAGTTCATTTTTTGCATTTTAAAAATATGTTGAGAATTCGACTGAATAAGTAGACACCACTTCTTTGCCAAAGTTTACAATAAAATTTTCTAGTTGACAATATATTAAACAAAAATTAATTAATAAGGATTTATGGCATTTAATTGATTTATCTTGAAACAGAAATATTGGATACAAACTTAAGACAAATATATTTCGCTTATTCATACAATTTGTACACCTTAAAAATCGAGCATTCCCATTGCGGCATATTATTGCACTTGCAAGATACGTGTACTGTGTACTCAATAAACTCGGGAGAGTAACAGTGAATGGCACGTAATACACGGCATACTCACCAGAACAAAGAGTTGTTGCATTTTGCTTGCATCGACTAGAAGAAACGGATGAATTTTGCGAGTACAGTTTCCTTTCACAAAGTGGAGTCAGTTTTGTGGTAAGGTGAACGCTGGAATCCTCCTCCTCATGTATACCAAGCCAGAGAACATGAGCATCCGACCACTGTACGCGATGATAGGTTTAGTTGAAAATCCTCTGGTCTGGTGTTTTCTACTGAATGCCGTACCAAGACCAAGAGCCTCCGCTATCACCAGAGTGAAAACTGGCTCTAATACAAGGGTGAAGCCCATTCTGGGCTGGATACTATACCACACCCACCACCCGCATCATCATCATGAGAACACAAACGCGAAACAGAGTTACATTACCATCATCAGCACCACCAGAGCAAAAAGCATTCAATTTAAGAGGATTACGTAGCAGGATTATCAAAAGGATTATAAACTGAAAGAGAAATAGTTTTCTTGTTTACTTCCTTAAACGAACCCCTCTCAATTGTACAAGACGAGCAGGACGAACGGGGATTAAAATCGGATAATCGTAATGATGAGCAGAACGTCACATCACCAACACACCAAATCCACTTGCTGCTTGGATATTGTGCTTTTCAAAGCTCTTCTCTTAACTCCTCCGAACCACTTCTGTGCTAGTGGAAAAGGGAGAACTCTGCCAAAGCACAATCTCCTTACCCAACAAGCTTTCAAAGTTGTGGCAAGTCGCGTTCACAGTGTAGTACGTGAGCTAAAAAATTACATTCCTCGTCGATGATTCCCAATGTTACTAGCGTACAGTGCCACTCTTTAGGGATAGGAAGGTCGTGTTTTGCTGTATTACATGGAATGATGTGCATATCTGAAACTGATGGTCAAAATTCCAATATCATATACGCTTTTCAAGTTTGGAAACGCGTTGATAGGTACTATTTTAGATTGACTTATTATTACTGTACAAAAGAGAGTTGTTACCAACTTGTTTAGCAGTTTTCATGATAATATTGATAATGCTTACCGCACTCGTCACCACTCAACATGGTGCAGTATCGTCACTAAATGAAAAGCTATGGTACTTGAAGTAAATCTTCCACTTCGTATCTTTTCATGCTAGTATATTCAAGAAATAGGGCCACTATCCCAGGCATCTGAAGAAAAACCGACTTTTTAATACCTAACTTCTTGATGTTCACTATCAGGCTTTGCCTTTGTTTGACGCACTCGTTGCACTATTTTAGAGGCAGATTTTAAGCTAGCACTTTATCCTGACAATGGATAACGTTAGTTTCGTGGCAGGTTGAATGCAAAACTCGATGCAAGATCCACTTTTCCTATAATATATAAAAAGAAGCTACAAGAAACCAGAGTGTGCATCACCTTTTGACGAGAGGGAGCAACTTGTGATTGCAGAATAATGTTATGCATGAATCAAATGATTGCAGCATAAGACTTGACTGTATTTAAAAATCATGGGCGCACTAAAATAATATAATAGGACCTATTAAATAGGTGTTTTTGGGAATATTGCATTATATGAAAATGTTAGCAGTTAATTAGCAGTTGATTTAAGTATATTAAATTTATATTTAGTCATCATCTTTTGATTTTTGAGTTTCAAAACTCTCTGAACAAATAAAGTATGTTGGGAGGTCACAGTTCGTGTTCCGAATACGTGGGCTTGCCTCAGGTCTCTCTTCAAAACCAAAGGATACGCAGACGTCTCTTCTGTAACCGTGAGGACCTCCGGGGTCCACACCCTTTTTCGAGCTCCACCTGTATACTCCGCTCCAAGTGAAATTGAAATGGGAAGTATATGAACTTTCACTTTCAACTTCAAATTCTTCAGAAGACGATGTGTCCAATGGTTTGGTAAGCCATACAATTTCCGCGTTCATGTGGGTTCTTTATAAGCAATTTAGGTTTGGCCATGTATCAGAAAAGCACTTACATACGCATCACATAGGAAGTCGAAGTAACCCATCTAACAGAATTATTCATTACTTACCCTTTGAATCTTCCCGATGTCCAATATTGTAAAGGTGGGGACGGTGCTTGAAATATTGGGACAAAAGTTTTTAAAATATTTTTTTAAATAATTTGTAGCTTGCAGAGATAAACAAGTATTGTACCTTGGACAAAATCGGTTTCCCAATTTAGCAATGCTTCAAAAAAACGCATAGTGACGTCTCCATCTAAACTGAATACTGTCATGTTTTTCCTTGCACAGTATCGCATGGCCCTGTTCCAGGTTAACTGTTGAATAATAGAAGATCACCGTATATGCATTTTAAACAAAAACTACTAACTATATTGTTTGAAGTCGATACAATTTTCCCCAGAAAATGTTTACCTGAAAATTGCTAACAAAATAGCTCCTGGCTCCAGTTACATTCTTGCTTATCACTGAGATCAAACCAGGGTTTTTCATGAGTTCTGAACTTTCTTGAGCTGCACAAATTAAGGTATTACTTAAAGGTAAAATCTTCTCACTAATAACTTTAATCAACTCAATCAGTTTGAAAATATTTCTCACTCTCTCTGCTCTCTTTGTAGCATTCCGTTCCTGGTGGAAGCATACATAGCACGTGAGCTGGCGTGTTGCAGTTTACATCGGCGCTTCCTACAGGACCGCCCTACGAAACCCGATTTCGTGTATTTTTGGTGTTTTTATGACGAGATAGTGATAATGTTATAGATATAATACTATTCAGAAATAATTCCAAAACTTACAACTTCCTCCTTCATCAACGCAACACAATCCTCGTCTTTATTCTACACAAACGAAAATGTTTAGTTTATCCTTTTGGTCATAAGAAGTTTGTGAAAATCGAGTATAGGATGGCGTAGTAGTAAATATCAAAAACACATTCGAAAAATACCTGATCATCCGGTTGAGATAAATGGAAATTTTGGAAAGGTAACTGTTTACCATTACCTAGTGTAAAAATTCCTTCTGTTTTAATATCATTCATGCCAATGAGGAACTTTTTGCTTTCTTGATCCACAATTCGATCTTAATTTGTAGTGGAGGATGAGTATCAAACCAATTTATTACAAAAATGATTAGAAGATAATTATGATGTTATCGTTTGTTTTTAGGATTTCATTTTATGCTTACATTGCCCCACAAAGAATTGCACTGTTCGATGATCAACTATACTTTCCAATTCGGCAAGCACCAAATCGTATTCCTGACAGATTTCTTTTGCATGGGTATACGTATATGTGTTTTCGCTATCCGCAAAATATTTTGAGTTTGCGTACAGGCGCATTAATGGACCTTTTATCTTTGTTTGGCAGGCACTTTCATCAAATGATTCTGTTGACATGACCCGTGTATTAATGTTCTTTGCGATTACTTTTTCTGGTGGTGCAGTTTCTTTTTGTGATACTTTTCCTTTCTTAGCTACTTTCTCTGGTACTTGTGTTTCTTTTCCTTTTTTAGCTTCCTTCTGTGCTTGTTTTTCGTTTCCAGTTTTTTGTTCTGGTACTCGAGTTTCTTGTTCCAGATTATCAAAATCTCCGTGCCTTCTCACTAAAGACGCCAACTTAGTTCCAGCCTCAGAGGCAGAAGTTTCCCAAATAGGATGCATATTTATCTTGGGTTCTGACATTTTTCCAGTGGCAGTATTCTCACCCTCGCTGGAATTTGTAGGAGTAGGCTGTGTGGTACTAGTGGTGGTTACATTAACAAACGTGTCATTTTGTGTTGGAAAATCTGAATTTTGACTGATCGTTGCACCTTCCAAGAATACTTGTCCTAAATGATATTTCAATGTAATATAAAATATTTAAATTAAATATACATAATATGCGTGATACTACGTATTAAACTTTTACCTGATACAATTAAACTAAATACTAGTAAAAATTCACAATTAATTGCCATTATGACGGAACATACAGGGAATGTGTTTAAGAACCAATGTTATTAAAACTAAGTAAACATGAACGAATGCTTAAGTTATAATAATTATTCATCTAACTTTGTTTTATTTTTAAAACAATGCTTATTGAATTTGAAGGTCTGAAGTTACTGTTTGTTTCGGGATCATACATGATTGTACAAAAAAATTTGTGTCCTTCGATTTTTATTATCACAGTTGCTTGTAACTTGTCATCGCAAAAAATTGCTAATAAGTGGTTTTCAAAACTAAAAAGCTTCCTTGTAAACTTCGAGAAAGCGAGTAGAATACTAACGGTTAAATCTAAATTTCCATTTCTTAATTTATGTATCCGAAATCCAAGGACTAATAGCATCTTATATCATATGTGTAAAAGTTGTACTGTCGTAAAATGTTTTTTATTATTTCAATTGATGCACAATTTGTCACATATCACATCACCGATTTCCCGGATTTCTATGATTGATGCACACAATTTTCACCTTCTTTCATTCTACATTTTACATCATCATTAAACATCATCAACATTGCATTTTACAACAATTTAAATATTACAAAACTAGATAAAAACATTATAAAAACAAGAATTGAAATGTTATCCGTTAAAATACTTTTCGCCTAGAAAGTTTAAAATATGTATATGAAGCCGGATGTATCCATTCTATTTAACAAGGAAACATTGATAAAGCAAGTTTTTCTCCGTTTTCTTCCAACTAAGTCCTTTACAACATATATCCAAAGGTGAACTAAGCAACACTGCTTCCACAGACAAAACATATCAGTATAATATATCAAAATTTATATTTAGTCGTCATTTTTTGCTTTCACAGTTTCCAGCTTCTGCGAACAAACAAAAAATGCTGGAAGTTCACAGTTCGTGTTTCGAATACTTGGGTTTGCCTGAGCTTCAAAACCAAAGGATACACAGACGTCCCTTCTGAAACCGTGAGGTCCACCAGGATCTGCACCTTTTTTCGTGCTCCACCTGTATACTCCACTCCAACTAAAATTGGAACGGAGAGTGGACGGACTGTCAACCTCAAATTCGTCAGAAGAGGATGTGTCCAAAGGTTTTGTATGCCACAAAATTTCCGCATTCATGTGAGATCTAGAAGTTGTTTTAATTGGAACTAGATTTAACGTGCCATAGAATAAAAATGGTTAAAATGAAGCATGCAAGGTCTTACAACAGAGTAAGCCAGTTTAAACTACTTTAAAACTAGTAGAAAAATATAATTTTGTAAGCATTGCAGTACCCTTGGAATCTTCCCGATGTCCAGTATTGCAAAGGGGGTGCAGGTGCTTGAAATATTTTGACAAAATGTCTATTAAGCAATTTTGAATGTGTGTAGCTTGTACTGGCAAGTGGTACCTTGGACAAAACCCATTTCCCATTTTACTAATGTTTCAAAAAACTGCATAGTCACATCTTCATCTAAATTGAAAAGTGTCATGTTTTTCTTTAAACAATATCGTATAGCCTTGTTCCACGTTAACTGTTGAACAAACGAAAATAATTGATACTTGACCAAAAGTAAGTTTATTTTGTAAGTTTATACATTTTCCCCATGAAATCTTACCTGAAAGTTGCTAACAAAGTAACCTCTTGCTCCAGTTATGTTCATTATAGAGATCAAACCTGGGGATTTAATGAGTTTTATACTTTCTTGAGCTACACAATCATAAATAAATCATTAATTCCAGAAGGAAATTCCTATTTGCTAACGCTAACTCGCATTTTGAAAACATTTCTCACTCTCTCTGCTTTCTTTGTAGCATTCCGTCCCAAATGGAAACATGCATAATACATTAGCTGCGGTATTGCAGTCTACATCCGCGCTTCCTACAGGTCCACCCTGCAGGAAAGATTTTGAACTTTGGTATAAGATAATTTTCATAACTCAGATTCTTATATAATAAACTAGTTTACATTATGAACAAAATCACATTTTAAACTTGGAATACTTACAGCTACCTCCTTCATCAATGCAACACAATCCTCGTCTTGGTTCTATAAGAAAATGCAAAGTTAAATGCATTTTTTATAAATGGTTGATCATTTTGAAAATTATATGAATTATAACAAAATGCAAAAAGAAACAATTGAAAAATACCTGGTCATCTGGTTGGGAGAGATGAAAATTTTGAAACATCAACTCTTTACCATCACTCTGTGTGAAAACTCCTTCCATTTCGATATCATTGGCACCAATGAGAAATTTTTTACTGCATTTCTCCACAACTCGATCTAAAGTTGTTTCGGGAGATGATCATACTATTTTATTTCAAAATATCTTTACTATAACTTTATCATTTGTTTTCCGAAAAGTGCTCATTTCATTTTATGCTTACATTGTCCCACAAAAAATTGAACTGTTCGATGATCAATTATGCTTTCTAACTCGGCCAGCACCAAACCAAAATCGTTACATAAATCTTTGGCCTGAGCATACTTATATTTGTTTTCACTATCCGCAAAATATTTTGAGTTTCCGTACAAACGCATTAGTGGACCTTTTGTCTTTGCTTGACAGTCACTTTCGTCCAACGATTCTGTTGACATAACCCTTGTATAAATATTCTTCGCAGAAAACTTTTCCAATACTGGAGCTTCTTTTTGGGATACTCGCGTTTCTTTTCCTCTTCGAGCTCCTTTTTGTGGCACTGAAGTTTGTCTTTGTTCGTCCAGATTGTCAAAATCTCCGTGTCTTCTCACTAAGGTTGCCAACTGAGATCCTGCATCAGAAGTCTCCAGCATTGGAAGCATATTACCTTCGGATATCTGCACTGTGTTTCCAGTATTCTCACCCTTACTGGAATTTGTGGAAGTAGGCTGTGGGATGGTTAAATTTACAGACGTGTCATTTTGCGTCGGCAAATCTAAATTTTGACTGATTGTTGCACCTTGCGTCTCAACATGCCCTACACAAAATATCAATGAAAGATATTTGAATGCACACAAAGGAGCATCATAGATTAAACGTTTACCTGATGCAACTAAACATAACACTAGTAACAAATCAAAATTAATGACCATTATGACGAAAAATTTAATATCAATATTTTCACACCTCATAGACATGAAGAAAAGTAGCATGTTACATGTTTTATGTTCATCTAACTTTGTTTTATTTTAAGAACAATCTTCATTGAATTTATTGAAGGTCTATAAAACATTAATGTTCGTTTCGGGATCACTCATTGGATGCAAGACTTTATTGTTCTTCGCCTTTCATCATCAGGTTTGTTTGCCTGTAATGTGGCAACCACTTACAAGAAATGCAGTGCATTTATCCAGAGATAAGAATAATCTCTGCATTTATCTTACTGATTTTGACAGTAAATAATTGAAACTACCATATACATTTCTATTCAAAGTCATAAAAATGGCAAGCGTTCTTGCATATTGTGCAGTAGGAAAGAGATATAGTATAGTAGCTAGCTGACAAATGAGCTTCAGAATTGCAGTGCTTCCATGTAAAGTCCGAGAAGATGGGATGCATCAGTCACGATTCAATCAATCCACTTTTCCACTCAACCTGTGGCCGAAATCCAAGACAACTGTAACATACTTTTATCCCATTTTTGAAGATGTACCTGCGTTCTTTGTAAGGTTTTTACTATTTCAACTTATGAACCATTCGACACATATCAATATCATACCTTGCAAATTCATCATTCCAATTGGATGCACACATTATTCGATTTTTATTTTGTCACCACTGTATTTTACAACTACATATTACAAAAATAAAACAAAATATAAATACAAACTCAAAATTCCTTGCAATCAGCAATCCGTCTCAAACTTATCAATGAAAATGCCAAAATCTCGGTCTAAAAAGTCTAAAATCGAACGCAAAATTAAAATAGATGTCAAGCCAGATGTGGATGCTATTCAACTGGACAGCATTGAAGCAAACTTTTTCCACATCAAGGACGATGAAATTAACACTTTGAACGCTATTGCAACATTATTTCCAAAGGTAAACCCAGCACAAATATTTCATGAGACCCAAAATATGCTTTTGCTGTACATAAGTATTTGAATACCTTTGAACTTCAAAAATTCGTATATTTTCCTTAGATAATACAGAAAATCCTCCTGTTTGTTCCCCATTCTTCGCATAAGCTACTTCGCTTGTGTAGCAAATCCTTAAAGCAAGCTGTAGAACAATACGTTGGACTTTGCATCATACTTTCTGAAAGCCGCACAGAATACGACACTTGTAACAAAATTCAAATTCTCAACAAAGAACTCCAAAACTCTCTAAAACATATTGGAATTCGCTCCTTAAGAGGAGTTCAGTTAACTAAAACGAAATTTTCCGACATAATAACTTTCCCGTACCTCCTGCAGTCAGTTCATCTCTTTGGCCAGTTTGATCAGCAAGTACTTCTTGGACTTTTGAAAGAATGCTGGAATCTCAGAACATTAAAGTTGCAAGAGCCTAATCAATTTCAAACACTGATCCGTGGGAACTTTATCGATTTTATGTGTTCCGTTGGCACTTTTCTTGAAAAGCGGAATGCGGTACGACTGGAGCACCTGACGAATCTTAAGATACATTGTTCCACTACTTCCACCATGGGCTACATACTAGTTATGCTATCAGCTTTAGAAGCTAGAAATTTGGAAACTCTGCATTGTTGTATTGGTCCTGTCCACGCCAATTTTTATGCTCTAATTACAGGGCTAATTGTTAATGTTATGAATAGAGCTCGAAAAACCCTCCGAGATTTCTGGCTTGTTGTAGAGAGTAGTGATGCCTACCCAGAAATCACTGCTAAGCGGAGATTTTTACGAAAACTGACAATATTCAATGAAGAATATCCAGAAATTTTACCTACGTTTGAAGAAAATTTCAAAAAGTTGTATTTGAGTGACGAAGCGAGAGACGAGTGGCTTAGAGATATTTTATGTAAGGCAGGAAAGCAATGTGCAAATTTGTCTAAAATTCGATTAGACATTGATACGATGGAGGATTTTACCAACAACTGGATACATTTTCTTAAAAACCAACATTCATTAAGTACTTTAGAACTACAGGCATGCTGTCACTGGTCCCTTGTAGCTAACATTGTAAAACAAAACGCCAAAACGTTAGATACACTTGGACTAATAATGGAGTTTCATTCCCCAATGGACTTGGAAGTGCTGCTTCGCGACTGCACCAAATTAAAGCGTTTGATTTTGAAAAACTTTGATTTTGACTGGATGAGTCCGGAGCAGTTGGAAATGAGGCGAACGGGACACATAACTAATGCCAAGTTTGATGAATTATTTCCTTGCTTGGAAAATTTGGCTCTGTCAAATCTACTTATCCGCTCAACAGACCTAAGCCGTGTGTGCAGGATGACAAAAATGAAAGACTTTGTTCTGAGTCTTTTGGAAATGGATCCTGAAAATGAGGAGTTTACAGATCCTGAAAACATGTTTGGTTTGTTACAAGACGATTTTTGGAAATTGCTCAATCGCAGGAATTTAAATCACATTGTGGTTAGCAAAGAGGCAATTGTCTGTTGTGGTTCTACGGAACAAAGATTGCGAGATATGAGAAAACTCGAGTTGTTAATAGAAGACCCAATGTTTCACACAACAAACATTTTAGGATGGCAAATGTTAAGTATTGATGAAGAACATATCGCAGTAGCACATGGGGATACGGTAACCATTTCAGATTGGATATTTCCTCTGATAATATCGGTAATTGAAGACACGCTTGAGGCAGACGTGATATCATTAAGGAGTTTAATAACTGAAGAAGATGGGAGTTGAGTTCCTAATGCGTTGACCAAAGTACTTTCCTTTAAAAATTCACAAGATTCACAAGACCACCCAAGATTAGTCCCACAAAAAAGAGAGCTAATAAACACATCAATAAAATTGTTGAAAATTGAAAGAAAATTAGCACCGTAATCAACCTTTTAGCAAGTAATACATAATCGATTTAACATCTTTATTTATTCCTCCCCCACCTACAGAACTTTGTAAATTTAGTAGCGTTTTATGTAATATTAGACCAACGCAGCAAAATTATATTTTTAAAATTATAGAATCATGCTGAGAGTAAAATAAGGGTACAAAACGATTTACAAAATGCGTCTTGCTGTGTGTGTGGTATTTCGGCAAATTACTACTCCAACAGGTACTTGTTCTTTTTACTATGTACATTTGCAAGCAATTTGCCAGGTTGCCACTTTTTTCAGCGACCATAACAAATTTACAAAAAATATGCTCCCGTTGCTTATTTCCATAAAGCGTTTTGAAATTTGTAGTAAATTTTGCTCAACTTTATGAGTCGTTGTAAAGTATTCAAAAGTAAAAAAGAACAAGAGTCTTTATGATCATTATTATTGCTTGTCATGTTACGTTTTTGTTCTTGAGATGACCAATAACCTTCTCTAAGAATTCTTTAGTTCATCATCCCAAAAGAATCCGGCCAGTTTTTGATTGGGTGGGGATATTAACGTTAGCAAATTGTGTGTTAATTTAATTGTCAATGCAATAATTCATAAAAGAATATAGATATTCAGTGATAGTATAGATTCGTATTCAAAAACATTTTTTGAAAACTTTTGTTGATGCACTACTGCCACACACGCATAGGAAAGCACTATACGCAGCACAGCATGCAGCTCTAGTTTGCATTTGAATGACTCAAGTCAATAATTAAATGTAATTGTATGACATGAATAATATCAGAACATAGTAAACAAGATTTGTGATAGCCGTCATAATAATAATTGGTAATTACGAGGACCGTGTACACACAACCGCTCCTCACTCAACACGCCGTTGACCCTTATATAATAGTTTAATAGCTTGCTTCAATTGTTACAATTTGCCAAGCACTCAATATCATGCATATTCATTTTATGTATCACCACCAGCCCACCATTCAACCCACATGAAGGGAAAACATTTTAAAGTATATTTAACAAAGCATGGCATAATGATTACACACGTGATGATTACTAAAGTTGCAAGTACAACGAAGTTGCATACTTATGCGCCCGAAAAAAACTTTACGAACTATAAACTTGAACCCATTTAATATTTAGTTTTGTGCACGGTTGTGTGGAGCAATTATAGAATTTTGAATGTGAAGTTCAATCATTGCCAACAGCTTTAACAAATAATCTTTCACGCACGGCTTATACGACTGCTCTGTGTATTCAGAGAAAAGCCACGAACGAACACTACATAATTTGTGTTGTCGTATCGTATTGTAACGTTACAGTAAATGCTAGTAGCACAGCAGCGTTCACTGTGGTTTAAAGCGTGCGAGAAGTTTGCTTTTCAAATGTTTTATAACAAAATTAAGTTCATTTAATTTGGAGCACGTTATTACGCGTCATATCAAAGTTGTTACATAATCGTTGAAAATATGAAAATATAAAATTGTAAACCAAATTCGTTTTCATTGTTGAGCGGTTTACCATTTTAGAATAACATCCACAAAATGTGTAATACAGATATACATCCCGTACCGTAAATGTATAATATATTATTATAATTCATAAATAAAAGAAAGACATGCAACATGGTATACAGCCAGCATGGCCAGCAAGAACAATCCTTTTTATCTTTGCTTAAGACACAAACTTATTTAAACAGAAGCTTTACGGCAACAATAATTGCTACCAGGGCTCGTTATTCTCCAGAATAAATGCATGATTAACCAGCATTGCACCGCCACAACTTTCAAAATTATAACTATCTGTCTGGTGGAATCAATACCCAAGAATTGCAAACACGTATTTTTATGAAATAGTTGGTTTTGACATTATTTAAAATCCCAAGGCCTTGAGCGAAGGGCGTGTAAATGTCGAGCAGATTTGCTAACTACAAGCTTGTCAGTTTTCTTTAACGGTTCTTTGTACGTATTCAACCTACACCAAAACGCATATTGTTATATTGCATCCATTTTTACATTTCCTTTCCATGTATGGTTTGCTTACTCAGCGTACTTGCATGAATGATGATTAGCAAGAAAAGTGATCTGATATTCTCTGCATGAAATGGAAACTACGCTGATGAAAAAAATGTAACAGAATTCTTGATACATATTGTCATCATCATTTTTATCATTCATTCAAGTTTGCACCCATGATGCAACCTATTCAAAAATCTGTATCATAATAACCATCATCATAACTATTCATAACATAACGCAACAATCAAACAAAAAGCCAATCAACCAAAATCAAAACAGTTGGTGGTGCAGAACGAACTACGTTCATAAAATCAAAATCAAGACCATCAGAATAATCTTCTGAATTGATTGGTCAGTAGAGTGACCCGTATTCCCAAGAAAACTTTACAGACATATTGTTCGTTATCGTAGAATCAGGATTGCTACGTACATATTTGTTAAAGGTTTGATCGTGCAAGCATCAAATCAAACAACGCAATTGTTGAAACGTACGAGTTTTTTATCTTCACTTGATATTCACCGAATTTCAAGTTTCTAAAGCTTAATCATCGGTTAAATATTGGTTTATTTGGTATTATATTATGACAATGAATTATTCAATAAATTTGAAAAATATTCCAAAGCTATGCTATTTTAGATACATTAAACGGCTTACAACTTTTAATATCGCGCATTACAAATTAACCGTATTTTTTATGAAGAAACTTTGCTTGTGATTGTGATTACAACCTTGATTCGCGAATCTACTAATTACAAACTCAGAAAATTTATTTGTAGTGTGAACTAACATTTTCATTACAGCGATTTATTTTCTTGAATTACATTAGTTTAGAATGAAACTTGCTAAATGCTTAATGATCATGTTCGTAATTCTAATATTTCTATTTGGCCAATCACCCATACAACACCTTTAGCGTTTTATTACACTTCAAGCACAATTTTAATGAACCCTGGAAGAAAAATAATATGATCATAATCTACTGACAGCTTAGTAAAATGACACTTGGCCTGAAATCATCATGAGGCAAGGTTATAATTTGTCAAACTTGAAACATTGCAAAGAATTTGTGCTTATTTTCACGAATTTGAATTGAAAATTATTTTGCAAGAATCACAGGAGACAGAATAATATTTAAGTCATCAAAACGTATGCAATATGCATCCAGTATAAGACATTCGATCCTCTTCATATAATGTAAGCTGTTAAAAATCATGTCATTCATGTTTCCCCATTCCCCATCTCCATTCTTTGGCTTTGTTTGCTCATTAAACTAATCAACCCACCACTGGCTTAACAAGTTATCTTGTTAACTTGCTCTAATTAACATAAACTACTGGCTTCTACTCTAATTTGACGGGATATTTAGTGCAATAATATATTAACAAGATAAAGAAAACAGGGAAAATCATCCAACGACAGGTTCTGTTGTTGAACCAGTCACGCACAATCAATCCAAAACGTCAAAAAATACCAAAACCAGCAGTGCACAGTTTGAGTAACTACAAACTGTATTTAATTAGCAGCTTTGAGGATGTAATGATGATACCTTAAAGTTTACAAATTATATTTCTACCTTCTTAAATTCTCCCATATTATGTGAAACTATTTTATATACATTTGCTGTACAATGCAATTTTAAAATGGTCCAAAAAATGAAAATATGCTCATCAATAAAAACCATCTTGGTTGAAAGTGTTGATGATCTGCCTGGCACATCATTTTGCAGCTAAAATAAAGCAGTTTGTTGACAATTCATTTGAATTTAATTGTAAACGCGTTATTCTAAAATTGGCCATAATATTCAATTCCATGGGCCATAAAGTAAAAATACATTGCAAATAGCTGACAGACAATTGAACTTTAATTAAATTAGAATGAGTTTTATGAGTGACAAAAAACAAAAGCCGACCTGTTTTGATCGTGACGGTGTTGTGGCTGACGGTTGGCCACACTCTTTGCACTTAGGCAGTTCCTCTATCACACTATGAGTGCGTTAAGTTGCATCATTAATTTGAATATTATAACATCACAATTTTATTTATTTAATGCCTTGTTTATTGATTAACTTTGCTTCATTTAAAAAAGAATCACGTGCTGTTACAGTGCACTGTACTGACTCATTCATTCAAAGCCAACCAGCCAGAAAACAATGGAAAATGCAAATAGTAATGCGGAGTAATGTAACCATCATCAAAAAGTCATAATAAAGTGTATCAGTAACAGAGATTCCATTTTTTGATTCGATTTCGATTAAATATTTTGAAATCCCACCAAGCACAAAAATCAAATTGGTATTGATGCTTTTGGCTTTACTCTTCAACTGTTACACAAGACGCAAAAGCTGCCAGTTCAAGACAGCTATATTTGAAGGAGCCAAGCAAAGCATAATGATAATGGGTTAATGTCATCAATCAAGTATTTCCTAACATACGGTAGTTGTACTAGAGAAATTGGATAGAAACTCCATTTAGCAGCGTACTAGTATCAAGATCTGCAATGAACTTGTCCTGATAATGTAGTCTGGTTGGCGTTGTTTATTAAAAACAACAATGGGAAATACATGTCATACAATACAATCAAAAATCTCTCAATAACTTTATTTAATCATTCAAAATGCAAAGGGGTTATTGGTTTGGCTGATGGTATTTGTATAAAGCATAAAAACCTTTTTGTTTGATTTGTCAATTCTTTTCTTCAAGAAGCAAACAAATTTGGTGCATTCCTGTTGAGGTGGCACAATTGTCACGAAAAAGCCTTGCAATGATCAGAGATGGAATGTGGAAATGAAACCAATAATATGTTCAATGACGCATGTCACGATACAAAATATTATTGGCAATAGCGTAGTAATAAATGGTAAGCAAAGACAGACAATGTATTTATTATCCTACCGGCATGGCATGATTCTGGTTGCTTTTAATTCAATCAATTTCAGATTTGTTGTGATTACCTACCATGCAGTTTCAGTTTGCAGCCGGCTCATCTGCACTTTTGCATTGTCTGCAAATAAGTTTCATTGTGGTGGCATTGTGGCTTGAATTACAATGAAGATATTAAGGAAAGATTAGTCTTAATAAACTATTTAGATATGATTGGGAGGACTTGAGCTGTGCACACTGAAATGCTTTTTAGCACTGCATGATTTCAGGCAGAATACAGAGATAACCTTGTCTTTGTGCATTATGCAATTTGATCAACATTTGGTTAAATACTGTCTGCATAAATACATTCAATATACTTGCAATTTTTGATAAACTGAAGTTGTGGTTAAGTTGGAGACAACAGTGTGTTGGTTTCATGTAAACCAATATATATTCGATGTCATGAGGAAGGCGTTGCCCGTTGTTCTTGGGATTTAGTAGGCACTGGTCATTCGGCATTCTTGAATTTGTAGCTTTTGTTGACGTATCGTTTTCGCGTTCATGTTTGACGTATATGTTTGTAAGGTTGTATGTTTTCCCTTAAATTTAACATTATATCATGTATATCGGGTTAGATCATGGGATGGCTAGACTTGTTTTTGCACTTAATTACTTGATTTTGATTAATTAAAAATAAGACAGCGTAGCGTGTATGTTTGACCTTCAGTAGTTTACGTCATTCATTTAAAATAAAAATTCACATTCGTGTAATTGGAAACCTTCCGGGATGAATGTACCAGAAATTGTCAATGTTCTGGAATTTGTTTAATAGCAATGAATGTAATCAGTAGCACAACTGAAGAGAAGATATAAATACTTGAATATACCGACGTAAGACCAATAAAGAGATTCAAAAAAGTTTTAATTGGAGATGGTCACATTGTGGGAACTAGATAAGAAGGGAAGGCACCTAGTAAATGCCAAGCCTGCTTTGCATTTTTTCTATAAAAGAATTGGGCAACAAATTTGATCGGCTAATCTGTTCATTTCGTCCATTGATTGTTCTACTGTCCAAGCTGTTACAAATTCCAACGAGGTCATAGATTAAACCCAAAGGAAGTGCTAGGTTTATCATCAGAAAATGAGAATCAGTTAATGAAACAAGTCCAAATGTGCATGCTTTGTAACCAACAATTTTACTAAATAATTTGTCTGCTTCTCACACACACGCCAATAAATGTTTTGATGAGATCATTAAAACCTTATCTCACCTCCTGTAGCGAGGAAAACGAAGACTACATGGGGGAACCCCTCATCCCCCGGAGGTAATTTTCTTATTTTACCTCCGATTGAGCTGAAATTCGGTATGTAGATCAATTAAGGAATGGGGAATTCAGAAAAATTTTAAAAAATCCCCTGGGGGGAACCCCTCATCCCCCGGAGGTAATTTTCTTATTTTTGCTCCGATTGAGCTGAAATTCGGTATGT
Source organism: Entomobrya proxima (assembly GCA_029691765.1). Taxonomy (NCBI): domain Eukaryota; kingdom Metazoa; phylum Arthropoda; class Collembola; order Entomobryomorpha; family Entomobryidae; genus Entomobrya; species Entomobrya proxima. Next base: position 15,011,741 of record CM056169.1, read on the forward strand.
AGATTAATTTAGGAGTGGGGAATTCAGCAAAATTTTAAAAAATCCCCTGGGGGAACCCCTCATCCCCCGGAGGTAATTTTCTTATTTTTGCTCCGATTGAGCTGAAATTCGGTATGTAGATTAATTTAGGAGTGAGGAATTAGTGGCGGGGGATGAGGGGTTCCACCAGGAGAGTTTCTTTAATTTTGCTGAATTCCCCACGCCCTAATTGATCTACATACCGAGTTTCAGCGCAATCGGAGCTAAAATAAGGAAATTACCTCCGGGGGATGAGGGGTTCCCCCAGGGTAATTTCTTTAATTTTGCTGAATTCCCCACCCAAAGATAAGGCAGTCTGGAAGACTACAATTGCATATTATATATATCGGAAGAAAAACAGTGCAGTGTGACAAAAGACAAGTGATTGTACCTTTGCGACACAAATGCATAGTTTGTAATACAAACTTTGTATACTCTTTTCCGGAAATGAGATGAGATAAACAAGTCGACCGCTGTGCAATATTCAATATTTTAAACTGATTTATCTTAATCTAAAAAGTAGAACAAGGCTTATAAAGAGGAGATGGTGATGTGATAAATAGGTACAAATAATTATTTTTATCAGTTCAATTCAAAGGAATTTTTCCATATGCATTTTAATTGTCTGTATAAACAATGGTACCATTAAAATTCAATTTTAAATTCTGGAGTGGTCAACTGTTTCAAGATCCAGAGTGTTGGAGACATTTTGGGAAATTCGTTTGCTTTTATTTCATTCGAGTATAGTAATAAAAGTATTTGTTGAATGTTTTCCCTATTTTTACACAAATGCGTTAAGAATTCGTTTAACTTACATGCAAATCATAAAATTGGATCTTTTTGGGCATTACTGCAAACATATGAGAATCAAAAGTAGTAAGGTTCTGTATCTGTAGGGTTGGGTCATTCTTTTTGTAAACCAGTAACTTTACAGTGGCAATTCACTTTGGTGGACCTCACTCTGTGGTCATCTATTTTTGGAATGCTCTTGTTGTGACACAAAAAGAATAAAAAAATCTCTTTGGTAAAATTGCTCTAATCAAATCCGCCATACGACAGACCATGTATGGCAGCTAAACGGGCAAACAGGATGAATGGTTTTTTGCATTTAAAGTACTCATGAATCGAGATTATTTACGATTGCCTAATAGTAAGTTTATTACGTTTCCTTGTCTATAGATAAGTAGGTATATAGTACTAAAGACCATTGCAAAACGGTTGTTTGAATCAAACGGTCATAGCGCCTGTGACATCAAGTCATTCCGATAGAAAACGTATAAACTTTGTCATGTTTATTATTTACCAAGCGTAATGTCATGAATATTCATGTACGGTGAATCCAAATAAAAATGTCGATTCCCTGCAATCTGTAACGATTTCTTTTAAGTGATTAGTGCACTGTACACTATACGCATTCATAGCGCCTACTTAAATTTTATATCGAAAAATCCGTGGGGTATGTACAGTTGAGTGAAATTTAAGAATGGGTTAAAGATACAATCTAAATTCATTAATTATTTTCAATTACATCAAGTTGGCATATTCAGGACTACAAGACTTTTAGAGTCTGAGATTTTGGGGTTGGGAGATGGGACCCATACTCAGGATTCAAGACATGAGAGAGCAGGAATAGAGCAAATTACCATTTAACGTAGAGGCAAAATATCACATGCACATATTTGCATTGTGCACTTCTGAATTCCAAAAAAGTGCAGATGACAAACAATTGATGCTTTTAATGTTTCTTGCTCTCATGGACTACCATCCTCGCTTATCGCTGAATTAATTGTCACCTAACTTGTAAATATCTGACACGTACATAATTTTGCAACAATATAAGCAACAATAACACCATTCAACCACTTCGACGGTAGCAATTTGAATTGGTGGCTGATTGCAGTGAGATCAAAATTCGCATATTGCTTTGATTTTATTAGCACACCGTATTGGTGCAGAAGTTGACCATTCATTATATTGCTTAAAAGGATTGCATATAAATATTATATCATATATATCAATTCTAGCTGCGAGAAAATTCTACTTTGGATAAATAATGGACATCATTCATTCGTTCATACAATGAATGAAGATCTCTTTTAAATAAAGCAACTTCACATGAAGAACTCACAAGTAGTTACTTTTCAGTTCGCTCAATCCATTCATGTAAATAAGCATTTCTGAAGTTACCAGGATTGAATGCGTAATGCGTAAGATGCCATTCCATATCTCTCTTGTCATAGAGAAATTAAAAGAAAGCATATAGTCCTCAAGACTCTTGACATTTTTTCATTTAAAAATAAGTTTTAAAAATATTTTGCGTGAATTGTTAATTCGATTTCCACTTATCGAATGCAATCAATTTCAGACTGCCACTAAGCGGATTATGATGATTCAACAGCCATAAGTCATCTCCTAATGAAGAGTACAACTTTGTTGAACGTATAAAATTAGTTATTATTTAAGGAAACTGGTTTGTGTCCATCATAATTACATATTAATATTCATTTTGTAACAGATCAGAGCCCTTGCTACTGATATGCACGCGTGGTTGCAAACACGGATCAAAAGAAGCAATGATTCACACTTGACAATAAAAAAGGCTTGCTTAATGATGAGAATGACTTTTACTGATCTGATTTCATTTAAATAGGTTCACACTGATTTTATTTGAAATATACGCAGGTTAGTTGTGGTTACTGGAAATTTGCCAAGATAGATTTTGACGATCATTTTCAAAAGCACATTGCACTCTTATTACATAAATAAGGCGTCTACTAGCCCTAGCCCTGTTGTCACTGAGCACTGATAAATTATTATCAAATTTCGGTGGAATAAAAAATCTTTCGCAACAGTCAACACAATATACTTAAATAATTTGACTGTAATAAATTGTATGTGTGTACTTGAAACAATAAAGCCACACTACTCAAATGTCGATGTCAGTGCGTTTGAAGTTCAAATTAAATGAAAAATTATGTAGGTCTTCCGTTGTGATTAGATGCAAAAACAACAACACTGAATTTAAAACATCGTAATCACGATACAATGTTAATGATGCGAACAGCTTTGCGTAATTGCGAGTAATCTTAAGTGCCTCGAAAATTACTTTGTTACCGGTATTGACAAATTTCACGTACAGCTAATTTTGTATTCATATCAGGTGGCCTATCAATTCTAGTAGTTAGTACAAACTAAATGCATACAGTGTGCGCTCACAAATCTTGCAACAGGGTTGTGGCAGCCTTCTAGCCGTTTAACACTTCACAATGATTGCGATACGAATTATCATAAGTATTGACATTCTGTGCAAACGGTGCGTACAAAAACCAAATGTCAAAAGTGTAACGATATTTCGTGGGAATAACGCTAACATACAAACAGGATGAGTATTATTATGACATGACAAGCAAACTTCAAAAAAATATTACAAGATCAAGATTTGTCGTGCAGATAAATAGGTTAACGAACCAACTCACAAGTGGTTTGACCATTCAACATTTTATTTAGGCAATGATGCTTAAAGTATACTGAGCTTATGTATAAGTATTAAACCGAGAATTAGGCCGCAATATTTTCCTGTTGTAAGCAAAACTAGCAAGTCAAAATTAAGGCAGCTAATTTGAGACTTGGTGTTATATACAACGTTTATCAAAGAACCAAAGATTCTCACGGCTAAACGATGCACGCAAATTGGCAATGAATGTTACCCAGAATTCATATACATAATATTGCAGTGAAATCAATTGTAATGCATTTTACATTGTGCAAAAGTATGGGCATGTCGAAATTCATCAATTCCGCCAGAAAAATATGAACCATGACTAGATTGATAATTCATTCAATATTGAAAAACCTATTATACAAGAAATGCTTACGTTAAAGAACGAGAAAAGTTAAAATCACAACGACGTGATAAGTTAATAGCACCAGAATGTATGTTGCATTATAATATATAATATAATACTATTAAAAAGCTTTTCTTGGAACGGTTTTACCGTTAGACATAACTTAGACAGCATGCTACTATTCCACGACGAATGAAAAATAAATTAATAAATATTTTTAACTGATATGTTTATTATGTCTATCGGTGATATTATGGATATGAATATGACTTACAAGTTCACCTGTTACCAAACTGATTCTTCATTTCCTTATAGCCAGTTATGCATGCTTATGTGGTGCGATCTGGCAATGCAAATTTACAAACCGTGAAGAAATAACGCAAAGAGGATTACGAAAAATTAACAAATTCACTAGCCGTGGGACACGTAACCTCACTCATGCACGTAAAGTTTTTTAAATAAGCTTTTTGTTATAGACAAAATCAAATGTCCTATCTCATCCACCCCGGGTGATGCATATTGCTTTGTTTGCAGACACATTGTAAGCACAAACACTTGGGCACATCTGATTTTGTAAATCAAGTCACAAGGCTAAAATGTTTTGAAATACAACGCAAAAAAACATACAAAATAATAAATTCTTTCAAGGAAGGAAGGAAGCAAACTAGCGGCTTAATGTCGTTACCACATGAGATAGGAATACTTTCCTGATTCTCTTGATTGTTTCAGGGCATACACGTAAAGATTCACTGGTTGCTAAAATCGCTCTCGTGCGTTCTAACTCCAAATATACAACAACAATAGGGCTTCCGAGAGAAAAAGCTTTCCTTTCCTTCCTTTGTTCCACCAAAAGTCCAAGAACTCCTTAGGGAGTCTATCAAACAAAAGGAACTCGAACATAATATTTGATTGCCTAATAGTTTTCCTCTAAAACGCCACCAAAATTTTAAATATTAACTTTGAGTTTTACGAAATACCAAATGCTTCATTGCTTGTCTTATTTCGCATATTTGTAAGATTGGAACTTTAGAAAACCGTTAATCCAGAACATGGGGATGTGGAGAAATACAACAACTTATAATTTCGAAGGTCAAACCTGCCAAGTTGTTAACTGTCATTCTTGAATTTTAAAGTGTTCACTGAAGGTTGAAGATTTCAGGCAATAGTCAACCTGGTTGGTGGTCATCACTGTAAAATTAGTATAATTTACAAGCTAAGACCGGAAATAATTTTTCATTTGATGCAGTTTTAACCATTATCTTATGGCTTGTGAAAAAATTAACAACTGTTAGAAATTATTTTATTAACAAATTACTGAGTCTTAATGAATTTAAGACGCATACTGAATACATAATTTTATGAGTTGTTGATACGAAAAGAATTATCAGAATTAAGTTTAAATATAAACAGTATTAATTCAAATAATTTTTTAAATAAACAAAATGTGGAAGTGGATTTTAAGCTTTACAATATATATTACATCGGCATCTTATGCCGTGTGTGTGTGCGTCCTAAAATATTCTTATGTCAAAGGGCGCGGCGTGTATAACAAAAGGACATGTTTTCTTGAATTTTTATGTTTGTGTCTTTTCTCAAAGACAGTAAAAATTGAGACCCAACCCTGCTTGAACTAGATCGAAATTTTCTTGCTGCAAACTGCATTAAATGTCCACTTGATATTTTGCACATTCTTAAATAGTTAAATCTCCTTTCTAGCCCAGAATGAAAAATTGCTCTTATATTTACAAATGGCCTTGACAAAAACATGTATATAGAGAAAATTTTATCGCTGATACATACAAATATGAGGCGTAAGATATGCAATATTAATTAGGTATATATATATTTTAGAGTGTAAAGTTTTGTTTTTCCCTTTTAATATTCTACTTAGAGTTGTGTAACATTCATCTTAAATCATATATGGAGCATTTTTATTATCGTATAACGGTGTACAAAAAGGAAATTGTTTAGTATACGGGACCGCGAATTTTGGGACGAAACTCATACCATTCGAAAGCCCGTAACCTGGGAAGTCGAATGACACCACTCTCGGGTGGCGCAGATGAGGGGTTCGTCCCCCAGGGGTAATTTTAAAATGACCTCAAAATAGCATTCTAACATGCATTCAGCGTGTCTCACTTCACCCCACAAGAATGAGGGAGTACTAAATTCGCTACGGTACAAGCAGATTACCAGAAATGCGCATTACCCGTTAAAGTCAAGGGCGCGGGCCTCGCTACGGGCCCTGCTCGTCCGCTAGCTGGGGGCTTCGCCCCCAGACCCCAGCTTCAATTATAATCAAACATAAGTGAACGTGATGTAGCCAGGTCTATTACTTTATCCACAGTCGTTGACCGTTTACATAAAAATGGGCGTTCACCTAACCTAATATAAGGAAAGCACACACGGATTTATAAATGCTTTGCCGCCTTCTTCTGGGGCGAAGTGAGACACGCTGAATGCATGTTAGAATGCTATTTTGAGGTCATTTTAAAATTACCCCTGGGGGACGAACCCCTCATCTGCGCCACCCGAGAGTGGTGTCATTCGACTCCCCAGGTCACGGGGTTTCGAATGGTACACGTTACCGCGCCTTCGGCGCGGTCCCGTATACTAAACAATAGCCTACAAAATACCGATGAAAGCAAAAATGTATCACTTACAAAGTAACCGTTAAATTCAAAAGTGTGAAGTGAGGTAGAGAGGGGGACAAGACGTTGTAGTAATTATTCAACGAGCAATTAGTGGTTTGTACTTTAATGGCCGTGAATAATATTACTAGGACTAATCTGCGAATAACATAATGATGATCACAAAGAACAAATGATTGCAAGAAGTCAATAGGGCAGTGTAGTTCTGATGAATGATTATCATTATTATTTTACCAGGTGAGTTTGCCTCGAGGTTGTATATCAGGTGAAAACAGACAGTAAATTAAGGTAGCTGCAGTTGGTATACTTGACTCAGCAAGCAAGTGTCGTTACGCTATGCTAGACAAGCTACATATACCTACCTAATTTTTTTGGAAAAGAGCAATGGAATCCTATATGTTTCGATTTGCAGATACATATAAGTTCTGAGTTCTGAAGTACTTGTTCATCTATATTTCTCAAAGTACAAAAGAGCAAAAACAGAAAACATTTTGCTAATTTATATTTGGTATCATCATTACAATCAGATCAATCACGATACGACACTCATTTTTAAAAAGAAGATCCATCCCAATCACGGCTCTCATTATTGCAAATAGACTGATTGATCATGCTTTTTTGTAGCTAAAATGCAACTAAATTTTTGCGTCCACCTTGAACCTTGAATTTAATCTACGTTGGGCAATATTTTTTAGATGAAGAATACAACCACACTAATTTGCATAATACATGAGTTCATACATAATCACCGAAATAATGATACTGAGTACATTTTTCCTTTCCTTTTTATTTGAATTTAATCTGTATGCCTATAAGGTGTTCGGTTGATTATTCATGAATATTCATAAGATATTAAGCTTTAAATATGTATTCGTTTAGGATGTTTGGATAAATGACCTTGTAGTGTCATGTAGTGCACGTTTTATATTTTGGCAACTGAGATGCATTATTAGAAATTTGTTTTTCTCTTTAAGAACCAAGAATTTACCGGACCCGCAAATAAATGGCATTGAAAATTCTCTTATAATTTATTTGCCTTTCGAATCATCATTACATTTTGAGAAGAAAAGAAACTCGTATTACACGTGACTTTATCCCTTTCCAGCAGAAGAGAGTTTGTATTGATAACATCAATGACGGTTTTTTAAATGGATGAATACAAGGTGGAATTGATTACTGCGTGGTTATACTTATTGTATAAAAGTTTTACGTACGTAAAAATATTTCAATCTGAAAATAATATACAATTTGTGGTTGTAGTAGAACCGCGGTTTCAGTCCATGGATAAACGCTAATATGCAACACAAATGCCCAATAATTGAAAATAAATTGGTGCATCTTCAAGTATGCATAAGCATAGGTATACAGATGGGCGGAGAAGGCTTCAACATACAGGTATGTATAAAAGTCATGAGAGTACGAGCGGATACAAATTGTTAGTAATTGCTTAATTGTAGCGTAACTCCTCTTTTGAAAGTATAAGATCAAGGTAAATCACAGACCTCATATTAAATTTTGTCGCTTACAGAAATTATATCCATTTTGCAGCCAAATGACAACCTATAAAAATCATTGATTTACTGACATTTGCCGATCATAAAATTCAAGTACAATTGTTTTTTGCATGGATTATGGGTTTTTAGTTGATACGCTTAATATCACATTAAAAAATGTGTTTGGATTTGAATGTAGTACATATTTTGTAGTCTCATAGTGTCATGCTTGTATGTTATTTACTTCACCTTGAGCTAAGTCATTACTTTTTGTCTTATCATTCAGTCGAAGCTTTAGAATTTTAGACTTTAAGGTTCATATTTATGGACATTCCTGTCTAAGGCTCAATTTCCTATGTAAAAGTAGTAAAGTAGTTGTCACGTAAAACATTGATATAAAATGGCTTGACTGATTGTAGCGTTACGCAATTTATCAATAGTTGAAATAAATACTAACTTACACTAAGTAACTTATATATTATACTTCTGTAATCAAATAATATGTACAGTGTACATTGTACACTTTACTGTACATGTCTGACTGTCATATACATTTCAAGCAAAACGTCTGCTATTGTTTTCATTCTGTCTGTCACCTCATTTAAACTTTTTACACCAAAATGCAATTTAGTTTTGATACAAGTTGAACATAAAAAATACATGCACTTCTCATCTTAAAATGTCTTTTTAATTCAGTTCTGTCGTTGTTCACAACTTGCATTCCTTTTCATTTTCTTTAATTTTATATTATTGTTAGAAAAATTATTGAGCTACGGATGTTACAAATGCGTCGAATTAAAAAGAGGCGTAGTGTTACTACTTTGCAAGTAGGTATATGGCAAAGTAGCGGTATAATACAATATAGCGTGTAGCCTCAATCTCCTGCTGCACATCGGGCAAGATTATAAAGAAATACTTTTTTATCTCGTACCTACCTAATTATAAAATAGACCGCTTGACTTTTTCTTGCCGTACAAAGTAGCAAAAGTGCTCATAATAACTTAGGCTGTTCTAACTTCGGCTGTTCCTATCCCATTCATAAATAGAAGTCTTATTTAACAAGCACGTTATTTCCTTGATTAGCATACCAATGCATTTTTCATCTTCACAACAATATTAAAACAACCAGAAACCGGTGACGCTGAAGCTTATACGTTATAATTGCTTTTTATCATAATTACTTGGAATTAACTTGACTGCTTCATTTCATGTTTGCTATTCATGCAAGTGTTTGTAAGACATGACTTATAACTTAGGATTTAATGAGAAGTAACATTTTATACATTGCATCAAAAGAAATATTATATATTATCCATTATGTAAACGAGTGCAGAAACACAATCGTGAAGTTGAATGCGTTAAATAATCAACACATCTCTATACAAACTTTGACAATTAAAAATGCAATTTAACAACTCGCCTTACATACCAGTAGCAAGTATGAAATAAACATACAACTGTCAGAAAAATCAATGCATTTTAATTTTAAATGATAACACATGTAGGTTACGTGCATCATAATTCCTTGTCTTGTTTGATTAATGGAAATACGCAATGCACGAAAGCTATTTTTAATTATTCGAGTAAAATACGATCGGTCAAGTTTTAAAAATAATTACTTTTTTAAAGTGCCGACGTATCATGTAAATGTAAATCACAAGCAAATCTAACCTAATACTTTCAGCAAAAACCTAAGACCAAAACTAAACTGACAATTTTCCTGCAAATTGTTTTATATATTTTTATGGTATACAATGCTCACGATGAATTAATTTCACTTAATTTTAAATGTTAATACATCGAAACTCCAATGAAATTTAGTATACTAGCTACTGTTCTAAAGCCGAGCAAATTCCCACAATAAATAAAAATAATATTTGGCACGTGCAGTTGTTTTAAAGATGGGTATTTTCGGTCACAGCAAATAAAGAGTTTGCAAATCCTAATTTTGGTTTAAGCAAAGCCCACGCAAATATACACTTGTAACTGTAGAGTGCAGCAAAAAAAGTAGAATATTTTATAATTTAAGATTCAAAAGACAAATAATGTTGCATTTTAATCTGAAGATGAGTTACGCTGCATATGAGTTACTTAATTTAGCAGCATTCATAATAAATATATATAAGCCTTTAAAAACTTTCGGATTTTATTTAACTCTCACGCACGGTGGGACTCTTCCAAGTATTTAAAAACAACAGCCAATTCTGCATGTAAAAAAATGTTACAACCAAAAGAAAGTAAAAGGAACGATCGGCATTCTCTTGCCTGTAAAACAATTCCATGTAGGTAATATTTTTTCTTAACTTGTCTAAAACTCTGAAACTGATTGTGCATTTTTCCTTGTTCTGCTTCTGCCATTTCAGTTATTTGTTGCTCATAACTTAATGCTATATATCCTTAACTAAACACGTGTGTGAGAGCGTGCAGGTAGAGCTCCTTCCAACAAGAACAACAATCCATATAATCTGATGCTTTTAACAATGGTGTCCAACCGCAAAAACAACAATGAAGTGATGGTTTTGGCATGCCTACATGTTTGTGTGAGAAGTAAAGCAGAGCAAAAACTCAGCAAATACCTTGCGCTTTTGCGATGATGATTCATTTTGTTGGTTATTATTACATTGCAAAAATTGCATTTGTGCTGTAATTCTGTACTATAGCAAATCTACTTTATCAAGTGATTATAAAAACGGTTTGCAGTTATAACTTCTCAATGCTATAGTTTACAACAGCAATATTAATATAATATCTTACGGTAATACAAAAAGAAGACAAGCCCTACCACAAAACACTGCATCCTACATCAATGACTAGACTAGATCAGTCATCATGTGCGCTGCTACCACCACCGCATCACTTACCCTTTCAATTCAACCCTTTTTGTTATATGCGTACCGCTACAATAACACCAAAGGAATCGCAGGAGAACGCTGACGATGATGATAATTGTGAAGGATTTGTTCGTATAACAATATTTGTCTGTATGAATGCCTTACTTTCATTGCATCCCTGTATTTTTAAATATTGTATGATTTTTATGCTAATTCCTTGACAAGAACGGCGTGTTATGAAGTAGCTCTGTATTAAGATATACGAGATTCGTTTTTCTACACTGCTGGCTATTTTTTGCCGCAAACGATAACTCCAACTATGAACTAAGCTTTTTGTATTTAGCTTTCAGCAGATGAACGCATTCATATACACAACAATCAAAAGTTAAATGATTCCACCTTCTTTGCTTCATTTACCTCTGAGCTCTCATCCGGATCGTGTGATAAAAAGTAGTAGGTGCAAATTTCGTATATTATCTCTTCTGGATTGGTACACTCATTGCTCATTGGACACGGTTGGTTACATTCCGAAATTGTGACTGGTGTCTGTACTGTGTATTTGTGTCTATATTAAAATTAAAGTTATTCAGTGATTTTCTAAAAAAGAACGATCCGGGTTGGAAATAAATCAGTGAAAATGCGGTGGGCACTGGTAAAGTGACAATTCTTAGTGGACTGAATGAAAATGTTGATTATATTTATATTCATAAAAATGAGTTTGGTTATCAAAATTTTGTATGTGAAAAAATGTTTGATTTGTTCTTCGTAGGTTTTCGTATTGGTGAGTGTCCTCTTGAGTCAAGTGTTGGCTCAAGACTCTACGGAAGATTCACCAGCACCAAAGCGAGTTTTGAAAAAGTATCGTGTCCGTCGTCCAGTCGTAGTGGATGACCAAGGAAATGTTGTCAGAGCCGGACCACGACTTCGCAGGGTTCGAGTGAAACAGCCTCGACCAACCGTTGAGACTGCGGCCTTACAAGCCAATCCACCTCAAACTGTTACGGTCTCTCAGCAATCCTCCCAGTCCGTTGTGCTTTCTACTAACCCACCGAGAATCCGTCCCAACGTTGCGTCGACACCAGCTCCGGTGGCGCAACCAACCCAGGCTACTAGACAAGTGGTTCAACAACAACAACTACAGCAGCAGCAACAACAGCAACAACATCAAAGGCTAAGGAAGCTCGAACCGGTAAGACTTAAGAATGCGCCATTATGTTTTTCATTTCCGATACGGCATGTTTTGTTAAGTTATGTCAGCCAGAGATATCCAAAAACCAATTAACTTTATGTCATCCCCAAATAATGCTAATATCCGTTGTGGCTTTTATCATTCCTACTTCCCTAGCCTCCATCATACATTTAACCTATTATCTTAACGTCTGAGTAACATATCATCCCAAAATGGCCTAATTACAATTTATGTGGGCTACTCAATCTTCAGTTTGTTGGCCTGATATCTCTGTTAGGTGCACGCAGTGATGGTTGTAGTAAAGTCGTAGTAAAAGTTGCAGTCTCATCATAACCAAATTCATTCATGCTGTAAGGTAAAGAAATAGGGATAGTAGGCAATTTATTTGTCATCCCTCGTCGAAATGAATATGAATGAAGAGGCGTGCAAAGGTAGACTGGCCAGTTTTGGCTTCTGTGAAAAGTTTGTTTATGACTGTGTGTAAGTGCGTGCAAGCCAACGACGAACACGAATTGAGTTATTAGATCCAACTTACAATACACGAAAAGATTAAACAATTATAACACACATAAGAAAAACTTTATTACGCACAAAATTACAATTCACTAACATCAGTAACAAGTGCAGTCAAAAGATTACGCTGCAAGAGATGCAATGTCTTTTTGTCTAATTCTCCTGATAATCTTTTTTATCTGCTTTTGTTCCGTTTCTTCCCTTTCGACCACCGCGGCTGCGATGATGATGCCATTAGGGCCAAAGTACACTGTTACAAACCAACTCATTTAAAGTTAACGACTTGAAGGCAACATGCTACACACAATCAGGTTATGTAGTACTACTCGGTTGATAATACTAATGGTTTTGTCTCTACGCACCTACTTACATCATATCATTCTTTTTGACTGAATGATAGCTTGCACTTTTTTATCTGCTGTTGGTTGACAGAAGTAGAGCTTCAATGAATTAAGATGAAGATAAAGCGACGAAGGAAGACGGAAAGGAAATGATTGTCAAAGCTGTTGATTGGATTATGATAACCTGCAGAGTTGAGGCTCAGTGTTGCGTACAATACAAGATTAAAGTGTTAAGCGTACTTTGTTTTCCCAAAGTCCAGAGATTTATGCTTTTGTGTTCTAATGATCCGCTTTACTGTTTTGGCCCAGTCACGTAGTAATTATTTGCAATTCCTTCACTTCTTCAAGTGTCGCATTTCTAGAAAGAATAAATAAATTAGCGAAATGCCATTCTTTTCTTGACAGATGAGTGCTCTTGTAAGGGTGTTGGCTCTTAGCGGTACTGCTTGTTAAATTTAGCCAAAAAGTATTTTCTTGTTGAAGGTAGTTTTTTCTGTCATGCAAAATGCTAGAATTTTTTCTTCCACGCTATTTTTATTATTTCCAAATTCAATCCAATTACAGTTCCGTTGAACATAAATCATTTTATAAGATACTTGCTCTTTCAGCAACAGCAACTAATATTATTACAACTGTGAAATTCTTGTGTGACTGTTTTTTATTCTTTGAGACAAAAAATTTTATACAATGTAATGCAGGCATTATGAGAGGTAAAAGTTCTTAAAAAGCAAAAATAAGATGTTATATAATATCATCATTACCGTTATTACTACCCTTACTAACAAAATATGAGCAAAGAGAAGATCGAATTAAGAACGAGTAAAATGAAAGTGTTTCGTTATATGGATCATGTTTTTTGTTGCTGGTTTGGTCGCAGTGTCAGTGGTGCTAGCATATTTCTTCTAAGTGTAGTTGCATCTCTGCATACAGCAAAATTATACTTTTTATGACTATTTTTATTATAAAGTTTTTACGCAACAAAAACGGCACCCAGCACTATATATTTTGAGTTTTGTTGATTTTTGCCAAGAAAAAACAGAGCAAGAAATTTTTCAGCACCAGCAACATTATTTTTATTTTCTTGTCATCTATGCATGATCCTCTTGTTCGCTGTAATAATATATTTTCAGTATTTACTAATGATGCCAGAAAAACAAATATATTACAGTATTTATTGGAGCAGTGTGTTAGTAGAGAGAAAGAAGGGATCATCGCCATCATCATAATGAACATTTTGTCGAATCCAACTAAAAGCACCAAATTCAAAAGACATAAAAGAGATTTTGGCAATAAAACTTATTTTTGCTTTTCTCTTGTTTTTTCATTTATTTCTTTGCAAAAATGTTATGTTGGATGGTAAAGGGTGAAGGGGCGTGTAGATCTATTATGGTAGTTACGTAGTAGTAGGCTTAGCCTTATCTCTAACCGAATCATATGGGAAATAATTAAATGATAGCGAATATGATTGTAAAACTAAATATTGCACTCTAGGATATTATTTTGGTTGACTTATGTCTGAACAATACTCTCACTGAAGAAATGGACCAGACGGATGAACTGGTTCATTAATTTGAGCCTGGCGACAAAAATAATTGTTGATGGCTGGGTTGGGTCATAGATAGTTGGTGTTTTTGCTTTTAACAAGTTTGGTCTGGAGTATCCCGACGAAAGCCAATGTCAAAACTTTATGTTTTCTGTACGAAATCACAAAAAACGAGCAACCACTTTCTTAAAGTCATTATGCAATATACCATGTAATAATGGCAATGTTGTAATAGCTCCTCTTTAAATTGAGTGCTTGGATGTCGGTTGTTCAGCTTTACCACGGCTTCTCTGTAATTTAATACAATTAGAAGCAAAAGGTAACATTCAAAAGCTAGATTTTCGGTAAACAATTCACAGGATAAAGATACGATAAACTAAGATAGTTTTTCCTTTCCTTTGTCGCATTGCAAAAATTGAAGTGTTTTATGATTCATTCAGGTGATGATAACAACAGTAATGTTGTTTGGTAAAGTACCTGAAAGAAAACCTCGAAATGGCAGACTACTTAGAATTGTTTGAATAATTGACCAAACTATTGCGCTCAAGGTCGCTTGTCCATTTCAAACAATAAAACGCTAGTCATCTAGAAGTCGTTCATTATTGTCAATTGTGTAAAAAAAACTGTTATTTGGATATGCTTGTCATCTAGTAACGTATTATTTTATTGCAATATTTATGATAAAAACGAGAGCAGGTTTTCCCGTGTGCACAAATGAGACTATGATACAGAAAAGGTGATAAAGTTGAATGAATAAAAAAATTTAAAATGTGCATGTACAAGTATTGTTCAAACTTCAAAAATGGGAGGATGTTCTAACGCACGTTTTTACGAACTAACCTGCGTCACCACCTGTCGACCACAAAAAATGAAGATATTTAAAAGTGATAATATGGAATGCCAAAATTTTCATTTCTCATTTTAAGGAATATTCAGGTGGATGATAGTTCATGGTTAATAACTGATGACTTGACTTTTGATACGAAATTTTGGATAGGTTCATCGGATTTGGCAACGATAAATTGATAATGCACTTTGAGTCTAGTTGTGCATGCCCGTAAGGGCTGGGGCTACATAAGACTGTTGTCGTGTCCTTAAAAGGCAGCAACGGCAGCATTACTATAGACTTAGAACGTGACAATAATGAAGTATTGTTGAATTTTACCTTAGATTTATTATAAGATATAAGCTTAGCTAACAAGAACATTGTCTTAAACCTCACACAAGAGCAAATATTAGTGCTTCTGGGTTAGTTCTGCAAGTGCAGTCAAATATTTGGTTGCTATTATTTCTTGCTTTATAAAAAATCCATGTTTTCAACATGCATAACTTACAGTTAAGCCAAAGATACAAAACACAATCCTACCTCTAACTTGGAAACTTTTTCAAAACATTTTATGCAGTTAAATGTAGCTTCCTGAAGCACCCAAAATAAAAATAAGAAAGCAAGGAACAAGGAAGGTTCCAGTAAGGCATTTGCCCTGAAAATCCTCTGGCTGGTTATCAAATTATAAGTGAATTTATTGCGGTAAATTAAAATTGATAGCGTTCTTATTGGCCACCCTTTCCAAGATTTTTATATCTCTCGTATTCTTTCTTGTGACAATACCATGCTTTTGGTATTACATTTGGATTTTATCCGAAGTTATCAAGAAAAAGCATAGAGAATGGGAACAAGAAAAGAATGCTTTCTTGGTTCGATAAAAACAAACTGGAGCACGGAAAAACGCAAGTATTCTTTACTTTCAGATATTTATTTTCAGGATTTGTACGCTAAACTATAGACTGTAGTCTACCAGCTTCACAGCCATAATCCAGGCGTTTGTCTGCCTAGTCTCTGCAAAATAAAACCTATTGTGTAGGAAAAATTGCATAATAAATGACATTGCTGTCTTGTGTTGTTGTTTTTTCTCCTACTAGTAGTTTGGAGCAAATTGTTGTTATTTCATATTATAGAAACTAATTCTATGTCATTAATGCTGCATAACACACACCTATATTACATCTTGTCTGTAGCATTTTTAAAAGAAAAGAGCTTTACTACATTCCTACTAGTATTATTATATGCTATATACTGTTCTTAATGAAATATTCTCTGCTGTATAGTGGAAATCGAAATTATATCCGCAAAAGTAGGAAGAAAGTTGATCAAACACTGAAATGTACCAACCGTGTTGCGCATGTTTATTAGAAAACGTTACTCACAGTTGGAAATATTTCTGTAGTAGTGATTTCAATACATTACAAATTGCATACCACTTGAGTTAACGTTGGATGATAATGCTTATGATAATCATATCAAATGCAATATCAATTCAATTACGGCCATTCAAATTCAATTACTTCTTCAAGTACCCCTCTATATGCACAGTATAAAAACAATATGGCACATCAGGTGGTATGAATGGAATGCTCAGTAACAAAAGTGTTTTCATACCCTTTCCCTCTTTAACAATTTCTTCCTTCGCCGTTTTCATTTTATGGACCGTATGTAATTACATTTAATTGAACAATAAACTTAAAACCAGTGTCAAACTGCAAGATGAGCCTGTGTCGCTCTTTTTAAAATTCTATAGTAGGGTCGTTTGTTACTGATAAACGAGACATGTGATATAATGTTTCAATATAATGATATCGTGAAGACTTTACATTTTCTGTCTTATTCTGAACACGTTGTGTTACGGATGGATTGAAAAGTGTCGTGCTTTGTGCTTAAATGAAAGAGAAGAGTGCAGCGGTATGTATGGTATATGGGAATTCTATAAAACGGTCTCTGATCAATGGAGCTATAGAAATCCCATCAAGTTTAATGACTGTCATGCCAAACTTATGATGTCAACGTTGATCGAAAAGAATGAGACCTTTTCTACAGGGCTGGGTTCTTTTGCCCGCAACTAAAGGAAGATTTATTGTCGTGAACATAAAATTAAGCTTGGCCAAAGTTTGCTTTTGAAGCTTAATAGCTAATTAGGAACCGTCAATGCACTGAAAAGCATGTCAAAAATAATGGCAAAGTGCCAATCTGCAGCTGTACCTGCAGAATTCCATGAAAAATTCATTATTACGTGCACTTCTAGCATTGCACGACTGTTCACTGCATGCGACACTTTGTGGTCACGTTTTAAGGGTTGAAATTTGGAATGTATTATGCAATATTGAAATTAGTGAGGTTTAGACAACAAGAATTAATTGCTTTGAAAAGTCAATTTTAGGTTACAAAAGTCTATGTATGTAACTCCAGAGATTTTTTTGTCTGGATGTTTTTTGTTTAATTTTACTTATTTCCTAATACAATCAATATCAAAGCAATCCTGCCTGCGCATCTGCCAGAAACCTATAATCATTTATATCAGTTTCTCATAATCACTTTGTTCAGGTTATGTGCAATAAAGAGGAGCTCCTGCTGCAACCCAATTTGGTCAATTAGTCAAATGCTGCGACTTGGTGCTAGCCCCTTTCATTGACATCGACATCAGTCAGCAACTTTGAACGCACACACATTAGCCCATATATTTCGGCGCATATTGACGAATACTATCAGGAAATCCAAGGTGTGAATAACATGAATTGAATAACTAACGAGATGAAATAACTTCAAATATCACTTTGTATTGATTCCATTCATTGACTTGTATGCAATCTCAATGGCCCATTTTGCTGCAACTTCTTGAAATCGTGTGCGGCTTCTGTTTCAAAGACCCTTCTTGTGCCAAAAATTCATTCGCAGTTGACCAATACACTCCGGACCAGCCTCTAATTTCCCTATACAACTAAAAGTTGCTACACATATTTTACTCTGCCCATCAAAATTTCTGCACATCATGTGTGAAGTCACTTTTGTGATGACCGATTATCAGCACGCATTTATTAGATCAGTTATGCATATCAGTAGTAGCATCACGCGGTCAGTTTGATGTCGAAAATTGAAATATAAATGCAGCTTTGGAAAGGAGTGTCCGATCTGTGCTAAATAGTACGAATAGTACGATACAAAGTTTACAAAGATACAAAAGCAAGAATTTTAAGGGACCACTAATTGATGATCATGATTGCTATCATCATCGAATAAAAGAAGAGTGAAGAGTCTACATTTATTATATTCTTTTCCATTTGTCCCCTTTAGACAAGACTACAAAAACGGTTTACGCAATCATTTGATGAGCACTTTCGTCTGTCAGAATCACTCGTGCTGTGGTGACAAAGTTGAAAGTGCTAAAACGGGAAATCTAGCCTGGTGCATGTAAAACAATAAGCATGATGGAAGGATAAGGAATTAAACAACTATGAACACAAGTCTTTATTGTTCGTACGTGTAAATTGCTTTTGTCTTCAGTAAAATCTAAAAATCTAAATTGGTCTTTAGCTATATAAAAGTTGCTGGTATATTAATTTGACTTCTTGGTTGTGTTGTCTGGTAGATTCCTCTAGATTGAAATATTCTTCTCATAAATTATGATTATGATGGCGTATACGCATAAAATGTAATATTATGAGACAGTTTTGCGTATCATTGTATATTATCACGGTATTGCAGTACTTTCATCATTCCTGTGTCTGATGACGACGATCCATATCTCTCAATCAAACAATTGTAACATTCTTTCTTTTAAAAGAAAAACAAAAGGTCCCTCATAAATGTAGCATAATATGTAGGCAATAAGACAAACAAATCAAGTTTATAAAAGGGAGTAGTGGTGGTAGCAAACTAAAAGTTATGTCATCGTCATTCATCGTTCACATTAAAGAAGTTACCGGTATTGCATGCTCACTTTGTTGTAGACTTGGTACACGCTCAACTTTTTTTGCTGAAAAATCGCACGTACAACGCACACACTTTTAAGGTTTTGAGCAGGTGGTTGCCTTATTGTCTTGCCTCGCCTCATCAACTTATTGTATGATGAGCAGCATCATGCGAATTATTATAGTTCTGTGACATAAGGAGAGAACTTTTGCCCGTGTAAGCATAACTATATACCTACTGCTATTATTTGCTTTATTGCATTTCAAATGCAGCAGCACTGACTGAAGTGGCAATATGATGCAACTTTGAATTGAACTGGTTAGGTCATTCAAAAATGTATGTGTATCATAATAAATGTAATAATAATATCACATCACCACATCATCACCATCATATTTTTAAAGCACTTGAAACTTCTGCGCACACATTGTCTTGTCTGAGTTGTTGTTGTACGTGTGCTACTTCTTTCTATTATTTCTGCTATTATCATTAGACAAATTTTGAAAATAAAATAGGTGTTGAACAGTTTTTGTGAACGAAAGGGCAAGTAAAAAAGTCGCTGTTTGTGCTACTACTTTAGTTGAATAGCTTGATGTGACATTTTACTATTGTTGAAAAGATGATGCTTTACTGGTGAGGTTGTTGATGTTAATGGTTATGAAATAATCAAATTAAAATGGGTATGACGGTGGTGGTGATGTGCACAGTGATCTGTTGCACTGCAATATGATAATAACCAACATGAAAATTAAAATAAATGAGACAATAAAATGTAAAACAGTAAATCTCGTGCTTTTAGTTTGTGCATTTGATCTAGGCATACTTTTTTGTCTTAAAGAGGTGCTCTAATATTCTGAGCTGTGTAATCATGTAAATGTCATTACACTGGCCAAGAGGTAGCAGTAGTTTGTGCGTGTTTTGATACATTTTCCTGCACTAATGATCCGTTATTTTGTCGTATTTGTGTTCATGTAAATTTATGCATGTTGAGAGATTGGTTGCGGTTTGTTGCTAAATGACCTCTTATTTTTATTAGTCCGACTCCCTACGTGTATTTACATTTGCATATATGATTAAATACCTTGCGGCCAAAAAGCGATTGTGAACGGTATAATAAAAGAAGAAACAAACGAAAAATGCACATTCTCGCCCCGTGGGTGCAGACAAAATGGTCATTTTAGTCATTTATTACGAGGGAGTAGGCATTGTGATGTAAGAGTTTATGGGAGAAAAAATTTAGTTTGGTCATCTCCGGTTGGAATGGGTACTGACTACTGACTAGTATGCAATTACAAGCATCATTAGCTGTGGTGTAATTGTTCACAGCAGAAGTGCCGTCCTAGGAGTAAATTTGAAAGAAAAAAATCAATCAAAATGCCCTCAGAAAATATATTGATCTAAATTCCAAAAAATGCAGCCCAATATTTTATTTACTTGCACCTGACCATCAAAACTTGACCCCTTACTTTCTGAAGAGAGCAGACCTAGACCCTTAGAGTATATATTTTCTAGAAAAATGTATACTTTGATCAATGTACCTAAACATATTTTGGGAGTTCGTTTACATTCAATACAAAATAATCAAGATCATGAACTCAATGCAACATAAATTCGATCCTCCTCGCTAAAATTGTTTTTATAATAACACAATTTACAATGTGTCTGGCAAAAATGACATGATACTCAAACGAATGCCGTGATAATTTGCCGTTGCAATGCGCATTTTAATAATAATATGTGGTTTCTGCTTTGATTACGCATGTTGATTGACTTTGTGTTTGTTTGCCACACGCAGGTCTTTATTGAAGACGTTCCTCAAGTGATTGAACCAGTTCGCACGGTGCCCACTTACAGACAAGCGACCCCTACGGCTAATCGTGAAGCTTTGCTGGCCAATGTAAAATATAAGTCAAGGGGAGGCTCGTCTGCCCAAGTGCTCGATGAAGAAGAGGATGACCAAAAAGTGGGAACAATCAGAAACTATAGTCATATCAATGAAGACGGGTCCTTTACATGTAACTAAAAATAAATACAAGAAATTATTGAACCCATAATACGATTTGTTGGGATAACTCCCTATTCGACTTGATAATATTTAGTTGGCTATGAGGCTGCTGACGGAAGTTTCAAGGAGGAAACTAGAGGAATTGACTGCGTTGTTCGAGGAAAATACGGGTAAGACGAAAATGTCATAAACATGATTTCCTTGAAACATAAGGAATTCTCACTTGTCATGACATTGCATCACGTAAATCGTACAACTCTTACTTTTCACATTTTAAATAACAAGTATTCAAACATTTGTTGGTTTGGTCATGCAAAGATTTAAACAATGGAAGAAGGTGTTTTAATTTCTAACAGACTAAACGCGAATGATTTCCTTAACTCGTTTATTTCAATCTTTTATTCTATTGCGGTTTAATGAATTGAACAATTGAAATAACAGTGCTTATACTTTCCATCGGGTGGTCGCTTTAAATTAACTTTCATTCTCGATATTTAAAACTAAAGAATTTTGCGTATTCTTGAGCCTTCTCTATAACATGGGGCTTTTTATTGCATTGTTCCTCTAAACGGATTTAACAAGTGATAAATATTTCATTCACAAGAATTTTCTACATCACAAGCTTCTTCGTCCTAGTAGATCGTATATAATGCATATAGTCGGCGATGACAGATTTCATATGCGATAATAAGCTACACGACACGAACGCTACATGGCATGTCGGTAGTAGATTCCCAGCGCGCGTAAACGGACATGATGCTCAAAGTAATATCTTTACTTATTGACTTTGTCGGAGAATTTCCATGCGTTTTAAAACGAAAAGAATGTTGTGATCAAAGATTGTGATCAATATGATTAATCTAACGAATATACAAACAAGAAGTGAATGTGCAGGGGAGAAGAAATTTATGAAGGGGTAACAACATGAAATAATCCATAATATATCCTACCGTCTTCATATTATTGCAATTGTCCCAGAATCCCAGAAGCTTTTTTTCTATTTCTGCTTTCCACTCTTTCAAGCTAAGAACCTACTGGGTACAAAGTACATAGGTAGTTAAAGTAGGTGTGCTTCTGCGCATCTGACAAGATTAATGGGATTAGTTCTTTCCAATCATAACACCCAACATAGGAACATAGAATCCATATTGCACAAGCTTATTAATACTACTGTAAAGAGACAAACGTGCATCATCACACTAACTAACTGTACGAAAACACCGATACTCACTATTAACAATGAGCATGACTCATTTAATGCGTATCATTGTAAATTGTGCGTGGGAATTTTTTTCTGAGTGTTTTTTGCTTAAAAGTATACGGCTGTACGTAACGCAATTTAGTTGCACTTTTTAAAGTGCATTCATTTAGAAAAACTTAACATTGCCAGTAGAATTTTCAAGTAGCAAACGTTTTTGCGCATTGCATTGCTTGAGAATTATTATTATTATACTTTGCAAAAATGCATCCAATATGGAGCAAACAAATAAACCTAGTTATTGTGGGTAATGGTCAAAGAACGTACTATGTGCCAAACTAATAAATAATCGAATTATTCTGCCATAAATATTACAGTAAGTTACAGTAGATGCGTCATGCTTAAATTCATTGGCAAACTGAAGGATTCTAGCCAAAAAGAATTGTTTTTTTTCTTTTTTCCCTAAATAATACAAATTACACTTAATTACTGTATTTAGCAAAGCCAAAAAATGCACGTATTGCATTTCAACAGATTTTCTCAGGGAGAAATTAAAAATCATCTTTATTTTTATACGATTTGTTCTTCTTACACTTTCGTTTTTGGATTTCTATCTTTGTCTTCCCCACACACGAAGTCAGTAGTAGGCGCACAAACCTTTAACAAATGCAAAATCCAAAGCTGCTGTTAATAAAAAATAAAGCTGCCTAAACACTTGTTTTGGCCAAGACGTTATGTAAAATTCGTAGTATAAAAACAGCCCAGCCAATAAACTGCACCCTTTTTGCCAATCCGTTAATCATTTACACGCATCGCTGCTGACACAATCGAACACTGCACGTGGGAGTAAAAGTAACTGAATAGCTGCGATGGTGGGTGGGTATGTAATCAAATTAGTGCTTAAGGTAAATATAATACACAGGTTCTAATAACCATTAAAAAATTGAATGCATAACTCCCAAAATATAAAAACGAATGAAATTACAAGACAATTTTAGTGCAAATATGCTAAAAATAGTAGATTATATATTTAGCAGTGTGAATTACATGTCTAAAAGTACCTTATTATTGCACATTATGTTCTTCCCACAAAGTATACAATTAAGGTGCAAGTCTTACAAACAACTGTAAAATTGCAGTTTGCAGTAATTGTCGAAAAAAATATATCATTTGTCCTTTGCAATTTGAAATGCAACAAAGTATTATTACTTGGAACTTGGCTAACAATGGAAAAGGAACATCATTACACTAACTGCGTCATGAAGGAATCGATTGTACAAATCGATACTGATTTATTACTTTTGATTGCTTCGCAACTTACTATAACACCTTCCATTTTACAAGACAGGCAGAAGGTAGCGGATAGAAAGGCGTGTGTGAGGTGTGATTGAGATAAGCTTTATGACGGTGTATTTGCTTTCATGATTTTGATTAAACATGCAAATCAAAGATGAAGAATGTGAAGTTGTACAATGTGTGCATTTTCCATTTATAAAGTACCCATTGCAATTTGATTTAACTGATTAAATTGCCATCTCTAAAGGTACTGTGAAAGACGCAACTGTGTGCTCTATTTTCCTTACATCGGTGGTCTCTTCATCTTGTTATATAATCATTTGATTGGTGGGGAGAATTAAAAAGCAGACAAACAAAGCAAAAGGGCTATTTTTGCGATTAGTGATTACACCTAAAGTTGTCCATTGTTCCATTTAGAGCCAAACTAAAATCAGATCACGATCATCCTTTTTTCATTGGACTTTTAATAAATGAATGATGAAGTATGATAATATAAAAATCTTTTGCGGCTTGCTGCGGCAATGCTAAAATTTATGGGTTTTTGCATGAAGGTTCTTAAGCACCACAGCAAGCAAGCCCTCGTACCCTTAAAACCGCTTTACCTGGGATTTTAACGTGACTACTAACTAGCAGCAGTTTTGTGTGCACAGGAGCTCATTTTTAAGGAATTAGAGCTGACCTACATACATAAACACGCACACACTTTCATGAATTGAAACTTTTGATTTATAATCCCAATCTGATCACACTATTACAAGTAGGCGAGGTTGGGTATGAATGCCCGCAAGCGCAAATGGCATCAGCTTCTCACTTACCTACTCACCTATTCATAACGGCTTGTGTGCAGATACATATCCTTTAGTAAACTATCGGATTGCGTAATTCGCCATGTGTCTTAATAACTGCCACTGTCACTACCTCTCCTAGAAGAGAAAAGCCATTTAAAAATGTCAAAATTGCAGTAACGAATGACTGTACCACAACTATTCTGCCATTTGCTACAGATTTTTCCATTCTAAAAACCGTGATTGTCTACACTTGTGGCTATAACTTCATTAAACAAATGAATCACGACTGAAAAATAAATAGATAAAAAATCTTTCCTTGGTCAGCATTGGTGGTTCATTTGGGCTGGCTGTGGTGTGGTGATTATGACCAAAATAATGTTTTAATCCTGTCACATTTAAAGCAAGCACGCCACATCCCATTCATTTCCATTCAAGTGCTTAGAGATCATAAAATGGAAGTGGTTCAGTTGACCGAGAATGTGGTTGCAAGAATGGCAATGTCATGAAGATACAAAAATCTTTGCGAAATACCTGACTAACTTGCTAATTATGGAGTTTCAGACTTGACATGAGTGGTTTGCACCTTTGGTCGCTGGTGTGACCCTAGTATGATTGAGTCAGCATGATTAGTGGCAGACAGACAGGGCATTTTCTCAAACGGCCAGCGTATTGGAATTTTGAATGGCTGCGTGTGACGTGACAATCGTGAGACTCACACTTGAGCAAATGAAATGAGCATATATATGCCACCGGTAATATAGATTAGAAAGGTGTATTGTTGTGAACGGATTAATTAATACTTTGTCAATTAAAATGAAAGGTTTAAGCCAATAACATAATTTCTGTTATGCAATATTGTATGTTTACTAGACAGTCTGGGATGGGAGATGAGAATGTGTGTTATTTGGGATTTTTAAATGTTGATTGATGACAGTGGGCAACATGCTATAATTGCTACTCGAAGGATATGGTTTGAAGATATGAAAATGGTTTTGATTTTATAAAAAATTAACTCGATTCCTTTGAATATTTTCATTGTTCCTTATTGGGTCCAAATCAAACCGACGCTGGATGACCATTTGAATATACCACTCAATGCTGCTGTTTCATAAAAACAGATACGTAGACCCAGACGGAGTTCGCAGAGAGTTTGAATACGTCTCCGGAAATCCTTGTGATCCAAATGCGCCAAAGGAAGACGAACTTCAAGAGGAAGAGGAGGATGATGAGATTTCTGCCCCACCACCAAGACCGTTGCTCCGACGCGTCCGCCCAGAAATTAATGAGAATAATTTGCAAGGACTTCAGCAAGTTCGTGAGGAGGCTCTAAGCGAGGATCAGTTGAATCAATTTGTTCGCCCAGCCACAAGGTTAGCATGCATGAATGTCATGATGTTTGGATATGATAATACGATTCCATAATTTGTAGTTCACAACTTGCTGCAAAACGTGATTTTCTGATAAAAAGTATGACAGAATGACTTGGAGATATTTTTTCTACAATTCTTCATGGTTTTGCACAAGATAACAGCTTTAGCTGTGTGGAAGACAAAGAAGTGATAAAGTGCCTGTGGCATAAACGAGAGATAGGTTGACATTGAATTCTTCTATTTTTATCATATACGCCAGTTATACCTCAGAGCCAGAAAAATCATAAAAAACAAGAAGTGACGGCTTTAATAAAAAAGATAGGTCACTTAGGTACGTTGCGTACTCAATTAAAGCCTGTATCATAATATACAGTTGCAAACTCATTTTTACAATTCATATTCAAGTTTACATTATTATTGTTATTAGCATGGGAAGGAAGGAGACCTGTTTTAGTCGGAATGACTAATAGATGAATTTGTGCTTTGAAAAATTAAAAATTAAACTGATACCACGCATCATAATATGCATTAGACAATATAACATTAGAAAGTTTCCCATAAGTCAAATGAGTGCGCAGTATTTAAGCTGTTTTATTGAGAAGGATTTGATGATCCCTTGAAAAGGAAAGGCTTAATTTCTCACAAATGTAAGACGCGTTTAGCGTACTTGAGAACCATTATATAATCTAGTCAAGTAGACAACTGTCATTGTCATCCTCCTTGCTATCAGTCACAGTCAAGTCCCTCACTTCACACTTTTATAATGTCTGCAATTACGTGATTTTTATAGTTATGGAACAAAACATGCTACAAACATCGCGACCTGACTCAAGGTCAAACCTTCTCTATTTGTAAACAATATGCAAAGCTCAGAAGTGATCAGGGTGTGAATTGTGGCTTTCATTATATGGTTAACCATGATAATCATTATGTTTACAATAGAAAATTTATTGATTTTTTCTAATTACATGAGAAGACTTTCAAATTAGTTCATTAGGAGGTACAGATCAATTAATGCCAGTTTAAATGATTTATATTTTCAGGCAAAGGGTTACCAGACCAAATCCCTCTACCCCAAGACCTAGAATCCGAATCACCACAGCACCACCAACGCTTCCTCCACGAACTCAAGCTCCAGCTTTGGTTATCCGTGAACGTCCAGTATCTGCACGTCCTTTGATTTACCAAGAACCCAGCCAGTCTCTTGACTCTGATCGAAGCGGTCGTCTTTTCAACTTTGACTCCGAGGTCCAACGTCTTCACCAGATTTCCCGACCCCTTTCTCAACCTCAGCCATTGTACGAACAACCTCTTCAAGTTGTCCAGCGTCACCCCACCCCAACTATTGCCTCACAGCCATCTCGTCAATATTTCGGAGGATCTGCTGGCTTCCGTCAATTTAACTCTCCAACCGCCGCTGCTCCCACTGAAGCAAGTCCTGCGGAGTTAAAGAGCGTCACCGCTGGCCCAACTTTGGCTCCCGGAGAAAGGAATCCAAGTTTTGGAAGATATCGTACCGAGTTGGTATACGATCCTTCCAGCGGCCAATACACTTCCGTTACCGTTCAAGCCATGCCACACTCCAACCAGGAAATTGAGCTCACACAGAAACTCCGTGCATTTGTCGAACCACAAAGGTCCAACCAGATTAACATTCAGAGCTTTGGACAACCTCAAGTTCAGTATTTCGGAACTCCACAACAACTTCACCATCAGCCACAACATACTGCGGCAACTGCCAATGGACAAATTGACCAATTTCTCGCCAGAAACGCTTACTCGCAACAACGACTCCTTGCCCAAAATCAGCAACAACAACAGGTCCAAACCCACGGCCAACAGCAACAAGTACAGACACAAAATCAGGCACAAATTCAAAATCTTCAGTACTATCCACAACAAGCTCAATTGAGACCAAATCCTAGTCCAACGGCTCCTGTTCCACAGCAAGCCGCTCCTACGTACATTCAGCAACAGCCTGCAAGGCAGTATCAGTTCCCTTCCGTGTCACAGTCCTTAGATGACAGCAGAAATCCAGCCAACGGTCAAATCGACGCTTTCCTCCGTTCCCTGAACATTGATGTTTAAAAATCGTAATAAATGTTTAAAATAATTTTAAACATTTATTACGATGTAATTATTACATTTAAGCATTTTTGAATCGCCTTATCATCTAATTAAGTATTAATGCTTTTTCAGGAAGCTAACACAGGAAACAAAGAACTGATACTATTAGGGTTTTCTCTTGAATGAATAAGTAGATGTATGCATTTTCGTAATTGGAATCCCTGTCTAAAGTATATTGCGGTAAATTGAAAATGAAATGCATACGACTGTTTGTTCATAGATTGTTCATAATTAGTGAAATAGGAGCAATTACATATATTTTAGTAGAGTACTAGTGAAGATGTTGTGGTCGTCTTTGTGAAATGGATGATTTCGTTGTTCTGAGCCAGTTTGCCATATTATTATTAATTTTAGTTTGTATTATAAGAATGTAATTAACAAAGGACCAAAAACAACGATATTCATTTTCTTGTTTCCAACTTTGAGTTTTTCTCCTTCATCTTCAGCGTCTTTGTCTTCTATCGCTAAGTTTAACTAGTACAAAATACTTTCTTCCATTTTGTTTTGCTTCTTCATTAGTATTAACTTGTGATTTAAATGATTTTACAGATTTCATAAAAGAACGGAAACAACTGCTGTTCTATGAGCTTTTCCATGACCATTGTGTATGTAGGTCAAAGTAGTTTTATTTTCTAAATGTTGTCAAATGTATATATACTCTGTATCTATTACCAGTTCTAAGTTCTATCATAAAATTGTTCTATTCTATATTATGAATACGATAATTTACTATTTTTAAGATGTCAGATGTCTGCATTTTCACGACTTTTGTTTCTTTATTATGACTAGATATACATTCTACGACCAACGCGGGTAGTACCTAAACCCGGGTGTTTTCTCTTTGTGCCAAGGAGCTTCCAAAGAGAACACGTAAAAATGCAATATAATTAATTTACGATATAGATGCTTGAGTTAAGCTGCAAAAATATTGAATTAAACTTAGTATGCACGAACAATATACAAACTAATTTACGTCTTAAAAAGATGCTGTTTTGCTTTATCGATACAATGGGTGTAGCATGAACATTATTTACAAAAGTGTACTGTATTGGTTTAATTGAAACGATAAATTCTCGTTCATGCGACTACGGAACAGTATTGTAAATTTGAACTAGTTAAATTGAAAACAATAAAAGTTTATTTATGTTGTATACTTAAACAATTCAAGAATTCGGTTTTTTCTGTATTCTATTTCACTTTCTATTTCAAAATTGCATATATTGGATACATCGATAGTACATACTGAACTTTAATGTCGATCGTTTAGGCAAAGGAAAGAAAAATTCATTGCATATAGCAATATTTTTATTTGCTAATATAAACCAAAATACTTTTTAATTCTAAGAAATATGTACGGATACTTTTTAATGAAGAATTGGCACTAATTCATTTAATTCAATAATGTGCATATCTTTCCCATTTGAAATTAGGGACAGATTTGAAACAGCCTATCATGGAGCAAAATAAAAAGAAATTTAAAAAAAGAGGAATGGAAATCCAAGCAAGAAGGTGAAGCAGGGTGTAGTTTTGAACGGTTACTTTATCTCCTTAGTGCCAGTGCATTCTATTGTAGATGCATTGAGACAAGCAGCAAGCCAGGTCAAATAATTTTTGCTGTCTTTATTTTGCATGTTATTTTGTTGTAATTTTGCGTATCTATTGAGATAAAGTAATCGATCAAAAAATAACATTGGCTTCATAGGCGCAGTGGAGTAATTGCTTCTATTTCTATTCCTGTAGTTAGATAATTCTATTGCAAAATATTACTTTAATTCGTCACATAAATTATATATATCAATATTGGCTAAAGAATATTTACTAAAGATTGATATATTTCAACTAAGTTAGGATTTTGATGCGATGAACAAGGAATCCCATTTTAAACCACCATTGATTGTTCAATTTTTGCTCATTTCAAATTTGTTTAACCGAAACCTTGCTTTATTCATTTTTAGATTGTCTTGAAGATTCATAATTCTTAGCTAATATATTATTTTATTTTATCCAAAACAAGCAAATAAAAACAAATTCAGAACAAAGCGAATGGACTTGAATCTAGATACTAATACAGATATGTATTTGAGTTCAGATGACACTAAACGTCATGTGCATTATCAAGAAGTCAGAAATGTCAAATTCTCCAAGTATGTTCAAGTGCATTTAATTTTGAAAATATGAAATTTCTCAGCGCCTGAGGAATATTTTGGAAATCATATAAAGCCATGTTGGCTGTTCTCTGTCTGCATTGGCAATCATAATTATAACTACTGCAGTAGTTACAACTTTAATTTACCGTTTGCGAGTAAAATAAATATGCGTACTTCATACGTATTAACTTATTACCCGAATCCTTTATTTTGTGTTCACCTACTGTCAATTGTTGGAAATTGAACTTACATGTTCAGAGCGCCACGCAGCACACCTACCAACTGTCAATTAAACTTAATTGAATAGTTTGTAGAGGGAGTCTGCGCATGGCTGAAAGATGGCAGCTCAAAGCCTCAAACAATAGAATTATGTTTTCCTCAAACAAACTACATCCATATCAAGACTTCACAAAATTTACACACAAAAATATGGTTTTGTTTCAAGTCTCAAGCAACTTTATCAAAAATAAAGACCCATCAAACTCTGTTACAGTTATCACCTACATTCTGCAAATTAGCTTCAGCATTAAATTATACAAATAGCGCATCATCGAAGCTTATTGATACCAACATAACCTCATGAGTTAGTATCATCTTCTCAAGATTAAAGACGCCAATTTAAAAAAATTACTACCAAATACATAACACTAAAGCATAATATAATTGCAGCTGTTTACAGATGAGTCCCACTAAAATTTAGATTAGAGATGGCAAAGCATTTTAATATAGGTATATATAGCTGATCATTTTATGTGAAGGTGGAGGGAAAGCAAATACCATTCACAACGTAACAATACTATATTGAGGGAAAATAAATGAGGCAATTAGAAATCTTAATCTTAAAATAAACGCATGCTGAATGACTACGGGGGTTACTGCTGAGTGGCCACCGTTTTTCCTTATGTAAGATAGGTATTTATGACATATCATTGAAGACGTTTCATAACATGTTACGGGGATTAAAATTTGCTCTTGAATGCATAAAGTTTTACCCATATTTACTTTTTAATAGTTTAAGATATAAAATTTTATTACAAAAAAATAATTCAAGTCAATCGGACAGGTGAATTACAACTATATTAAGCAAATAAGATGGGGATGAAACTTTCGCCATTTTCTCGCAGCAGGAGAAGATAAATGTAGAATATAAAACACGTGTACATTTTACAATATAATTTAATTGTATTTAAAAGGAATGTTGAATATTGTCTATTAGACGTTTATAGATACGATTTATAAGAAGGATGTGAGAGTGCGATATTCGTTATAAATAAAATATTTGATGGTACTGCTAAAGTAGCACTTCATTCAAATACCTATGTCATTAAACATATGTCATTAAAGCTATTTATGGCAATAAAATATTCAAATTGGATTATTATGTATTATAAGTCGAGTTTTATGTCTCTCTTGCAAGTTCATCCTCGGTGTATCTTAAATTGATCTTACGCGAGGCAGGATTAAATCACTGACCTATTTGAGAAGCTCCAAAAAATGATTTTTTATTGCCCTATCTGCAGAAAAACATCGATGACCATTGTTACATAGCTTTATGGATTTTCAAGTAATTTAAAATGCACTCACTGTCAATCATTTAAGACTGCACATTCGAAAATTTGATAAAATAAAATTTTTAATAGTGACGCATGATCATGAGTTGAAATTCAGTTCAGGCTCCGAGTTTGAAATTTTATGAGTAATGTAATAGACCCCCGCATAAAACAACATTATCATTTTCATTTTGTGGAGATAAGGAAGACATTTCATTTCGGTTAATGCCAATATAATAATAACTTTTGACTTGCTTTTTCACGACCAACGATTTTCATGTCCTCATCATTCTCATCATCATCATTCACTTCTCGTTAAGCAGACCTTTGAAAAGTAATAATTTGTGTGTCAACGTACATTAGCTTAGCTAAGACAAAAAACTGAGCGTTTCCTGATCAAGGTTACACGATATCATGAATCACGATATGAATAGCGTCTTTAGCCGTTGTGCTTCATTGATCTTCTTTCTAATGAATCATTATCCTTCATTTTTCAAGATGGTACATACCATCTACCACGCACTGCTAATTTCAAGCATCATTATCAAACCTATTATAGAAAACGGGGAACGAGATCATAGTGCAAGTTCATCTTAAACCTCAAACGTTTGAACTCCTACCAACCTACCTTACTGCTGTTCACGTTCCCTTAAAAACTTTAAAGGTAGTATGTGGAGTTTTTCACATTTTATTAAACTCCATAATTGGGAACCGACTTATTTCGTTTACAGTCATCATTAATTAGTGCTCAATTATGGGCGTATTAGTCACACAAAAAAACTTACCAATAATGAAGCACGGCATCACGTGTCGTCGCATACGAGTGTGGGCGTGTTTCATATTTATCTCTTTGAAACATCTTTAAAATATTTATCCCTTAGTATGGCAAAAACTGCAATATTATCAAACGGCGATGACATAAGGAAGTGTCGACTTAAAATTTAATTTATCATGAAACGTACACGAAACATAGCATAATGGTACAGTGTTGTATAGTTGTACCACGGTCAACATTTTTTTCTCTAAACTTCTAATTGATATTTTTGTAAAAGTTACTTATCTAATTGACATTTAATACGGAACGAACGGAAAACTGACTATTTTTATGACTTTGGAATATTAGTAAAACATGAATCCTGACAACTAACAAACAAATGAAAATTACATTTCACTATAAAAAATGTTGCTAGTTCATCATATTTTTAAATGAGTATGTGAAAATACAATCTTCAACAGAATTTTGTTACTCTCCACGTACCGTAAATTATTGGTCATTTAAATACCTAATGTATCAAGACAGTATGTCCTTGAGATTCCCGCACAACTTAGAAATTATTGATACTAAAAAAGGGAAACTTTTGACCAACAAACCTTAAACCAAATCATTTTTGTTGAGATAAGTAAATATGAACTAATGAAAGCTAGCTGTGAAAATTTAATACAATAAAATTGCGTTGCTATACGTCCTGCATGTATTTTTCATTTTGGAACTTGTACTTTATTGTGACGTATTTGGAAAATTAGTACACCGCTACCGCATTTAGAACGAGTACGCAAATTGAGATGCAGGTCGTTATTGTTTATCCATGAGATTCGAATGTTCCAAACATAACAACATTTTGTAAAAGTTTAGGCTTAGTTTATGCATTTGCAAGGTCTATGCGTGACTAACTAATGAGAATACTAAAAAATTACGATTTCCACCCTACTAACTGTAATCTAGATACATTTTTATGTTCAGATGGGGTGTGTAAATCGTTTTTACAAAACTTGTAGCTACTGCTATAATGTTGCATAACCTGCACTTACAATTTACGTTACGTTGTATGGAGGCATAACGATCGAGTTGACAGAGACAAAACTCTGAAGATTTATATAGAGCAGAACGGGTATCATAATATCATACCTTTGCATTTTCTAATAATAGTGACACTAATGTGTCTTTAGTTGAGGTGTGTTAACTACTTATTAATCTATAAACTATAGGGTTAGAGACTAGATTTAAGGTATGTTGATAGATACCTCCGTTATTACGGGACGGTTGCCAAAGTTTGCAGGATAAAAATCTTTTGCATTTCTTTTTGTCAGTGCTGTCGTCATTCAAATTAATTTGATTTTACATCTGCACTTTTACTCTATGAAATTATTACACTTATCTTCAAAAATTTATCATTATTTACAAACAACGAGTGTAGTATGTATATGATGAAAAACTGAGGAGGTGCCAGTCGCTGAACTGTCAAACCACTAGAATAAGTAAAAGGTTGCATGAAATTTGAATGTTAAAGCTGATGGTGGCACACACTTTGTGTCACTCACGCCATTTGGATAGAGGTTTAGTTAGGTTAGATTAGAAATTAATCCATTTCTCCTCTGTGAAATATGGTTTTGCATTGTATTACATAACATGAAGTCGTCACCATCAAAATATTATTTTCTTGAGTAATAATATGAAATGCAATCCTCAACCACCTGCTGAGAAACAAGGTACAAAGGTAAGAAGCAGTTTTAAAATCCAAGGAATTTTTGCACTTCATAGAAGCTGAGAAGGTGAACACAAATGCAATGTCAATCTCTAATTCCAAAAGTTTATAGCTCGTGGGTAAAATACTCTTACTAGTATGTATAAACGAATAAATGTTTTGAAAATAAAAAAATCAGTACTTTAAACGAAATACGCCTATATCCACGCCGCGTGATAATGATGACGGCGGCAAAGAAATAGAAAAACAAACAGAGCAGCGTACTTTTTGTCGTATTTTTTCAGACATTTTTATATTTATATATAGAATTAATGCATTGTAAGTTGTATTTCCTCATCATCAGGCATGTCATGAACCATGAATATCGAATATTTTGCCAGATCACAAAGTTCCATCTCTTCTCATTAATCAGTATTGTACATTTACAGATAATGTGTTTCACGATGCGCTCCAGGTTTCGTCATAAAATTTCAAGTACCTGCGTACAAAACGATTGTCTTGTCTAACTCTACATCTGGTATTGATAAGAAATCATAATATTCCTAACCGCAAGGAAAGCGACCGACCTACGCTGCTGTGTTATCTTTATGCTAATTTAATTCTACCACACCACAAGTGGGTAAGGCATTGTAAGATTTAGATTGGCATCTGGTTAATCTTGGGTCGCGGCGCACAGTGAACTTATCGAAAGAATATCTTAAGTAACAGCAACGTACCGTGCTTGTCACACGAGGTTGGAATATTATTAAATAATTTAAAAAATGAATTATTCCTAATTATTTATAATTGTTCGGAATATCAGGGCAGACCAAAGCTGAGCTATTCATGTTAAAGAAATTTCATGCATACAAGCCTTTTTATATTAACTACGAGAAACAACGAACTATAAGATTAAAATGCTAATAGATGATGCAATTTTTTGTTATAAAAGTTGGGTCAAAACCAGACTGAGCTGCGATTTGCCAAGATAACTTGTACTTACCTAGTTGAACTTACAAAAAATAGGGTATGGGCCTAATAGTTTTAAGTACAAAGAAAGGATCCATCGGCATCAGTCCTTTTGTTTGTTAGACAGGTAAAGTAAAGTAAGGTAAAGTTTGTTATCACGCACGCTTCTACAAAAAACAGATCCTTGAAAAACAAAGTAAACCCAAAATGACTGTACTTAGATAATAATGATGATCAGATTTTTGTGTAACGCAACACCCAACTGTCCCCATATCAAAAGGCTTAAGTTATTATGCCGAATCCAAAAATAATCTTATCCAAATTTTAATCATTCTCGGACCAATTAATGTCATCTTTTTATAGCAATATCATTTTACAAGATTTATTAAAGCAATCTTTGCTGTAGTTGTAGTGGTCAATGAGGATTGCTCGTCTTATTATTTAAAAACAAACAAATTTAAACTGGTAACGATTTTGCTGTTGGTATACAGTAATACAAATTCAATATTCTATTTCATAGTACACTACCACTTCAGTTTTTTGTCCATATATTGTCATTAAGCACGCTGAGTTTCACATGAGTCTATAGTATCTTATCATAATATTCGCAAACAAAAAGCTATTAGCTACCTTCTTGATTCTTCTCATTTACTTGATTTTTCACAATTTTTCTATTTTCTAAATACTGTTAATGCATAATATACCAGTTGTATGTGTATGGCCGATAATTAAGTGATAAAACATTTTAAATTTTTATCGTTCTTTTAGAAATCTACTTTTGCTGTGAAGACAAATATTGCAACAATCAGAGAAGTTTATAGGTTCGCGATTGACAATTGACAAGTTTATGGTATTTTAGTCATGTATTATTATGTAAACCACATGTGGCGGAATCAACTTTGAAGATAACCTTATAAGAAGCGAGATTTTTGCACAATAAAAATGTTATTGCGGCACCAACAACAGCTAAAAGCGAGTAATGTGCGTGAATGTTAATAAATGACCATGATGACGAGAAATTCCTATTAATCACAATAATATGCATAAAATTATATGTGAGATATAAACATAAGAAATTTGAAAATTAATGACATTTGAAAGAATGATTATAAGGAATATTGAAGTTTATATTGTGACGAAGATTTCCTTTTGTGAACTTGTGAGGCATACCCCTTTGTGAACTTCCTTGGAGTTTTTCTCCTCATAATGCACGGACGTGTGCGAGATTAAGTAGCCATATCATTTCCCAAATTACCAGTTAATTTTTAGATACTAAAAATGCAAAGATAAAATGATAAAAGCGGGGTGGGAACGTGCCTTAGAAATAGGAATACTACCAACTAGTCTATGTAATTGTTAAATGTTGGCGACTGATATTAAGCATAGGGCATTACTTGATATGATAGGTAACGATTTAGTGGTAAATGGAAAGATTTTGTTATATTCCGGTGTGATTACGTTTGTCAACAAAGCTTTGAAAACTTTATTTGAAGATAAGCTTATTATATCACACATCACACAAATGTAAAAACTGTTCCGTTAACTTCATAAATTATAAATTATTCAAAAATCAAAAGACAATAGTTCACAGTAAGTTATCTTAGCAAACAGGAAGGCAATTTGCCATTAAAATTATGTAAATTCTTCCATATGCAGCCAGCAGTGCTTACACTTTTAGCATTCATGTTTGGATGATCTCGTACTGTTTCTTCTTATGTGAAGCCAATCAAATGTAATTTTGCTAAAACTAGTATATTTGTTCACTTGTCTCATTTTATACTATGCATAGTAGCATAAAACTCCTTCCTTAGTTTTAATGCTTACAGTAGGTATTTTCTTGTATTTTTTTGCAATTTGTCATAGCAGGTATAATCAGAACGCTTTCAAACATTGTAAAAACAAAGCTCATCGACAGATAACATGAATACCCTCTACAAAAGTTTACGAAAGACTGCCGCACTTCGCAATTCGAAACAATTATAAGAATGAAGATGAATATCATTTTTAATTATCGTACATTTTCTGGGCCAGGTTTATGAATATCGGTTCATATATAAGCGTTGCAGCAGCAGTATTAGCCGTTATAACCTTGCCCAATCGGATTTCCCACAAAGTACCTACTTGCAACAAACATTTCTTCAGAATGAGACAAATCAAAACAATTTTATTTATCATTTTCATTTTTCCTAAGTTTACCTGTCATTTTTATTACTTTTTAAATATCTATTGTCATTGAGTAAATGATTGGTGGTACTAGTTAGCACAACTTGATCTAGTTTTCATGACCATTGTCATTGTTTAATAAATTTTATCATTATCATAAGTGATAAATACGTAAGCCACTGAAATTGCGTGAACTTTAACAAGCACATTGAACTCAGCTTTGAAAAATTCTATTGATTCATGCCTTTTAGAAAAATTTCAACGCGACGTGCATTGAAACACAAAATAGTCTACTTGATAACAGCAATAAATTATTAATTTACTATACCTATGGTCAACATGTTTTGTGTTACAAGCATTTAACACATCACTACAATTTGAAATTTGCGGTTAATCGCTAAACCAGAACTAATAAAAGATTAATTTAGTAAATTAGTCAGTCATATTTTGAGCAAAATGATTAAGCACTTAAAACTGGTGTAAAGTACAGCTAAACATTCTATTTGCTTTTGAACTTGCGAAAAAAATTGCTAAAAAGTATACTAGACACGGGCACCTATAATTATTTAACCTTGCCGACTACAAATCCCTGAAGCATGCCGTGAAGGGTAGTTAGGCACCACTAATGAAATGCAAAATATAATATATGTAAAACTACAATAAAAACATTTTTGAACATTGCAAATTTGCAATATAACACGACCGACCTTAAACCAATATAGAAAATCCTTAGATATACAGCGGAAGTATTTTCATATCCTGTACAAAACGCATAATTTTTTTTAAATTCATTAGTACTAATACAAATATTTTCAATGTGAACTGCAATGAATAACCATATCAAATCAATATTTTCCTATCGTTTCACCACAGACAGAGTTTGGTCGTCTCATTTTGCATAAAAATGAAAAGCAAATTATTTTACGCAATTTACGTAGCGTATAAGCAACAAAGTTCTTTAACACTCCTGCAAAGTACAATAGAAAGAATTATCTGATTTGTTTACTTATCAAGATGAAGGCGACTTGAAGTGCAGTGTGCTTATAGAACTAAATTGTAATTGTAATTTGAAATATTGATTAGCAGAAAAAGTGGTGATGCTGAAATTATGTTTTATTAATTTTCTACTTCTTAAACGAATACTTAGCGTCATTATCATTTAGCCTTTTGATAAACATATAAAAATGCGAGAGAAATACTCATCCTTGTAAATGTGTTCAGTTAAACATTTTGATAATTATATCATCTCATTTATTTTATTAAGAATATTAATTTAGCACGGTTAGAGACTTATCTTCAATACAGATCATCAATCAAAGAAAAAGTTTTCGCAGTACGCAATTCCTATATTATTATATACACATTCCGTGTTTTAATAACCTTGAGGGATTATTTTATTTTTATGCGGTTACTGACGCATAAAATTTTCTGAATGAATTGATACACGTCATGTTTAAGTTTGTTTGATTCCAACTGACCGCATGCTACCTTCTTATCCATTTTTGTAATCGCTTTAAGGTTTTATTAATTTTTACTTTTAAGCAATTTTTTACTTCCCGTTTCCTGTAGAAAGGAAAAGAAGGGTATTGATAAATTGAGTACGCACAGGCAAATGGGTACGTGTTTTATGTTAATTACTGTTTGTTCCATATTATGCTTATTAAGAGCCAATTTCTTGTAATAATAAGTGTGCTGTATTCCCTAAATACTATTGGCTATCCAAGTTTTCTAATTGGTTCCACGCAGATGAGTTACAGAAATGCATTTTAAACTATTATTCAACAATAAATGGTCAGGGCTGTTTCATAAGTCACAGCAGATGAATCAAACTCTGAGTTGTCGTCATTAAAAGTTATTCAAAATTACAAAATTGTTATTACGCAGGAATGGAATAAGGAACCCACATATAATACAATAAAAGCTAGTATGCGTTACTTCCACAAGAGAATTGCAAACTATGAATTGACATTCATTCCGTTTTAACCACAAAATCACATTGTTTTTTGTCAGAAAACATGAAGAGCTCAAGTACAGTACTACCATTTTTTCGATCGCGCAACTTTGTTCATTTAGTGGAAGTACACGATTTGAACAGTATTATTGTTATGCATCATAACGCTAAGCCATGCCAGCCACTCAGAACGACCTTCGAACTAAAAATTCCAAAAATTTCTCCTCAAAAAGTTCATGTTCGTGCCTTACACAGGTATGCACTATGTACTGCATTGCTGGTGACTGATTGTTTGTTTTGTCTTGTCACACTGCTTTCTGTTGTTGTAATGTCAGCATGATGCATATATCCTAATTTTAATCGCAGTCATCATTATCAGTATCATGATTCTGAGCAGTAACGTTTTGAATAAGAGCTGCGACCGTCGTGTGTCATGTCTCAAGATGCAAGACCCAAACTCCTTCGTTTTTTCTTTGTCACAGTCACAAAGTCATCATGTCAGCCGCCGCGTAATCATCATTAACATCATCTAAACTATTTATTGT
Organism: Entomobrya proxima; assembly: GCA_029691765.1. Taxonomy (NCBI): domain Eukaryota; kingdom Metazoa; phylum Arthropoda; class Collembola; order Entomobryomorpha; family Entomobryidae; genus Entomobrya; species Entomobrya proxima. Next base: position 15,051,477 of record CM056169.1, read on the forward strand.
TACATTGGCCCAAATATTCCGCCTATTTTGGATTTCTACCTCGTGATGATGATTATGATTATTTGATGATGAACGAACCTCGCACAAAAAAAGTCGTAACTATTATCGATCATATCACCGCACTATCATCATTTACCGCAACGCCAGTAGTTGCAGAATCATCATCCCTCAAGAAAAACCAAGAAGAGGTGGATTTACTGTCATGATTGGTATTATGGCATTATTACAGAACATCAACTACAGGAAATTGGCGAATGGTGTGAAAAACTAAAGTCAGAAAAATTGAATTTTGGACGATTTGATGACCATTGGCACAAGCTAGATGAAATACCAGACCCTCAAAAACAACTCACAGGAATGCCTCAAATTTGCGTTGTTTTAATACAATTTAGCAACCAAAATTATCTTATTTTTAAATTACAATACCACAAACGGCATTGCAAAAGATGACATTTTGCATTTAGCTATACCAATAATACTTGGATTTACACACAAGTATTGTACACATAAAGTACTAAATAGAAGACATTTCGAAGGTGGTCACTTGCTATGAACTTGTGACTTTAAGAAGAAAAACAGGAGGAGTAATTGAGCGTGTTTTACACTGTCGCGGTTGGTAAATACACGTTTATCTCTGTCATCATCACATCTCATCGTCAGTTGTCACCTTGCTTAACATAATGCGATATCAGTCACATAACATGCAAATAAGCGTCTATTTCTCACCAGATAAATAATATGCGTATGGAGTAAGATGCTGTACTTACGGAAACACATTTTGAAATTTTATGCAAAAATACAATAATTATACTAGAGTAACAACTTGTCCATGTTACATTTCAAATTCAAACTTTTTTGTGCACGAGCTAAAGATAAGCAAAGATTTCTTTTAAAATGTTTTGATTTTTTTGTTTTCGTGTTGGTCACAGTTTGTCGTTCTTGTCACTATTTTTAGTCTTTAATAGCTTACCCGACCATGTGTAGGGTGCTTTACATGCAAGTCATTTTAAACGAATCGTTCTGCGTTACTGTTTGGTATCGTGTCACAACAAATCTGCCACAATTTGGGGAAACTATTACTCAACACTCAAGGGAAATAAATAATGTTTTGTGTTATATTTTGAACTGCGAAAAATACTGCGTGTTAGCACCAGTTAGTCAGTAGCCAACATACATTGTAATGTCACAATCGAAGGGAGCAAAACTGTGATAACATGATCATGAGGCATGTTATATGCCAATTCTATACGATTTCACATGGCAGTCATTCGCCTCCTTTTGATAATACGCTATGATTTAGGACTTGTACCTATGAAGGCAAAACTGTTTCATGGAGCTGTAACACAAAATGTGCTAATGTGACATTAAGATCACTTACTAGATAATCAGATTTTAATGATTAAAAAGGTGTGGTGTTATATGAACTATATATTAGCTGCAAAAAAGATTTCACGCAAGCTAATGTCCACAAAAATGTTAATACTGTCCAATGCAGTATGCGTAAATTTAAGTAATTTTTATGTGGATGAAATGTTTAAAATTTCTAAATAGCAGGTCACGTAATGATAACAATTAAGATTTAATTCCTTCCTTGATTATTTAGGTATTATTTTTATCCCTACTTCTTAACATTATACAGTAGCTTTAAAAATGCAGGTAAGAGCTTCTTTTTTGAAACAATAAAACTTCCACTTCGACTTACCTCACCTCGTTCACTTCCTAAACTCGTCAATCATAAAAATCCACGTGCGCAAAATAGTTAATTTCGTTGCGACAGACAAGAGAAGCAAAGAGTTAACCAGCATTGATAGTTAGTTGCAGGTGACGTACTTAAGCCGCTTTGATTGATACAATTGACTCATCCAATCACAATTCTAGTTCATTTATGTATAATTTATATACGGAACCGGACATGCCAATTGTTCAGATGTTTCCGGGGATGGACAGTTGATATTTTTGATTTTCAATTAATTGTACTTAATATCAACTACTATAAATGTGGATTTAAACTATGCATATAATATGTATGCAACATGCAAGTATTTAGTTATAACGTTTTTGAAAAATATCTAAACATGTATCCTATCTCGCGGAATACAAACTTTAATGCTGATGAAAGCGGCTTGTTAAAATACACACGTTTTTACATAAGTAGCTTTTATGTGGTAATTAATTTAGCTCTTGTCTATAAATCAAGTGGTCATACATGTGTTTTTATATAATAATCACCTGTTGGTATTTAGTACGAATTAATAGCTTTTAAAATATCATAATAGTATTTAAAATATTATGATTTTATATTTTGTTTCCTGAAAATTTTACATGTAGGCATATAAAACAAGGCACGAAAAAGTTCATTCGAACCATTCTTACTTTCAGCATTGTACAAACATTGGTTTTTAGTAATATGCGCCTGCTATGCTATTTAATTTTTACAAACAATGCAAAATTAGAATATGTTACAGGATAAAGTGTCTTAATTTCAATTAAAATGTTTACTAAGTTAAAATATTTGTTAGTTCGTCAACAATCATGAGAACTAAAACGGAGAAGGGAGCGTAGAATTTTGCTACAGTAAACTCAAAAGTCCAAAATATCTTTAAACTTTCAGAGTAACCACATTGTTTGGTATGATGAAAGTGTGAGATGAGAACGAACTATATGCATAATATTATCACGTAATACTGACGCAGTATTGCTCTTTTACTGTTGCCCTTACATACAAAACCATTTTACGCGTTGGTCGTACAATTTTGGAATGTGAGTTTACCACTTGACTTTTGCTTTCATTTAGCCCATATAAACGACCAAGACTAAGCTATCTAGCATTATTTATAAAACTTTAAGGATGTAAGCTACCTGCAAATACATGAATATATTTGCAACTAGCGTATATACTGCTAATATGTAGCAAAGCATTCATGAAGTTTAGCGAAAGGTCTTACAAGAAACACGCAAAACAAGAAAAAAATGAATGAATGGAAAATGCTATAATTTCCTTTCTGTCTTTAGTGTTTATACGTACAATTGTAGCATAATACTTGTTTATGCATCTTTGTCTAGTGGTGCTACTCCATACTATAGTCATCCCCCACATCATCATTTACTGACATGATATCATACTAACGACAAGATATAAATATATTAGCCGAGCTTATCAATGCTCTCCTGTCCTGCAAATTGTTCTTATCCGTTTGTGTCTGATGCTATACTTACCACATCAAAATCCATGTTCACCATGATATATATACCGGAGTGTATCGAAATTGAATGCAACAATGGAAAAATGCATAACACGTTATGCAGCTATTATTAACAGTAGGATCTGGCAAAATGGATTTTTAGCATCCAAAGCATTTTTTAATTTTGATTCCTTGATGCACGTTTTAAAGCATATTCCAATGGATTCTCGAACAACGTTACATGACCAACTAACTGCAATTTTTTTTATGTGTGCGTAGGTAGTTTTTACTTACTTTTTAAGTGCAAAATCACTAATAGGTTTACTTACTATAACATCCACCGAGTTTCTCGCACATAGTGCTCAGTAATTGTTTCGCGATTGACCCAGCCAGAGGAACAACCACTGCTGCACAGAACAGATTGTAGGCACTCAGGTATCAGGGAGCAATCTATCGCTCCATTCTTGCCAATAGAAATTCCATTTCAGTGAATAGATTGTGATTCAAAGTTTATTGCTATTAAAAGGTTGTTTAAATTGTGACTGGTGAATAATAAGCTAGGAAGAACTATTGTATTTTTCATACTAGTTTTATTGCAGTTTAAACTTTGACCTGTCTGAAAGTCTTGGCACAAAGCAGCAAAGATGGGGACTCAGCCGATATTTAAACTGGTAAGATGGAATTTAAAAAAACAAAGCGTGTTTCGGAGTTTAAGAAATTCAATGGTATTGTTTTTCAACATCAATTTCCGTAATTAAAATGTTTTGAGCTATTTATTGTCATAAATTAACTCTTGAGATTATACTTGAAATTTACAAATTGCACTATAATAGCTGATTATACAACCGTTTACTTGGTTAAGATTATCCAATAATTTGCCACATAAAATAGGGCACTTTGGCAAGGCGTACATGTAATGTCATGCAAGTCGATTTTTTCTTGTCATGTCTTTGTTCTCGCTATTCGTTTTACTTTAATTTACAAGCATATATTCAAGAAACAGGCAGTGAATGGAAAGGGAAAGAATGAAAATCCTTGTGCTGACTTAAAGACACACGCACGGTTTCACACTTTGGTGGTATGGTGGTGCGTGAGTTAACCACTTTCAGTTTCAAGATCATCCCTTCAAAATGTACGCATAAAAAACGGTACCACTACACCGACCGAGTTCTCTTGATGCGTCTTAAACAGACATGTAATATCGTGTAGTGCATGCTCTTGTTCGACATTCAAACTGATTACGCCGAGTGAGTGTGTGTAGGAGAAAACCTAGATTCTTTGCTCTCTTCATGTCTTTTTGCATAATAAATCTATTACAAAGATATGAAAGCAATTAAGTATAATTGCTGAATGCCAAAAAGATTATTAAAAGTGCAAGTTTTGTTTAAATTTGTAGTGTTTTTGGCTTTCAAGATAGATAAATATAATGGCATATTTCCTGGCATCCATCCCTCTAGGTTTTCCCAAAAAATAGCAAATAACATTTTATTAAATCTTAAGTAATCTTTTTCATCTGATGCTCGTCTTTGTTTTGACGCAGACATGTAGCCACGTGCAAGCACAGTACAAGTTTTTTAAATAATTGCTGCACTTTTTAGGATGCAAAAAATCGTAATTATTGGCGTGATTAATAGCAGAATATCATGTTAATATTGTTAACTCCCTTCTTCATTTAACAACCCATAATTTAATCTTATCAGCTATTCTGGCAGTTGCGTTCAAGCAAAAGATAATTTAGCTGAAGAATCGATAAGATCGGTTACTAAATGAAAAACAATGGAAGCATCAAAGCAGTAGCAGACATGGCAAAAATTTATGGCCGTTTTTCTCCAGAAGTATTGCAAGCGTAACTACAGACGTCATACAACGCTGGATAAACCAAAAATATTTTTCGATTATGATTAGTGAGCATTCAAGCATTACACATAATCTCAATTTTCGGTTGAAAGAACCAGTTTACGTTTACGGCAAGTAGAAATTTGCAACGAATGCGAAAAATTCAGAATACTCGTTGGAACTAGGTATGTGCATGTTCAATGTATCATATGCCATACATTACCGTGTCAGCAAATTTAAAAGTGATTTTGCCACTTGTACTGAACTTGTAAAACACTTTGTTCTCCGTCGTCAACTTCATCATTAGAAACCATTCAAATTCGAATTTGCACTTGCAACAAAGACGGAGATTCACCGATGCGGAAAGAACACACAGCAAGTGTAGTAAAACCTGCTCAGCGGAAAGTTTGCTCATGGCTTTTGACGGAAGCAGACATTGGAATTGACTTGAGCAGAAATGAATGAAATGTAAATGAAGTAGAATGTATGGGTTATACACTTGATGGAAGAATAGCAACAAATCTCATTTGTCATTCATTCGTGAGAAGTTGATACTGTTACCTTTAAGTCCTTTTTTCCACCAATCTTCAGTGTTCTCATAGTTTAACATTTTATACGGGAATGGGAGTTTGGTACGAAAACCATAATTCAAACACACCGTTTTTGTCGCCATTTCCAAATGGTACTTATATGTGCTTTGTCATGTCACGGTCCTATAATTATGAGATTGTTGATTGTGAAAACCCCGAATTGCAATCCACATGTCTTGGATAAGCACCTTTGTATATGCTTTTACATTCACAAAGTTTTTGTACTGATTCTGATTTCATTTACTGGAATATCATGCATTGGTAATTGGTATTAATTTCAGGTAAATACATACCTAGTGACAAAATTCAAAGATAATATATTTTTATACGTGTCACACAATGATTTGTTAGGGGTATGTGCTTCCGTTTTGCTCCCCATTAAACTTGTCGGGTTTCTTTGTAAGTTGGTGTAGCTCGTAGCTTTTTGAATATTAGATTGAGCTTAACTTGATTGTCTGCAAACTTTTATTGTAATCACTGCATCTTAGCGATACTCTCGTGCTTCGTTCAAATGAATCACCACCAGCACGAAGAACTGTTCTCTCATTATACACACCTTTTCGAACAGTTTTACTGTATAAAATTTGCATGCATCACGCCCATTAAACACCTATAGTTCTTGTACTAGTGCAACTTTTGTAACACTTTTTTTGTATTTCCGATCTTTCCACCTAAAGGGTTAAGGTATGAGCGATTACATCGCGTAAATCATTAATATTTGATTTGCAATTCTAGCGACATGCATGTCGTGTGAGATAAATGATTACTTATAAGATGGTAAAGTATACTACACCAAAAACTTTGAATTAAAACTCTGGCAAGATAAACATTTAAAACATTGACTTAGGTGTACAGTTAAAGGGGTTTATAGCATATACATTGTTATATTATATATATATAGTAATCTAGGTAGGTACATTGATTTCAAACAAAGGTATGCATATAGGCGCCTAATTATAATTGCATCATCGCATTCTGTAGGAAACCTTTATATAACACCTCGTCCTCATTAAAATGCGAATGCTTTTCAAGGTTCAGGAAATCAATTATTTTGAAACTGCTACTTTGTTGTGCAATGATTTGAGTTTAATTGCATGTTTTTGAAAACTGTAATTTGTTGTTATTTTGCCAGAGAGCAAGTTTTCACGCATAACTAATTTTACAAGTACAATTGAAATTGTATGTGAGTTATGATATTTTAATTTGCCCAAAATACAGCCAATCGATACTACTGGTTGCAAGTTGCAAACATTGTTCGTGACGAAAAGTTAACAGGCTTTGTGACGTTTTTAATACTTTAACAAGCAAAATAAAAGTTTATTAATGGTATTTTCAAATATTACTAATCTTCCCGTAATCTCAAAGTTTCACCTTTTAATCCATTTTTGATCGGCTGAACTTACAAGTTTTCAATTGGGTAGAAGTAAATGCTATTGCTAAGTTGAGTTCTAAAAGTTTCATTGGAGTTTCTTTACTGCAACTATGAAAGTTTACTGTACGTGTTTGTAATTCCTATTTATTTATATTTTTAAGAATAGCATGATCGTGTTAGTTTGTTCGTAAAAAATGAGACCATACAAGATGGGTAAAAGAGATTATATAGGTAAAAAAACTTAGTCAATTTGTTATATCACAACTCAAAACTTTGTTGAATTTATTATATTTCTCATACCGTTATTTTCAAAGAATTGCTTTCATGCTTTCTAGAACTTTTGAGTTTTAAGGATGTAACTGCAGATTTTATAACAAGCTACTAAGGGAAAACTATTTTATCCGTAAAGCTACAAAGTTTTAATTGGCCCTTGCTACACTGTTAACAGTAAGGGAAGCTGCACTTGTACTACATCCAAATAACAACTTTGAAACTCTGATTATGCGTTGCTGTTCGTTAATATCGCTTTAAATCAATTTTTACTACTTGTTAATAATATCTGGTATATGCATCAATAAATACGCAACTAGATACATTTGTAAAAGTGTACAATGCATGTATTTTACTGGGTGGCTTTTGCAATGCGTGGGTGGCGGCATATATTTGTGAGTTTCTATCAGATTGAGACATTTTTGCAGGATTTGTGTCTTCGAATTTTACTCATCAAATGGCAAAACCTCAAACATGAGCATGGTTTGTTTCATTACGATAAGCTGTCCAAAACACTTTAAACACAATTTTATTTTTAAGCTTTATTCATGTTTAATAGCTCATTACTGTAACAGTAAGCAATGAAGTTATCATCTCGTATTATATAACAATTTGTGTAATATTTTCCTAACTTTGTGTTATCTTCAAGTTTTAAAGCACCTATTATATTATGATTTTCATTTTCTGTAATTTCGAGTTCTTTACGATTTTAATGTGAATTTCAAGTTCAGCCAAACGACGTGACTTACACTTGCAATGCTTGCTAAAAGAGAGAGAGCATTCACTATCGTTCATCCTCACTCTCAATTTTCAGGTCAACAGTTGCCATTTTTTCTTATCATATCACTGTACTACATTGTATTTACAAGTCGTACATAATGTGTGTATCTTTTTTTGGTTTGAGTTTATGGAATGTGGATGAACTTGCCCTTTCTAAAAAAGAAAACTATAATTATGTCTCCACACACAGACGTAAAGTTCAGCAGGAGCAAACTAATTTATACCCATCAATATCTACAATTCAAGAACAATATAATTATTACCAGAACCTGCTGCTCATTTGACAAGAAATATGAATGACAAACGACTGTGGATTGTCCAAAAATGTAATTTCCCTAATACATAATGAAAACGATTGCTGTGTAAGTATATGTGGATATTTGTCAGATGAAAATTTGTGTTTATATAAGATGTAATCTTTTGAAAGACAATCATTTCCACTGTTTGTAAAGATGTCTTGCTTGAAAGATAATCATCAAATATAGCTTTTTGAAGTAGCAGGGGTTGCCCTTAATCACATGTCTTGGTCAGTACATCATTCCTTTAATTTTAAGGTAGATTCACTTTTAAAACTGTCAGCGCCTCCGTTTCATTAGCGCTTATAGGATATAGCATACCTGCTGCAACTTATTAGCAGCTCCTGGTAATAGAGAGCCTCGTCGTCGTGAACTTGAGATATCCTCATTTGTTCTTGCCATTTACCTACATAATATTTGCCATACCTGTGTTTTTATCCCATCACGATCACCGCAATCAAAATGATGTTTGACGGCAATGTGAACATTGAGTGCAGTGTAAGCTTTAAATAACCTTTCATTAAAACTTCCCAAAACCTTAATAGCGTTCCTATGTAAAGTCATGAAGCTAATTTCCATAATAAGTGTACATATATTAAAAATATGGTAGGTTATAATTATTTTTAAAATACACGTGTAATATGTGCGTGTTGAAGGGTTAAAGGGTCTCCCTTTTCTGCGAATCCATACACTTTTCATTGTCATGCATTTTTTATTGTACTTGTCTGACTTTTTTTTTGCTGTTGACTCAGTGGTATATTTTATGATACACTCAACATTGTATCCTGAATCCTGCAAGTTATTATCAGCATGATTTATCACGAATCGAGTATGAAACTGGGAATTGAGTCATTCACACAGTTTTCTTCCAAAGTAAACTTTTCATACGAAAAGGAGCAGGAATAACTTCAAGCAAATAAAAAAGTATCCTTTTGCAGCAAAAAATGCAACAATATATAGCGTTTTCAACTTCAACTTGAACCAAGGCAATGATATAGCAAAGCTATTTTTTCAATTTTTTATGACTTTGTTTGATGTTTTTGCTACTACTGTTTGCGGTAGTCACTAAAAGCAGTGTGGTGTGGTGGGCTTTGGCATGGTGGTTTACATTTTATGACGATAAAAACACTGATAATTTTCATATCACACACACATTACACAACACAAGCAAAGACCTTAACTTTTAACAATAGAAAAAGGTTAAAAGAGGAAAGGGAATAAGAAAAATGAAACAACTGCATACAGGCGGACACAACAATAAAAATATGTTTATTTTCCAAGATTTAACTGCAGGGGAATAAAGCAGTAGCCAGAGACATTAATAATAGCCATAAGCCATATTGTTTTGTTCACAACATTCCACTTTGCCATTTTCCTTGTCATTGAGATTTACAGCTCATATTTTATTCGGCAAATGAACTCTAAAAATGCACTGGTGTCACTACTGTCGGATGGAAAGAGATGTGGCCGATTTTGGTACATGGAGGAACACACTTGTTTGTGGACTGGTCATGCACATGTTCTGGTATGTCGTCCTGACGCATTGTTATGGCTGACCCGACGCAAGCAGGCGTTTGCAGGTCTATTTGGCTTTAAAACTGTAGGTGGTGGGGGGTGATTTACTTTTTTTTTGCAAGAAAAATCACAGAAATAACATGGTTGTAATGCTGTAAAACCAGCACAAAAACCATAAATAGCAGAAGTAGCACATAAACATAAATCCTGTCAATTTCATTTTATTTCAGTTTTCCTCAGTAGCAGTTTTAGAATGTTGTATAAGTGCTCATGTATCATGCATGAAAAATCTACAAAGTCCATTAAAAAAGTCTCAAACGCAAGCAGGCATAATGCACGCATAATAAATCTAGAGCAACTTTTCGGGTAAATTGTTGATGGCTTTATTATGAAATGAAGCAAAATGTCTAGTGTACAAGCAGTTATCACTGCAAGTCAGCTAGTACAATCAATTAAAGCAGCTGTGTATTTCACCATTTTAATTTTATTAGTCCATTTTATTCTATGCATTCCAGACTAGTACTACTATATAGACTTCATAAACACCTGAGTACTGTATTAGTTTATGGGCAATGTACCAGTTCATTGTCCTTGCACAAAAGTCATAAGTTGGCACTTGGGTAATTGTGTGTCATTGTTAGTATGAATATAAATTGGATCATATTTTAGCGTTCTAATTTTTAAAACATCCAAAATACTAAAAATGATAGTATACGTAATAGGTGCAAAAGTGATTGTAAACTGTTTTTTGTCTCAAAAATAGAATGTATGATATGTCAAAAGCGAATCATTTATAAATGTTCAGCAATTACAATGAAAAATTTGTATAAAGAAAGGAACTTGAAAAGAAAATTGAAAGGCAAACAGGGCGTCATAAAGAATATGGAATCAAGATATTTATTTTGTTTAAACTGTCTACTAAATGTTTTTTAAACAGTCCATGTACCATTAAATAAATAAATCTTTCATGAAGAAGCAAAAACTTGTCACAGTGTGTGTGTTCATGCTGACAAATGCCATGTTAATGTTAAGCTCACACACATCCAACAACTTATATTGTTTGCATGAACTGCTAATTGTTACAAAAATTGTAAATAATTTTTCTGGTTATAGTATTCAAAGTATCATCCACAAGTATATTCTAAACATCTGAAGAGGATTTAAAACCTGTTACATAATACATTACGTATTTTATCATAAAGCGTTAGTTACAGCATGCTTATTTTTATTGCATTC